>CM019183.2:3219245-3843994 GCA_009739505.2 Apolygus lucorum
CCACCCCCCCCGCCACGCATTGCCGGGCCTTCCCACCCCCCGCCCGTCCATCTTGCGTCCGCCAGGCGCCTCCGCATGTTTTTGCATGCACGGCGCCCTCCTGCCGGCGCCTACGGCATGTTCTTGCATGCATGGCGTCCCTAAAATTCGTAGGGGACCATCCTCCCATTCGAAAGGGGACCCCTACCCCAATTCTTAGGGGACCATTCCCTAATTCTTACAGGACCAACCTCCAATTTGTAGGGGACCATCCTACCAATTCGTAGGGGACCATCCCCAATTCGTAGGGCACCATCCCCCAATTTGTAGGGGACCATCCCCCAATTTGTAGGGGACCATCCCCCCAATACGTAACCTCCCTACCAATTCATAGAGGACTATCCTTAAACTTCTGTTCGCCCTTGGAAACAATCTTTCACCATACAAAGAAAAATCATACAGCCCACCTCCTGGCAGATAATCTTCATTCATGACAAAAAAAAAAAAAAAAATTGTAATGCCCACCCCCTGGGCAAACAATTTTCATCCATGACAAATATTCATACTGCCCACCTCCTTGGCAGCTATTCAGTACCTCACAACTACACATAAGAAAAAAAAAAGCTGTATTGCCCACTCCCTTGGCAGACAATCTTCATCCATGACAAATATTCATACTGCCCACCCCCTTGGCTGTCATGCTCTGATTTGCTCAATCACAACAGGACAAACCTACACTAAAAGTTGTGGGACCAACCAGTCTGGAAGGGGAAGTTATCAATGGGTAGCATGGTGCTCCTAATGTGGTGCTGCCACCTAGTGGATATTCCCTCAACTAAGTGAGGAAGTGTGGTTCATAAGCCATCCGCTAGATGGCAGCATACAGTGCTCGCTGTGGTCCTCCCTTCCCGAGTGCTTGGCCCCACCTCTTTCAGACTAGTACTCACCTTCCCCTCCACTTTTCACCCTTTAAAACGTGATTACCTGCTAGAGCTATTTTCAAGCAATTAATCATTAAAATCTATCTCCATTATTAATATGGCTACTTCATCTAAATCTTGTTCAATTTGTAGGAGGGTGTTCCCTAATCTAACAAGATTAGTGGAACATGAGACTGGCTGTGGATTGAGTGAGAGTTTTCTCACTCATGATACAGTTAGTCTAGCACCTGGAAAGAGATCGTATCCATCAATTGATGAGAACGGATCTAATTTTGGTGGTATGTGTAGATACTGTGGATGGTGTTTTCCTACAGATTCGGACAGGATGGTCCATGAATTAATTCATATTTCCCCATCTTCCCCCAAAAAGATGAAAATCCCAGATGACGACTTTACTTCTTACTTTGACAATCTCTGTTCATATTGTGGTCTCAATTTCTCTTCTAAGGTTGAAAGGGAGACACATGAGACAGCTCAACATGTGCGGAATTTTTGCACCAAGTGTGGACTAAATTTCAATGACAACTCAAGAAGATTGACTCATGAACTTGAATGTTCTATTGTTTCTGTTTGTGAAAAGTGTGGGGCAACTTTCACAAATGCTTATCTTTTTATTGCTCATCACAATCACTGTTCACTTCTTCCACAAAATAATAACAGTAATGAGAGACAACAGTCTGATCCAAATATAGGAGAAATGTTGAGCATTGCCCCAGATATTCATCAAATAATTCCATACTCCTCTGCATTTGTGAACAGGTTAGCTTCCTATTTCATTCAATCAGACTTTGCATTGGATTTACCATCCTTTTTGATTGATATCAGACCTAAACTAGTGAAATTACTCACCCAATCACTGTTAGATCATGGTGCAGTGAAATTCCATCTAGTTCTTGACTGTTTGATGGAAAATATTTTGGGTGAAGAAATGGATTGTAATTTGAAAGTAAAGAATTCGATTCTATTGCATACATTAGATATTGATACAATCCTCAAAACCATGAATGAAAAGTTGATTAATGAACTTTCCGAGCTAGAAACTAAGAAGAGTGGGTGGAAATTAGGACTTATCTATGGTTTAAGATTGAAAATCAATAAGTATTCCCCATTACGCGGAGGTATATTCATTCAACTCCCAACAGAAATTAGCAATAGAAAAGCTTGTGTAAATGTTAGGAATCAAGATAATTTCTGTTTCATGTATGCAGTCTTGGGCAAATTCGTGAATAGGGATCCACAAAGACCTTCGCAATACATAAATCTGAACAATCATTACGATTTTAATTGCATCAATTATCCTGCTACTATGACTGATGTTAAGAAATTTGAAAGAGTTAATAACATCTCGATCAACATTTTCATGCTGGATCAAGATGACAATGTATATCCCAAGAAAATAGTAGACAAAGAATTAGATGATCATAGAGACTTAATTCTATTGGAAGATAAATCTGAAAGTGGAGAAGTTGTGAACAGTCACTATGTTTATATAAAAGATTTTAATAAACTAGTTCGATCACAAGTTACAAAAAAGGAACACCGAATCAACCTTTGTAAGAGATGTTTATGGTTCAAGCAAACAGATAACTCTGGGGATATAAAAGCCCATGAAAACTTATGCAATTTGAATAAGCCTGCAGTCCCCAAGATTCCTAAGAAAACTTACATAGAATTTGAAAAAGTAGCAAGATCAATGAGAGTCCCATATGTGGTTTATGCCGATTTTGAATCGATGTGTGAGGAAATAAACACCCCTTCTTCATACCCAAAGGATAAATCTTTCACTCGCCCATTCAACAAGCATATTCCCCACTTCAGTTTGTGCTTATCTCCACATTCAGAAGGAATTCTTACCCGTTAGTGAGAATCTGCCAAAGGAGTTGTTTGTTTACAGGGGTGAAGATGTGGTTGAGCAGTTATTGGCTTTTTTGAATCAAGTAGCTGAGGAAGTGGGTAAAGTGTATAATATGAATAAGAAAATGCCCGTACTTACTGAGGAAGAAAGAGAGCGCCATGAAGGTACTAAAATATGTTTCATGTGTAATAAAGGCTTTACAAACATGGAAAATCCTAAAGTTCGTGACCACTGTCACATATTAGGAACTTATCGGGGAGCTGCCCACCGCAATTGTAACATTCAATACCAACCCCCCTCCTTCCTCCCCATTCTCTGTCATAACCTCTCGGGATTTGATGCCCACTTCATTGTGCCCAAATTAGGCTATAACAACAAGAAAATAGACGTCATAGCATCCAATTCTGAAAATTTCATCACCTTCTCCAAACAAGTTAATAAGTCAATATCTTTGCGATTCCTTGATAGTTTCAGATTCCTTCCACAAAGTTTAGACAACCTTGCTAAAAATCTAACTGTTCACAATATTCTACCCAAATTTTTCCATGATGAACAGTTACAATATGTGAAAAAGAAGGGAGTTTTTCCATATGAATACATAAACTCATGGGAAAAGTATAACGAACATCAATTGCCTCCCTTGGATAAATTCTTCAGCAAATTGAAAAATGAAGGTATCAGTGATGGGGATTATTCACATGCACAGGAAGTATGGAAAGTTTTCAATTGTAAGACCCTAGGGGAATATAGTGATCTGTACATGAAAATTGATGTACTTCTCCTAGCAGAGATATTTGAATCTTTCCGAGACATAACCATCAAGTCTCATACTCTAGATCCAGCCCACTATTTTACATCTCCAATGATGACCTGGGATGCTATGTTGAAATGCACTCAAGTTAAAATTGAGCTTCTGACTGATTATAATCAGATTTTGATGGTAGAGTCAGGTATTAGGGGCGGACTGGTTCAAGTTCCAGGAAGAATGGCAGAAGCGAACAATCGATTCACTGAAGGTTATGACCCTAATAAAGAAGATTTGTTCATAGCCTACCAAGATTGCAACGCCCTTTACTCCACTGCTATGACCATGCCTCTACCCATTGGAGAATTTTCATTCGTAAAAGATTTGAATTCCATAAGATTAGAAACACTGTCTGCTGATGACCCTTATGGTTATCTACTGGATGTTTCTGTCGACTACCCAGATGAGCTCCACGATCAACACAATGATCTTCCTTTCCTACCAGAGAAGCTGGCTAGTGTGGGTGGGAAGTTGGTGGCTCATCTGGGTAAACGAAGAAACTATGTAGTACACTATGTTGCTCTCAAACAAGCTCTGGAACATGGTCTCAAATTGGTTAAAATCAATAGAGCCCTAAAATTTAAACAATCATGTTGGTTGAAACCATACATAGAGCTCAATAATGAATTGAGAAAGAATGCTACTAATGATTTTGAGAAGGAACAATTCAAACTATACAACAATGCCGTCTACGGGAAAACAATGGAATCTATCAGGAATCGGATTGATTTCAGACTTGTCACTAGTTTTCGACAGGCTGAAAAACTAATAGCCAAATCAAACTTTGTTGATGCATCTATTTTCAATGAAAATTTAGTGGGAATTCTAATGTCAAAGACCACCCTGGAATTCAATAGACCAATATTCGTGGGTCAAGCCATCCTAGACGTTTCTAAAACTATCATGTACAGGTACTTTTATGATGTTCTCAAGCCCCTGTACCCCAATGATGCCCTCAAGCTTTTGTATATGGATACAGATAGCTTTATTATGGCTATAAAAACAGATGATTGGTATCGAGATATGCAGAATAATTTACTTGAATATCTTGATACATCAAATTATGAGAGAGATCATCCGCTGTACTCCAATACCAACAAGAAAGTGATGGGAAAATTTAAAGATGAGGCATCAGGAAAACCTATAAAGCTATTTGTAGGCCTCCGACCCAAAATGTATGCAATGGATATTGATGGCGAAGAGTATAAAAAAGCCAAGGGGATACAAAAGGGTGTAGTTCAAAAGAAAATAACTTTGGATCACTATATCGAATGCATGAAATCATCATCAATTAGAAGAGACATTTGCAGCCGTATTAGGTCAAAGAATCATGAATTACAATCAATAATGACTAATAAAATATCTTTATCACCAAATGATGATAAACGCCACATCTTAGAAGATGGTATAAACACATTAGCATTAGGACACTACAGGTTAACAAAGAATGAATCCAGATCTTCAAAACATTTCAACCACCATGGGACCTGTTTTGCTGAGCAACCCTCCTTGAGGTTGTGGTGGGAATCCCTTCGGATGGGAGGGTCAGCAATCAACCCAAACGGAAGATGACATAAAAACTCATTAGGAAGCAGAGTGAAAACATGTCCTGGGCGTCTAGGTCCAAGTATCCGAAAGGTAAGTCCTGTAAGGCACTAGTAGTGAGGACCTATTTTTGAAAACGTCTTCAGTTGAGTTTAGGGTAAATGCCGAATGAAACACTTTTTTTTTTCCATAAGAGAATCAAACCAGCTGTTAAATACTCAAAACAATTTCAACCATCATGGGACCTGTTTTTGCTGAGTAACCCTCCTTGAGGTTGTGGTGGAAATCCCTTCGGATGGGAGGGTCAGTAATCAACCCAGTGTAAGAATGAACAATCAGGAGAGGAAAGGCCGGTTGTAAGGGGAATTGGAGGAGACCGGTTGGGCCAAAAGCCCAAACTCTGTCTGGATGGCTCCACCTTGACGTGGTGACAGAGCTTTTGACCAAGAGAGCCATAAAGTGAGATGACTACATGACAGAAGAAAGGCAGGGAAATGGCAGGAAGTGGCAGGAAAATGGCAGGAAGTGGCAGGAAAGTGGCAGGAAGTGGCAGGAAAGTGGCAGGAAAGTGGTAGGAAGTGGCAGGAAAATGGCAGGAAGTGGCAGGAAAGTGGCAGGAAGTGGCAGGAAAGTGGCAGGAAAGTGGCAGGAAGTGGCAGGAAAGTGGCAGGAAAATGGCAGGAAAGTGGTAGGAAGTGGCAGGAAAGTGGCAGGAAAGTGGCAGGAAAATGGCAGGAAGTGGCAGGAAAGTGGCAGGAAAATGGCAGGAAGTGGGAGGAAAGTGGCAGGAAGTGGCAGGAAAGTGGCAGGAAAGTGGCATTTCCTCCCAATTCCTGCCATTTTCCTGCCACTTTCCTGCCACTTCCTGCCATTTTCCTGCCACTTTCCTGCCACTTTCCTGCCACTTTCCTGCCACTTCCTGCCACTTTCCTCCCACTTCCTGCCATTTTCCTGCCACTTTCCTGCCACTTCCTGCCATTTTCCTGCCACTTTCCTGCCACTTTCCTGCCACTTCCTGCCACTTCCTGCCACTTCCTACCACTTTCCTGCCATTTTCCTGCCACTTCCTGCCACTTTCCTGCCACTTCCTGCCATTTTCCTGCCACTTCCTACCACTTTCCTGCCACTTTCCTGCCACTTCCTGCCATTTTCCTGCCACTTCCTGCCATTTCCCTGCCTTTCTTCTGTCATGTAGTCATCTCACTTTATGGCTCTCTTGGTCAAAAGCTCTGTCACCACGTCAAGGTGGAGCCATCCAGACAGAGTTTGGGCTTTTGGCCCAACCGGTCTCCTCCAATTCCCCTTACAACCGGCCTTTCCTCTCCTGATTGTTCATTCTTACACTGGGTTGATTACTGACCCTCCCATCCGAAGGGATTTCCACCACAACCTCAAGGAGGGTTACTCAGCAAAAACAGGTCCCATGATGGTTGAAATTGTTTTGAGTATTTAACAGCTGGTTTGATTCTCTTATGGAAAAAAAAAGTGTTTCATTCGGCATTTACCCTAAACTCAACTGAAGACGTTTTCAAAAATAGGTCCTCACTACTAGTGCCTTACAGGACTTACCTTTCGGATACTTGGACCTAGACGCCCAGGACATGTTTTCACTCTGCTTCCTAATGAGTTTTTATGTCATCTTCCGTTTGGGTTGATTGCTGACCCTCCCATCCGAAGGGATTCCCACCACAACCTCAAGGAGGGTTGCTCAGCAAAACAGGTCCCATGGTGGTTGAAATGTTTTGAAGATCTGGATTCATTCTTTTGTTAACCTGTAGTGTCCTAATGCTAATGTGTTTATACCATCTTCTAAGATGTGGCGTTTATCATCATTTGGTGATAAAGATATTTTATTAGTCATTATTGATTGTAATTCATGATTCTTTGACCTAATACGGCTGCAAATGTCTCTTCTAATTGATGATGATTTCATGCATTCGATATAGTGATCCAAAGTTATTTTCTTTTGAACTACACCCTTTTGTATCCCCTTGGCTTTTTTATACTCTTCGCCATCAATATCCATTGCATACATTTTGGGTCGGAGGCCTACAAATAGCTTTATAGGTTTTCCTGATGCCTCATCTTTAAATTTTCCCATCACTTTCTTGTTGGTATTGGAGTACAGCGGATGATCTCTCTCATAATTTGATGTATCAAGATATTCAAGTAAATTATTCTGCATATCTCGATACCAATCATCTGTTTTTATAGCCATAATAAAGCTATCTGTATCCATATACAAAAGCTTGAGGGCATCATTGGGGTACAGGGGCTTGAGAACATCATAAAAGTACCTGTACATGATAGTTTTAGAAACGTCTAGGATGGCTTGACCCACGAATATTGGTCTATTGAATTCCAGGGTGGTCTTTGACATTAGAATTCCCACTAAATTTTCATTGAAAATAGATGCATCAACAAAGTTTGATTTGGCTATTAGTTTTTCAGCCTGTCGAAAACTAGTGACAAGTCTGAAATCAATCCGATTCCTGATAGATTCCATTGTTTTCCCGTAGACGGCATTGTTGTATAGTTTGAATTGTTCCTTCTCAAAATCATTAGTAGCATTCTTTCTCAATTCATTATTGAGCTCTATGTATGGTTTCAACCAACATGATTGTTTAAATTTTAGGGCTCTATTGATTTTAACCAATTTGAGACCATGTTCCAGAGCTTGTTTGAGAGCAACATAGTGTACTACATAGTTTCTTCGTTTACCCAGATGAGCCACCAACTTCCCACCCACACTAGCCAGCTTCTCTGGTAGGAAAGGAAGATCATTGTGTTGATCGTGGAGCTCATCTGGGTAGTCGACAGAAACATCCAGTAGATAACCATAAGGGTCATCAGCAGACAGTGTTTCTAATCTTATGGAATTCAAATCTTTTACGAATGAAAATTCTCCAATGGGTAGAGGCATGGTCATAGCAGTGGAGTAAAGGGCGTTGCAATCTTGGTAGGCTATGAACAAATCTTCTTTATTAGGGTCATAACCTTCAGTGAATCGATTGTTCGCTTCTGCCATTCTTCCTGGAACTTGAACCAGTCCGCCCCTAATACCTGACTCTACCATCAAAATCTGATTATAATCAGTCAGAAGCTCAATTTTAACTTGAGTGCATTTCAACATAGCATCCCAGGTCATCATTGGAGATGTAAAATAGTGGGCTGGATCTAGAGTATGAGACTTGATGGTTATGTCTCGGAAAGATTCAAATATCTCTGCTAGGAGAAGTACATCAATTTTCATGTACAGATCACTATATTCCCCTAGGGTCTTACAATTGAAAACTTTCCATACTTCCTGTGCATGTGAATAATCCCCATCACTGATACCTTCATTTTTCAATTTGCTGAAGAATTTATCCAAGGGAGGCAATTGATGTTCGTTATACTTTTCCCATGAGTTTATGTATTCATATGGAAAAACTCCCTTCTTTTTCACATATTGTAACTGTTCATCATGGAAAAATTTGGGTAGAATATTGTGAACAGTTAGATTTTTAGCAAGGTTGTCTAAACTTTGTGGAAGGAATCTGAAACTATCAAGGAATCGCAAAGATATTGACTTATTAACTTGTTTGGAGAAGGTGATGAAATTTTCAGAATTGGATGCTATGACGTCTATTTTCTTGTTGTTATAGCCTAATTTGGGCACAATGAAGTGGGCATCAAATCCCGAGAGGTTATGACAGAGAATGGGGAGGAAGGAGGGGGGTTGGTATTGAATGTTACAATTGCGGTGGGCAGCTCCCCGATAAGTTCCTAATATGTGACAGTGGTCACGAACTTTAGGATTTTCCATGTTTGTAAAGCCTTTATTACACATGAAACATATTTTAGTACCTTCATGGCGCTCTCTTTCTTCCTCAGTAAGTACGGGCATTTTCTTATTCATATTATACACTTTACCCACTTCCTCAGCTACTTGATTCAAAAAAGCCAATAACTGCTCAACCACATCTTCACCCCTGTAAACAAACAACTCCTTTGGCAGATTCTCACTAACGGGTAAGAATTCCTTCTGAATGTGGAGATAAGCACAAACTGAAGTGGGAATATGCTTGTTGAATGGGCGAGTGAAAGATTTATCCTTTGGGTATGAAGAAGGGGTGTTTATTTCCTCACACATCGATTCAAAATCGGCATAAACCACATATGGGACTCTCATTGATCTTGCTACTTTTTCAAATTCTATGTAAGTTTTCTTAGGAATCTTGGGGACTGCAGGCTTATTCAAATTGCATAAGTTTTCATGGGCTTTTATATCCCCAGAGTTATCTGTTTGCTTGAACCATAAACATCTCTTACAAAGGTTGATTCGGTGTTCCTTTTTTGTAACTTGTGATCGAACTAGTTTATTAAAATCTTTTATATAAACATAGTGACTGTTCACAACTTCTCCACTTTCAGATTTATCTTCCAATAGAATTAAGTCTCTATGATCATCTAATTCTTTGTCTACTATTTTCTTGGGATATACATTGTCATCTTGATCCAGCATGAAAATGTTGATCGAGATGTTATTAACTCTTTCAAATTTCTTAACATCAGTCATAGTAGCAGGATAATTGATGCAATTAAAATCGTAATGATTGTTCAGATTTATGTATTGCGAAGGTCTTTGTGGATCCCTATTCACGAATTTGCCCAAGACTGCATACATGAAACAGAAATTATCTTGATTCCTAACATTTACACAAGCTTTTCTATTGCTAATTTCTGTTGGGAGTTGAATGAATATACCTCCGCGTAATGGGGAATACTTATTGATTTTCAATCTTAAACCATAGATAAGTCCTAATTTCCACCCACTCTTCTTAGTTTCTAGCTCGGAAAGTTCATTAATCAACTTTTCATTCATGGTTTTGAGGATTGTATCAATATCTAATGTATGCAATAGAATCGAATTCTTTACTTTCAAATTACAATCCATTTCTTCACCCAAAATATTTTCCATCAAACAGTCAAGAACTAGATGGAATTTCACTGCACCATGATCTAACAGTGATTGGGTGAGTAATTTCACTAGTTTAGGTCTGATATCAATCAAAAAGGATGGTAAATCCAATGCAAAGTCTGATTGAATGAAATAGGAAGCTAACCTGTTCACAAATGCAGAGGAGTATGGAATTATTTGATGAATATCTGGGGCAATGCTCAACATTTCTCCTATATTTGGATCAGACTGTTGTCTCTCATTACTGTTATTATTTTGTGGAAGAAGTGAACAGTGATTGTGATGAGCAATAAAAAGATAAGCATTTGTGAAAGTTGCCCCACACTTTTCACAAACAGAAACAATAGAACATTCAAGTTCATGAGTCAATCTTCTTGAGTTGTCATTGAAATTTAGTCCACACTTGGTGCAAAAATTCCGCACATGTTGAGCTGTCTCATGTGTCTCCCTTTCAACCTTAGAAGAGAAATTGAGACCACAATATGAACAGAGATTGTCAAAGTAAGAAGTAAAGTCGTCATCTGGGATTTTCATCTTTTTGGGGGAAGATGGGGAAATATGAATTAATTCATGGACCATCCTGTCCGAATCTGTAGGAAAACACCATCCACAGTATCTACACATACCACCAAAATTAGATCCGTTCTCATCAATTGATGGATACGATCTCTTTCCAGGTGCTAGACTAACTGTATCATGAGTGAGAAAACTCTCACTCAATCCACAGCCAGTCTCATGTTCCACTAATCTTGTTAGATTAGGGAACACCCTCCTACAAATTGAACAAGATTTAGATGAAGTAGCCATATTAATAATGGAGATAGATTTTAATGATTAATTGCTTGAAAATAGCTCTAGCAGGTAATCACGTTTTAAAGGGTGAAAAGTGGAGGGGAAGGTGAGTACTAGTCTGAAAGAGGTGGGGCCAAGCACTCGGGAAGGGAGGACCACAGCGAGCACTGTAATGCTGCCATCTAGCGGATGGCTTATGAACCACACTTCCTCACTTAGTTGAGGGAATATCCACTAGGTGGCAGCACCACATTAGGAGCACCATGCTACCCATTGATAACTTCCCCTTCCAGACTGGTTGGTCCCACAACTTTTAGTGTAGGTTTGTCCTGTTGTGATTGAGCAAATCAGAGCATGACAGCCAAGGGGGTGGGCAGTATGAATATTTGTCATGGATGAAGATTGTCTGCCAAGGGAGTGGGCAATACAGCTTTTTTTTTTTCTTATGTGTAGTTGTGAGGTACTGAATAGCTGCCAAGGAGGTGGGCAGTATGAATATTTGTCATGGATGAAAATTGTTTGCCCAGGGGGTGGGCATTACAATTTTTTTTTTTTTTTTTGTCATGAATGAAGATTATCTGCCAAGGAGGTGGGCTGTATGATTTTTCTTTGTAATGGTGAAAGATTGTTTCCAAGGGCGAACAGAAGTTTAAGGATAGTCCTCTATGAATTGGTAGGGAGGTTACGTATTGGGGGATGGTCCCCTACAAATTGGGGGATGGTCCCCTACAAATTGGGGGATGGTGCCCTACGAATTGGGGGATGGTCCCCTACGAATTGGTAGGATGGTCCCCTACAAATTGGAGGTTGGTCCTGTAAGAATTAGGGAATGGTCCCCTAAGAATTGGGGTAGGGTCCCCTTTCGAATGGGAGGATGGTCCCCTACGAATTTTAGGGACGCCATGCATGCAAGAACATGCCGTAGGCGCCGGCAGGAGGGCGCCGTGCATGCAAAAACATGCGGAGGCGCCTGGCGGACGCAAGATGGACGGGCGGGGGGTGGGAAGGCCCGGCAATGCGTGGCGGGGGGGGGGTGGGAGCGGTCGTGAGGACGGGGGGGGCGGGGCGGGGGTATCCTGTGTGGGCGAGGGGGAGCCGTGGCGGGGGGGATGAGTTATCAGTGGCCGGGGGGGGGGGGGGTGGGAGCGGTTGCGAGGACGGGAGGGGGCGGGGGGGGTATCCAGGGTGGGCGAGGGGGAGCCGCGGCGGGGGGGGGGGAAGCGGACGAGTGGGTGGGCGGGGGGGGAGGGGAAAGTTGAGGGTAGTTGGGGTCTAGAGAACTGCGCCAGAACCGCTCTTTTTACCCTACTAAAATAATAAAACAAAAGGAAGTATTGTGGTGTTAGGGGAAGTAATGAGAAGGGACACTGGTCTTCCTTATTTGAAAGGGAGGTATAAGAATGTTGAATGGAAAGCAGTGTGTGAGGAAACTGTTGATTCAAGGGCGGAAAAATTCACATCCTGAGTACAAGTAAAACCGTCCACGAGGCGAATCTTTCTTCGTCAAAAACACGATATTCGGCCACACGACACAGCTCAGTCTCGCGTGAAACAGGTTTTGAGCACCGGCGTGACCAAACCTATTAGGATTAGTAAAGCAAAGCTTACTTTACTGAGAAAAGAGGTTCAAAACATTCCCAACTCACAAAAAATATATTTTTTAATTAATCGGGTTATTTTCGTTAACTCTCTTGGGTTGTGTTCTTTTCAAATAACCAAAATACTTGGTATTCTTCTACGACGGAACTTTTTTTTCGTATCAAACCTCGCTGTACCGAAAAATCCCTTATAAATCACTATAGATGAAGGTTCTAAGATATTATTTATCTATCGTATTCAGTTTTGTTAGTTTAATGCCTACAAACAGTAGGGGACCCTTGTATTCGTGTAGCCGGTCAAAAAGAAATTAGGGTACCAACTAAGTGCACCGCGTCTTTTGCAACAGTATTCAAATTTCCCAATGAAGGCACCCACAACTCCCTATTTCCCCTATTTCTTCAAAATAAACTTGATTGCGAAGTAGGTATGTAGTTGGTACTAAGTAGCGACAATGACAAAGCTTTACAGACGAATGACATAGTATATAGAAGTAATAAACCTTTGAGTAATAATTCGCAGCGTTTTTCCCCTAACGCTCCTTTTCATATTATTGCTACTTTCTCCTTGCACTACTCTCCATATGCATTCCTCATCAATAGGTACTTCTTCAAGCATTTGCATACTACTTCATTTTGGGGTCAATTCATCAGTGTTGCCGCTCTTGTATACTACTAGGTACAAAAATATTCTACAGCTTCTAATTTCATATTATTCAAGATGTCCCATGTTATTCTGAAAGAGCTCCCCACGCAACCCAATTGAAATGACAATTTTAACTTAAAACACTCGTCTGCAAAGATCTCGGCTTTGCCCCTGTCACCAACCATACCAACCATAGAATCTATGGTTGATATCTGATAGTACCTACCTAGCGATCGTATTTTGGTCAGCTGAAATTTGAACGGAGATTAGGTCTCTTTTGTGATTCACACTCGTGTTTCCGATTCATCGTAAATCCAACCCTTAAGTTCTCATAGGGAGCGAACGGTTGGTTCTACAGAGCTCCGAGTGGTTTCTAAAAATTCTAAAAATTCAATACTATTTAAAATTGGTGGAAAAACGATACCTTTATTTCGAGAGTTTTCGAGCTAGGGCGTTTTCAAAATTTCAACCCTTGTTTTTCAACCCTTGGAAGTGACTGACATCAACCAAAAGCTTTGGGGCACAACTAGACTTTAAATCGAACCCATATAACAAATTTCATCAAAATCGGTTCATAGGAACTAAGGAAAGTGCCGGAAAAATTTTCATTTTCGAATTTCGGGTTCTACGTACCTTGAAACGTAAACCAACTAATTTTGATGGGAGGTAAAAAAAAAAAAATTCTTGGTCATTCCAGAGAGAGGTTCTTTATTGAAAATAACAAACCGAAATTGAGTTGTTCTCTGTTTGGAAAATAAAAATGAGATCATTATCAATTTAAAATAAAAATCATTTGAACTGGTGAAGAGGAAAATGTGATCTAAAAGTACCCCTTTTGCGATGATCGGGAGTGCTGCCATCTGGTGAAAAAAAAATTCTCATTAAAATCCACGATGATTGGCCTTGGTTTAATCAATATTGAGGAGGAGTTTCCCGCTGAATAAATAATAACTTTATCGCATTTTCTCATTGAATAGAAAACTATTATCAGAGTAAACTATTAATAACCCACTAACGAGGTAATTACGGAAGGTAATTTAATAACTATCTACCTTCTTTAAGATGGTATCTAAATACTTGACTATGCATTGTATCGGCAAAGTATCCAGTGACCTCCTTAGTTCCCACGAAAATTGTGTTCCAAGAAATAATAATTGATTCTGACCGGCCTTTATTCTCGATAATCCTTGGATGGTTGCAATTACATCTGCATGGAGGTATATAAATATAATGGGCCCATCCGCCTGAACTTCTTTCGAAATTATACCCAGTTATAGTTGCCCATCTATCTTCACTTATAAAAGACCAGTGGAAGTTGAAAGGAACGAAAATTGTGTTGAAACGATCGATGCTTCTCGGATTTCCTCGTTAGCCCGTTCGAAGAAAATCGTCGCCGCAGATCCAAAAGTGCCGACCACCCGTTTTCTGTTTGTCTTCTTTAATTATTTCCAAGTTCACCACCACTCGGCGTTCGATCAAATCCGATTCCACGTAAGTGTTTATTGTTTGAATAAATTAAACGGTTCAGATTGTCGGAAGCGTTGATGATTCACAGACTACATAAATATTTTAATAATAATGACCCTTCATGCTTCCTGTACACGTTTTATTATCTACTCATCATATTTATATAAAATACCTGATTAAATATTATTCATCTTTCTTCTAGAATTGACCCTGAAATTGGAGGGACACACCTTGGAAATAAGTAAATAAATTAGCCTAAAAACAATTATTATACAAAGGTTTGTTACTATTTGCCGGTAAAGATCAACCGTCGGTGAAGAACGCGGCTTCTTCCGGGCCTTCTAGGGACCGGAGGTTGATGTGGTGAAGGGGGGGATGAGTCCTCGTGTATCTATCTTCAATTGATAAAAATAAGTCGTGGAACATTCATTATTCAGGCCATTAATTATTTTCATTGGCAAAGGATTAGGACCACAGAGTTCTAAGTGGTGTCATTTGACCCAAAAAATTCTTCCAAATTTTAAACTAATGAGAAATAACCTGTGTATCGGACGTTTTTGAGTTAGGGCGTTTTGAAAATTGTTTTTCCCCATTTTTTACCTATTCGAAGTGGATGACAAGAACCAAAAGCTTCTGGGCACAACCTCTAACGGAGTCTATGTACCAAATTTCATCAAAATCTATCGACTGGGAAAAGTTTCGAGTACGGCAAATAGACTGACATTTTGGTTTATTATTTTCTTCATTGAACCTTTAGAATCGAGCAAGAAAAAAATTGTTAACCCTCCCTCAAAATTTGATGGTTTACCTACATTCCAGAATTAATGGAATGCGAAAATCAGATTTTGAGAAAAATCTGACCGTCCGTCGTACGCGGCATTTTTGTAGTTGCCATGAACTGATTTCGTTTAAATTAGGTATATTAGGTTCATTTGGAATCTAGTTGTGCCATGGAGCTTGTGGTGAGTATCAGCCACTTCTGAAGGGTGAAAAATAGGGGTTGTAATTTTCAAAACGCCCTTGCTCGAAAACTCCCGAAATAAAGGCATTGTTTCTCGCCAATTTATAATATAATTGCATCTTTTTAGATTCTAATGAGACCACCCAGAGCACTGTAGGTCAAACTATCAGCTCTCTATGAGAAAATTGTTTAAGAAGAGTTAGCCAGTTCTTTTGTTTGAATGGAGTTTAATGTCACATGATGTGCTTCCTTAGCAACCAAGAATTGTGCTTCCTAGAGCAACCTTCGCATAGAGTTTCCTTTCTCTCAGTTGATGTACTTCCTTAGCAACCAAGAACCAAATGTCGTTATGAATATGAGGGCACCTACAACTCCCAGATACCTAATGATATTTCACTTTTAGGTACTTTTAGTCAAAATCAACTTTGCTGTGAACCTTGAGCGAAAATATGGTCGGTAGGTACTGATAATGGAAAAGCCGCGTTCTTCGCAGGATAGTAATCTTTACAGAAAAATAAAAACCGTTGTGTAATAATTTGCAGCATTTTTATTTTATTTTGTTACTCTACTACTTTGGAACGTGAACCATCGAATTTTGAGGGCTGTTAAACCTTTAATTTTCTTGCTCGAGTCCTCAATAATTTACCGAAATTCGGATCTAATTCCGGACCTGCGTTTGTCACTTGATTACACGAAATCGTCCCGAAACTGTCACTCAAGAGTTTCATTTTTACTGGACTTGAATATTGTGAGATATTAATTCTTTTGGAACTAAGATTTCTCAGCCCCTGAATGTCCATAATCGTCGAATGATTCAATAAGTAAGTGAAGTAAGCAAACAACCATTTCAGGTTGGATTTTCGACCAACTGCCATCCCTGGCGTAGCGGACGACATCAGCTGTCTTCCTAAGATCAGAATTTGTTCTGTTGATTTCGCTCATGGCTTCCCATTGGCTTCACCGCCCTGGGTTGGGACGAGGGGGAACTGTGACCGACTTACCCGAAAACATGCTCCCGAGGCAAGCCCCGAACTCACGACCCCCGCAACCAGTCCGAGTGTCGTCTCCAGAGACACATGCCGCAGCTCGCTCGGCCACAGCTGAACCCACCAATGATTCATTATCTTCTGCAGAAACAACAACACATTCAAAAATTCTCTCCAATTATGTGGAACTTTTTTTTCGTCACTATTGACATTTTTGTTGATTTGTTGCACCAAGAGGCTAAGAAACTACTGAGAGCAAGAAGTAAAATAGAAACGCGTTCCTGATTACGTTGATGAGCAAAAACATAGCAAAGCACGGATTTCTCAATGTTCGATTCCCGGAGGACAAAATAGATCAAACTCAAGGCGGCACTGTGAAAACTCAGCAACAGGGCGGAAAAATCCTCGAGATCAACTCTAAAGTTGATGACGAGTTAAATTACAGTAGGTACATTATAAACGGATTTGTTATCACCAGATTTATGTTTCTAAAGCTTGTGCAAAAAGATGGATCGGCCCTCGGATAAAGCTCGCGGAGGATGCTGCGTGATGGATGGTGTGGATTAATGGAGCTCCCCATAGAAGTTGTGAAATAATACATCATCGCAGCATGAATGGCTTTTCTGTTCTTCGAGGAACAACGATGAGTCGTTTCTTGTTCTGTTCAGTTCTGAATAATCTACCGTGGACCTCGTTGAGAGGTCAAGTCGCCGAAGAGTCGATGAAAGATTTGAATAGTGACGTGTCCAGATTTTGGGTTTCTGAGGAAAATGCGACGATGCACTGCTACAAAAACCTACTTCTACGGAAGTAAACGACATCATGAGCACTCAATTTCAGTTCGGAACTCGTAAACTATTTTATATTATCTGATTTAACATGAAAACGCTCCAAATAATAACACAACGATTTACTAGTTTCCCTTATGGATCAATCTTCTGCAAAAATCATGGCTATTCCATTGGTCCGGACAGTCGTTAATTACACCATCACCCCAACCAAAGCATTATTTTCTGAGAGTTTTGGGCACCTTCATTACGAAATTTGGTTCATCGTTGGTAAGGATGCACAACTAAGGGAATACCGAACAAACAAACAAAAAAAGCTGCGAATTATTTCACAAAGGTTTATTATTTTTCTGAATAAATCACTCGCCTACAATAAACAGTTTTGCCATTGCTACGACTCACCAACCATATTTTCGCTTCACAATCAAGTTTATTCAGAAGAAATAAACGCTTCACACTCAGTTCGAAGAAATAGGGAGTTGTGGGTGTCTTCATGAGGAAATTTGATTACTATTTGCTAAGCACGCAAAGCTAATAAACACAACTCGGAGAAACGAACAACGATCGAATGGTCAGTTAAAATTTGAACGGAGATCAGGCCTCTATTGCGATTCAAACTCGTGTTTCTGATTTACACTAAATCCAACCCTTAAGTTCTCATAGGGAGCGAACGGTAGGTCCAACAGAGCTCTGGGTGGTCTCATTCAATTCTAACAATTTAACACCATTTTAAATTGATGGGATATCAACAGTTTTCTACATTTCAACCCATAGAAGTGACTAACATCAACCAAAAGCTTCGGGGCACAACTATATTTCATCAAAATCAGTCCACGGGAACGAAGGAAAGTGCCGCGTACGGCGGACGGACTGAAAATTTTGGTTTATTATTTTCAATGATGAGCCTTTGGAATCGAGCAAGAAAAAATATTTTAACCCCCCTCAAAATTTGATGTTTTACGTTTCAAGGCACGTAGAATCCGAAAATCGAATAAAAAATTTCCGTCCCTCTACCGTACGCGGCATTTTTCTTAGCAACACTGGACCGATTTGGTTCAAATTTGGTATATGGGCTCCAATTGGGGTCTAGTTGTGCCGCGAAGCTTTTGGTTGATGTCAGTCACTTCTAAGGTGTGGAAATTAGGAATTTAACCGAATTCTGTTTATAAATAAACATTTATGATTTCAATAAATTACCGGGAAAACGGACCTCTTCAACGTGGAGCGGGAACGCTCGCTGATTGGGCTGTTCAGATCGCCGTCTCCTCCCAATGTTGCCCACTGGGACGACGAAATCGTGTTATCTAAGAGGAAAGTTATCAAACAAAAACAGGGGAAACCTAATTTTCCCCATCTTGCTTTTTCTATTTTTTTCTTCAGTTTTTCGATTTCGAACACTACTGGTTTTGTGAAATGTTGCATCTGGGGACTATAGCTTTCTCGATCTCAGCGCTTCAAGTGACCGTAAATGAACTATTCCAGGATGACGTCATCCTCCCGGTTTTTTAAACATTCATATTTTCTACACTGTTTTGTTTATTCGTAAATTAGGAAGAACAGGCTGAAAGTTTGCCGTAGGAGGTTTTTCAAAGTGCTGAATCCGATTTTGGGGTTAAAAATAGGAAATTTAATGTTCAAGAGTGTCCTAGCTCGAAAACTCTCGAAATGAACCTTCAACTTTCAGGCTTGGTCTTCCAGCCTGGGTAATCAACCACGACCACCACGAAGTGACACTACGACAAAGTCTGTGTCGGTTGCCTGGGGCTCCTCCCCCCCTTCCTTGTAACAGCCTTAACTTCCACATTTTTTCCCATCTGATTTTGATAATATTTTCAGGGATTGTTCAAATTGGTGTGTTGATCATCCCCTAGTAGAACCATTGCTTGGGGTTATCTAGTTTGGTAGGCATCTAACAACACCACCTAGCGGCAGTTGTGGTAGGTACCTCGATTAGTAGTGTATGACAATCGACCCGATGTAAATTATGTCAGCTTTATTGGGATTTGGGTCCAACAACAAAATCCTCCTCTTTCACCAAAAATTACCTCGATTAGTTTTCCATCAGTTTTGTTTACATCTACGTCGCGCATGTGCCAAGCTCTCGTTATTTTGTTTATGTACGTAATTAGTACCAATCGTTTGGACAAACTACGTGATTATTTGCATCTCGTGTCGTTTAATTACTACTCTAGGTATATTTATCTATCTTAGGGTGCATTCAGACTTACGTTATGACTAGGATTCCGTCGTAATTACCATAGCGGCTTCACTAAAGTCGCAGGTACGACTGAAACCAATTGGTGAGAGATGTCTTCAAAGCGTTGACGACGCGTTTTCTCCTCGAACTCTCAAAGAATCCCCACAAAACGCGATATGAGTTTGTCATGTTCCGGACGCTACAAACGCAGCTTCGTGGTAGATGACAGGTACGAACCCGTTTTTGGGTTCGCAGACCGAAAGGGCGCAAATTCGTACAAAGCGAGAACATCCCAGCCGCCCCCTCGTGTTATCTTGGCTTCCGACGATTGAGGTGGGCCGGAACAAGGGTTCGCTCTCTCGCCGCTCTTCCGCCGTTTCATGTTGAGTTTGAAACATCCGCGCGTGGGGGAAGTTTGAATCCGCTTTGTGTCACCACGAATCGGCGGTACACATCCTGTGCGGGAGACGAGTGTGTGGCAAGAGATTACTCACAGGTAATTCTAACGTTGAAGAGGCGGCTGATATTGAAAAACAAAACAAGTCCGCAACACAGTGAGACATTTTCATTCCCAGCTCCGCCTTCGATCGTTTTGGGTTTATGTGCCACACGAGACATGAATTTTGTGTTGCGCCTATACACTGTGACATGAATGTCTTTTTGCACTGAGCAGATGCCACGTCCATTTCACAATGCATAGGTATGCGTTAATCGTTGATACTCGATAGCTAGCTTTGGCTAGCGGACATTAGTAGGACTAAGTGTTTGTAAAAGAAAAACACGGGTTTATAGAAGAGGTGAAATTCACCTCTTGACTGAGTCAAGTTGACTCGCTTCATTTTTCGAAATTCACGAATAGCTACTGAGAAATACGGCGATTCATGTCGTCATGGCGTCTAGTGCGGCGTTTCATTTCCCTAGCAACGTATCCATTCATATGATAACTCTTCGCGGTTATGTTGCGTAACACAAATTCGTGTTCGAAACACCAATTCGACCAAGAAAAAACGCTGCAAATCATTGCTCAAAGGTTTATTATTTTCTGTATAGATCACCCTTCTGTATAGATCACTGGTTTTCCATCAATAGCACCTACCACCATCTGTATTCTCCCTTGACCTTCCCTCTCAAATTTCAGCTCCCTGCGTTCAATAGGATTGAAAGTGGCTTCGGAGCTCAGTCAGCTGATCAGTGATCTGAAGAGTGAAGAAGATCTCCTCAAATGCTGGAGACGCCTGGAAGAGCACTTCCATTCAATAGGATTGAAAATGGCTTAGGAGCTCACTCAGCTGATCAGTGATCTGAAGAGTGAAGAAGATCTCCTCGAATGCTGGAGACGCCTGGAAGAGCACTTCCATTCAATAGGAGTAAAAATGGCTGTGGAGCTCACTCAGCTGATCAGGGATCTGAAGAGTGAAGAAGATCTCCTCAAATGCTGGAGACGCCTGGAAGAGCACTTCCATTCAATAGGATTGAAAATGGCTTTGGAGCTCACTCAGCTGATCAGTGATCTGAAGAGTGAAGAAGATCTCCTCAAATGCTGGAGACGCCTGGAAGAGCACTTCCATTCAATAGGATTGAAAATGGCTTTGGAGCTCACTCAGCTGATCAGTGATCTGAAGAGTGAAGAAGCCTTTGAGCAATGATTTGCAGCGTTTTTTACCCACCAACATTTTTTTTACCTACCAACTTTTTTTTTCCTACCAGCTAGGTACTACCTACCGCACCACCTTCACAATCAAGTTTATTAGAAAGAACTAAACGCTTCACACTCGATTCGAAAAATAGAAAGCTTCATATGGAAATTTGATTACTGGTTACGCAGAAGGCAAAACTGTATACAAATCGAAGAAGTGAACCGCGATCGCATTTTAGTCCGATAAAATTTGAATGGAGATTAGACCTCTTTTGCGATTCACACTCATGATTCTGTTTTATCGAAGGAAAACCTTCAAGTACTCGTAGGGACCGAACGGTTTGTCCTACAGAGCTCCGGGTGGTCTCAAAAATTTTTAAAAATTCAATACTATTAAAAATTGGTGAAAAAACGATACCTTTATTTCGAGAGTTTTCGAGCTAGGGCACTCTTGAAAATTTCAACCCTTAATTTTCACCCCTTAGAAGTGACCTACATCAACCAAAAGCTTCGCGGCACAACTAGACCCCAAATGGAGCCCATATACCAAATTTGAACCAAATCGGTCCAGTGTTGCTAAGAAAAGTGCCGCGTACGGCGTACGGCGGACGGACGGAAATTTTTTTATTCGATTTTCGTATTCTACGTACCTTGAAACGTAAAACATCAAATTTTGAGGGGGGGTTAAAATTTTTTTTTCTTGCTCGATTCCAAAGGCTTATTATTGAAAATAATAAACCAAAAAATTTTACTCTCCTCAAAATTTGTCGGTTTACATTTGAAGGTACGTAGAATCCGAAAGTCGAATGAAAATTTTTATGTCTGTCGGCCGTACGCCGAACTTTCCTTAGTTCCCATGGACCGATTTTGATGAAATTTGGTATACGGGCTCCATCTGGGGACTAGTTTTGCCTCGAAGCTTTTGGTTGATGTTGGTCACTTCCAAGGGTTGAAATTTGAAATCGCCCTGGCTCAAAAAATTTCAATATAAAGGTATTGTTTTTTCATCAATTTTACATAGTATAGAATTTTTTGAGACAACGTGGAGCTCTGTAGGACAAACCGTTTGCTCCCTACGAGAACTAAAGGGTTGGACTTACGAGAAATCAGAAACACGAGTGTGAATCGCAAAAGAGGCCTAATCTCAGTTCAAATTTTAGTTGACCAAAATGGGATCGCTGTAGGTACGTGGTACGCAGGTGGTGACAGTGGCAAAGCCGAGTTCTTTGCACTGAAGTAATCTATATAGAAAAATAAAAAACAATTGTGTAATAATTTGCAGCGTTTTTAGTTCATTTGCCAAAGCAAAGAATTTAAAATGTCAAAATAACCCATTCCTACAGCATTTGATTGAATCCCGGTGGTCTCTTAAATTGATGAAATAACAATACCTTTATTCCAAAGGTTTTTAAGCCGTTTTGAAAATTTCAGCCCCTATTTTTCAACCCTTAGTGACTGACATCAACCAAAAGCTTCGGGGCACAACTAGACCTCAAACGGAGCCCATAAACCAAGTTTTATCAAAATCGTTACATGGTTAACTGAAGAAAGGGCCAGCAAAATTTGTATCCGATTTTTGAATTCTACGTGCCTAGAAACGTAAAATATCAAATTTTGAGGGTGGGGGGGAGGGAATTACTTTTTTCTTCCTCGATTTCAATAGTTCATTATTGAAAATAATAAACCAAGAACGCTGTAAACGTATTACGCAATTTTGGTTTATTATTTTCAACAATAAACCATTGGAATCGACCGAGAAAAAAGGTAAACTCCTCCCCCCCTCCAAGTTTTATGTTTTAAGTTTCGAATAATAATTTTTAAATCCATCTTTCCGCCGTATGCGGCACTTTCCTCAGTTAACCATGGACCGATTTTAATGAAATTTGGTTCCATTTCGGGTCTAGTTGTGCCGCGAAGCTTTTAGTTGATGTCAGTCACTTCTAAGGGGTGAAAATTAAGGGTTGAAATTTTCAAAAGTGTCCTAGCTCGAAAACTCTCGAAATAAAGGTATATTGTTTTCACCAAGTTAAAAAAGTATTGAATATTTAGAATCGAATGAGACCACCCAGAGCTCTGTAGGAACAACCGTTCGCTATGAGAACTGAGAAGCTCCCTATGAGAACTTATGGGTTGGACTTACTGTGAATCGAAAACACGAGTGTGAATCGCAAATTGAAATCTCCGTTTAAATTTCAGCTGACCAAAATTCGATCGCTGTTCGTATCTTCGACTTGTACTCAGTTTTGCGTCCTTAGCAACCGGTAATCAAATTTCGATATGAAGGCACCCACAACACCCTATTTCATTGAGTTGAGTGTGAAGCGTTTATTTCTTCCAAATAAACTAGATTGTGAAGTAGGTAGGTTGTTCCCATGGTTGGTAGTACTATAGGTACTATACTCTTGATAGGCTCATACCCTAATCGGTGGTCTTTTTGTAGAGGCACTTTAACACATCCCTCTCTCCCAACCCCACCTTCCTCTCTAATATCTGATTTTTTAAAATTATTGTGATTTGTGGAGTTCTCCCTCCGTCACATTAAGACCATTTGTTTTTGAGGGGAGATTTAGAAGACGAAAAAAAAAAATAGTGGCGATTGCAAAGCTGTGTAGATTGTAGATGAATCCGCGGATCAGGGTGATGTGAGCCCAAAGCACTGAAGCCTAGTGGCTTCTATCTATTTCCAAGCTGTGTTCTTTGCCGACTAATGTTCTTTTTTGACAAATAATGAACCTTTGTATAAATAATTTGCAGCGTTTTTATCATTTTGCTTTATAGATTGAACAAAAACCCGTTTTTGTTCTCAAATGAGGAGTAAACAAAATTTGGTTCTGTATCTCTTAACTCAGAATCTCACAAATCCTCTTAACGTTTGGCCTTAAGATGCTTTTCGTTCCAAAACCACGTCTCCCAACTAACAAACCTCAACTTTTTGCTTGAGATTCGTCAGAACTGGTAAAGCCGAATAAAAGAAAGCATTAGAAGAAAACACGCAACGCCAAGAGGGAGGTAAACTGCTGACACCTTTCTACACCCTTTAAAAATGATAATCTTGTGTGTGTGAACACGAGGTGACAAGTAAGAGTGGATCAATAGGACTTAACGGAAGCCACTTATCGCGGAGAACACTGTTGAGCGGCAAGTTGCATTGCATAAGTCGCATCTCATACGAGAAGTAGGTATCATTGAAGCACCGCAAGGAAGACAGCGTGTAAGAGGATTTGGTAGCAAAGTCGACGTTTGACGACCTCGGCTTCTTCTTGATTGACTTGGCCTTGGTCTGTATCGAATTTTCATAGTACAAAAACATATTGTTTAGTAATCAATCCCAGAGGAAACCCTTTGGAGGAGGATTATTTCGTTCAATTTCAATCAGGAAGCAATAAAATACGTATTTATAACCCTAATTGGACCGTGGTGTCACTAGTGTCACCGAAAACATCTGAGGAACTCCACAACTGTCCCAAGAAGTCATCTCAGATTAACTAGGTAGATTTCAATTGCAATTTAAAAATTAATGGACAGAATTTTTTGAACCATTTTTTGTAAATGATTAAAAGTCAAAAACGCTGCAAATCATTGCTCAAAGGTTTATTATTTTCCGTATAGATCACCCTTCTGTATAGATCACTGGTTCTCCATCAATAGCACCTACCACCATCTGTATTCTCCATTGACCCGCCCTCTCAAATTTCAGCTTCCTGCGTTCAACAGAAGAGAAAATGGCCTTGTAGCTCACTCAGCTGATCAGTGACCACTCATGCGCCTTCAGCATTCTCCATTGACCCGCCCTCTCAAATTTCAGGTTCCTGCGTTCAACAGGAGAGGAAATGGCCTTGGAGCTCACTCAGCTGATCAGTTACCACTCAGGCGCCTTCAGCATTCTCCTTTGACCCTGCCTCTAAAATTTCAGCTTCCTGCGTTCAACAGGAGAGGAAATGGCCTTGGAGCTCACTCAACTGATCAGTGACCACTCAGGCGCCTTCAGCATTCTCCATTGACCCGCCCTCTCAAATTTCAGGTTCCTGCGTCCAACAGGAGAGGAAATGGCCTTGGAGCTCACTCAGCTGATCAGTTACCACTCAGGCGCCTTCAGCAATCTCCATTGACCCTGCCTCTCAAATTTCAGGTTCCTGCGTTCAACAGGAGAGAAAATGGCCTTGGAGCTCACTCAGCTGATCAGTGACCACTCAGGCACCTTCAGCAATCTCCATTGACCCGCCCTCTAAAATTTCAGCTTCCTGCGTTCAACAGGAGAGGAAATGGCCTTGGAGCTCACTCAGCTGATCAGTTACCACTCAGGCGCCTTCAGCATTCTCAATTGACCCGCCCTCTCAAATTTCAGGTTCCTGCGTCCAACAGGAGGGGAAATGGCCTTGGAGCTCACTCAGCTGATCAGTTACCACTCAGGCGCCTTCAGCAATCTCCATTGACCCTGCCTCTCAAATTTCAGGTTCCTGCGTTCAACAGGAGAGAAAATGGCCTTGGAGCTCACTCAGCTGATCAGTGACCACTCAGGCACCTTCAGCAATCTCCATTGACCCGCCCTCTAAAATTTCAGCTTCCTGCGTTCAACAGGAGAGGAAATGGCCTTGGAGCTCACTCAGCTGATCAGTGACCACTCAGGCGCCTTCAGTATTCTCCATTGACTTTTGATTATGGAAATTTGATTACTGGTTACGCAGAAGGCAAAACTGTATACAAATCGAAGAAATGAACAGCGATCGCATTTTAGTCAGAAAAAATTTCAACGGAGATTAGACCTCTTTTGCGATTCACACTCATGATTCTGTTTTATCGAAGGAAAACCTTCAAGTACTCGTAGGGACTGAACGGTTTGCCCTACAGAGCTCCGGGTGGTCTCAAAAATTTTTAAAAATTCAGTACTATTTAAAATTAGTGAAAAAACAATACCTTTATTTCGAGTTTTCGAGCGAGGGCACTCTTGAAAATTTCAACCCTTAATTTTCACCCCTAAGAAGTGACCTACATCAACCAAAAGCTTCGCGGCACAACTAGACCCCAAATGGAGCCCATATACCAAATTTCATCGAAATCGGTCCATGGTAACTAAGAAAAGTGCCGCGTACGGCGTACGGCGTACGGCGGACGGACGGAAATTTTTTTATTCGATTTTCGGATTCTACGTACCTTGAAACGTAAAACATCAAATTTTGAGGGGGGGTTAAAATTTTTTTTTTCTTGCTCGATTCCAAAGGCTTATTATTGAAAATAATAAACCAAAATTGATATGACTCGGTCCCTCATGAGATCCCATAAATGGAACAGCATGATCTTGGGTGTCCAACACGTGAATTCAATCCCCCCCCCCCCCTCGTGTAGGCAATATTCCTCCTGAAAAGGATATTTCCATGATTCATGGATACCTCTAGATACTATTTTATCCATTAAGGAAGATATTAGGTGAAGGTTAATACTTGAAAATTTCAAGTTCATTTAATGAAAGTAGAAAGATGTAGGCAGAAGAAAAACACGGTTAAAAAGTAATTAAGTAACTAAGTACTTAAGTAATTAAGTAACTCGGGTTTCCCGGACTAATAATTCCTTCAGTCTTCCTAGTTACCAAATTTGTTTATCGGTCTCGCGCGACTTTTTTTCGGGCTGAAAAAAAAGTTACACATTTTTTCGCAGACTCCAAGCTGAAAGATATATGTATAATATACATAGGAATATATTATGTGAATATATTATATTCATTTCATAAGAACCAGCGTAACACTTATTTTTTATAACAGCTAATCAGGCTAATCAGCACTAATAAACGCGTGTGAGCCAGATGAGCCACATTTGGTCAACTTGGAAGATGCCTAACTGAGGCCTCCTACTAGAGTATCGGAAAACAGTTGGTACTCGTCTGCGAGATTAGGATCTTAAATATAATATACTTCATCGCTCTTCAAAATTTAACCTCGACTTCAACTTCTCACTCAATCTGCTGAACTCTTAGCAATTCGTAGGGACGATCCTCATTCCCTGGTAACCTGGTTTTGTGTAGACCAGAAGCCATTCCTCTCATGGTAAGCTGGTTTTCTGCAGAAATTCCCTGGCAACACAACTCCTGGAAAATCATAAAGTACGTTCTATTTAGAGTCAGAATTTAAGGTCAATCTTCCAACGGTTAAATTTTCCAGAAAGTAGTTTAAACACAGTTTATTACAAACTTTTACGAGTAGTCCGAGCATAAAAAGTTGTTTATGAGTTAACACTTGTTTCGAACTCGTTCGTGCTCGCCCGATCTAGTGGAGAAGCTAGAAACTCTACCTGCCCTCCATACTATTATAACAGGCGTTGACAATGTATAGGCCAGGGGTCTCCAACCTTTTTTCAGGGAGGGCTGAATTTAAATTTTTTCTCGATTGCACATTAATTGCATTATAATAAGACAAAAGAGAAAGATTTACAGATAAAAGGGAATAAATTGAATTTATTGAGAACGTTCAACAGGTAATATTGTAGTATAATTGGAGAGGACTGTGATGTTTGGCCTGTTGATTGCTCAAAATATTAGGGTGATCTGGCTCAAATTTAGCCGTTTGTATCAATAGACTCGCTTCCAAATGTTCATCAGTTAAGTTGGCCATTTATTTAGATTTCCTTATCCTGGAAGCCGTCTTTGTAGATGTCATTTGACTGCAGTTCAATGACTTCCAGTTGAAGATCAGGAGGTAAGTCTTCAACTGCTGCAGTGAAAGGGGTTTGAAAAACCTTGATGTTCATAGAGATGCTTCCTCAAAATCTTAAAAACGGGACTCAAACGTGCCTCGCAGACACCCGATAAGATTTACCACCAATTCATTTGGAAATTCTTCATTTCTGATTTCAGGGTGTTGCAGGTTGGAAAATGAACCAGGTTTTCCATTGCTGTTGTAAGCTTTGGCCCCGCGCTTTGGTGGCAGCTTTGATTTGAAATATGGCCACCGAAGTTAAAGGGCGTTTGGATGATCGAGCTCGCCAACGAGGTTAACGAACTCGATAATGCCAAACTATTGCACGAGTTGGATTTATTATGGAGGAGGTTAAGCTGAAACGGGAAGACAATGCAAAATCGAAAACACATAATGAAGTAAGGGTAGCGAAAGGTAGTTAGTTACCTTGTGATAAAAATGCGTGGCGAAAATGCGTGGCGAAATGCGTGGTGATCTCAAGCGTCTCGTGGCAATTTCGAGTGCTGAAAAGTAAAAGCCGGAAGGGCAAAATAGAAAGGGGTACACTAATGTGTCCCTGCCTTATGGGCTTACGTTGCGGTCCTGAAGGGACGTATCGAAACCTTGAGGTGTGACGATGCACGTTCCTCTCTCTATTAGTCTGAAAACCAGGTGTACTCAAAGAAAAGGTAAGCAAATAACAATATATGGCACTTTTATTAAGTATAATAGGAACAGTTTCTCAGTTCAAAATGTGATAAATAGCTGAAGGCAAAACAAAGTAAGTATGATGGTTTTCTAGAACAAGTACGAATTTCCTCTATTTGTCTGTACATTCAATATTTCCTTTTGTGTTTCAGGTATCAATGCGAGGTCAAGAATCAGAATATCAATCGGTGAAGCTACTAAATTTACTAAGTGTTCAATGTTCAAAACTAAGATTTGTTGCGAAATGTATCTAAAGTCTTTCAAAATATATTCTCTTATGACTACACGGTCACTCCTATGCATTGGCCAATGTAATAATAGTATTGTGACGACCTGGTCACTTGATGACATTATTAGAAGTTGTTGATAGTTACGTTGTCTGAAAAACTGGTTGTCCTATTTTTGAATTTGAGATTTGATGTGTTAAAAATAAGTTAGGTTGTTAATTTGTTGGAAATATAGTGCCTTCTGCTATTCAAACTGATTTCTGTACAATTGGCGCCCAACGCAAAAGTTAGCTGTCTGTTTTCAACGTTTGGAAGGAAGAGGTAAGCAGTGTTGTTAGATATGCCACCCAAAAGAACTGTGTCAACTCGCCAGCGTCCTGCGGATCCTGAGGACCCTACTCCTCCTCAAAATGAGCTCTCACCGATCTCAGTTTCAAATCCCATAGTGACAAATGCATCTTCCCCTTTACAAACTAGGGTAGCGTCTTTAGAGCGAAATCTCGAGTCTATGCGTGATCAACTCAATCAAATCATCACTATTCTAGGGCAACCCCAACCAGTTCAAGGTCTCATACAGGAAATGGGTGTCCTACGAGACCGAGTAGAGCAGATTACCAACCCTTTGTCTGATTCAAACACACATCAAATAATTGTTGAGCCCTCTTGCAGTAATTCAAGTAATGGGCCGAAAGTACATAAACGTGGCCCCAAACCAACGACTTTCAGTGGTTCAGGGAGTTGGGAGGAATACTGCACCCAATTCACAATTATTGCAAATGCCAATGGTTGGGATGATCAGCAAAAAGGGGAAAATCTAGTTGCAGTTCTCACTGGTCCAGCCCTTACTGTTGTCCATAACATCCCAGCAACGGATCGCACTAGTTTTCAAAAACTAAGGGAGGCACTAGAGAGTAAATTTGGGTCAGGACACCTCACTTCTTTGCTCCATGCTCAATTGCAAGCCAGAAGGCAACAAGAAGGAGAGTCTCTATCGGCATTAGCTATAGATATTGAACGATTGACTCGTGGGGCTTTCCCCGACTGCCCACCACAAGCTATAGAACGTTTAGCTACTCATGCTTTCATCAAAGCTATTGTAAATCCGAATGTTCGACTACCTGTTCGTGCATCCTCTCCCCAATCCTTGAAAAGAGCTCTACACAAAGCACAAAAACATGAAGCTGATTTGTTGCAAGATTCTGAACTTGGAATATCTGTATCTCGTGAGCAAATCCGTTGTTATGGATGCAAGGGCCTTGGTCACGTAAAGGCACAGTGTCCAAAACGCGTAAGGTCGGAAAACTGAAACAAGCCGGGGCAGGGGACCATGCCCAGGCTAGCCATATGTCTCATGGTCCACAGAAGGAAATCACTAACCATACTGGTGCGTTATTCATTCAGGTTGAATTGGCTGGATTGGCTTGTAGTATGTTAGTGGACACTGGAGCAACAGTATCCCTCTTGAGGCCAGACATAGTAAAAAAACTTCACCTAGTATCAGAAAATCCAAGAATTGATGTTCTCCAGACAGCAGGAAATGGAGAAGCAAGAGTTCAGGGTCAATGCTGTGTGTTGGTTAAAATGGGAGACCTCGCCTTCAATCACATATTCTACATTGTTGAAATCAAGGATGAAGGCATAGTGGGACTAGATTTCCTAGAACACATAGGAGCACGTCTGGATCTCCCTCATGAAAAATTGTACATGCAGACCCACAATATCCCAATCCTCAAGAAGTGGCAGTGCGTTGAACGGGGTCTACAGGTAGCGGGAGCTACTCTGGATGGCACCTGGATCGCAAAAGCTCTTGACAATTCTGCTCTTAGAAAAGGCAGTGAGGATTATCATGCAGTGAGGTTGCTATTGTGGAAATACAGAGAAATCTTTGCTGAAGGAGAAAGACCATTGGGGAAATGTAAAGTTGTAAAACATTCCATTGACACAGGAGATGAAATGCCCATAAAGCAGAACCCACGAAGAATACCCTACTCACAAAATAGCCATATCGACCAAATGCTGAAGGAAATGCTTAATCAAGGGGTAATTGAGCCGTCATACAGTCCTTGGGCATCACCCATAGTGTTGGTTCCCAAGAAGGACGGATCTACAAGATTTTGTGTAGACTACAGACGCTTAAACTCCGTAACCAAAAAGGACTCCTATACTTTGCCATGTATCCAGAGTTTCTTTGATGCTCTTGGGGGATCAAGTTGGTTCTGTGTGTTAGACCTAAAGAGTGGCTACTGGCAGGTAGAACTAAATGAAGCGGACAAGGAGAAAACTGCATTTACCTTATATGGAAAAGGCTTATGGCAGTTTAAGGTTCTTCCATTCGGACTGTGCAACGCTCCAGCTACATTTCAGCGCCTAATGGAAAGGGTCATCCCAGCAGAGCTAGCACTGGTCTACCTAGATGACATTATTGTCCATGGGCCAGATACCCAGACTGTTCTGAACAAACTGGAAAAGGTATTGGAACAATTGAAGATGGCTGGACTGCAGATACAGCCAAAGAAGTGCTCATTTTTCCACAAAGAAGCACACTATTTGGGCCACATAATATCAGGAGAAGGAGTACGCACTGACCCTTCAAAGACTCAAGCTGTCCAAGATTGGCCTACACCGTGTAATAAGAAGCAGATTAGATCTTTCATGGGAATGTGTTCTTATTACAGGCGGTTTGTGCAAAACTTTGCTGAGATTGCACAGCCATTATACCAAATCCAGGATAAAGCCACTCCATTCCTCTGGGATAAAAATTGTCAATTTAGCTTTGAGAAACTTAAGGAGCTTATGACTTCCACTCCCATTTTGGCATTTCCAGATTTCCAGAAACCATTCTTGCTGGACTGCGATGCGAGTTCACACTCAGTGGGTGCTGTATTGTCGCAAGAGAACGATGGAATGGAAATAGTGGTAGCGTACTTTAGTAAAACACTTTCAAAGCAGCAGAGAAACTACTGTGCTACTCGTAGAGAGCTATTGGCAGTTGTGCTAGGAATCGAACATTTCCACCAATATCTTTATGGAGTCAATTTCACCCTAAGAACGGACCACGCATCTTTGACATGGCTTACATCATTTAGAAGACCAGAAGGTCTACTTGCCAGATGGTTGGAGAAACTGGAGACCTATTCCTTCCAGGTTGTTCATCGAGCAGGAAAGCATCATGGAAATGCGGATGGTCTTTCCCGTAGGCCATGCACAGGACAATGTAACTACTGTGAAAGAAAGGAAGAAAAGGAAATGCATCAGGTGAATACAATATCTACAGCAAACGAGGGCGAGTGGTTTGACAAGGATATTGAGTGGTTAAAGGGGAGACTTCTTGAAGGGGTCAAGCCCAAACCTCCAGAGCTAGCATCAATTGACTCAAGTGTTCGTCAGCTAGTTGCACGGTGGGACTCTCTGCAAGTTATGAATGACAAAGTGTACCATAGGTGGGAGGGTTCAGGAAAGAGGTTCCATTGGCAGGCTGTAGTCCCTGTCAAAGCAGTTCCCGTAGTCCTACAGCAATGCCATAGTAGCCCCACAGGAGGACATTTTGGATTCTTCAAAACCCTGGGGAAGGTCCGGCAAAACTACTACTGGCCTGGAATGGCATCAGATGTAAAGGCATGGTGCAAGGCATGTTTCGAGTGCCGTAGAGTTAAAGGCCCTGGACCATTACATCAAGCTCCCCTTCAACAATGCATGGTAGGGGGACCCTTTGAACGTATTGGAGTCGACATTCTTGGGCCTTTCCCTCGCACAACAAGAGGGAACCGGTATGTTCTCGTTGTTGCCGACTATTTTACGAAGTGGCCGGAGGTTATGGCCATACCAAATCAAGAAGCTCAAACAGTAGCTACGACACTGGTGGAACAAGTTTTCAGCCGACATGGGGTTCCGCATGAGATCCATACGGATCAGGGACGAAATTTTGAGTCTCGCTTGCTCCAAGAAGTTAGTGCCTTGTTAGGAATGCGCCGAACCAGGTCAACTCCACTGCATCCACAATCAAGTGGTCTTGTAGAGAGACTAAATCGAACACTAACGAAATTTTTGGCAATATTTGTAAATAAAAAGCAGGACGATTGGGATGAAAAGTTGCCTTTGTTCATGTTGGCATATAGATCAGCTCCCCATCATACAACAGGATTCTCACCAGCCCAGCTGGTTTTTGGAAGAGACCTTCATTTACCTGAGGAGTTGTTTCGCATTGTACCAATAGAACCCCAATTGACTACACATTACGCATTCAAGCTACGTCAGGATTTGAAGGAGGTTCGGGAACTTGCATGCGACACAATGAGAATTCAGATGCAAAGGCAGAAAGAAAAATTTGACCGAAATGCCAAGCAACCTCCGTTCAACAAAGATGATTGGGTGTGGGTTCACGACCCTAAGCGGACAGTAGGAAAATGCCCGAAGCTACAACCCCAATGGACTGGACCCTGGATTATCACTAAAAAGAAAAATGACGTTCTCTTTGAAGTTCGGATTGGGAGGACAAAGAGGCTCCTCCATGCAAATCGACTCGCAAGAGCAGATGTTATGCCAGTGAAGCAGGGACCCCAGATCTTGGAGAAAAATTGAGAGAAAGAGGGGGAGGGGGTAGTGTGACGACCTGGTCACTTGATGACATTATTAGAAGTTGTTGATAGTTACGTTGTCTGAAAAACTGGTTGTCCTATTTTTGAATTTGAGATTTGATGTGTTAAAAATAAGTTAGGTTGTTAATTTGTTGGAAATATAGTGCCTTCTGCTATTCAAACTGATTTCTGTACAGTATGTATGGTTTTTGTGCACTCACGTTGGGGCCGGAAGGTATCCTGTCAGTGAAGTGTGGCGAAGATTTGGAATCGTGGCGGCTGATGTCCAAGGTGGGTCGTACAGCGTGGCGAATTTTGGGGAGGTTGGGGGCAGAAACTACTCACGGGCACGGAGCTCTCAATGGAAGTGTACTGTCTGAAGATTGGGAGGGGAGTAGCGTCGCTTGGGCTTGGCTCGAGGATCCGTCTTCTCCCCCCTCTGCCCCGCTGGATGGCATTGGCGGGGACAGCAGCGGTGGTAGGGGAGAAACCGTTGGCTGCTTCTCCGGCCGGAGGGGGGAGGGACGCGCGAGGTGGCGTCCTCTGATTGGCGGAGCTTGACGTCACCTACGAGCCGGGCCGAAGGGGGTCATTGAAGGGACCCAGCCCCCTGCTACTGGAGTGGCAATTATGTGAGCGGGGGCTCACACCGTGTATTTTTCGAAAAGAGCCAGTTTCATCTTGAAAGCTTCGATATGGGAGTATATCGGATGAAAGCTTCAACGGACGAGTCTAAATAATTTTAGATCACCAAATAACTTGAGTGCAAACGAAAGATATCAAGACACCATGCATATTTATTATGGAAAGAACTCGCCCTTGATTCGAGGTTACGAAAATGATTTAGAGGAAACAGTCACTTTTAAAATTGATAACTAGTTTATTCAATTATTAACATTGAATGACTGGAATAAAATACAAATTGAAACGAAAGCAGTAAGAGGGTAACCAAGCAAGTCGGGAAGACGGCTGGAGACGAAGTGGGAAGATGCGTAGCGATAAGACTCAATTCTAACTTGAATTTATATAACTCAAAGCTTGTAAGCATGTACATGTTATTCGTATAGTTACATTGAATTGTATTTATATTTTCTAAATAGAAAATATTTCGATTCAAATAATACAATAAAAACTGAGAATGCAATGATAGTCCTTGTACATACCCGTGTACATGGTTGACATGTACCAACTGATGTGTTCTATTGGTCCCTACTCAACGAAGGTGAAGGATGGGACAGCACTTTCTGCCCAGCGCGGGTTACCGCCTACCGCACTCAGGGTTTCCATTGTGTCCTTTATTGGAGAACTAACAGGTTTGAGTATATGAGTCATTACACCACCCATTCGTAGAAAGACTATTGATGATCTTCAAAGGTGAAAATTCTCGGCGGGCCGTAAGTTGGAGGCCCCAGATTTAGGCAATTCTTGAATTTTCTCTCGTCAGCTCTAGATCGAGCGAGTACATACCGGCAGTTATTTAATGAGAAACATTGAACTACACTTTCGTAGAGAGGAATGAAACAGGAGATAACAAAAACTTCATTAACAGAACTTCGAATAACGCTGCTATTCGCAAACGTGCTCAGATAACAAGTTGAAAGCTGATATTTATCGTAGCTAGTTCGTAGTCGTTAATAGCGCAACGCTTTCCAAGGTAGGTAGGTAAGTATGTAAGCAACTTTAGAGGGATAACATGGTGGAGATAGGGAACTTGTTTCTAATCGTTACTAACGACGTATAATTTTACGATGATAAATTCATGTTCTCAAGTCTTAACAAATCATTTTGCCTCAATAAGTACGCTGTTATCCGATTACGCAGTAATTTAAGGCAGACTATGTGAAATCCAGAGAGATGCTTTCCTACTGTGCTCCCCCGTTTTTCTAGGCCCAGTAAAAAGTCTTGAAAGGCAATAATATAAGAAAATTAGTTGGAATCAGAAGAATATGGAAATTACTGGATCACCGACATTTTATTGAGCCAACTCCGAAACACGAATTTCCAATTTTTCAGACATGTCCCAGGTGGTTTCATAAACCTTTGGAATGGACCAAGAAAAATAAATTTTTAACCTCCCTCAAAATTTGTTGGTTTACTTTTCAGGGTACGAAGAATCCAAAAATCGAATAAAAATTTGGCCGTCCGTCCGCCGTACGCAGTACTTTCCTCAGTTAGCATTGACCAAATTTGATTAAATTTGGTATGTGGGCTCCATTTGGAGTTTAGTTGTGCCCCGAAGCTTTTGGTTGATCCAGATCACTCCTAAGGGTTGAAATAAGGTTTCAAATTCTGAAAACGCCCTAGCTCAAAAAATTTTGATACAAAGGTATTGGTTTTCCATCAATCTAAGATATTATCGAATTTTTAGAATTTTTAGAGCCCTGTAGAACAAACCGTTCGCTCCCTACTCGAACTTACGATAAATCAGAAACACGAGTGTGAATCGCAAAAGTTCCTCCGTTCAAATTTTAGCTGGCCGAAATGCGATCGATGGTTTTCTTCATGTTGGTTGGTGTTAACAATGACAAAGCTGTGTTCTTTGCAGACGAGTGATCTACATAGACAAATAATAAACCTTTTGTAATAATTTGCAGCTTTTCTACTGATTTTGTGGGACTTGATAACTCTTTCCATTTTGAATTTCTCGGAGTAATGACAATTTAAAAGAAAGAAATGATCAAGTGCAGAGTGGGCAATACCCTTTCTTTTACCTCCTTTGTACCTAGTAAATTTTTTCTAAGTGAGATGGATACATTTTAATTTGTAAAAAGTGAGTGACTGCTTAGGCTTGCTTCATGGAAAAAAGATTTAAAGAAATATGATATAGGTAGATTTGAGAAGGGATCAAAATAGGTAAAGCAATAATGATATTCAGCGATAAAAACGCTTCAAATCATTACCCAACGGTTTATTATTTTTCCCAATTTTAGGTCCTCATACTGAGTCAACAGTTGGAACTACAGAGCTCAGGGCGGTCTCATTCGATTCTAAAAATTCAATTCTATTTTAAATTGCTATAAAAAAAATACCTTCATACTGAAAGTTTTTGAGCTTGGGCATTTTAAAAATGTCTCCACTTTTCTCCCCTTAGAAGTGATTTAGAATAACCAAAAGCTTCGAGGCACAACTAAGCCCCAAATGGGACCGATGTACCAAATTTCATCTAAATTGGTCCACGAGAATTCGGCAAAGTGCGGCGTACGGGTCGGCGGGCAGACGGAAAAACGAGAGGAAGAATAATTCTGAGGAAAAAGTTTTAAAAGTGCGAGATCGGGAACTGGGAATCAAAAGCTAAGCAAATGGTGGCTTCGACGCGACCAGTTTCCTACTCCTACTGAACCAATAAAAATAAAAACAGCAGTCAGTTGACAACCTGAGTATGAAGTTGATCACTTTCAATTGGTTGTGCGCATGGGTCGAAAAAACTGTTTATTGTTATTTTTAATCTAAGGTAGGTAGACCTCATTCTGAGAATTTTGGTACCAACCGCGACCTTCTTGCGTGAGTAGATCTGTTTCTATGATTTTTCAAAGTTTCGACCGTTTATGACGTCACCGTGGGCTGGGGGGTCCCGCCCAGGCTAGAGGGGCGCGTGACGCCATAAACGGTCGAAACTTTGAAAAATCATAGAAACAGATCTACTCACGCAAGAAGGTCGCGGTTGGTGCCAAAATTCTCAGAATGTAGTTTACTTTCGATTAAAAATCTTAAAAAAATCAAGGCGCACCCCCCATTGGAGGGTTGGACATGATCGCTTTTTCCCTTCCACTTGATCATTTCTATACTTGAAATTTATGAATCTTTTCAATGATCAACACATGTCAAAAAGTGTGCCTATTGGGTGTGGCTTACAGCTTCCTCGTATCCATAATCCGATTTCTTGGATACATGGTAGCTAATCTCAAAACACCAATCTCCAAGTACCTTGCACTACCCTCAAAGGAAGCATTTTCTCGTTAATCCACACAATCGCTGAAAATGTCATCGAATTCGGGTAGAAAATTTAGAAGTTATGGCAGTTACAAGATTTTCACGTTTACGCATGCGCAGAGACTACTGTCGATCCGAGAGCGATAATTTACAAAGAGGACTGTCTCCCTGCTAAACCGCTCTATTTCGGATGTCAGGTAATGATGTTCAGAAAGATCAAAAACGTAAAAAAAGGGAGAAGGGAAAATCAAGCTTCTGCTACATTAGTAGACTGTAATGTTGCAACTCACTGTGTTCTTTGCACTATGCTGCCTGCATTGAGCGCCTGGAGAGGATTCAGGAGGGTTTTCTCCGCATTCAAAGGTTTAGTTTTGCAAATATATAGCGACCAGGTCGATTGTGCGACGCTCTTGACGGCTCATGATTTAAAGACACTTGAAATCAGATAGGAGGTCTTTGATCTTGTTTTCTTCTTCATATGGGGCGGAATTACTTCTCTGGATCTCCTTTAGAAGTGTTCGGTTTGTCGATTCCTGTGTACCCTACTAGATCCAGCTGCTCTTTGTGGTGCCGTTCGCTAACAGAAACTATTAGTTTCAACTTTCCAAGCTTCGTCCGCCTAGAGAGACAAATTCCCTGATCAATGAGCCACACCTCGACTTTATAAAATTCTCCCTGGCGACTATTAAATCCGCGGTTCAGAAACAACCACTCTACCAACCACACCATGCAGCTCATAAACGTGGTGACCACGTGGTCTTCTATTCTAAACTATGAATATATTATAAACTAACTTGCAGAAATAACTGCTAAATTATTTACTTATATCTACTTCTAACCTAGGTTCTCATAATTTCAAACAATAAATAACAAGTAATCAACTAACCACAAAAAAAAAATATATAGTACCTAAGTTAGGAGTAGATATAAGTAAATAATTCAGCAGTAAGATAGTTTATGACGATACCTTAAAGTCCATCCACCTTCCACATTTTTTTTTAAATTTCAGAAAAACTCAAATTCAACAAAACTATTATTGAGTTTTCTTGACGATAATAGCTTGAAAATCTATTGAGGAAATTAAAGAGTTGAGTGTAATAAGCCATTATTTTAGGAATTGTGCATTGGTGATAATTTATTTTGCGCTTTTCTCAAAACTCCGTTTTTGGACATACATAGCTCCTTTGTGCTTTAAGGTATCGATAATATATTCATAGTTTAGAATAGAAAACCACGTGGTGAGTGTACAATTACCAGTACAGGTTAGGTCTTAATAGGATTTGTTTTATCTCTCCCTTTCACTTGACATGACAGACAAAAAACCTTTCACCACGTGGCCCCCCTTCACCCAGACTATATGAATAGAACAACGGACTGACAAACTTTCCTCCTGTACTCGACTGGTTACGACGGATTTTCCAATACTGTTCGTAGATAATAATTGTATTCTTATAACTAGCATAAGTAACTCCATATATTTGATACCACAATACAGAGTGTTATTAATTTCATCCCAAAACCTGATTTAATTTTTTTGAATAATTACGATTTTTCCGCGTTTAAACTCGAAGTCTTTTGTCAAAAACTGTTATAAAATAAAAGTTTGATAAACCGATGGAAACCTGATAAAATGTTGAAGTTTTACCATGGAGCTCGTCAGAAAGTGGTAACAAAACTCACATAAGGTTGTGAGACATGGACCCTGACCGCCACGAGTGAACTGAGTTGTTGGGAGAGGAAGAGTAGTAGTAGTCTGGAAAATATGTAAGAACTATGAGCTGAGACGTCTGTATGGTGAGCCAGATTTAATAGCATTCATCAGACGGGCTCGTTTCAGATGGCTGGCACATGTTGAAAGAATGCCTACAGAGCGATACGGAGAGCCAGAGGAAGGCCACGCTTGAGCTGGCTGAGCGACATTGAGGAGGACCTGATCCGGCTTGGCCTGCGGAGCTGAAGAAACTTCCCGCAGGACAGGAAGGAATGGAGATCTTTAATAGATCAATCATAGATCTACAATAATTGTTGAGAAGGCCTTGGTGCTTGGAAGAAAGAAGAAGAAAAGAGGATAACAAAACTCCATTGCAAATAATTGTTGAAGAAGCGAAGTTGGCAGATATTAAAGTTCAGGCTAAAAACGCTGCAAATCATTGCCAAAAGGATTATTATTTTCTGTATAGATCACCCTTCCGTATAGATCACCCTTCCGTATAGATCCCTCCCTACCAACCATACGTACCTACTTCGGCATTTTTGAATATTTCAACTGCAACCACCAACCAAATGGAAATGAAGAGTTAGACCTATGGTTGGTAGGGAGGGATCTATACGGAAGAGTGATCTATACAAAAAATAATAAACCTTTGGGCAATGATTTGCAGAATTTTTTTTTCCTACCAACTTTTTTTTTACCTACCAACCATTGGTAGGTACTACCTACCACACCATACTGCCTTCACACCTTCACAATCAATTTTATTAGAAAGAACTAAACGCTTCATACTCGATTCGAAAAATAGAGAGCTTCATATGGAAATTTGATTACTGGTTACGCAGAAAGCAAAACTGAATACAAATCGAAGAAATGAACAGCGATCGCATTTTAGTCAGATAAAATTTTAACGGAGTCTAGACCTCTTTTGCGATTCACACTCATGATTCTGTTTTATCGAAGGAAACCCCTTAAGTACTCGTAGGGACCGAACGGTTTGTCCTACAAAGCGTATTTTAAATTGGTGAAAAAACGATACCTTTATTTCGATAGTTTTCGAGCTCGGGCACTCTTGAAAATTTCAACCCTCAATTTTCACCCCTTAGAAAAAATTGACATCAACCAAAAGCTTCGCGGCTCAACTAGACCCTAGGTAGGTCCAGTGTTGCTAAGAAAGGTGCCGTGTAAGGCGTACGGCAGACGGACGGAAAATTTTTGGAAAGATTTTTGGATTCCACATACCTTGAAACGTAAAACATCAAATTTTGAGGGGGGGGGGGGGGAGTTAATTTTTTTCTGGCTCGATTCCAAAGGCTTATTATTGAAAATAATAAACCAAAAGCACGTTTGACGTGACTTAGGTGTAAAGTTTGTAGAACAAAAATGAAAGACAATTTACCCTTCTTTCCAACGGTTTCCTCATTTTTTGAGTTTAAGTTGTAAAATTTACATTTAACATTTATATTTAATATAATGTCGAAACCACGAAAATAATCTTTAAGTGCTAGAAAAGAAATCTCCGTCCCATAATACTGAAAAGTACTCCACCTTCGCGCCTATGGCGGTTTTGAAGTCGGTCAAAACATTTTACAACAAAAGTTATTGAGAATTGGTTATAAAATCCGTAACTAAAGTTCTTTCGTTTCTATTCACCTTATATTGAACTATTTTTGTTATTGGCACCGTTGAGCCGTTTATATGATGTAAAATATGTTTTTCATGTTTCGGTGTTTTGTACAATTTCATGGAAAGAGACTTGGGGATTCTTCCAACAGTATTGTTGCACGTTTTTCCACACGAGGGATTTCAAGGTGCGATGAAATCTCGAGTCTGGAAGTTTTCTCCCTTTGAAGACCGAACGTTGAGGGAAAAATGAAACGTTGTTTGTTCTTGAGGTCGTTTCTGAGCGAAACCGGGAGGTTGGGAAAGTCACTTCCAATTATTCGGATCCCGTAAATAATAAATGGTTGAGGAAGAAGGAAACGTCGATAGATGAAAGAAGGTTATCATAATAATTGTTTTAGCTCTTCGAAAATTGAGAGCAGGATAGACGACTAATCCTCTTAGGCTGGGCGTTTGGAGTCGGTGGAGACGGGGGTGTTTATCAACTTCGTTAGAAAGGTTCTTAACGTTTAACGTTTGTCTGATTTCGTTGACGTATTTTGTCAACACCAGCTGAAATTGTGGATCCATCAACGAGATTATTAATTATAGCCTACACCAGAGCATAATAAAGCAAGTTCGAGCGCTAGGGTCGCTCATCCCAAGTAGGTTATATACTACTTTACTTTGAGTCTCTACGTTCAACAGTTTGAAGCCTCATAGCACGCAGTGTTCCACAGATAGTTAGAACTACAGGAACCTTGGCATTCGTATTGTCTTCGAAATTCGAAAACGTTTGGATCCAATCTAGACAATGTACGTAACCATAGTAGTTACATTCTTGGAAAATATTGTGTGGAATGATAAAAAAAAGTCTGCCGAGTGGGTGTGGCACATAACTTCCTCGTATCCATAACCCGATTGTATAGATAATCAACCTCTGAATATTGTAGGAAAATGTAGAAGTTACCTACAGCTGTTACAAGGATTTCACGTTTGCGCATGCGCACAAAGTACTTTCAATTTGGAGGCCGTGATTTTCATAGGGAACCGTCTACACGCGAACTCGCACAATCCCTGAAAATTTCATCGAAATCGGATGAGAATTGTAGAAGTTATGGTTGTGGCAAGGATTTCATGACAGACAGACATACACGGAACCAAAATTGAAGAGCGCGGCGGAAAAGGGGTTCATTTACGGAATTTTACAGGAGAGCAAAAAAAAAAAAAAAACACCTGAATCACCTGGTCACGATTCGGCAAGCTAAATGTTTCCTTCCTTTCCACCAGATTCAGATGTGATAGGTAGAGATTATGTTGCCACCGTTTTAAAAGCACCATATAGCATACCTACCAAAATTTACGCGTATTTTGAGATTGATGAATAATGCTCTGCACCATGTTCTCGCCTGAATGCACCTATTATAATAATGTAACGAAGCTTCCTATTTGAGGGAATTCCTATCTTTCTATTCACTATCTAAAGGACGTTCCCTAAAATTTATGCTTCGCCGATCAATGAGTTTTTATTTTACAGGATTATAAAAACAACAAAAATAAGAACAAAACAGGGTTTAAAATATTAAATGTTGTATTTTCAATATTTTTTATAAAATATTTGGTGTAAATATTATTCCACTTATTAGACTGTAGAAAGAGTTCTGAGTGTTCGAGTTTTGTTTGAAACAATAAAATTGAAACTTTACTTAAACTACACCCATCGGTAAAGATCCTACCGATCTTTCGCAGATTCTTCCTGGATGAGTCCTTCCACTCGGACAAGTTTATTGTTCGAGTACGCGAATTGTTTAGTCTATCCACACCATTGGTCGTCAAAATAACGCCAGCCAATCTCAAAGAAAACGCGAAAATAAACTGATAGCCTATCAGTGATAGGTATCAACATTAACTAGAGGTGTGTCGGTCTGGAGTGAACGTATTGAAAGGACCTTATCTTCAAAATGACCTTGTCAGAACTGAACGGGTTATCAAAATGAACACGGTCATTCGTTCATCAACCCACCAATCGAGTTTTTCGCTTAAATTACGAGAACAACGGCAGAAGGCCAACAAAATAAATTAATTGCCCGCAATATGGATGTATAATGTATATTTATATACATGCATGTTTGTACATGGATCATTAATGTGTGAAAATGACAAGGAAGTATCAACAGAAAGAAGTAGATGGGAGTGGTTTTCTAAGCAAAACCTTCCATCATCCAAGTGGAGAATGGACTGAGGACTAAAAAGACAAAACACACTCAAAGACTGATTCATACGATTTGAATAGATCTTTCATTTGTTTTTGTCTTTTAGCTCATTCAATTCATTCAAATCGCCTACTCTGACTCGTAACCGTAACCTATTCCGACTCGTTTTGTTTTTCGACTCAGCGTTTCTTCGAGTCACGACCTGAATCCCAACGTTTTGACTCGTTCGGTTTACAGACTCGCTCGTTCTTGTGACTTCTGATCGGTTGGTTGTTTGTCTTGTGAGTGAAAACTGAAAACGTTCACTAGAATTATGAGAAGAAAACATTTACTCATCAGGTGAGCAACTTAGCAACGGGTACATGAATCCCTTTTCGTCTAGTGGAGGCATCACATTTTCTGTTCACATCGCAAAAAAAAAACAGACATGAAGTTAAAATTACCTTGCATTTATCCTATGATCATGTAAAGAAAACTTCAAGCTTCAATTTGACGCAAAAATATATATATATATATTTTGAAGTGACATGTACCTACCCCTTTTCGGCCCAGATCAGAAAGTTCAGAAAGGCCTGAAACGTAAAACGCGAGTGGAAATGTTGATTTTGGAGAACATCTTTTTTTCAACCTTGAAAAGTGAAAACAAAGCTTCCACTACCTTGGTAGACTCAGAAGCAAAATAATTGATTTTATAACATAATAAAATTTCTTGATGCAATATTAACCACTACGTACCTCCGCCTGCCACTCTTACACAGGTCTGTGACCATCCTTTTACACGAGGTGGCTTAGCGTGAGCCTCACTCTAATCGATAAAAGGAAATCAAGATAAACCGTTTCCTCTGAATGTTTTCGTTGATAAAACGTAATTACCATGATCCGATTAAAACCTACAGTTCTTCTTTTCGGAGGCAATTTGTTTTTCCAGCGAAAATACAGCTGCGGCGATAACCGTTTTGTTAATAGTCTTTGGCACCGATAGAATTTCCATGCGTTCGAGACATAAATCTCTCCAAGGTTGGAAAGTTTAAACAATATTGACCTAAAAGTGCAATAAGTTATTCGGCCTATGATGTAGATCTTGTATAAACAATTTACTTCTTGCATATGTAACCCCAAAAACCAGAAGGGTGATTCACATTTTTGTACGAACAGCACAATAATAATATCATGTTAACGTCACAAGCCCGTTACTACCCCTCCACGTTGCCTTGTCCTACAAGAATAGTCCATTTCACATCTAGGACCTCAGGAATCACAAAAACTCATCTAGAATTATAGAATACTTGATATCGCTGTGTTCCATTTTTTCACGAAATTATCGTAAAACCGAAATAATAGCTCGAACTGCCCCTCAAATTACATCTTAATGGTAAATTCAATTGTTTTTTTTTTTCAAGTTGTCGAGTTACCTGGTTACGTGCAGTCTAATTTCCATACTTACCTGTTTGCGTGCAGTCTAATTTCCATACCTACCTGGTAACGTGCAGTCTAATTTCCATACTTACCTGGTTACGTGCAGTCTAAGTTCCATACTTACCTGGTTACGTGCAGTCTAAGTTCCATACTTACCTGGTTACGTGCAGTCTAAGTTCCATACTTACCTGGTTACGTGCAGTCTAAGTTCCATACTTACCTGGTTACGTGCAGTCTAAGTTCCATACTTACCTGGTTACAGTATTAGTCAAATAGAGCCTCTACTGTCGATTCCAACGCTATATGATGTTATAACCATTAGCTCCTTTTTCTAACGTAACGTTCGTAACGTGTAACGTTCTTACATTTGAATTGTTGGAAGTTATAGCAGAAAGTTTTTCATTGAGGTTTTTGATTTTTAATAAGAATTCATGTGTACCAATAAGATTTTGCGAGTTGGGCCGTTCAGATCTACCGTTTTCCTCAGTGTATTGAGATTTGATACTGAAGCCTTGGGATCCAATGAAAGTCATTTGGAGGAAGTTAGTTCAGCTGTGTGCTAATTTCTATCTCATATTTTTCCTGAAACAACGGGAAGGAAGTTCCGTGAGCGATGAAATTCACTTGTCTCCACTTCATAGTAAAGTGAAGGAAATGCTCATTAGAGAAAAATGTCAAATTCAATCAGGTAGTTGCAATAAACCATTCCGCAAGGTTGAACCGTCTGCCGGTAGTGTTGGTCTCTAGTGACACAAAACGTTCAAAAGAAAATTAATCAACTTTATTAAGATGAAATAAATTAAATTCTTGTACCATTTTTGACCTGTAGCAGTTTCTACTAAAAGCTATCAGCAGTGATTAATCATCGTCATTCGGCAGAGAAACTGCCTTATCCCGCGATATCCCTAAAGCCACTATCATAAATCCGGACAGCACTGGCCTGACGCACAGAAATTGGTGCAAATCCTCTATATGGCGGTTTATGTAAAAGGAGCTTACTTCACATCAGTCGGTGCTATATCGATTATCGTTCAGATTTAACAACTCCAAGTTTTAAGAACCATCTCATACAATAGAGATCCGTTTGTGACTCCTTGATGAGGCTTGCTGCCTTGACCAAAGGATCGAGGTTTGAAGAGTGAAAATTTCTGAGCTCAAGGTTCGCCGCCAGCACTGTTTCAGTATGCAATCTTTGAGTTTTTCAAGGAGACTCACTGCTTGTGCTCTAATCAGGGGATAACTCAATGATGCCAATTATTTGGAACTCCTTATTTCACTGCAATATTCACCCATAAAACTCCTCCTCTACCACTTCCCTCATCAATATCAGGCTTACAAGCCTCTCTCAGCTGGTACCTGAAGTGGAGCAGGCACTGCTGCTGAATATCGAGGTTCCTCAGACCTCCATTGAAATGGTCATAAGGAAGAAAAAAATCAGGAGTTTGAGCTATGACGCTGAAAGCTTGGGAGTACTGAAGGTGATCGGGATTAAGTCAGGTCATCTGAGTAACTGTTCAGCTTTTCTTCTTCCCAGGTAGGTAGAAATAGAGCAGCCTTGCTGTGGTTGTTGAATCAATCGAACCACCGTGTAGTACCTACCTACAAGCGATTTAAAAAAAATACCGAAAAGTCCCCTAAAATACACAAATAAATGTACTCAAAGGTAATACTGCAGGTGAACCATCAAAATCTCTAAACCCTCGTAAACAAGTACTCCAGGACCGAATACAGAAAAACCTGAGCAAGATTGATGGGTTTCAAAGAAAAAGCCCCGCGTAAGATGAAAATAATGAGTGGTGGGATGGAAAATGAAATGGATGTAGGGAAGTTGATCAAATCGGACACCCGGATTTCAGAGCGGACTTCCTCGTTTGAGGAGTTCTTGGGAGATAAATTGTTCTTAGACTATCCGAGGAGATTCAACCTCGATTTCAGGAAGAAAAACGCAGGATTGAGTTGGGTTGATGAGACGGAAAGATGCGGAGTATTTTTTGAATGCCGGGATTACGAAAGACGTAGGATCAGGATAAAATGGTGGATTTACCTTCAAGTAGATAGAGGGCATTTTTTCGTCATGCAGGTATATCATTTATATTGATCGTGCGGTGATAGCCTGGATGATGAAGCGAACTCTGAACCTTGAATGATCATAAGGACAAACCTGGGTGCTACACAGGGTGTATCAGGCTCGACTCGCCAAGCTTTAAGGATCGATTCTGCAACTAATTTTTTATAACTTTTGTCTCCTAACACTTTTCAGCCCCCTTGAAATCCTACGTTTGATAATTTCATGATTTTCAAGATTTCATAATCTCATTACATCGTTGAAAATAGCGTTAAATTTCCTATCTTCCTTATGTCAAACCAATCTATCGTTTATTATTTTCAATAATGGTCCTTTGGGATCGAGCAAAAACTTTGTTTACCCTCCCCTCACCATTTTGCGATAAATTAGAAACACGAGCGTGAATCTCAAAAGAGTAGCCTCTTTCTCCGTTTAAATTTTAACTGACTAAAGTACGATCGATGTTCGTTTCTTCTAGTTGTACTCAGTTTTGCGTCCTTAACAACCAGTAATCAAAGTTTCTAATGAAGGCACCCACAACTCTTTATTTTTTTCAAATTAAACTTGATTGAACTTGATTGAAAAATAAGGGCTGACATTTTCAAAACGCCCTAGCTCAAAAACGTTCAATATAAAGGTATTGGTTTTTCATCAGTTTAAAAAAGTATTGAATTTTCAAATCGAATGAAACCACCCAGAGGACTAACCATTCGCTCCCCATAATGTTTACAGGGTTGTACCTAGAATAACTCTGAAACACTAGTGTGAATAGGCCTAATCTCCGTTCACATTAATTTTGTTTTGATCCGTTGTGGATTACGATAGCCGCCTTCCAATTTCCCCGCCGATGGTATAGCATCCAAATCGTATAATATCCAATAAGCATGTTATCCACCCACTTCCATGTACTGTGATTCACCCTGTTGTTTGAACGAGGTTCCAGCATCTTGAAGCCTCTCTACCCCCCCCCCTTCTTCCTGATCTATTCGTGGCTTTTTCATCGCTCAAGATATCCTGGGATTGAGCCTCTCCTTGTCTAAGATATTTCCTTGTCTTTATGACCAGTGTGAGCTTAGAGCTTCCCTAAGCCCTCCCTTTGCGATACTCAAATACCAGTTGATGAATATGTTCTCTATCAAAATAAACTCGTAAACGCCTTCCTGCAATTCAAGAGAAATGAGAATGTTGGGGAAGAGAGAGCTTTATTATTGATGTGGCGGTGCGGAGGGACCGATCTGCAAACCTCCACCAATCCTCACCATCGGTTAATCGACCCATCTTGTGGTCTTTGATCCGTTTTGGGAATTTTCATGAATATTTACTGCCCTCCAAACGGTTTGAATTATTCAACAGGTCCTGCAAGAGAACTGACAAAATTTCCTTTCATCCCTTCCCGGCCATCTTTGAACATCGCCTCATTTCATGTAATGATCGAGCTGGAGACTTCTGTTATCTCAAGATTGAACCTGTTGACTTTGGTATCCATCCACTCGGGGGTAAGCCCAGGATCATCTGTTGAATGAAAGTTGCGAAGGAAGACTTGAGCAACGACGAACCAGTTTTCTTTTCATTTTGGTTTATTATTTTCAATAACGAGCTTTCGGAATCGAGCAAGGAGAAAAATATTATCCTCCCACGCAAAATTAGCTGTTTTGCTTCCAAGGGATGTAGATTACAAAAATCTTATGCAAATGCAACAAAAAAAAAAAAAGAAAATGTTCCTTGTTTTTCTCAAACCGATTTTGATGAAATTAGACGTATGGGCTTATTTCATGATTTATCTGTGTCCATACAGAAATCCATTGAGTAATAATTTGCAGTAGTTTTATGTAATTATTTCATGAACCTGTCTGCAACACGACGCTTATAGATAAATTGAACTTCCGTTGTATGACAAATAGTCGTGACCTCCTCTTAAAAATAATGGTATATTACTATATTATTATTGTGTTCACTAATAAAGGTCAAGACCAGAGGCCCTAGCCTCTCATCGTACATCGCATACCTCAGAAGTGTATGGGGGTAACTCGATGTACCATTTGGACCCATTGTAGTCCAAATCACTGTCTTGATAACTTCATACCTTACCTTCATGTTCCACGATCAACAAAAGCAAAAGGAAACTGATGTGCTCCAGGAGGAGTGGCGGTATTAAAAGATAAGCTGTTGGTGTAGTAGGTTTCATCATATACCTATCTGGGTGTGCCCTTTAGCAGCTCGGCTGTATTCTCGGGAGCTAGCAGTCACTTTATGAGTCGGGCAAATGCTGCCGCAGCAGCAATTGTAAGTATCTTGGTCAGAGCAGGGGTCTGCTCTTGGTGCGCAGATGCACTGGAGCGTGTGCAGGTTGGCTTCTGTAAGCGCATTCTGCTGCTCCCTCGGATTATCTCTAATGCAGTAGTGCGCACGGAGGTGGGTGTGCTTCCCCTCAGTACAGTCATATTGAGGGATGCTATTCATTAGATAGTCAAGGTCATAAGCATGCCACCAGATGGCTTGCCTAGAATGTGCATGGAACGCCTCATCTCTCTCTCTCTAAGCTGCCAACATGCAACCCCAGGTACAACTGGTTTGGACAGCTTCGGGGCGCTGTGGAGGCTTTTGGAGTAAGCTTGCCTGCTGATGTCGGTCTGTTGTCTGCTGACCGCTACACGCTCAGGCCTCCTTAATTCCATACCATTTATCCCAAGGAACCTCGATCTGTAAATGGCGGTGGTCTCTCGAGCCTGCCCAGACTATGGATCGTCTCCCTACTATACCAGACGCTATCTCACTCGGGACTGGCTGATGTTTACTTTCCGCCTCCAATGACGTATGCTTGGTAAGCACATAGTAGAGTTCTAGTTTCGGGCTCTCTAGTTTTGCCGTCCTCATGCCCCACCTATGTTGTCCATCCCCAGGGTGAAGTTTCTGCTCCCAGTACTTGAGTTGCATCTGTCACTCAGAGAACAATACAAACGATTATTGACAACATGGGATCGTAACGTAGGCAACAGGTTGTTTTTTTATTTAAGTGAAGCCAATGAAATTCGTTCAACGGTTATAAACTCCTAACCTACAGTAAAGTAGAAGAAAGTATATTATAAATAAAATTTATGTTGCTTGATGCTATGTGTCACACAACAATAAGAAAGTCCAACTTTATTTTATTATTATTTTTTAAGATATCGATTGGCGTATGTTGTAATGTTGTTGGCGTAATATTAATATTTCTGTGGATGTACTTATCTATGAAGCAACAAATATGTACCTATCCATCTATCTATCCATCTATGTTCAACCTTCATTTAATGGTTACGTGCAGGGTGATCCATCTTACCTACCAAAACCACATCTGTTGACTATTTTGGGCCGGTTAGATCTACCCTCACCGTCACTCTTTTCATTTTGCTAAATTCACTCTTTACACTTAGTCAGATTTAGAATCCCCACACAAGTGATTGAATAAATACGAAGTTGCGAATACCCCAGAATTCGTTGAATGTATTCACTTCAAACGATTTGGTGTCTGTGACACTCAGTGACCTGAAAAATGGATGCATGCGAATTTCCTAATATCCCTACAATCCCACTTTTTTGGAACTGCAAATAATTGTCCACTCCGTGAATCATATTTAATGAGAGGCTCGACGAATTTTGTTTGATTGAGATTGCGAGAGAATAAATAACGACCAATCAATTTCTATGTTTAGCGGGCAGTTTTATTGTCAACACTAACTAACGCCTGAGTTCCGTTGATGGATCGGGAGAACGCCAGGTTTGATTTGTGTCAACGTATGCATATGTATGTCTCGGAGAGGTAGGTTGGTGGTCATCGAGCGAGAAGCTTAGGGCGGTTGAAAGCTAATTCGAATAGAAATTACCACAGGCCGAGACAATACTACAATAGACAATGCATGGGGTATGCACTAATAATTAGGGAAGCTTACACGAGAGGATGCTATAGTCTATCAATACCGAGTAATTATTATCATAGAATTATTACTCAATTTCTTATTATATAGATAAATCTATGAGTAGTGGGTAACGGTTTTATTGATGTCACAACATGGGGACAACTTTTCCTATATGGGATGATAATACATACAGGTAATGGTTTATCATTTAATTTTGATCAGTTATAGCACACACAAAAAATGGTGTGGTAAGGAGTTCGGCTAGTGGTACCAGGATATTCCTGAGTTTTGCCTTAGTTTAGGATAATGTATCCTCTACTCAATACCTGCCCGTGGACAGCTCATCAAGATAGAATTTACATGGGAGTTTAGGTTTTACCATCGAGTTGAGGAACAATGTATATACATGGAAGTTGTAGGTCGCTCTAAAACTGACCAATTTGAACTTGAAAGTATTAAGATTGAATTTGGCAAAATATTAGGGTATCTAGTAGGAAAGCAAGAGGTTCGTTTTATGGAGTACCGTTCATGACTTTCCATCAGACTGAGTGAAAGGCCTTAGGAAGGAGTGTTTGTAACTCCCACCTATTCCTAGCCGTTGGAATTCCTCAATCCAGACTCGCTTGTTGTACCGTCCACCCGTATATCAAGTAGTGCTGCTTATTTTCGATTATACAGCAATTATTCTGTACAATAAACCGTTCTTGTATAGTGTATATGTGCCGTGATCATTCTACCGATTCCCGAGGTAAAAACAAGGAGAATACTACAGGAATTCACAATCCTTTGCTTGGGGACTCCCTAAGATTTGGGAATAATGCTAAAGGGTTCTGGATTTCACAAGGGAGGTAGTAGGTAGTCTGGGTGGAGGGAGTTTCATTACTTGATCTTTTGTTTGTTATCTTAAAATTACAATTAGTAAAAACTGAGTGGTTTCTCACAACTAATAATTGGCTATTCCACCAAACTTGGAGCAATACATACATTTGATTTTTTTCGTGCTCGATAAAAGAGAATATTTTTGAGAAAAAAAGTCTGCCAAGTGGATGTGACACATAGCTTCCTCGTATCCATAACGCGATTGTATAGATGATCTCTAACCTCTAACTACCTTGCACCACATTTTCTTCAAAATCGAATGGAAAATGTGGAAGTTATGTCTGTGATTGATAATTGGGTATTTCAATGGGTCGAAAATTCAGGTTTTTGATCTCAAATTTGGATTTAGCACCCTTGAAAACCTATAAACTCCAACTGTTAGCCCAATGGTACTATAACATATGGTAGAAAAACTAATTAAAGAGATCACAATTTTGAAAACAAAAAGGCGGGTCGCCATCAATTCACACACACTATGCCGCGCGCATGTGTGAGTAGTATTTTGTAGTATCCAAGAGATTCTCATTTCGGATAGCGTTACTTTATGGTTCAATCCTTAGCGTTACCTACGTCTGCCGTCTGTAATCGGTTGTTTTCTGTTCGCTTCGTTTGTGGTTTCGACTTCAAATCAAATCAGGAAAGGGTTTCATCTCTTCTCTGTGCATGGATACTTTTTTCAAAGACAGTTTTGGCTAGCTACGTCACGATTGGCTAGCTACGTCACACCATTCAAATTCTCAACTTTCCTTAGCTTCTTTTATTTTTTAAAAACATTTTCTCGACGAACAGACCTGATTACCGTTATTCCTGAGCCATACTCTTTTGAAAAAAAAAATTAAAAAATTGACTGAAATACCCCATTCACATTTGCACATGCATGCGCTCTGACTACTCACGCCGAACCGTACAATCCCTGTAAATTTCTTCGAAATCAGTAGGAAAATGTAGAAGTTATAACTGTTGCAAGGAAATTCATGTTTGCGCATGCGCAGAGGCTACAATATGTTTGGAGGCTATGATTTTCATAGGCGACCATCTACACCCCAATCCGCATAATACCTGGAAATTTTATGGAAATCGGATGTGAAACGTAGTAGTTAAGGCTGTTACAAGGAATTGACGTTTGCGCAAGCGCAGCAGCTACTGTCAGTCCGATGGTGATGATCTTCATAAGGGACTCGCCAAACCCCACAATCCCTGAAAATATCATCGAAATCGGATGAGAAATGTAGGAGTTATGGCTGTGACAAGGATTTCATGACAGACACTGAACCAAAATTAATCAGGAAAACGTAAAATGCGAGTGAAAATTTTGATTTTGGAGTTTTTTTCTTCTTCAACTGTAAAATTCCTTGGTAGACCCGGAAACAATATATTGATTGATTTTTTAGCTTCTGGCGGGGTATTCAAATGGAAAATACTGCGGTGATTTCATGTACACCAATAGAGATGTATTCAAGATGATAGTTTCTCATTACCAACCTCTTAAAACAAGTTATTCGGAGAACTGATTGAACCATGGAGATGTATACACCCTTCAAAGTGATAGGGTTAATGAGGTTGCGTATATTATAGAATATATAAATCCATTTCTTCAACCTTCCATGGATAAAGTTAACATGAGCGTCCCAGTTTAATTTTTCGTCAAGCATCAGGCCAAGGTATCGACAGCTTTGAACTTTTTCTATCGGGACACATGTGCATCCAGCCGTCTGGTTCGCACAGGCATGAATAGTCAGAGAGTGTCCAAGGCTACCCTCATTTTGATCTTTAGAATTTCCTATGACCATATATTTAGTTTTTAGGGTATTAAGTGTAAGAAGAGAACGTGATAGCCAGTCGTGGTAAATGTGTGGTAAATGTGCCTATCTGTCTCAGCAATAAATCTCACTCAACAATGTGTGCTTCAAGTTAACCGTATTTACTAACTAGCACGGCTCCTTGAGATTCAATCTAATTCAGGAACATCGGTTAGAAATATTTCTAGAAAAATGAACAAAAACATGAAAACAATAGGTATATTCCTATATAAATAGTAAGGCAAATAGTTCGTGTCATCTAGTTACTCGACTGGATTTGGGAGACCGACTTGGAAGGCCAACTTCATGGCTGCCTTGATTTGGCAGGATTAGCACAACACTGGCACGGTGCTAACGTACCTTGACACTGGTTGGCAAATAGTTCAGGAAGCTAAAGCTGTGTATTGCCAGAGATGTGGGAAAACTCCGAATACTGGGAGGTTCAAGGGGACAGCTACCACTCACTGCCATATAAATGCATGCATGAGGTGAGATGGTACGGATATGTAAGCAAGCTGGTAAGGGACCAGATGGAAGTTGTTGATTACTGCTGCTTGAGAGGAGTTTCCTCGTTGTATAAAACTGTTATAATTTCAAATTTGTGTCTTGGACGATATTTCCACTATTTTTCGCGGCTTCGATAATTTTCCAAGTTCGAGGAGTGGCGAAGCGACGACAGCCCCACCATCTTGAAGTCACCGACGACCTCCCATGGATACCATCTTCCTAAGCCAGATCTTCTCTTGAATTCCAAAAGCATCAATCTTTGCGGGTCACGTCACCGAGATCACCCTCCGCCATCAACCCACTTCTCGCAAGTTTGTGCCCCTCTACGGTTATTGATGACCCAACATCATCTATTGAATAACACTTCTCAACCACTGAATTAGCAACATTTCACCCCTCTCTCCCAGTTTAATAAATCACCTCTCAACTGCTAAATCTCAAACCATTTTCTAAACTGATAACTCCAAGACCTTCCCCCCTTTCTGATTCAGTATAATTAATTACCGTCCATTTCAGAGGCTAATGAGAAAACAGAGTGGCAACTCCTCAAGCATTTATCACTATCCTTCCACTTCGTGTAGAAGAAAAAATGTCTACAGAAAAAAACCGCTCTAATTTATTGATGAGAATATCATGTTGCGTGGAATTTTGCTCCCTAACTACCCAAGGCGTTAAAAACTAGACTTAACTATCCTGAGGTGAAAACTGCCTATTACATTTTGGATCGTAAGTAGTCAAAATCTATTGGTTCAAACGGGAGTTTCAGCCGAATTCAATCCAAGTTTCCAACATGAAAAACGTCTGCCAAGTGGGTGTGGCACATAGCTTCCTCGTATCCATAACCCGATTATATTGATGATCCGATGCATAGTGGTTAATCTCAAAACACCAATCTCTAAGAACCTTCCACTGTCCTCATAGGGGACCATCTACACGCTAATCTGGACAATCCTAGAAAATTTCATGAAATTCGGATGAAAAATTAAGTGAGTAGATGACATCTACACATACATTGTATGTGATTAGATTTTAAAAAAAACGTCTGCCAAGTGGGTGTGGCACATAGCTTCCTCGTATCCATAACCCGATTATATAGATGATCAGATGCATAGTAGTTAATCTCAAAACACCAATCTCTAAGTACCTTTCACTACCCTCATAGGGGACCATCTACACGCTAATCTGGACAATCCTAGAAAATTTCATCAAATTCGGATGAAAAATTAAGTGAGTAGATGTATGTGATTGGATCAAAAAATACTTAGCCTCGGCTGGGATTCGAACCCGCGACCCCTGGGGGACAGTTGAAGTTACGGCTGCTACAAGTAATTTACGTTTGCGCATGCGCAGTCGCTTCTATCAGTCCGGGGATGATGATTTTCATAGGGGACCATCTAAATACTAGTCTGTAACATCCCTGAAAATGTCATTGAAATCGGATAGAAAATGTAGAAGTTATGGCCGTTACAAGGAATTCACGTTTGCGCCTGCGCAGTCGCTTCTATCAGTCCGGGGATGATGATTTTCATAGGGGACCGTCTACACACCAACCCGCACAATCCCTGAAAATTTCATAGAAATCGGACAATAACTTCGTATAGTTATGCGCGTTACAAGGAATTCATGACAGACAGACAGACACACAGACGGACAGACAGACAGACACGGAACCAAAATTGTTCAGAAAGGTCTAAAACGCAAAACGCGAGTGGAGATTTTGATTTTGGAGGACTTTTTTTTTCGTCCTTGAAAAGTGAAAACAAAGCTTCCGCTACCTTGGTAGACTCGGAAGCAAAATAAACTAAAATCAATCATGTGTTTTCGGTAGCAACTTTTTATGTGAGCCGATTTTGGCTTAATTAATCGTAATCGTAATTTGGTTTTTCATATCGTTCAGACCATTTCCGAATAATTCATCTACCTATCTGAAAAAATTTTACGACTTTGTATTATGTACATGAAAAATTTGATTACTAAATCGCTGCAAATTATTACACAATGGTGTATTACTTTACCGTAGAGATATGCGTAGAACGTGGCTTTTGGTTTATTATTTTTCAATAACAAACCTTTGGAATTGAACAAGTAAAAACAAAAATTAACCCCCCCCCCCTCGTAATTCGATGGTTAACGTTTCAAGGTAAGTACGTAGAATCCAAAAATTCAAACGCGGCACTTTCATTAGTTCCCATGAACCGATTTTGATGAAATTTGGTACCTATATGGGCTCCATTTGGGGTCTAGTTGTGACTCAAAATTTTTGTTGATGTCAGTCACTTCTAAGGGATGTTTTCATCAGTTCTACCAATTAGCAATAATATCGCTATTCAAGACTATGGGCGCCTCCATTACGGAATTTGATTCTTGATTGCTTAGGAGTGATCAAAACTCTATTGAATGAAACTATCAGGTTTTCAACCGCTAACTCGATGATTTAATCAGCTAAATTTTTAGCGGGTCTTGTGTCTATTTCCGTCAGTGAACAGTCTTTTTACACTATTGTTTCTGTTTTATATTAAGTTCAACCCTCAAGTATTTATATGAAGCGAAGTCCTTACAGGTTGGTCCTACAGAGCTGTGGGCAGTGTCGTTAAATTCAAATAATTCAATTCTATTCTAAATTTGTGAAAAAACAATACCTTTACATCGAGAGTTCTCGAGCTAGGGTGTTTTGAAATTTTCAACCCCAATTTTTCACCTCTTTAGAAGTGACTGACAATAACTTGAATTGAACACCAGATGGAGCCAATATATCAAACTTCATCGAAATTGGTCTACTTTAACTAAAAATACCTTGAAACGTAAGCCAACAAATTTTGAGGGGGGAGGGGTTAAAAAAACATTTTCTTGGTCTATTCCAAAGGTTCATTATTGAAAATAATAAACCAAAAGTGCTCCGGATGGATTTTTTTCAATTCGAGTTTCGGATTGTACGTACCTCGAATCGTAAACTATCAAATTTTGAGGGGGGTTAACTTTGCTTCCGAGTCTACCAACGTAACGGAAGCTTTGTTTTCACTTTTTAAGGTTAAACAAAAAGGTTATCCAAAATCAAAATTTCCACTCGCGTTTGACGTTATAGACTTTACTCAACAATTTTGACTCCGTGTCTGTCTGTCCGTGTGTCTATCATGAAATCCTTGTAACGGACAAAACTAAAGGTCCGAATCGCCCCCGGAATGATAGTAGCCACTTAGCTCGAACGTTAATTTATTTTTTTTTGTTTTTGTTTTGTTTTTTGTTGTAATATCCACAACTTCTACTTTTTTCATCCGAATTCGATGAAATTTTCAGGAGTTGTAGGGGTGTTAATGGCCCTCTTTGAAAATTATCGCACCTAGATCCATGGTAGCCTCTGCGCAACCACAAACGTAGAACCCTTGTAACTGGACTAAAGGATTCCTATATTATCACACAAAGCACAAAAATTACCTTTTACTATTTGAAAACTATCTGTCGGTATTGGTATCACAAAATAAATTAAATGCCTAAACTTCATGTTTACGCGCTCACAAATAGCGAGATTTTATAATATAATCTATAGAATATATTATATATTATATAGAAATATAAATTTTAGTAGATATTAGATTAAATCTAATTAAATCTAAATTTTTAACAAATTTTGTTAAAAATGCATGTCGATTAACTTGGAATTCTACGGTATGATTAAAACATGTAAACTAGAGGAGAACAACAGCAGCAATTTTCAAGACAGCTTCAAGAATCATCCGAAAGTTTCGCAACTTCTGACTACGTAATGAATCAAACTTCGCATTATTTAAAATGAGAACCAGTCTTCATTAGAGAGATCGACTTTGATTTACTCAACTTCCTGGAAGGTACCTATAGTGATTACATAGTTAACCAACTCTTGAGAAGTTCACCACTCCGAGAAACTCGTTCAATCAGTTCGTTAAACTAGACACCCCGCTCGGGATAGTTCGAGCGCTGAAGAAAAACCAGCCGGCGGGAAATCCCATTACTTGACCACGTCATTTGCATTTAATTCTACCCGTTTTGGATCGTTTCCGTCCGCTATTTTTATCGTAGCATGTCTGCAGATTCGTCTTCTCACAACCTGCAACTCTCCAGCTCGCTATTTCCAGATCTGAAGAACCCATTCGAGGGTTCTTCCCCTCCCCTTTTCTTCCCTTCCCACGTAGGATAGGTGGGGGAAAGTTCCCGCAAGTTCAAATGGGCAAGTTCTCGCAAAATCAAATTTATTCCATTTAAAAAAAATTAATTTATTCCATTAAAAACTGTTAGAACCTTTCCTTTTTTCTTATTTGTTAGAACTTTGGTTACGATCCCTAAAAATCCCCGACCACTGGGAAAGTACCATGGAACTTCGCACTTACAAGCTCCTTCCTGGTGACAACGTGTGGCTCGTCTGGTCCACACTCACTTTCCACATGATCATCGGTTAAATTTCAAATAACAATGAAACGTGTGGACACAATAATTCAGCACCACCTCGCTCTCATCACAATTACATTAAAATAACAAAATTAGTAAATCGATTGCCTCTCTTTGTTAAATTTAATACGCCTAAGGGGGCGACAAATGTGCGAGAAAGACAGATTTACCAAATTGAGAGAAAAATATACATTTCCCCAGATTTTCAACTAATTTCGACTCATTTATTTATCGCGTTTCAGGTAACCTACGTTTTGATTAAAAAAAGTAATAGGTGCTTTGATTAAAAATTATGAACCAAAATTAAAAACTTAACTTCTCTGTTTATGACTCTGTCTATATAATTTGGAATCGAGTGTAGTATTTTTAAATGTTTAAAAAACATTTTGTTTGATAATGCATGCATTCCAGAGGACGTCCCATTGGATAAGAAGTAATTCTTTCGAAATCAGCCGATAAATGATAAAACCTTTTCTTTCATTTCAACTTTATTGGGATTTGGGTCCAACAGCAAAATCCTCCTCTTTCACCAAATTTTCGAAAAATTTATTTTCTTCATCAGGGCCTATAACATACAATAATCAACAATAAAGCTTCGACATAGCTAAGAATATAAAATACGTGTTACGTTTTTATGGGGAACTTACTCAGAGGATGAGTTTAGGTTTGAACATCAAACCACGGTCAGGAATGAAGAAGTTGTAAAAACCAGGAACACTGAAGGAAAAATTTTGGAAGTCAGTATTTAGATATTTAAGGCGAATTTGTTTATAAAATAATAGGTGAGTATTTAGCAATAATTAGGTGTAGTATTCTAGTAATATTTAAAAGATAAAATATGGCAGAAACAGACAAACAGCAGAAAAAACAAAACTTCACTTACCTAATCATGAAATTGGTGTTGAAAAACGTGACTATTATAACTAAAAATTGGGAAAAACACAATAACATCAGGCCTTAAATTTAATAATATTGGTAAAACAAATATATCGGAATATGGACTACTGAAAATTTATCGATAATGGTAATTAATTATTCAAGAATCTGAGAGTGAGGTGGATTAAAAAGATTATTTAATGATTTATAAAAATTGTATTTGTCGCAGAGGAAATACGAGTTGACTCTAAGTCGCTTCAGCACTAATTCCTGCTCCCGCTACACGCTTGATCCTTCAGGAGGGATGAAGCACTGCGCAGGCGCAGTAGTAGGGTAGTTGTGCCCCCTTCCCTCGTCACGCTTCAGGGACATGAGAGATGATGTGAAATAAGGAAAGGTATATCATGAAGTATCTGGCTGTGCAGAATGAAGAAATTATTTAAATAGGGTGAATTTGTACTAATACCGATAAATTTTTAAACATTCCCTGTGCATACAGTACGTTGGCATGATTTACAGATGATAGGAAAAAAAGTCTGCCAAGTGGGTGTTGCACATAGCTTCCTCGTACCCATAACCCGATTTGATAGATTTAATAGATGATTCGAAGCATAATAATTAATCTCAAAACATCAACCTCTAAGTAGGTACCTATCACTATCAACACAATCAATCTACAGGTCAATCCGCACAATCTCGGTATATTATTGGAAAATGTAGAAGTTATGGCTGTTATAAGGATTTCACGTTTGCGCATGCGCACAAAACACTTTCATTTTGAGGGCTATGATTTTCATAGGGGACCATGTCCACCTCAACTCGTTCAACTCCTGAATATTTCATCGAAATCAGAAGGGAAATGTAGAAGTTATGACTGTTTAAAGCAAATTCACGTACTTATGTGCATGCGCAGTGGCTACTATCAGTCAGGGGGCAATGATTTTCATAGGGGACCATCTACACCCATCCCTCATAATCCCCGCAAATTTCACCGAAATCGGATGAGAAATATAAAAGTTATGGCTGTGGCAAGGATTTCATTACAGACAGATAATATCTGTCTTTCTGTATATTATACAGAAAGACAGACACGGAACCAAAATTGTTCAGGAAGGACTGGAACGTTAAACGAGACTGGAAATTTTGATTTTGGAGAACATTTTTTTGTTCAAACTTGAAAAGTAAAAACAAAACTTCCGCTACCTTGGTAGACTCGGACGCAATAACAATGTACCTGTTGGTACTCTTGAAGTGACGAGAATAGTACTTTTTGAGTTTTTTTTTCTTAAGTTTTTAACGAAGGTATTGATGGTATACATTTCAACGGTGTGCCACACCCACAAGGCTGACTAATCTCTCATGAAGCTAATATCTAGACTTTCTCATTCATTCCTTTAAACATTTCTTCGAAAATGATGATTCTTCGAGGTTTCTTTTCATTAACTGCATGAATGGACTTTTCTGTTTTCTCATTCACGAAGAAGCTTTGTATGCGTGCTGCAGCACATGGGCAAAAAGAAAAGAATAAAATCAATTATTATCTACGTACCTTATTGGAGAATCCGTCGTAACCAGAAAGTCGAGTACAGGAGGCCTCGAAGTTGGATGGACTTGTTATTCAGTCTGGTTAAAAGTACCATAGCCTGACTGGCTGAGTTTGGCATTAAATGAATATTTAATACCAGCCTCCTGTACTCGACTTGCTGGTTACGACAGATTCTCCAATACGGTACGTAAATAGTAGTTGTATTATATAACTAGCGGAATCAACCCCATTCATTTATTACCAGAATAAAATCACTTATCCTAAGGCGAAGCTTTTATTCGCATTTTGCGTTCTAGATTTTTAAAACAATTATGGTGTTGTATCGATCCGATTGTATGGTTTGCGAGGGAGTGTTCGAAGATTATCCTGTTTAAATTCCATCATCAATCAACCTCCAAACCATTACGAACCCGAATCCCTTCATCCTACACACAAAATTCGTACCGACCTGAAATCCTAACCATAAAGGATTAGTAAAGGCGGTCGTTCCTAAAAGCAATTCCTACCTCTGAGGCCAACCTAAACACCGAATGAATCTTAATGAGGATCAGCCTAAATTCCGTAGAGGCCGAGAAACCCAACGGAGCATCCGAAGTAAATTTTACGGATTCCCAGAATAATTGATCGCTCGGCGAGAGGCTCAAGTTTCTTCGTTTGCCAGAATAGCCAAGTTGAAATCCGCTGTTTGGTTATGGGGTGGCGCCGACTTCCCACTATTAAATTCGCCTAACGTTGGGACGGTAATTGGGGCTGAAAACTGGGAGAGGGCCTAACTGGAGGGTTACCTCTGTAATCGGTAAAGTCGAGGTTTCGAGAGATTTTTTACGGACCGACGCAATGAAATATCGGTATAGCTTAGACATCAATTCCACATTTTATCGGGCTCAAGGATGACGTGTTTTCTCAGGTTACTTAGTTTGTTCGTGATTTATAAGGATGAAAGAGGATGTAGAGGGCTTGAGGGGGTCTGATTTCTGTGACTTAACATATTGACACTTGTAAGTGTTAAAACAAGTTTTTTGAGAGTGGAAAATACCAATGAGAGGGGCGAAACTCGTGAGAGTCAGACCAGGTCTTGTAAGAGTCAGATTCTTGTGAGTCTTGTGAGAGTAAAAAGTGTCGAGTAAGATTATCGACAAGTCTTGTCCAGAAAAACTCCTGTAACCCTGGAAAGGTAGTGTGAGTAAAATTTACTCCACCACCGTAAGCTTCTGTTGATTGCGCCGGATCACGTGATCAGGCCCCACCACCCACCTATTCTTCCCTCAGCTAGTTGTGAAGTTGATGTAAGAGTGAGGGAATCTTCGGACCTTGGGCACTGACACAACAAATGAGTAAATTTTACTCAACTACACCTTTCCCTGTAAAAAAAAAAAGGTTTCTGAACTCTCTTCGAGAAACGACAGTTTCAACGCTTCCGAAGGTAGTTACATTATAATTATTCCACAGATTTAATAAACACAATACCCAGCAAATTCAACCCACAGTATTCCCTATATTACCTTCCTGCACAGGATTCCCTATTATCAGTTCCCTTAATGGTTTTACATCAGTTCTCCTTGGTTCTCTAAACAGTTTCCACAGAGATATCAATTTCAATTCAATCTTTAGATCAGGTTCCCTAGTTTCTGATTGGTTTATATGTTGTGGATATAAGTTATTTGGTATTCCGATCAGTTTCTCTACTATCTTTAAGATAGCTCTAATCGGAAGACTCAAAATACTCGTCACAACAATTCCTAGCGAGGTCCACACTTACTATCACACTACTATCAGCAGTTACGTAGTACCTAATAGTTTGGGTACACATTATAACTCAATGGTACTCACTCTTGTACTCAGATCGTAGAGTATGGATGGTGGTTAGTTTGTGTCTACAGATGGGCTAGTTAGTTTCCATATGTGTAGATAAGTTTCCGTTCTTTGGATCGGTTTCAGGAGGTATTGGGGCCACTTCCCTACTTAGCAATCTACTCTCATATCCCCTAACTGTTCGACTTCCCTGATATTGGGTAGGTTGAGCATAAACGTGACGTTGTTGAGCATAAATACGTTTGATACGGCTCATGCAGGTTCTGAGCGAATAACCCAGGATAATTTCCCCCTTCCCCCCCTCCCCGCAGCACCATTTGGTTATTGGAACCCCCTACAAATAGCATCACATTTTAAAGCTCACAATCAGACCTTTAATTTGACTATTGGGTCCTATCGCAGTATTCTAGAGAACCTCGCTTCATAGCTACCGATATGTAGCTATGATTTTGTTTACTGATATCGCATTGCATTCTTTGTTGGGAACTATTTGCTAAAGTGAAACTCGAAAGTACACGAAGAAATTTCTCCCTTAGAGAGAAAAACAATAGATTATGAATATGTCCATTGTAGGTGTAATTTGAAAATTAAAATGATTAAATAGAAGACACACAAGATAATATATAGGTAGGTACATGTTATGTACCTACCTATTACTTTTTGGAAGAATAAACAGAATTTTTTTTTCTAAAAAAAAACTCCGATCGCACGTATAATATACGTATTATATTATATTATAATTATATTATAATATTAGTATTATAATATTGGGTAAGGTGGGGCAAAGATCCGCAATGGGAAATGATCCGCACCCCCAATTTAAAATGAAAGCCAAATATTGTCGTGGTTTTAGACACATTTTTATGTTGACAACATTGATAGCAGACGACTCACAATAGTTAGTTGGCGCGCGACCAGCACAACAATAACAATGAGGTGATAATGCTTTTTACTTGTTTTGATGTAATAATCCCTAGGTCATACTCAGTTGAAAATGTATATTCTGTACGCTTTGCTGACTTCTATACTGGTTCAATTCCATAATTCAGGTTTTGAAAGGGGATCTAAGGACAATATTTTGGCCAAATGCGAATCTCTTGTTTTTAGATTAGTTTTGTGTTGACAATAACAAAATGGGGCAAAGGTCCGCACTTTGCTTGGGGCAAATGTCCGCGCGCGGATGTTTGCCCCAAGCATAGTATATTCACTGTTCTAATTTTCAAAAACCCATGTCACTGTATTGTCAATGGTGAAAGCTGGAAAATCATGGAAATGGCCCGACCGGCCTGATATTCTCGATTATGAATGGAGATCAGTCGTTTCTAGTATAAAGGAGCCAAAAAAAACAGCACAACCCGAAATGTTTACTCAGTCAGTGGACTGGAATGGTTTTACTCATAACTGTCAGTAAATAAACGGCTTAAAGTTAATTTTTCTATTTATTTCGTCTCAATGAGGCAAAGATTCGCACCTGCGGACATTTACCCCAAACAGTGGGGCAAAAGTCCGCAAAGGCAAGGTTGTCTACCTTTCCTTTTTTTTCTAAATGGTGCTTATTTCGCTACTAATAAAATGGTACATTGTAGCACATAAATTAAGCTTTCCAGTGAAGCCAAAACATGTGGGACCTTTTACTTATTGGGTGAGGAAAAAAGTTAAAACCTGAAATTGCGGATCTTTGCCCCACCCTACCCTTAGTATTATAGTATTAGTATTAGTATTATAGTATTATAGTATTAGTATTAGTGTTAGTATTAGTATTATTATAGTATTATAATATTAGTATTTATATTATAATACACGTTACTGCAGTATTCTAGAGAACCTTGCATCATGTGTAGGTATGATTTTATTTACTGGTTGCTGCGTTGCATTTTTTGTTGCAAAAAAAAAGTGTCGACAAAAGTTCCTTGATCCTCAGCCAAAAGACATAACCATGTCAAAAGACGATTTCAATCGAAATAGGGCATTTTGTGTGAGCATTAACCTTAGTTACCCTAAAATGAGCTCTATTTACCATTTTAGAGCCAATTGCGATGACAAAATGATGATGTTGGGTAATGTGTAAAATTCACTTCACGCTACCTCTAAGGATCTATGGAATAGCGCTACCTTTCTAGAGGTAAGGGTTAACGCGCGTCTCGTGAGAGTGAAAATAATTCTTCTGAGGGTCAAAACAAGTTTTGTTAGAAACAACAATAACCTGGTACGAGTAAAATACTTCTTATAAGAATCAGACCGAGTCTTATAAGAGTGATAACAAGACATTTGGGAGTGAAAACGTTTAGTTTGAGATTTTAAAAAGTCTTGTAAGTGTCAAAAGGATTCTTGTGAGAATTTCAGCGAATCTTGAAGAGTCAAATTTAGTTGAGTAAGTTGGAGTGGAAAACAGCCATGTGGGGGTAAAAGCAAGTCTTGTGAGAGAGAAAACGGAGAGAAGGAGAGAAAAAAACGCTGCAAATTATTACACAATGGTTTATTATTTTTAATTTTTCTATATCGATCATTCGTCTGCAAAGCCACCAACCATCCGACATGAAGAAAAACATCGATCGCATTTCGGTCAGCTTTAATTTGAACGGAGATTAGGCCTCTTTTGCGATTCACACTCGTGTTTCTGATTTATCGTACGTCCAAACTTTAAATTCTCGTAGTGAGCGAACGGTTTGTCCTACAGAGCTCCGGGTGGTCTCCAAAAATTCTAAAAATTCTATAGAATCTTAAATTGAAGGAAAAACAATACCTTTATATCAAAATCTTCGGGGCACAACTAGATCCCAAATGGAGCCTACATACCAAATTTCATCAAAATCGGTCAATGCTAAGTGGGGAAATTGCCGCGGACGGCGGAAGGACGGCCAAATTTTCATTCGATTTTTGGATTCTACGTACCTTGAAACGTAAACCATCAAATTTTGAGGGGGTGTTAAAATTTTTTTTCTTGGTCGATTCCAAAGGTTCAGTATTGAAAATGATAAACCGAAATCATATGAGAGTGAAAACAAGTCTTGTGAGAGAGAAAACGGAGAGAAGGAGATAGGAAAAAAATCATATGAGAGTGAAAACAAGTCTTGTAAGTTTCATTGGGTCAAAAGGAGTCTTGTGTGGTTGAAAATTTTCCTTCCAATTTTGATTCATTTTAGGAGGCAGTTTGTTCAGAATTATTGCTGAAAATTTTCGTAGTAACCGTCGCAGCAGAAACATTCAAAGGTGATCGAAAAAAGTTTCTGAAAAATCGACATAAACCGTGATGTTGCTTTTAAACGTAGGAAAGAAACCAGCAATTTGATCTTGATGGTCATGTTTCGTAACAATGAATTCAGTTACCTATTATGAGTTTGATTTACGCAATAATTTTCGAACCACCGGATTGTGTCTCTCCATGTTATTCTGTGTGTCTCTTGGGTTTTCCTTTTTTGAATATCCCGGTAGGTGGAATAAGTGGTAACCATTTCCCTGCTGTCTATACACGTCCACGAAACGAGCTAAGCGATCCGGCGTTCATCTCGAACAAGGAAGATAACTCCGATTTGAATAAACCAGAAGTTCGTATGCTCCACCCATCTACCCTCCGTCTACCGGTATATACCCGATAAAGTTGGCGTAATCCACATAATAAACCCCCCGCCACTAGCGCTATCTACAGCTATCGGTAACTAACTTTGTAATTAGATCGGTTCCCCCTACCCTCTCGTCCACTCGATATTGGAACTCCATACGTGACCAGATTCATCTCCAGATGGATCTATACTTCCGAATCATTCCGCTATATTATTCATTCTTACCATATAATACTCATATTGGATAGTTTTCGTCCACTTTTAACATCTATCTATCTATCTATCCATCTTTTAACATCTATCCATTATCTCCGCCGAAAAATTCAGTTTCAAATACTATTTTAATAATTATAAATGTGGTAAATGTTTGGGTCTTCTAAAACCAAATTTTCATTCGCATTTTTGAACCAAGCTTGTTCCGTGTCGATCTACCCAAAGCGAAATCCTTTTATCTGATAAAACTGTACGAGAGTATTGTACTTACATATCATATTTGGGTACATTTCATTTATATTTAAAATTTTCAACATTTTTAACCCCCCCCCCCCCCCTCTCAAAATTGGATGTTTACGTTTCAAGGTTCGTAGAATCCGAAAATCAAATAAAAAATTTGCCGTCCGTCCGCCGTACTTGGTTCAAAGCCCTGGACCGATTTGGTTCAATCCTGGTATATGGGCACCATTCGAGGTCTAAATGTGCCCCGAAGCTTTTGTTTATGTTAGTCACTTCTGAGGGGTGAAAATTAAGGGTTCAATAGTGTATAGCTCGAAAACCCTAGAAATGAAGGTATAGTTTTTTCACCAATTTAATCTAGTATAGAATTTTTAGAATTCTTGAGACCACGCGGAGCTCTGTAGGACAATCCGTTCGCTCCCTACGAGAGCTTGAGCGTTTTTCCTTCGATAAAACAGAAGCACGAGTGTGAATCACAAAAGAGGTCTAATCTCCGTTCAAATTTTATCGAACTAGAATGCGACCGCTGTTCGTTTCTTGGAGTTGTATTCAGTTTTGCTTACTTAGCAACTGGTAGAAAAATTTCCCACATGAACCTCACTTTTTTCGAAACGAGTTTGGAGCGTTTATTCCTTCGAAATTAACTTGATTGTGAAGGTAATTCTATATTAGGTAGGTAGTAGGTACCTTCAGAGAGGTACCTAGGTTAAAAAATGCTTTATTGCATTTTTAAATTTTTATTATTTATTACACAAACTTTTATTTTTTTCCTGTATAGATCACTCTTCTACAAAGATCACAGATTTGCCATTGTCACAATTTATTTATTTATTGTTTTTACCTATGAACCATAGGTACCTACTACCTACCTACTCGAGCATCTTTGAAAATTTCAACCCTTCATTTTAGAATCCAAATGGAAATTAAGAGTTGAAATTTTCAAAAATGCCCTGGTAGTTAGATAGTAGGTACTTACGGTTGGTAGATAAAAAATAAATAAATAGTGACAATGGCAAAGCTGTGATCTTTTCAGATGAGTGATCTATACAGGAAAATAATAAACATTTGTTATATTCTATGAAAATATGTGGGTTAATAGCATAACAAGCGATCGTTTGAAAAAACCTTTTTTAAGAACAAGCTTTCATCATTTTTTAGTAACCAGCCCTATGTGATAATATTGCATTGTCACCGTTGGGCTGAGCTCATAATTACCCCCAGCAACCGTTCAAGTCTAGTTAGAGTTTAGCTCTTATCGTTAACTATGAGCTTCAAGTAAAAACTTGTGTAGCAGCCTTAAACTTCGTTTACCTTTTATACAGCAGTTTTTCATTGAGGGAGCTTTAAACTGATCTTGTACCCCTGACCCTTAGTTACTCAAATGAATTCTTTTTTACGAGTTCGTACTCTTAGGTGTCTAAGATTTACTAAGAGACTCGAATCCTTCTTACCTGACAGCCTCCATAAAAAAAAAGCCACTCAATCACTTTAATCCGGCTTGTCCACATTTGCTACAAATATGAATACAATATTTTTGACATCTGATACTTGTGGTGCAAGTTCTATTACCGACATAGCATCCCTTCCTGTACGATTCTAGTGAGGCTCCATTTCGAGTTTGCTCCTTTTATGTCTTCCCTGTCACCTGTTGTGTATAAACCCTCTAAACCCTCTGATGGACTCCCAGTGTTTAAAGGGTCTGACAGACACATAGCAATAGTCAAGTTTTTCTCGAGACAATCGATGGGTTGATTTATATTATATATTAATATTATTTTTCGTCAAACTAACATTTCATTAGTTGAAACAAAGTGATTGGACATACTCCCAAGTAGCTCATGGGGGTCTCAAGGAGTCTAATTTGAACAGAATTTTAAAAGCTATGATCCATGCGAATTCGAGTTCACCCTCCCCCCCTCCCATGCTCCTGCAACGGTGCCAGTCTAGGTAGGTAGTCAGCAAATGTCCACATCTGTATTCAAGGTGAAACACAAAAACCACGAAATATGCGGTTTCTGGTGTCCTGGCACCACTAATGGTGGTACCAGTAATTTTTTCCATGGTGGCACAAAGAATACTTAATTCATGAAAATCAAGAGCTGCTCCATGCTAATTTCGATATTCTGGTGAAATAGTAAATTAAACTAAACAACCATTTCAGGTTGGATTTTCGTTCGACTGCCATTCATCAGCTGTCTTTCTAAGGGAAGATTAGAATTTGTTCTTATGATTTCGCTCATGGCTTACCATTGGCCTCACCGCCCTGGGTTGTGACGAGGGGAACTGCGACCGACTTGCCCGAAAATATGCTCCCGAGGCGAGCCCCGAACTCACGGCCCCGCAACCGGTTCGAGTCTCGTCTCCAGAGACACTTGCCGCAACTTCTGGTGAAGTAGTGTGGAACTCGGTAGTCATCTGAACAAAAAAGAATTTCGCAAATCGGTTGGAAATTGAGGCCTGGTCAGCGTAGACAAAATTATACCCGATTTCGTACGTTTTTTGGTTGCCTTTGTAAAAAGTGTCTGAGTGACTCGGTGGTTTTCAAAAATTAGAGAAGAAAAAGTACTTTTTGTGGCGATTAGATCACATCTGAAGGTTTGAAATGTAACCTTCTCGCGCCAGGGATATTCTAGATGCTCACTGCTGACAAATTTTCTTCGTGTCTGACACTCTCTTTATCCACATCAGGGGTTAAGTTCCGCCTATCAAAAGGGTCCCTGAGCAGACCATCCTTGGTCCCAATTCAAGATCAAGTCTCAAGAACAGCGTGGTCGGTGAAATTGTCGTGAATCCCTCATATTTCAAGACGAAGGCCTAGCCATTAGACGCTTCGGGCGAAATAACTAATCACTCGTCGACCAAGTTTCCCCTGCCCTTTCCAAATCCGTAGTACTCACTGCACCCTCTCCACAACCACTTGTTCATTCCAACTCCTCTTTCTTCGGGGTTCAACGACTTGTGTATCAGTTCAGACTCGGATTTACGAGGCGGAGAAACTGATCTAATAAGGGGAAACCCTCCTGACTTTCTTTTGCTTGTTCGGAGCTTTTGCTCGCCCTCTGGGGCGCTGCAATAATTGCTTTTCACTTTGTTCGGAATTTCGCCCAAAGCGAACCTGACAAAAGGGGGAAGTTAGTAAATTGAATAAATAGGGGGGCACTGTTGGGGAGAGGGGGGAGGAATTACATCAATTGTTCTGGGCTGGTCTCTTGCTGTCAATGAGTGAATTGACTGAACTCGGGCTCAGAACGACATCACCACTGGCATGACGCCTGAGCCATGTATTATCAGTATTTTGAACAATGTAGGTATTATCAGTAGCCTACACTCCTTTTGAAATTTTGGCTAATCTGCTTCCTCACTACCGAAGGAAGATTAGCCCTTTGCCCTTTAAAATGAAATTTCGAGTAAAATTATTCGTTTCAGAGTTTTGGAATAAATCGAATAAAAAAATTTCTGTCCGTCCGCCGTACGCGGCTCTTTCCTTAGCAACCATGAACCAAAAAACCACTACTACTACTACTATCTACTTATTTGGTTGAAATTTGATATATGGGCTCCTTTTAGGGTCTAGTTGTGCCCAGAAGTGTTCGGTTGATATCAGTCACTTCTAAGGGGTGAAAATTAAGGGTTGAAATGTTCAATAGTGCTCATCTCGAAAACTTTCGAGATGAAGGTATTATTATTTCACCAATTTGAGATAGTATTGAATTTTTAGAGACCACGTGGATCTCTGCAGGACAAACCGTTCGCTCCCTATGAGAATAATATTCTCATAGGGAGCGAACGGTTTGTCCTGCGCGATTGAGCGATTGGGCCTCGTGGCGAAACACTCGTGTTTCTGATTTATCGTTAGTCCAACCCCTATATTATAGGGGTTGGACTAATGATAAATCAGAAACACGAGTGTGAATCGCAAAAGAGGCCCAATCTCCGTTGAAATTTAAGTTAACCACAAATGCGATCGCTGTTCGTCGAATTGAACTCAGTTTTGCGCCCTTAGCAACCAGTAATCAAATTTCCTAATAATTAGGGCAACCTCAACTCACTGTTTCTCCGAACTGAGTGTGAAACGATTTTTTTTTCTAAATGAACTTGGTTGTGAAGTGAGTAGGTAGTACGCCTATGGTTGGTAAGTGGTGCAAGGGCAGAGCCGTGTTCTTTGCAGACGTGTGATCTACAAGAACAATAATAAACCTTTGTAATAATTTGCAGCGTATTGGATTCTAAGTATCTTGAAACGTTAACCAACAAACGTTTTGGGAAGTTGGAACATTTTTTCTCTTTCTCGATTCCAAAGGTTCATTATTGAAAATAATAAATCAAAAACACTTATTCTAACTGGAGTATATCACGGCAAAGTACAGCATTACCAATGATATCTGTGGATACTTTATTTTTTATGTTTACATTCCCACAAGACTACAACCCTGCTAGACTACAGATCACAGCCAGTTGGACGGGCGAGTGGAGCAGGCTGACTTGATATTTCAAGTATATAAATGATAAAAGCGTAAAAAGTTGGAGTATGAATTTAACTAAAAATAAAAACTCTCGTTAATCAGTTCCTTTCTAAATAAAGAAGTCCCTCATAAAGATTTAAAAACGTGGCTTCCGAGGAAAATGAAAGAGAAGTCCAGTTCATGTGTACAACAAGGGAGGCTGTGGCGGACGTGAGCTACGATTCGGGAATACTGATTAACATTTTCGTCTCTGGCGGCTCGAGCTACGTGCGAGCGGTGCCCTCCAGTCCGTGGGGACTTGACACTAATTCAGCTCGTCAACCTGTGACTGGAGCCAATGGTTATTCATCTGGTGAAGTGATCGAAGCGTCGACATTTTCGTCAATTTTGCTTCCGAGTCTACCAAGGTAGCGGAAGCTTTGTTTTCACTTTTCAAGGACGAAAAAAGAAAGTTCTCCAAAATCAAAATTTTCACTCGCGTTTTGCGTTTTAGACCTTTCTGAACAATTTTGGTTCCGTGTCTGTCTGTCTGTGTGTCTGTGTGTCTGTCTGTCTGTGTGTCTGTCATGAATTCCTTGTAACGCGCATAACTATACGAAGTTATTGTCCGATTTCGATGAAATTTACAGGGATTGTGCGGGTTGGTGTGTAGACGGTCCCCTATGAAAATCATCATCCTCGGACCGATAGAAGCGACTGCGCATGCGCAAACGTGAATTCCTTGTAACAGCCATAACTTCCACATTTTCCATCCGATTTCAATGAAATTTTCAGGGATATAACAGATTAGTATCTAGATGGTCCCATATGAAAATCACCACCTTCGGCCTGATAGTAGCCACTGCGCATGCGCAAACGTGAATTTCCTCTTTTTTTTTGAATTTTTACATTTTGTCTTTGAGGGGAGTTTAAAAAAAAAAAAAAAAAAAAAAAAAACGGCCATAACTTCTACATTTTCCATCCGATTTCAATGACATTTTCAGGGATTACGCAGATTAGGTGGTAGATGGTCCCCAATGAAAATCAAGGCCTTAAAATTTACAGTAGCCTCTGCGCATGCGCAATCGTAAAATCCATGTAACAGCCGTAACAGTTGCGTCTGAGGTGAGGATCTCATAATCAGTCAACCAACCCCTTTGTAGATCAGTGAGTAAAGTACTGGACTCACCCCCAGGAGTTCCAGGTTCGACTCCCAGTCTTGCTAAGAAATTTTTTTATTCCAATCACTACCGCACTTACATTTTTCGTCTGAATTTGATGAAATTTTCTAGGATTGTCCAGATTAGCGTGTAGATGGTACCCTATGAGGGTAGTGAGAGGTACTTAGAGATTGGTGTTTTCAGATTAACTACTATGCATCGGATCATCTATATAATTGGGTTATGGATACGAGGAAGCTATGTGCCACACCCACTTGGCAGACGTTTTTTTTTTTTTTTTTTATTACACCTCGGGGAACTGGGCTTCAATTTTCAACGTTAGTGCGTCGATAGAAAACTGCTAAACATCGTTTTTTTTAAGTTGTGGTGTCAGAAAATGGGGGAAGAAGCAGAACTAGATCCATAGAAGATTTATTTCCAGCTGTACGAGAGTACAAGTCATACTGTTTTTTAGACTTTACTGCTATTAAGGGGGTCCATATTTGAAGAGCCCATGACCGAATAATCAACCTTATTCCCGCCTAAATAAATATTAAAAAAAACGAAAAACCAAGTTAAGAGGACAGTTAAATTGTCTCACAATGAGAAACATTGACAGTTGGTTGGTTTGAAAATTGTTGAGTTGAACAGAGCAGCTATTGATACCTAAAATCTTCGATATAAAACAGAAATTACCCTGCTCAAGTAGCATGTTTTCTACAGCCTCTGAAGACAAGAACTATTTTTTAGGGAACGCATGATTTTATTTTCTTTGTGTTTTCTGACTTAAAAGACCTAGTCCTGAAAGATTTAGTCCTGAAAATTTTTGGACAAATTCCTTCATTTTGAAAAATTCAAAAGAAAATGGCTAAAATGGAAATGAGTCCTTTAAAGGAAACGCTTGCATACGAGTCTGCAACACATTGAAACATTTTCATGCCCCCCCCCCCCCCCTCCCCTCCCGAGACATCAGCTGATCTGGGAGCTCAATTTTCGACTCAGCTGATCTGGTAATATCAAACTGTAAAGTACCTACCTAACTATAAAGTACCTAACAACTTCACTTCTGAAGGTCATAATCATCATTGTGGCGACTTGGGACAAATTTCGTCGCAACAAATTTCGTAACGATTTTTGCTTCCGAGTCTACCAAGGTAGCGGAAGCTTTGTTTTCACTTTTCAAGGACGAAAAAAAAAGTTCTCCAAAATCAAAATTTCCACTCGCGTTTTGCGTTTTAGACCTTTCTGAACAATTTTGGTTCCGTGTCTGTCTGTCTGTCTGTCTGTGTGTCTGTCCGTCTGTCATCAATTCCTTGTAACGCGCATAACTATACGAAGTTATTGTCCGATTTCTATGAAATTTTCAGGGATTGTGCGGGTTGGTGTGTAGACGGTCCCCTATGAAAATCAACATCCCCGGACTGATAGAAGCGACTGCGCATGCGCATACGTGAATTCCTTGTAACGGCCATGACTTCTACATTTTCCATCCGATTTCAATGAAATTTTCTGGGATATTACAAACTAGTATTTAAATGGTCCCCTATGAAAATCATCACCTTTGAACTGATAGTAGCCACTGCGCATGCGCAAACGTGAATTTCCTTGTAACGGCCATAATTTCTACATTTTCCACTCGATTTCGATGAAATTTTCAGGGATTATGTGGATTAGGTTGTAGATAGTCCCCTATGAAAATCATCATCCCCGGACTGATAGAAGGGACTGCGCATGCGCAAACGTGAATTCCTTGTAACGGCCATAACTTCCACATTTTCCACCCGATTTCGATGAAATTTTCAGGGATTATGTGGATTAGGTTGTAGATAGTCCCCTATGACAATCATCATCCCCGGACTGATAGAAGCGACTGCGCATGCGCAAACGTGAATTACTTGTAACAGCCGAAACTTCAACTGTCCCCCAGGGGTCGCGGGTTCGAATCCCAGCCGAGGCTAAGTATTTTTTTGATCCAATCACATACATCTACTCACTTAATTTTTCATCCGAATTTGATGAAATTGTCTAGGATTGTCCAGATTAGCGTGTAGATGGTCCCCTATGAGGGTAGTGGAAGGTGCTTAGAGGTTGGTGTTTTGAGATTAACTACTATGCATCGGATCATCTATATAATCGGATAATGGATACGAGGAAGCTATGTGCCACACCCACTTGGCAGACTTTTCTTTAAAATAAACAATCTGTTTATTATTACAACTGTATACAATACAGCTAGTAATTTACTAGATGTATACTCCCTGTCTACTCATTAAAAACATCAATCAGCTAGAAATTTGATGTTTTTATTGAGTAGAAAGGTGTTACTTTATGCTCACTACCATATCTACGAATAATGCGTATTTTATGTTAAAAAAAACGAAGATTTTCTTCGAAATATCCACTTTGAAGCTGTCAGAATTATTTGTAAGTATCACCATTGGATTCAGCATAAAATGTCATGGACATTTTTTTGATGATCTGTTTATTATTTCAACTGTATACAGTACATCTAGTAATTTCTCTTTAATATGTACTTAACGCAGTTCTGTGGTTCATAGATCCCACCCCCCCCCCCCCACACCTCCCCTACCTACCTACTTCCACATCACACTACACACTTGTTGTCACTCTCAGGAATGTCGTATTTTCCAAATAAACGAACGGTACCTTTCCCTCGGAAATCAGGTCACCAGACAAACACCTCAACGGACGCCTAGTCCACTCCCCGGGGAAGAATACATCCCAGAGAGTAGGGGTACACTATATAAGCCTGATTCCCGAGGAAAAGACACACTTCTATTCCAAAAACTCAAACTGTCGTTCTCTCTTCAAACCACCATCTCAAACCTCAAACCAAAACTTCAACACTTGGAAAATAAACCAAAGTAGCAAGCCGGGTTTCCAAAGACCAGAAGCTACACATCTGCATTCTCCGTGAATTCTCAGTAAAATAAATTCATTCCAAGGTAATCTGGTTTATCAAAGACCAGAAGCCTTCTTGCCTCAATAATTTAGCAAGCCGGTTTCTATTATACAGGGTGTTTCACGAAAAGGTTACACCCCCCTTCATTTCCACAAAATACAGCGTAAAAAATTCCGATCAACGCAATTCTTCATGATTTTTTGTGAGGATCTTAGGAAAAATACTTTTGCGCAAAAAAGTTGCGCGCAATTGACACTAACTTCATTTTTTTCAAATGGAACCCCCCCTTTTTTATTACAAATTCGGATTCTACGTCAAAATTCATGAAAAATTCATACCCGAACCGATTGGTTTTATTATAAAAATGCCAAGTGGGTGTGGCACATAGCTTCCTCGTATCCATAACCCGATTGTATAGATGATCCGATACATAGTAGTTAATCTGAGAACACCAATCTCTAAGTACCTTTCACTACCCTCATAGGGGACCATCTACACGCTAATCCGGACAATCCTAGAAAATTTCATCAAATTCGGATGAAAAATTAAGTGAGTAGATGTATGTGATTGGATCAAAAATATTCTTAGCCTCGACTGGGATTCGAACCCGCGATCCCTGGAGGACAGTTGAAGTTATGGCAGTTACAAGGAATTCACGTTTGCGCATGCGCAGTCGCTTCTATCAGTCCGGGGATGATGATTTTCATAGGGGACTATCTACAACCTAATCCACGTAATCCCTGAGAATTTCATCGAAATCGGGTGGAAAAAGTGGAAGTTATGGCCGTTAAAAGGAAATTCACGTTTGCGCATGCGCAGTAGCTACTATCAATCCGAAGGTGTTGATTTTCATAGGGGACTATCTAAATAATAATCTGTAACATCCCTGAAAATTTCATTGAAATCGGATGGAAAATGTAGTAGTTATGGCCGTTACAAGGAATTCACGTTTGCGCATGCGCAGTCGCTTCTATGAGTCCGCGGATGATGATTTTCATAGGGAACCATCTACAACCTAATCCACATACTCCCTGAAAATTTCATCGAAATCGGGTAGAAAATGTGGAAATTATGGCCGTTACAAGGAATTTCACGTTTGCGCATGCGCAGTAGCTACTATCAATCCGAAGGTGGTGATTTTCATAGGGGACCATCTAAATAATAATCTGTAACATCCCTGAAAATTTTATTGAAATCGGATGGAAAATGTAGAAGTTATGGCCGTTACAAGGAATTCACGTTTGCGCATGCGCAGTCGCTTGTATCAGTCCGAGGATGATGATTTTCATAGGGGACCGTTTACACACCAACCCGCACAATCCCTGAAAATTTCATCGAAATCGGACAATAACTTCGTATAGTTATGCGCGTTACAAGGAATTGATGACAGACGGACAGACAGACAGACACACAGACAGACAGACAGACAGACACACAGACAGACAGACACGGAACCAAAATTGTTCAGAAAGGTCTAAAACGCAAAACGCGAGTGAAAATTTCGATTTTGGAGAACTTTTTTTTTTCGTCCTTGAAAAGTGAAAACAAAGCTTCCGCTACCTTGGTAGACTCGGAAGCAATAGGTTTTGGAGAACCCTTAGTGTGGCATATGTTTTTTCATCATTTTTTGACGCTGAATCACAGGGTGTCATCCGTTTTGAGGAAGATCAAGATTTCAAGAGGAAAAATTAACATTTCTTTCACGAAAACATCAGTTTTGTGGTCGAAATCATGTTTATTTTGTATTTTCTCACCTCCTTTTGAACCACGGGCTTGGGGCCATCTACGGTGGAGTTAAAAATAAAAACTGGCAGCACGATCATGCTTGATCTGAATAAAATTACACAAAAACGCATAACGATTTAAAAAGAGCGATTTTTTCACTAATAACAACCGAATTTTTGGCCGCCATTTAGAAAAATTCCAGTCAAATTGAAAAACAGATGACACCATGTGATTTAGCGTAAACAAATGATGAATAAACATGTGCCACACTTAGCGCGCAATAAAACAAATCGATTCGGGCATGAATTTTTCGTGAAATTTGACGTAGAATCCGAATCTGTAATAAAAAAGAGGGGGTTCCATTTGAAAAAATGTCTGCCAAGTGGGTGTGGCACATAGCTTCCTCGTATCCATACCCCATTGTATAGATGATCTGATGCATAGTAGTTAATCTCAAAACACCAATCTCTAAGTACCTTTCACTACCCTCATAGGGGACCATCTACACGCTAATCTGGACAATCCTAGAAAATTTCATCAAATTCGGATGAAAAATTAAGTGAGTAGATGTATGTGATTGGATCAAAAAAATTCTTAACCTCGGCTGGGATTCGAACCCGCAATCCCTGGAGCACAAATCAAGACTCTGTCCTCTGAGCTATTGAAGCCTTGTCATGTATAAGATTTGAGATTCTCACAGGAGACCATCCCTCTATGAATGAATCCCCCTATGCAAAACAATTCTTCTTGTAGTTATGCGCGTTACAAGGAATTCATGACAGACACACAGACAGACAGACAGACAGACGGACAGACAGACAGACAGACACACAGACAGACAGACACGGAACCAAAATTGTTCAGAAAGGTCTAAAACGCAAAACGCGAGTGAAAATTTTGATTTTGGAGAACTTTTTTTTTCGTCCTTGAAAAGTGAAAACAAAGCTTTCGCTACCTTGGTAGACTCGGAAGCAAAATGAAGTTAGTGTCAATTGCGCACAATTTCTCGCAACTTTTTTGCGCAAAAGTATTTTTCCTGAGATCCTCACAAAAAATCAGGAAGAATTGCGTTGATCGGAATTTTTTACGCTGTATTGCTCGCTGGGGGGTGTAACCTTTTCGTGAAATACCCTGTGGACCGGGCCTAAATTATTCAACAACTCCCTTAAAAACATTCAGACACAACCTCTATCAAAATTTTGAGTATATATGTACTGCCCGTAAATTCATTAAACCTTCTTCTTTCAATTCTTGGAGTCAGTCAAAACTTTAGTCAGATTTTTAGACATCGCAATAATCCAAATCACAACAGTGGTGACCCTAATCACAACACTTCTCTACTAGTGGTTGAAGACAAGGTCCAACGTCTTGGTCATCTTCAATCATCGTACGTCCCTGCTGTTGTCCAGCAGATTCAATACTTCGACGTTTGGATGTTTGTGGAGCCGAGTTTCGTGGTCCACAGCTATTCTTTTTATGACCTCATCCACTATCTCAACTTTGAGGTCGCGTTGGAGGTCATTTGTTCGAATGTACCAGGGGGCATTAACTAGGCTCCTGAGTATTTTTGTTCTGCACCGTTTGCATGGTTTTCACGTTGCTCTTTCTGGTGCATCCCCATATGAGACTGCCGTGGACCCATACTGGCTTTATCACTTGCTCGTAGTGAAGAACTTTATTTTGCTCAGGGAGTTGAGAGTTTCCTCCCAACAGCCAGTACTTTTTTCTAAATTTCAGGTTGATTTCTTCTTCAGATATTCTTTTCATCTCAGTTTGGTTTGCAACTGGTATAGCTTGAGAGTTAATTTCTACAGGAATAAGGTTTAATTTCCGATATGAGAAGTTTATATGCGTTGACTTTGTTTCATTTAGTTTGATTCTTTACAGTTTGGTCCATTTAAGAATACAGTTCACTGAATTCTGCAGTTTTGTCGAGGCTTCCTCAATTGTGTTTCCTATTGCTAAGATTGCTGTGTCGTCTGCAAATGTTGCTGTGACTACTTCTGTTGGTTCTGGAAGATCCCTTGTGTACAAAAGTTACAAAACCAGGTCCAAGCATTGGGGTCCTCCAGCTGCACCGCTACCGAATGATTCCCAGACGCACAGAGGTCCAGAATTTAAATCTAGCTGGACAACAGGGATCCTTGCGACTTCACAACAAACAACAAACGTGATGTGATAAACTAATAGGTTCTATTATTCATCCATTAGAACCTACCAGGTATCTTGGGATTCTCCAAGTTCAAGTACTTGAGTGAGGCAGGCAATGAAAGTGGTGTGAAGTCGTTAGTACCTTCATTTTCAGTCCAGGGGTCATCGAAGAGTTCTTATGACCGGATAATCGAAAAATTAATAAAATCGTATAATGTAGGGTTTTCCAGAAAACCACCACGAACTAAATTAGAGAGTTTTAATGCAAAATTTGAACAAAAAGGCTGCAAATTATTTCACAAAGATCTATTATTTTTCAGCATAGACCACTCGCCTGCAAAGAATACAGCTTTGCCAAAGTCACTACGTACCAACCATATTTTTGCTTCACAATCAAGGTTATTATGAATACGCTTCACATTCGATTCGGAGAAATAAAGAGTTTTGGAACATGGAAATTTGATTACTGGCTGCTAAGGATCTCCCTCGAGGGAACCAACTCAAAACGTTGGTTTCAACTGTCTAGCTCGACATTTTGAGTCATTTCAACGAAAAATGAGCATTCGAAGTGGACCTGCCTCTCGAGAGAACCAACTCAAATCGTTGGTTTCAACTGTCTAGCTCGACATTTTGAGTCATTTCAACGAAGAAATGAGCTTTCGAAGTGGTCCTGCCTCTCGAGAGAACCAACTCAAATCGTTGGTTTCAACTGTCTAGCTCGACATTTTGAGTCATTTCAACGAAGAAATGAGCTTTCGAAGTGGTCCTGCCTCTCGAGAGAACCAACTCAAATCGTTGGTTTCAACTGTCTAGCTCGACATTTTGAGTCATTTCGACGAAGAAATGAGCTTTCGAAGTGGTATTGCCTCTCGAGGGAACCAACTCAAAACGTTGATTTCTAAGGTCTAGCTCGACATTTTGAGTCATTTCAACGAATAAATTAGCTTTCGAAGTGGACCTGCCTCTCGAGAGAACCAACTCAAAACGTTGGTTTCAACTGTCTAGCTAGACATTTTGAGTCATTTCAACGAAGAAATGAGCTTTCGAAGTGGTCCTGCCTCTCGAGAGAACCAACTCAAATCGTTGGTTTCAACTGTCTAGCTCGACATTTTGAGTCATTACGACGAAGAAATGAACTTTGGAAGTGGTCCTGCCTCTCGAGAGAACCAACTCAAAACGTTGGTTTCAACTGTCTAGCTCGACATTTTGAGTCATTTCAACGAAGAAATGAGCTTTCGAAGTGGTCCTGCCTCTCGAGAGAACCAACTCAAATCGTTGGTTTCAACTGTCTAGCTCGACATTTTGAGTCATTACGACGAAGAAATGAGCTTTGGAAGTGGTCCTGCCTCTCGAGAGAACCAACTCAAAACGTTGGTTTCAACTGTCTAGCTCGACATTTTGAGTCATTTCAACGAAGAAATGAGCTTCGAAGTGGTCCTGCCTCTCGAGAGAACCAACTCAAATCGTTGGTTTCAACTGTCTAGCTCGACATTTTGAGTCATTACGACGAAGAAATGAGCTTTCGAAGTGGTCCTGCCTCTCGAGAGAACCAACTCAAATCGTTGGTTTCAACTGTCTAGCTCGACATTTTGAGTCATTTCGACGAAGAAATGAGCTTTCGAAGTGGTCCTGCCTGTCGAGAGAACCAGCTCAAAACGTTGGTTTCGACTGTCCAGCTCGACATTTTGAGTCATTTCGACGAAGAAATGAGCTTTCGAAGTAGACCTGCCTCTCGAGAGAACCATTTCAAAGCCAGTCGGTGTTTCCAGTCAGGTGTGCCAATCATTCAATAAAGTTTTGTAGAATTGGCGGTATTCCGACATAATAAATGATAAAATGCAATGAATTTTAGCCAAAATCGTAGGCATTGTTTTTTTACCAGGAACAAACTGAATGAAATTAGGAAATTTAAGACGAGGATTCTAGCAACTTTACAGCAATTCACAAACATAGTAAATCGCTGGACCTGCTCACCCAATATACTTTATGGTTGTGATTTCTGGTAGAATTTGAGCGTCATGAATTTACTTTAACCATGAATACTCTGTACTTATTTTAATTTTTAACGATTAAACTTCTTCCCCAGTTTAACATTAAAATATACAGGGTGTCTACACTTTCGATGGGCATACCTTCAGGGTTCGATTCTACAAGGTATTTTTCAACAAAAAATGGCTCTTAGCAATTTTCTTTTAACCCACTCAAAATTCTATTTTTTCACTTTAAAGTTTTTCTTCGCGTTTTCGACCTCACGGCGCTGATACGGTCATAACTCCCTTATTTCTCTTGAAAATTCAAATCTGACTACACCGTTAGAAAGAGCGTTAAATTACCAAGCTACCGAAAGCAAAATCAGAATTTTATAGCAATAAAATAGTATCAAAGAATCAAGTCAAAAAGCGAACTTAAATTTTTTTTTTGAAACTTTACTTTCTTCGACCAACGTTTTCACTGTAAATCCCTGTCCATTTCGATGGGCGCTCTTCGGAGAAAACATGCTCAAATTGTCACCTTTCCAAAAAACGTGTGTTTTACAAGCAAATCCAGTGTTTCAAGCCGGTTTATGGTCCCCCTCGATCTCAAAATGGCTCGACGATTTTGGTATCATTTTCGAAGTAATTATTTACGCTGATTCCAATAGTGATACTTCCGAATGATTCCGACTGCTAGAAAGTGGATTTTTCGAAGAAAACCTTCGGTTTTCGTACAACAAATACGTATTATTCGTAGATATGGAAGATATCATAGGGTAATACCTTTCTACTCAACAAAAACTTCAATCAGCTAGAAATTCGGTGTTTTTATTGAGTAGAAAGGTTTTATGTACGATGCGAATTTTATGTACAAAAAACGAAGGTTTTCTTCGAAAAATCCACTTTCTAGCAGTCGGAATCATTCGGAAGTATCACTATTGGATTCAGCGTAAATAATTACATAGAAAATGATACCAAAATCGTCAAGCCATTCTGAGATCGAGGGGGACCATAAACCGGCTTGAAACACTTGATTTGCTTGTAAAACACACGTTTTTTGACATTCAAACTTCATTTACTCTTTCTTTTTGAATGTTGAACAGAAAAATTGATAGACCGTTGGAAAGGTGACAATTTGAGCATGTTTTCTTCGAAGAGCGCCCATCGAAATGGACAGGAATTTAGAGTGAAAACGTTGGTCGAAGAAAGTGAAGTTTCAAAAAAAAAATTTAAGTTCGCTTTTTGACTTGATTTTTTATACTAGTTTATTGCTTAAAAATTCTGATTTTGCTTTAGGTATCTTGGTAATTTAACGCTCTTTCTAACGGTGTAGTCAGATTTGAATTTTCAGGAGAAAGAAGGGAGTTGTAACCATATCAGTGCCGTGAGGTCGAAAACGCGAAGAAGAACTTTACAGTGAAAAAAATAGAATTTTGAGTGGGTTAAAAGAAAATTGCCACGAGACATTTTTTGTTGGAAATACCTTGTAAAATCGAACCCCGAAGTTATGCCCATGGAAAGTGTAGACACCCTGTATATTCTTTGAAGGTTGGTACTCAGGACGAGAGCTTTTTTGGTACTTTTCAATTTACCACATTGGTTGCAGACCGTGTAAGCTCCAGGCTCTCAAGGCTTTAAAAATAAACCCGAGAATATTGTTTCAAATGGAAGCTATGCGTAACTGCGCTACCCCGCATAACTTCGTATAGCCCTTAATTAATTTTTATTTCTCTCCAACCAACTCTTTTCTTTCCCGACCCTCGTAGAGCGCTAATTTCGTTTCCATGTTCGGTCAGGAAAGGACTATACGGACCTCACAATATAGAGATGGGTTGAAGGTCGCGGCACAATTAATTTTCAAAACTTCACAACACTGAGCCACTAAGGTAACAAGTTTGTTCTGCCTGTGAAAGAAGATCACGTGAGCATCAACTACTGAAAATTTTGATTCTACAAAGGTAGGTAATTTTGACCGGCTGACCAAGTTAAATTAGTATATCCAACTAATAGATTGCCCGGTTCGTGAGGAAAATTAATTTTCTGTCGTACGATGATAACAACAAACAATTAATTTCAACCCCTCTTCCGCCACTTCAGTTTTCCTCGGAAAATTCAGCGTTCTCCCAACTTGGCCGAGAGTAATGCGTAATACCGACATAATTTACTCATAACTCGTGAAAATATTTTTCAATCTCGAAGCCCCCGGGAAAAGCGGGAAAGGTTTAATATGAAATTCTGCGGTATCCCGAAAGCCGAAAGTCGTAGGGGCTTTTGGAAGAGGTCGTCAGAACTTGGTATTTCACCCCTTCCCCTCGAAACTCCTGTTAATTTAATGAGATTCAAGTGTTGCAACAAATTATGAGGACTTGCTCGTAGCACCTGGCCCCGGATTTATGTTCATTTATGTTCTACCAACGATTTTACGAGTAGCCCCCGGTGCGCAACGGACGGTTCGGCCAGCAATGTAGGAAGGGAGGAAGTTAACAAACAACATTTTTTTTAACATTTTGCGAGCCGAATGGATGGTGAACGTGATTTACCAGGCGTTTTGCAAGAGATGGTAAGTGACGTGCGGGACACACGTCACAAGAGAAACGACCTGTTCTGGGTTGGTGTCATGTCCGATTGAAACGAATTCTTCCCGTTGTCATTTTCGGTTCAAGCCGGATTTTGTAACAGAGTTCTGGCGATGTATAACCGAAATGGCTCATTTTTTTAAAAGACAAACACCTCTACTCGTTTACACGCGTTTTCATCATAGGTACCTGTGACAGAGCACACATTATCAAGTAAAATGTGATTGCATCACCATGGTCAGCGTGTCCAAAACAGCATTACGATGACATTATCACTTACTTTTATTTTCAGGGTGGAAACGACCGACTATGAAAAGAGAATTTAGGTGAAAATACTGCGGGATTGACGGGGACAACTCCACTTGTTCGTTGTTGAGTTTTTGTTGACCGATCGAAATTTCGTTGTCGAGTTTGTTTTCAGTTCTTGTTGTGAATTCGGAATAAAGCACGCAGAAATCACACAATTGTTGATTGGAGTACCACCTATTTTACATCGCACCCTTTGAGATAATAGGCATCGACATGCTGTGGCAACAACACCTAGCGGTAGTTAAAGGGATTAGAGTAACGCTCCTAGCGGCTGCTTCTAGTTCAAAACTATGAACTTTCTTTACCGATTCCGATGTTCTTTTACTAAAATATCCGATTGGGGGTTGGGTGTAATTTCCCATCCGATTAGTATAAGAGCTCCATTTGGGGTCTACTTGTCAGTCACTTCTGAGCGTTGAAACACATGGCTGTAACTTCCTAATCCCGAAAACTCTCGTAATGAAGGTATTGTTTTTTGTCCAATTTGAGATAGATACCATTGGATTTTTAGAACCAAATGAGCCCACCCAGAGCTACCATTGGATTTTTAGAACCAAATGAGCCCACCCAGAGCTTTATAGGACAAATTGTTAGCTCGCGATGAGAACTAAAGGGTTGGAGTTACGATAAATCAGAAACACAAGTGTGAATCGCAAAAGAAGCCTGATCACCTTACAAATTTTAGCTGACCAAAATGCGATCGCAGGGTAATTATTTATTTCTTCGAATGAAGGTGAAGGGTTTATTTTATCTAAATAAACAAGATTATGAAGCAAAAACATGATTGGTAGGTAGTAACTAGGGTAAAGCTAGCGCTTAATCTTCAGAAATAAATCATTAAAAACCTTTGTGTAATAATTTGCAGCTTTTTTCATTATTTGTTATTCCTCTATGAGTGGCCAAGATGTTTGCCCTACGAATATTCTCACCTGACGCCCCTGTAAGTTTGGTGCACCATTGGAAAGCTGATTGGATTTCATAAGGTAGAAGTACTTAGTACAATTTTAAAGTTTTCCGAAACTTTACATTTTCAAAAATTGACATTGTCTGTGCTGCCACTGTTCTTCGTACTTCATACTTTTCAATTAGAGGGATTCACTAATCTTACATCAAATTCAATGCTGATTTCGGAAATAATTTTGACAGTAGAGAAAAGTTGGTTTAAGGAAAAAAATTGAGACTTTAAGTAAGATTTTTTTTTTGTCATTCTCGGTTCGGTTGAAGGAAGTAAAAAGTTCACCTTCAGAAAACGACTGGTATTTTCCCAAACTTGTAAATTCGAAAAATAATTGACGATGTTCATGAATTAGGAGTATTTCTAGTTGAAACGCTTATTCTGGGCTCTTTTGAAGGTGAGATCAACATTTCAGTGGATGCAGAATTTTTCAGCTTTGACAGAATTAATACAGCTGAGATGGAAAATCAGACACTCTGATTTTGATTTTTTGGCACATTTTTCGATCAAATACCCTATGCGAACTCAACTCTTTCGAATAGTCCATTTTACATTTAATCATAGCTCGAGAAAAGTAGGAAGGGATATTCTGGTAGGGGTGAAAATATCATCGCGTTACTCCAACCCCCAACTCCCCAGACCAATCAAGAGAGGTTTTGGGGCGCGGCAGGCAGATTCCTGGGGACCTGCCGTAGATCATATCCTCAGACCTTTATGTCCCACCTTTCCTCTGTAAATCAAGGGAAATTCCTACTTCCCTTCTGTTCTGATTGCCTCCTTCTCTTGGCTTTCGTGAAGCCCACAATCTCCCTCGACGCCCATTTTCATAATCCGGTCCCATCAATTAAGCGGACAGTCACGCACGTTGATTAGCATTTTTTTCCTCCCCTTAAGTAAGCATCGGATGGAGGAGGTGGTCTGGTTCATTCATCAAGAAGGAATGGCTCACAAGACTATCCGGTTAGTTAATTGCATAGTTTGATCTCGTTACTTAGGAACTCTTCTGGGCTGAATCGTAAAGCATTAAGAAATAACAAGCATTCCTGGTATTTACCTGTAAATAACACATTTAACGAATTTTCAAAAAACAAAAAGTTATTGCAATGGACTCAAAATTTTTAGCATGGACTTTTTTGATTTTTTTATCCAATTATAATAATCATAATATATAATAACGATTTATATGTGTCACTCCGGACAACAACTTGACTAGGTAGGTAGTATTATTTCGCGAAAATTTCAAGCTTTAGTCAAAATGTTCATAATAACTAACGAAAAAACAAGTTCGTGAGCCAGGAATTTTGGGCAAACCTAACAGGAACAAACGACCAAAACACGTGTTTATAGGTATTTTTGTAGATATTACCATCATAATCATAGGAATCATAATCATTAATGGTGCACTTACTCACTTATATAAACAATTTATATAAATAATGAAGATCTGCGAAAATTACCAAAAAGTCGAGTTGGTATTTAAAGTAGGAATAATCGGGAAACGGAAAACCACGGGCAAACGAGATGTGAGATAGATTTTATTAGAGCGAACTTGACACGGACAATTTCTAGAGAGGAACTGAACAGGCAGGTCGCATAGGTAAGTAGAGGGGGAGCACGAAGCTCTCTAAGAACAATCGTTAGAGGCTAATATTGAATTGCTAACAACAGTATTTTTATGAGTTCTTTCCACTCGTTCTCAGCTAACTTGCCTCAATCTTTCCAGTTATAAGTCTAAGCTATAGAGTATAACCTAGGGGTTCATTGTGTAATTTTAACTATTAGTGCCATGTGCCACACCCACAGGGCAAACTACTTTCTCATATAGCTAATATCGGTCGGTTGTCTTAACCATAGCTTTGATATTTCTTTGATAATTCGCTCATTTATAAGTGGACTTTTTTCATTTCCCTTGTTGGGAAAAGAAAAGGGCTAGATTGATAACCAATTTGTTTAATATGTTTCAGACTTACTCGTACATAAGTGGATTTATTGAAACAAAAAGTACAAAGTTTTGGTCTTCTCTCCTAATACTTACAAAAATAAGTAGGCGTTACTATAAAATACCTCGAAAGAATGAGGAACTCCTCATATTATTGTTGGAAGAAGTAATAACGAAATTCCTCACTAAACTTCGACATTTAGAGATTAATCACGTTGGAGTGTAGGTCGTATCCTCCACCAACCTCCCCTAATCAGCTGTGTAGTTAAATTTATTGCTTCCGAGTCTACCAAGGTAGCGGAAGCTCTGTTTTCACTTTTCAAGTTGAAGAAAAAAGTTCTCCAAAATCAAAATTTCCACTCGCGTTATACGTTTCAGACCTCCTTGAACAGTTTCGGTTCCGTGTCTGTCTGCCTGTGTGTCTGTCATCAAATCCTTGCCACATCCACAACTTCTACATTTCTCACCCGATTTCGATAAAATTTCCGGGGATTGTGCGAGTTGGCGTGTAGATGGTCCCCTATGAAAATCATGACCCCAAAATTTAAAGTATCCTGTGCGCATGCGCAAACGTGAAATCCTTGTAAAAGCCATAACTTCTACATTTTCCAAAAAATTCAGAGATTGTGCAAGTTTGATGTTTTGAGATTAACTTCTTCCTATCCATCGGATCATCTATACAGGGTGTCTACATTTAAGTTGGGCTTAACTTCAGGGTTCTATTCTACAATGTACATCCAACAAAAAATGTCTTCAACAACTTTTTCTTAACCCACTCAAATTGCCTTTTTTTCACTTCGAAATTTTTTTCGCGTTTTCGACCTTACGCCATTAAAACTGTCATGGCTCCTGTTATTTACCAAGTAAATTCAAATTTGAGCATGATTATACCGAAAAGCGCCCACCGAAATGAGCAAAGTGAAAACCTCGAAAAGAAAGTATCAAATTTCGAAACAAATTTAAAATTTGTTTTTTGACTTGATTTTGTAGAAATTTTTTATTGCTAAATGATTTTGGTTTTACACTAGGTAGCTTGGAAATTTAACGCTCTTTCCAACAATATCCTCAAATTTGATTACTTGTTAAATAACAGGAGTTATGACAGTTTCAATGACGTAAGGTCGAAAACGAGAAAAAAAACTTCGAAGTGAAAAAAAAGGCATTTTGATTGGGTTAAGAAAAAATTGCTATGAAACATTTTTTGTTGAAAATATCTTGTAGAATCGCACCCTGAAGTTATGCTCAATAGAGTTTCATTCTAAGGAAGTGAAAGGTTCCATATCCCCTGAGCATAATTCGTCTGCAAGTTGATGTTTTTTAGCCTTCGAAAGTTATGCAAGGCCTTCTGAGGGTCGCTTATCTGGATATTTACTCCCAGTATAGGTCTAAACGTATGAGCTGAAGTCCGCAAATGCGTGTTTTACTGTAACATGTTGCCTCTTTTGTGTAAAGTTTGACTGGGCTATTTCCCCTGAACATAAAAGCAAGTCCTCAGGTGGTGAAATGCGTTGTAAGGAGGTCTCAGGTAAACCAAACTCGTAATTTGTTGAGAACTGGTTATTGTAATTGGTTGACAAACATGTAGCTTGGAGGGTTTAAGAAGGTACCAGCCCCCTTCAAGGAGGGAAGTCACTCATTCTTATGCCCTCAATAAATTAATTTCCCATTCACCTATTCTAGATAATTTTATATTTCGTCAGCCGTCACCAATGATGGTTTGATTACATTGATAATGGTTTGATTATATATGGGATGGTTTGAATGCTCATGGTAATGATATAGAATTATGGGCTGGACATGATTTACCTCATAACACTTAATATTAAAGAGATACAAGAATTTAATAGAAATTTAAGTGGAATATATGGAAACTACTATAACAGCTTCCTTTATTTATAAATTCTGAGCACGTTCGCGTTTATCAATTCAAAAAAGTTCATAACTTTCGGAGTAGAATCTTTAAAACTTTTGGCCTCGCCTCCGACGCCATCTATTTTTTGAGAATCGCACTAAGTGGCCGTCCGCCATAGCCTTAAGTGTATAATCTGGTTATGGGTACAAGGAAGCTGTATCTGACGAACATCAGATCAATCTCCAGCCCAAAAAACATATCCATGATGAACAAATATTTCGTTTAGAAGGCAACTAGACCTCGTGGACATTGATGATACTTAGCACCGTAATAAATTTGAATGTTAACCTTGTGAAGAGGAAATCCTCCTCCTCCTCACCTTTCTTCGTCTATCTCGTGTGGTCTTGAACTAACTCCTGTTCTATTCGGAGATAGATTTGACGAAGGATTAACAAAACAGGTCGATCCCTGCCTTCCTCAAAGTGAGTCCTTCCTCTCTATTGAAATACCTCGTGGGTTCCCCATTTTCCCCCTGCAAATAGTCTTCCCTCTGCGCCGCCAACTTGGTATATTAGTTATGGTATAAACTTAGTATATTGGTATTATCTGAAGTTAATTGTTTTAGTCAGTATAATTTAATGAATTGCATATTCACATGACACATTTCTGTGTGTATTATCCCAATATTCCCAGACAGCGTGGTTCACCACAGCTGAGGTAGCAGAGCGTGGTCGTTGACCAACGATGACGATTGATCCTAAGCCTGAAGAGGTACAGGGCTAATATTTATATTAACAACTTTATTGAACAAAAGCCGCCTTCTTCGCAGTCAGATGATCTATTCAGAAAAATAATACACTGTTCTGTTTTAATTTTCAGCGTTTTGAGTTTAGTACAACAACCTTTCTACCTTAAATTCTTCCTTGGCTTTCAGTTGGTACCTTCTCTCCTAGTCTGCTATCACGAAGAGGGTACAATTGAACCCGTTTTTTTTTTTTTTTTTCTTCTTTTTGAAAGGGGTTATGTGTCATTTGTGAAACTTTCGGGAAAACGCAAAAAACTGTACCAAGTCGTCAAAACGATCAAAACATCCCATTTTTTAAAATATTCCAATACAGTTAAATACTCTACAATCCTCCAGAACTTTTCAGATTTTTTCAGCAAGGGGAAGTGCATCAAATTGCAATTTGAAATTCTCTCACATACCCCCTTTAAAAAAATCGATTTTTCAGGACTGAAATCATTTAAATAAACAGCTTTATTCATTGAATGCAACATATTTTGATGTAAATATGAACATAAAACGTTTTACGTTTCGGACCTTACAGAACAATTTTGGCTCCGTGTCTGTCAGTCTGTGTGTCTGTCATGAAATCCTTGCCACGGCCATAACTTCTACATTTCTCATCCGATTTCGATGAAATTTTCAGGGTTGTGTGGGTTGGCTTATAGTTGGTCCCCTATGAAAATCATTACCCCCGGACTCATACTAGCCACTGCGCATCCGCAAACGTGTATTTCTTTGTTACAGCCATAACTTCTACATTTCTCATCTGATTTCTATGAAATTTTCAATAATTATGCGAGTTGTGATGATGATGGTCCCCTATGAAAATCATGGCCTCCAAATTGAAAGTATCTTATGCTCATGCGTAAACGTGAAATCCTTGTAACAGCCATAACTTCTACATTTTGCAACAATATTCAGATATTGTGCGGGTTGACGTGTAGATGGTCCCCTGTGAGGGTAGTGGAAGGTACTTAGAGATTGATATTTTGAGAGTAACTACTAAGCATCTGGTCATCTATATAGTCGGGTTATGGATACGAGGAAGCTACATGCCACACCCACTTGGAATTGTTGTCTTAGTTAGGGCGAGGTGGAGATTCAAAAGGAAGTGATTTCTGTTAATTATTTTCAATAACAAAGCCTAGGAATCGGCCAAGAAACAAAAATTAACCCCCTCCCTTTACCGACAAATTAATTAATATAAACCAACCTGACATTTTATTATTTGAGTCTCGAAACTCCTCGCCGACCACATAGCGAGTGAGTAAGTTCTTTTTTGAAAGGGTTTATGTGGCACACACAGCCCCTTTCAAAAGACATCGGAAATTTCAACCTGTTTTTTCTATGGGAAGCGTCAATGATACAAGGTTCCTTTTAATCGCAATCGATGCAACCAAGTATGGAGACCCAGAAAATAAAAAAAGTGAAAATGGCAAAAAATGTCACATAGCCCCTTGAAAAAAACGAGTTCAATTCTACCCTTAGTTGATAGAACCACCTCGGAGATGGAGAACGATTCGATTCATTCGCAACCAATTCGAAATTGCTACTCCGCTCTCCTACTCGTTTGTACAGATTGAGATATACGAATCGGTCGATTTATACGTATTCTAGATAGCCCTCTGGGGCGTGGGGTTAGACGACGGAACGGCGAGAACTTGTATGCTTTAAAACACGCTTCAGCGCTCCAACTAGCGAACGGAATAGGGTGGAAGTAGGATGGGGCAAAGTTCAATCATATGAAGTCGGAAGGTCACATCCTGGTGTGCGTCGTCGTCGTGCGAGGACGAATAGAGTAATATCTCCATGTGTGTGCGATGGAGGTCGCACCAAAGGGACTCCCTTCGATCGTACATTACGCAGTTGTGAACTATTCTGACGGCGCCTGTCCGGGGGACGGGTCATTATGGGTAAGCGATGCCTCCGGTATGCCAGACTAACGTCGGCCCCACAGGGTTATTGCAGATGGACGTATTCAATTGCGATAATGACCTCTAATCACACACAGACGTACGAAGTTCTAAGTACAGTTGGCAGCAACTTGATAGCTTTCAATGGTTCATATCAATCAGTTGGTGACGTCAGTTCCGTTCACAAAGTGGAGTTTTGATCAGAAAATTATAGCAGTAAACTATTCATTAGTGTACATCAAACGCGAATAATATGAACCATCAAGATGTCTGTCAGATAAGTTCGATTGAGATTTATGCCTCCGCAATAAGATTGATTTAATTCCAAAGAGTTCCACTGCCAATCTGTCCTCAGCCATGTTGCATCACCACCGGAGACAAGTTAGTTTTTGACCGACTTCATGCGCGGCGAAGCCGCGCCGAAGGAAGGAGGTATACAGTTCGGTGTGTCATGGGACGACGATTTTTTTTTTTTTTTTCTGTATGTTTGTACCACTAGCAGTTTCTTATTCGGCCACCAATCTGCCTGATTCTTTTCGAAAAGTGTTCTACAAGTATCCATAGTGGTCCCGTTTTAATCAGATTTCATTTTGCTTTGTTAAAAGTATCGAAATTTTGTGAAAATAGTTCAAAAAACGTGTTTTTTCGGAAGATTGTTCCGCATCCTCCCCCCCCGCCCGACTCGTCGAAGCCACCCACCCGCTCGTCCCACCCACCCCCCCGCCCACCCGCCCGTCACCTCCGGCATATTCTCGGACGCCTGCCGCCCCTCAACAAATTCAAGGGGGACCACCCTCTCATTCATTGGGGACCATCCTCCCCATTAAGAGTGAAACGCTCATTTCTTCAAGATAAACTTGATTATGAAGCAAAATTTTAATTTCAAAAAATGATATTGAACTCAATTTTGAAAATAACTTCAACATTTCATTGAAAGACGAGTTTCCCGACTCATTGTACATTTTTGTACATGTTTGTGTAGGTACATTCAAATTTAAGGTCCGATTCTAAGCTTCACAAAAAATGAGATGCTTTATGAGGGGGTTTCCGATAACCATCAAATTTCGGTAGACTACCAAGTGGGTCTAGCACATAGCCTTCTCATCATCCAAAACATGTTGCAGCGGGCTAAAATAACTAGTTCAAGTCCGATTCCGATGAAATTTTCAGAGATTGTACGAGTTGGCGTGTAGATGGTCCCCTATGAAAATCATCGCCCCCGGACTGATAGCCGCTGCGCATGTGCAAACGATAATTTCCTTGTAGCAGCCATCATTTCCACATTTTCCATCCGATTTCAATAAAATTCTCAGAGATCATGCAAATTGGCATATAGATGGTCCCCGATGAAAAGCATTGCCAAGGAACTGATAATAGCCACTGCGCATGCGCAAACGTGAATTCCCTGTAAGAGCTATACTTTCTACATTTCCCATCTGATTTCGATGGTATTTTCTGGGATTGCGCGGATTTGAGTGTAGATACTCCTCTACGGACATCATCGCCCCCATTTTACTTACGTTGAGTGAAACAGTTTGGTGCAAGAGGAAGGGAAATAATAATGCGTGTTTTTTCGCTCACCAACAGGTTCTAATTGACTTAATGCTTATCCAATGGGACGTCCCCTGGAATGCATGCATTACTAAACAATATGTTTAACAATTTTTTGGACTCACTAATAACTACTTTGAACAATAATACTGTAGGTATAGGTACTAAAATAAAATGTAAAAATTAAACAATAATGTTACCTTCATAAAAAAACCTCAAAAAGTAATAATTAATTCCACATTAAAAAAACCATTAGTGATCAAAAAATACAAGTAAAAGATTTAAAAAAGAAAAATAGCGAAAAATGTCGAAAAAAGGTTAACGGTCGGTAACTCAAAGAATACCGACTTTAAACAAACGTACTTGGTAGAAGGTAAATTATGTAAAATTAAAAAAAAATTATATAATAAAAGTCGAAAAAATTAATGAGTTAAAAATTAAAACGAATGATTTAAAAACTTAAACAAAAGTACTTGGTAGTAGGTAAGTTATGTAAAATTAAAATAATTAAAGTCGAAAAATTAATAAGTTAAAGATTAAATCAAATGATTTAAAAAATTAAATTTTAAAAATAAATTTAAAAAACCACTAAAAAGTAAAAAATAAAAAATTATGAAAATACAAAAATAGTAAAATAAAAAACTTTTTAACAAAAAAACGGACCGACCTCAAAACTGATGATGGCATCCCACTAAAAAGGAAAAAATAATAACGACAACTTATTCAGTTAGGTTGGTAGGTAGTTACGCAGTGAAGTCGCTGAAGTACTGAGATTCACACTTATTGTCTCTCTCTCATCCTCCTTCATACGACAGCAGTGACGTACTACCTAATCGTTTTGGAACACATGCATTACCTCAATGATAGGTACCCACTCTCATTCATGTTTTGTATTGCACTATCGACCCATGTTGTAATACTAACCAGATGGAAGTGGAATCTACTTGTGTATGTTTGTTTCTGCAGATGGGCACGGCGGCGACTTCACTGCGTAACTACCTACCAACCTAACTGAATAAGTTGTCGTTATTATTTTTTCCTTTTTAGTGGGATGCCATCATCAGTTTTGAGGTCGGTCCGTTTTTTTGTTAAAAAGTTTTTTGTATTAGTGAGCCAGGTTTTCCAAAATCAGAATTTACATCGGGAGAATTAGTATACCTGAAATCTTCAAATTTTCTTGACATTTTCTGGGTTTGTGAAGGGTAGTTCATATTTGGAGGTACCAAAAATAATACTGACGATTTCATCTTGGTTAAATATTTAAGAGACATCAATCAACAAAACACTGCAATATATCTGTTTGGACTTCCCGCCTCTTCTAGGCAGGAGACCAAAGTCAGTTCTACCAACCCCTATGCAGTAGGGGTGTGTTGGTCCAGGTATTTCCCTGGAACGGTTCCAACGGTTACAGTGACAAAGGTGTAACCGTTCCAAATTACCCGTACAGTTCCATTACCAATACTGCCTACCGAGGGCAGTCAAATCCCACTCTCATGACATGGAAGAAGCAGGCAGTCGAATCGCCATCTTCCTTCTTCCATGCTTATGATATCAACTTGCAATACAATAGCTTCATTTTCCTTGAAAATTCGCTAAAAGGAAGGAATTTCAACAAGTGTTACAAAAGAGACAATTTATTATAAATGATAGTGACCAAACAATTCAAGGAAAGAATAATTTTTCGTTGCAGTTTAAGAACTTAGCATGACAATAATAATACTGGAGACAATTTCCATGCTAATCAGTCCAGAAGATCCCTTCCCGCTCAAGAGCCATTCCATGATACTATAATATTCCAGTCCATGGAAGTGGTAAGGGTGCTTCCAGCTACGTGGAACAAAACTGAGAACAAGATCCATGCTTACCAGTCCAAATCCCTTCCTGGTCCAGAGCCATTCTCCATGATATCTTATCGGTCCGTGGAATTGGCAAGGGCGCTTCCCGGTACTGGAACTGAACTGTAGACAAGTTCCATGCATACCGGTCCAAAACATCCCTTCCTGGTCCAGAGCCATTCCATGATATCTTATTGGTCTGTGGAATTGGCAAGAGCGCTTCCCGGTACTGGAACTGAACTGTAGACAATTTCCATGCTAATCAGTCCAGAAGATCCCTTCCCGCTCAAGAGCCATTCCATGATGCTATAATATTCTCAGTCCATGGAAGGGGTAAGGGTGCTTCCAGCTACGTGGAACATAACTGAGAACAAGATCTATGCTTACCAGGCCAAATCCCTTCCCAGTCCAGAGCCATTCTCCGTGATATCTTATCGGTCCGTGGAATTGACGAGGGCGCTTCCCGGTACTGGAACTGAACTGTAGACAAGTTCCATGCATACCGGTCCAAAACATCCCTTCCCGGTCCAGAGCCATTCCATGATATCTTATTGGTCTGTGAAACTGGACCGGTAGATCTGGACCTTACTTATTTATGAACATTTATGAAGTTTATTTTGGAACACTTTTGAACTCTTCACAGTTATTGGAAGAAATGAAAAGTGGTGAGTGCCTTCATTAGGAAAATACTTCCATCACTTTTTGTCTGTGTGAATATCCATTTCTCCCAATCCCACCCCAATTTTTTTTGCTTCCGAGTCTACCAAGGTAGCGGAAGCTTTGTTTTCACTTTTCAAGGACGAAAAAAAAAAGTTCTCCAAAATCAAAATTTTCACTCGCGTTTTGCGTTTTAGACCTTTCTGAACAATTTTGGTTCCGTGTCTGTGTGTCTGTCTGTCTGTCTGTCTGTCTGTCTGTCAGTCATGAATTCCTTGTAACGCGCATAACTATACGAAGTTATTGTCCGATTTCTATGAAATTTTCAGAGATTGTGCGGGTTGGTGTGTAGACGGTCCCCTATGAAAATCATCATCCTCGGACTGATAGAAGCGACTGCGCATGCGCAAACGTGAATTCCTTGTAACAGCCATAACTTCTACATTTTTCATCCGATTTCAATGAAATTTTCAGGGATGTTACAGATTAGTATTTTGATGGTCCCCTATGAAAATCACTACCTTCGGACTGATAGTAGCCACTGCGCATGCGCAAACGGTAATTTCCTTGTAACAGCCATAACTTCCACATTTTTCACCCGATTTCGATGAAATCTTCAGGTATTATGCAGATTAGGTTTTAGACGGTCCCCTATGAAAATCATCATCCTCGGACTGATATAAGCGACTGCGCATGCGCAAACGTGAATTCCTTGTAACGGCCATAACTTCTACATTTTCCATCCAATTTCGATGAAATTTTCAGGGATCTTACAGATTAGTATTTAGATGGTCCCCTATGAAAATCATCACCTTCGGATATATAGTGGCCACTGCGCATGCGCAAACAAGAATTTCATTGTAACGGCCATAACTTCCACACTTTCTACCCGATTTCGATGAAATTTTCAGGGATTGTGCGGATTAGGTTGTAGATGGTCCCTAATGAAGATATCCCCGAACCCCCGGACTGATAGTAGCCGCTGCGCATGCGCATACGTAAAATCCTTGTAATAGCCATAACATTTACATTTTTCATCCAAATTTGATGAAATTTTCTAGGATTGTCCAGATTAGCGTGTAGATGGTCCCCTATGAGGGTAGTGAAAGGTACTTAGAGATTGGTGTTTTCAGATTAACTGCTATGCATCGGATCATCTATGTAATCGGGTTATGGATACGAGGAAGCTATGTGCCACACCCACTTGGCAGACGTTTTTTTTTTTTTTTTAGACGGCACGAATTGAAAGCGAGTGAGCAATACTTGGAACCAACTTGAATTCTTCGAAAGTTCAAAGGATCAAAAATAATTTATTGTCTACAGCAATTTGTTAATTGAGATCTTGTTTATTCCAGAGCCCGTATTAAAACTCACACGAAGCTTGTATTTCAAACTTGTAGAGGATAAATATTTAACTCATGAAACTCATACAGTCCAGCCCTGTCTGAAAAAAGAGATAAAATGTAAAATAAACACCTATCGGTTTGTGAGTAGATACCTTTTATATGTAAACACCACGTCAGTTCATCAGAACCAGCATCAGTCAAAAGGAGCAGTAGAAATAAATTTTAACGTGGAATCTTCAATGTATGCAACTACACGTCTCCCCATCGCTTTTCTTGTATTCCTTTCGACCGGCTATTGGGTGAACACATGTTCGCAAAGAAAACCAATAGTTAACTTGTCAAACAAGATGTCACTCGGGACAGCTGCCCCCTCGTTGGAGGGAAACATATCCCTCAAGGCTTCAACTTCCCATTGGTTTCTTCTACATTCACGCCACGGCCTCTGAAAATAGTCAGTTTGACTACCTCTTTATTTTGGCTTCTGAATCGTGTTTTGCTGCTGGATATGGATGCTTTTCCCTTTCTCTATTTTAGGGGTGCTATTATTATGCAAAAATGCTGCAAAAGATGATACAATGTGTTATTATTAGCAAATTTAAACAAATTAAAGCTATCAAACTCAAAATTTTTAACAAGGACTTTTTTGAAATTTGTTTTCACTGGAATCCGTTTTGAAACATTCTAAAATTATTCCTGATTTTTTTTCTCCAAAAGTCATAAGTATACATACATAAAGCAATACAATATGATAACGGTTTATACGTGTCACTCAAAATTTTAAAATTTTTCCCAAAATGTTTACCTATAATAACAAACGAAAAAACGAATTCGTTAGCCAGGGAATTGGGACCTGAGGGATCCAAATTTCAAAAAATGAGTGACAAAATCAGCCAAAACATGTGATGTTATGGTGTTTTGTGGGCGGTACCATCATAATTATAGTACCTACTCTATGAGTGTGATATATTCGGTATACTGGTTTAGTTAGATTCAGCACAAAATTTCTGATATGAATAATTTTCAGAAACTAAAAATTGTAAATAAATGCATATAAACAATGTATGTAATTAATAAAAACCTGTATGTAAAAATTTGCTGTACTTACTTAAAAATGCAATAGCCGAGTGGGTTAAAGTACATTCCCTGTGCATACTTTGGTATGGTATACAGAAAATAAGAAAAGAATATTACACTATGAGTTCGGAGTAAGGAAAATATTTTTTGAGGTTTTTTTTCTACCAAGGAGTTCATTGTATAATTTTACCGATTCGTGCTATGAGCCACAACCAAAAAGCTTACTATTCTCTCATGTAGGTAATATTTTGATTTTCCCAACCATAGCATTAAAGATTTCTTAACGAGTTCTTGGTTGCTAAGAAAGCTCAACTGGGAACAACACGAAACCCTATCCAAAGTTACGAACAATGATCGCATAAATGCGATCAATGATTAAAATTAAATTAAAAATGATCAAATTTAATCATTAGTATTACAGTAAGGGTATTCCTCGACGATTGTAGATTCAATCTGACCTATTGAGAATTTCAGCCCTTCTGTTCATTAGTCTAACCAAATTAGGTAGGTTTGTCAGGAGGTGTTCTGTTTCTACGCTTGTTTATCAAAATATAATCGCCTTAGAAATAGCTACCCCGAACGTGAAGTATCTGAAATCAAGCTGTTATGCATTCGCGCCACTTTTAGCCGTTGGTATTTAAAACAGTCCGTTCGTTTGCTCTCTCGTTATTTAGGTTCGCTCAATTTCACGGATTGTTTTTTCGGGAAAGAGTTATTTTACTTCGTTGATTCAGCATAAATATTGAGGTGAAATTGAGACTTCTATTTTGATCACTTTGACTCAATATTTTTGGAAGCTCCCTAACGTAAACCAACTCTGAAATGAGCCAAGTAGGGTTGGCAGTAAAGCCCCTCACATTGAGTAGCATAGATTGAATTTATATGTGCGAGTGAATTGCTCTGACCACCAATATATTCCGTAATACGAAGCAAGTTCTGATTATGTTGGGTTGGCAGTTTAGTAATAAAAATATCAACGAAGAAAATTTTGACTTTTTATGTCTTTACGTTAACGCATAGAATCGAAGACCGTTACCGTTACCAGAAGTTTCTTTTGATGACGTCAAAAAACAACAAACTAGTTGTTTCCACGGCAATGGGGCGATGGGGCTAATATTTTGAAACGTATACCTTGAAACGTAAACCAACAAATTTTGAGGGGATAAACAATTTTTTTGCTGGTCGATTTCAAAGGTTCATTATTGAAAATTATAAACCAAAAGACGTGGTAAATAAAACAAATGAAACATAAAATTTATGAATGAATGAATGATGAATGATAGCATGTTTTTATTGACAATGATGATGCAACAATCAATTGTAACATGGTGGAGGCTTTGATAGTTCTATCTTCAGCCGGAGTTCACCGTAATTAGATGAGCAATAATAATACAATTTAGTGCACTATTAGTAACAAATAATAACTGCGATAAACAATGAATAGTATCAGTACAATATTTCAATAATAACCAATAATACTTGGTATCTTTATTATAATATATTAGATTAGTATTATTATTTTATAACAACATTCCCTTAAACTTTAAAAACATGACCATCGTATATAGGTTAGTAAATGGTAAGTTATTTTTATACATTATATTCTATCATTATAAATTATACAGCTAAACATAATATGTTTAGCTGTATAATTTATAATGATGGAATATAATGTATAAAAATATTCATATTATGAACCTTTTTTTTCGTTCTTTTTTTTCCTAATTATAATTATATTAGCTACCAGCTCCCTTCTATAGGTCCAGGCCGCCTTGACAAATCTTCTGAGTATATATAAAATTTATTCCAATGGAGTGATACAATAGTACTTATTACAGTCGAAAACTGTGTAAAACGACTGCAGAATCTGAACATCAAACTCATCGGGAACCGACGAGACTCTCACCCGGATAAATCTTGAAACCTTCATCAAAATCGGACCGATTTTTCCAATATTAAGAAAGTAGAAATCGTAGTTAGAAAGCATTATCGTTTTACACTACTATTCGTCCATCGAAAATTGCACTAATTCAGGTCTAAACCTGCCGTTTTTCAATTTCACACAAAGGCTGACACAGAACGGCAACGAAACTTTTCAAGTTATTTATATCTCGAACATGAAAATACAAGAAAAATGCATCACCGAGGGTACTGTTTTTCTGAACTGACAGACATTGGTTGGTTTGACTTTTTGCTGAAAAAGATAGGCAAGTTCTCAGTTCGGAGCTCTGGAAGTGAAAAGTTCAATTCATACGACAGGAAACCTATAAATATGCATGTGAATTAATATTTCACTCTATTACTGCCCACCTGCTTGGAAATCCTCTGCTCCGATTGTGGGTTATCCCAAGGCGATTGAGGAGGAGGCCAAACAGCTGAGGGCAAGGTTTGGGGATGACTCATCGTTTATTCGCTCTACCTTATGTTTTTGTACCCAATTGAGTTCCCATACAACCACGATTGTATTTTTTCTTCATCTTATTTGTAAAAACTAATTGCAAATTCAAGCATGGTTGACTTATGGCACCTAAGTTCAATAGCGGTTTCTGGAGATCCTGAATTTTCATCTAAATAATTGCAACACATCGAACGTGAAGAAATTTTCTGATAAATAACCATGATAAATTAGGTGACCAGTAAACTCGAATGACAGCTCAGATTATGACAAGGATTTCATCCACTAATGAATTAAAAATATCACAGGATCACTAGTCCAATCATGTAAGTTATTTTATTTGATGAAATTGGTATGCAGGGTGTCCGAGAAAGATACGGCCAAACTTCAGCGATCGATTCTACAAGTTATTTCCAACAAAAATGTATCATATAAATTTCCTTTTAATCCCTTGTTTTTTCTATTTTTTTTCAATGTAAAGATTTTTTTCGTATGTCGAACCTTGTGTCACTAAAATGACTATAGCTCCCTTATTTTCTGTGGAGATTCAAATCTTATCATTCCTTTCAAAAGGGCATTAAATTTCCCATCAGATGAGTTACAACACACATTTCTAACCTCGCAGCTAGTTAGATTTTTCCTAGTCCAAACTTAAAACTTTGCAACTTTCAACTTTTTTGGCGAAATTATCAAGAGATTTTACCCATTTCCTGTACCTAGAGGAAATTCAAAGAGATTTTCAGCAAAAACATCCTCAAAATCTCAGGTTTCCGAAGGTACAATCAAAAAAATATTTTACAACCGAATTCAGGGGAGAAATCTGTGTTTGAACGCGGAAAAACGTGGATTTCGTTGAAAAAAAAACACGTTTTTCCGCGTTCAAACACAAATTTTCCCCCTAAATTCGATTGTAAAATATTTTTTAATTATATCAATAGAAACTTCAGATTTTGAGGATGGTTTTGCTGGACCTTGCGTTAAATTTCCTTTACGAGAAATGGGTAAAAAATCTCTTGAGAATTTCGTTTAAAAAAACTCGAAAATTGCAAAGTTTTAAGTTTAGACTAGACAAAATCTAACTATATACGATGTTAAAAATGTGTGTTGTAACTCATCTGATGGGAAATTTAATGGTATTTTCAATGGTGTAATTAGATTTGAATTTTCACGAAAATTAAGGGAGCTATAGTCATTTTAGTGAGACAACGTTCAACATACGAAAAAATCTTTTTAAAAAAACTAGAAAAAACAAGGGGTTTAAAAAAAACTGATAGGATTCATTTTTGTTGGAAATACCTTGAAAAATTGATCCTTGAAGTTTGGTCCTATCATTCTCCGACACCCTGTATATTCAAACCAACTAATTCTCATACCGGATGTTCATAATTCATATTATATTCTTAATTACATTATATTAAATATAGTAACAAATATTATATTATATTAAATATAATTACCTAACAAATTTTGTTGTACCATGTGATTTTAACTGTCCAAGAAAGCTTGTCAATTATCACATTCATGATCATTTTCTCTGATTGCATCACCGATTGTTTTATTTAATATCTACTCGTATCAAGGAGCAATGGTTTACAATTTCACAAATTTTCTTCAGTTTCATGAATCTGAGGACCCCAGATCATTGCTGTAATTTCATCCGTTAAGTTCCACGACAAAACGTTCTTTGAAGGAATCACAGCATCTAAATTTTGGTTTACTGTTCAATAACAGGCAAAACTTTCGAATTGGTCAACAAAAAATGCTTGGGTTATGGATACGAGGAAACTATTTTCCACACTCACTTGGCAAAAAATGCTGCCAAGTGAGTGTGGAAAATAGTTTCCTCGTATCCATAACCCAATTGAATAGATAACCCGATGCATAGTAGGTTATCTCGGAACATCAACCTTTAAGTACCTTGCCCAACCCCTCATAGAGGACCATCTACACGTAAACCAGCACAATCTCTGAAAATTTCATCGCATTCGGATGGAAAATGTAGAAGTTACAAGGAATTATTGTTAGCGCATGTGCAGTGGCTATTATCAATCCGGAGACGATGCTTTTTCATAGGGGACCATGTTCACTTCAATCCGTTCGACCCGTGAAAATTTTATCAAAATTTACAATAACTGCGTACAGTTTTGATCGTTACAAAGACTTCTTTACACACTGACAGACAGACACGAAACCTAAATTATCGTTCAGGAAGGTTTAAAACGTAAAACGCGAGTGGAAATTTCTATTTTGGAGAACTTTTTTTTTTTAACTTTGAAAAGTGCAACCTATGCTTTCACGATCTTGGTAAAATCGGAAGCAAAAATTAAACTCCCTCAAAATTTCATAGTTTACGTTTCTAACTACGTATAATCCGAAAATCGAATTGAATAAATCCGTCAGAGGCACGTTCCTTAGTAGTTACAACCGGCCGATTTTGATAAAATTTGGTATATGGGCTCCATCCAGGGTCTAGTTGTGCGGCGACGCTTCTGGTTGATGTCAGTTACTTATAAGGAGGTCTCAGTTGGTCACTGTTCGTTCCTCTTTCCGGGTTAGTATTTCCCTAAATTACCGGCGTTCAAACTTTAAAAATTGTACCTAAATTTGAAATTTTCACGGATTTTTGAAATGTATTAGTGCATCAGCCTAGGGAGTCGATAAACTGAAATATTACCGCTGGAATCATCAAGATCGAAAAACAATGATTGCCGGCGAACATTTTGATGATTCGAGCGGTAGTATTTTAGTTTTTCAATTCCCTAAACTGATCCACTAATAAATTTCAAAAATCCTTTAAAAATTCCAATCCACATACAACTTTTAAACTTTGAGCACCTGTAATTTAGGGAAATACTAACCCGGAACGGCGACCGACTCGCACCCTCTCAAGGGGTGAAAAATTAAAGTTGTAATTTCTCCCAAGCAACAGAACCCTCGATATAAGTAAATATATCGTTTTTTTCTCCAATTTGAAATATAATTGAATTAAATGAATTTATTGATTCCATCCAGATCTTTGTAGGACTAACCGTTTGCTCCCTATTAGGACTCAGTGGTTGGGATTATAATAAATCAGAAACACGAGTGCAAATCGCCAAATATTGTGTCAATTCCTTCAACTGCGATGACCTTGTTTCTATTTTGCTTCCGAGTCTACCAAGGTAGCGGAAGCTTTGTATTCACTTTTCAAGGTTGAAAAAAAATCCCCAAAACCAAAATATCCACTCGCGTTTTACGTTTCAGACCTTACTGAACAATTTTGGTTCCGTGTCTGTCTGTCTGTGAGTCTGTCATGAAATCCTTGCCACGGCCATAACTTCTACATTTCTCATCCGATTTCGATGAAATTTTCAGGGTTGTGCGGGTTGGCCCCCTATAGTTGGTCCCCTATGAAAATCGTTACCCCCGTACTCATTTTAGCGCGCATGCGCAAACGTGTATTTCTTTGTTACAGCCATAACTTCTACATTTCTCATCTGATTTCGATGAAATTTTCAATAATTACTATGCGAGTTAGAGTGGCGATGGTATCTTATGAAAATCATGGCCCCCGAATTGAAAGTATTTTGTGCGCATACGCAAATGCAAAATCCTTGTAACAGCCAAATCTTCTAGATTCTCCAACAATACTCAGAAATTGTGCTGGTTTATGTGTGGAGTCCACTATGAGGGCAGTGGAAGGTACTTAGAGATTGATGTTTTGAGATGAGCTACTATGCATCGGATCATCTTTAAAATCAGGTTAAGGATACGAGGAAGCTCTGCGCCACATCCACTTGGCAGGCGTTTTCTCTGTGTATTGGCCCCTGACGGAGCACCTTCACCGATGAGGTATCCTCCCTGCATTTGAACGCCTTGGTTATCCATTTGGTCACACAAGGAACAACTCCCGGGAAGGAAATCACCACAGTATTATTCATTAGCCATAAATACATTAATAACCCGGGCAGGTGGAGTCCTCCCATATCAATTCAATTAGATCGGATGACGGACGTGAAGCGCTCAAATATTTCCGTGGCTTTGAATTGTTTATGTTCTGTCTCCCCAGGTGGACACGGGGTCGCTGAAGAGGGTCCAGCTAGATTCCTTGCCCCGCAAAAACTCTTGGCTAATGATCCAGTGCTTGGTTCAGCGTCAGTCACATTGACCTTTTTTACTTCCCTGTTTGTTTATCGTGTTTGTTTCAAACAATTTAGCGCGGTTATTATCCAAGTAAAAAAAACGCGTTTTCCTCGAACAATTAAGATAAAAATTCAAAAAAATCTGCCCAGATGGGTGAGCAGTGATGTTTTCTCATAATTACATGCTATACGTTTTAATAATACTTACTCGTACACATTAGAGTTTATATACGTTTTTATGAGGGATTGGAGTGTTATAGACCAGTATCACTGATGATTCTCATTGATACGATCAAGTTTATTAAATTGGTGAACAGCAACACGATTGAGATGCTGTTGAGTTCTAATTTTGATTTATTATTTTCAATGATGAATATTTGGAATCGAGCAAGGAAAAAAAACTAACCTCCCCTCAAAATTTGATGGTTTAAGTACGTTTTAAGGTGCTTGAATCAAAAACGCTGCAAATTATTACACAAAGGTTCATTATTTTTCTATATAGATCACCTGCAAAGAACACAGCTTTGCCATTACCACTACCTACCAACCATATTTTCACTTCACAATCTAGTTAAATTTGAAGAAATAAAGGCTGAAGGCGCCTTCACTAGGAAACTTTATTACTGGTTTCTAAGGTAGCAAAATTGAGTACAACTCGAAGAAACGAACAACGATTGCATTTTGGTCTGCCAAAATTTGAACGTAAATTAGGCCTCTTTTTCAATTCGCACTCCTATTTCTGATTTACCATAAGTCCAACCCTTAAGTTCTCACATGGAGCGAACGGTTAGTCCTACAGAGCTCTGCATGGTCTCATTCGATTCTAAAAATTCTATACTATTTTAAATTAATAAAAAACATTACCTTTATATTGAAAGTTTTTGAGCTAGGGCCTTTTGACCATTTGAGCCCTTATTTTTCACCCAATGGAATTGACTGACATCAACCAAAAGCTTAAGGGCAAAACTAGACCCCAAATGGAGCCCATCGAACTATTATTCCGATTTCACCAAAATCAGACCGTGGTAACTAAGGAGAGTGCCGCGAACGGCGGAAATCGTATGGTGGACGGACGGCAGAATTTGTATTCGATTTTTGGATTCTTCGTACCTTGAATCGTAAACCATCAAATTTTGAGGGGGTTAAAATTGTTTTTTTTTTTTTTTTTTTGCTCGCTTCCAATGGTTCGTTTTCTAAAATAATACAAAAAATCCTGACTTTTAGGATATCGTGTTTAGTAATTATTTTTAATTACTTTTGTTAGGTCGGTCTGATTTGGAATCCTAACTGAGTTCTGTGCGATACCTAATGACAAATAGAATTATTTGGTAGAAAAAAGTGTAACCGAGCGCATCCGAGAGAGAATGAACATTATATTTTGGTTTATTATTTTCAATAATAAGCCTTTGGAATCGAGCAAGAAAAAAAAAATTTTAACCCCCCCTCAAAATTTGATGTTTTACGTTTCAAGGTACGTAGAATCCGAAAATCGAATAAAAAAATTTCCGTCCGTCCGCCGTACGCCGCACAGTGGGGCCAAATGGCCAAAAAGCGGAAAAAAGTCATTATCTTTTGAACGAACTACTGTATCGTCTTGGGAATGGTTTCATTCGATTCCGAATACGAAAATACTATAGAAAAATATTTTTTCTGACGTTTAAATTTATTATTTTAGTACTAAATCTTGAATTTTGAAAAAAATAATGTTACTCAAAGTGGAAAAGCGTGTGAAAAAAACAGAAAAGCGGTTTTACAGGCGATGGGTGTGTGTTATTTTGTTTTTTTCTTCGTTTTAGAGGTTATAGGATACGATGAAGATGATTGAATTGAGGTTTCTTTATATATGTATGTAAATATATATATGTAAATATATTTGTGTAAATATATATTTATATATTTAATTTTGACAAAATTTTGAGTGATAAAAACCTCTGAAAATTGGGTAGTAAGCGATCGAATATTGGAACGAATCCAAATTAAACGTTTGCTAAATCCGAATAAGAGATTTTCAACGATGACATGTTCTCGATATGTCACGACAGTAGAACGACTACGAACTGACCACACTACTGCGAATGACAATCCGAAGAACCTGGTTTGTTCAAACAGAACCTTGTAGACTCTTAGCAGAAATATTTTACGAAAACGTCGCTACTTACATCATTCTGTTTTCCAACAAAAAATAAAACAAAAATATCTGCCAAATGGGTATGGCACATAGCTTCCCAGTATCCATAACCCGATTGTTTAGATGATCCGACCAATGTAGCCTTAACTTGACTCCGTTACTCTGTGATTGTAGCTAACTTCCCACATAGGGGACATTCTACATGTCAACATTCACAATCCCTGGAAATTTTATCGATTTCGAGAGGAAAATGTAGAAGTTACAACCTTTAGAAGGGTTTTACTCTGAAGCTGCGGTGACGGCAGAGACGGCGTTCTTGGTGTACCTTTAATCACATTTTAACCCACTACATCTAAATTCGGTGAAATACGGCTATGAAATTTTTACAGCTTCTTGTTAATGGTCAGATTTTCAAGGAAAAAAATGAGCCAAACCAAAGGAAGGCGAAGCTCGAGTTTTCCACTCCTCTAAAATTGTATTTCGCTATAAAAACCCAAATCTGGAACTAATGTTCAAGCTAAAATGTTATGAAAAAATAATTAGTATTTTTTAGAGATACTACATATATATATCCAACATTGTATAATTTTATTTTAATTTTTGAAACACATAGAACGTGTTAGGAAATTTTCAAATTCCACTCTCAAAGTGCTTAAAATCTCGAAATATCAGGTTTGAGCCCTCATTTAGCAGTGAAAACAAAGTTTAAACATTGAAGGTCCTTCACACCGTGATTCTACAGGTAATAGACTTTGAGAAAACCACATTACATTTCTTTTTTAGTCACTTTGCAAAAATGGAGTTTTTTCCACTCCGGCCCCACTGTGCGCCGCACAGTGGGGCCAAATGGCCAAAAAGCGGAAAAAAGTCATTATCTTTTGAACGAATTACTGTATCGTCTTGGGAATGGTTTCATTCGATTCCGAATACGAAAATACATTAGAAAAATATGTTTTCTGGCGTTTAAATTTATTATTTTAGTACTAAATCTTGAATTTTGAAAAAATATAATGTTACTCAAAGTGGAAAAGCGTGTGAAAAAAACAGAAAAGCGGTTTTACAGGCGATGGGTGTGTGTTATTTTGTTTTTTCCTTTGTTTCAGAGGTTATAGGATACAATAAAGATGATTAAATTGAGGTTCCTTTATATATGTACGTAAATATATATATGTAAATATATATATGTAAATATATATTTATGTATTTAATTTTGACAAAATTTTGAGTGATAAAAACCTCTGAAAATTGGATAGTAAGCGATCGAATATTGGAACGAATCCAAATTAAACGTTTGCTAAATCCGAATAAGAGATTTTCAACGATGACATGTTCTCGGTACTACTGCGAATGACAATCTGAAGAACCTGGTTTGTTCAAACAGAACCTTGTTGACTCTTAGAAGAAATATTTTACGAAAACGGCGCTATTTACATCATTCTATTTTCCAATAAAAAAAAAAACAAAAAATGTCTGCCAAATGGGTGTGGCACATAGCTTCCCAGTCTCTATAACCCGATTGTATAGATGATCCGACCAATGTAGCCTTAACTTGACTCCGTTACTCTGTGATTGTAGCTAACAGCCCACATAGGGGACATTCTACATGTCAACATTCACAATCCCTGGAAATTTTATCGATTTCGCGAGGAAAATGTAGAAGTTACAACCTTTAGAAGGGTTTTACTCTGAAGCTGCGGTGACGGCAGAGACGGCGTTCTTGGTGTACTTTTAATCACATTTTAACCCACTACATCTAAATTCGGTGAAATACGGCTATGAAATTTTTACAGCTTCTTGATATTGATCAGAACTTCAAGAAAAAAAATGAGCCAAACCGAAGGAAGGCGAAGCTCGGTTTTTCCACTCCTCTAAAGTTGTATTTCGCTATAAAACCCAAATCTGGAGCTAATGTTCAAGCTAAAATGTTATGAAAAAATAATTAGTAGTTTTTAGAGATACTACATATATATATCCAACATTATATAATTTTATTTTATTTTTTTGAAACACATAGAACGTGTTAGTAAATTTTCAAATTCCACTCTCAAAGTGCTTAAAATCTCGAAATATCAGGTTTGAGCCCCCATTTAGCAGTGAAAACAATTTTTAAACATTGAAGGTCCTTTACGCCCTGATTCTACAGGTAATAGACTATGAGAAAACCACATTACATTTCTTTTTTAGACACTTTGCAAAAATGGAGTTTTTTCCACTCCGGCCCCACTGTGCGCCGTACGCCGTACGCGGCACTTTTCTTAGCAACACTGGACCGATTTGGTTCAAATTTGGTATATGGGCTCCATTTGGGGTCTAGTTGTGCCGCGAAGCTTTTGGTTGATGTAGGTCACTTCTAAGGGGTGAAAATTAAGGGTTGAAATTTTCAAGAGTGCCCTAGCTCGAAAACTCTCGAAATAAAGGTATCGTTTTTCCACCAATTTTAAATAGTACAGAATTTTCAAAAAATTTTGAGACCACCCGGAGCTCTGTAGGACAAACCGTTCGGTCCCTACGAGTATTTGAAGGTTTTCCTTCGATAAAACAGAAACATGAGTGTGAATCGCAAAAGAGGTCTAATCGCCGTTCAAATTTTATCTGACTAAAATGCGATCGCTGTTCATTTCTTCGATTTGTATACAGTTTTGCCTTCTGCGTAACCAGTAATCAAATTTCCATATCAAGCTTTCTATTTTTCGAATCGAGTGTGAAGCGTTTAGTTCTTTCTAATAAACTTGATTGTGAAGGTGTGAAGCCATTATAGTGTGGTAGGTAGTACCTACCAATAGGTAGGTGTGGTAGGTAAAAAAAATTGGTAGGTAAAAAACGCTGCAAATCATTGCTCACTGATCAGATCACTGATCAGCTGAGTGAGCTCCGAAGCCATTTTCAATGCTATTGAATGGAAGTGCTCTTCCAGGCGTCTCCAGCATTCTAGGATATCTTCTTCACTCCTCACATCACTGATCAGCTGAGTGAGCTCCAAAGCCATTTTCAATCCTATTGAATGGAGGTGCTCTTCCAGGCGTCTCCAGCATTCGAGGAGATCTTCTTCACTCCTCACATCACTGATCAGCTGAGTGAGCTCGAAAGCCATTTTCAATCCTATTGAATGGAAGTGCTCTTCCAGGCGTCTCCAGCATTCGAGGAGATCTTCTCCACTCTTCAGATCACTCATCAGCTGAGTGAGCTCCGAAGCCATTTTCAATCCTATTGAACGCAGGAGCTGAAATTTGTGAGGGAAGGTCAAGGGAGAATACAGATGGTGGTAGGTGCTATTGATGGAGAACCAGTGATCTATACAGAAGGATGATCTATACAGAAAATAATAAACCTTTGAGCAATGATTTGCAGCGTTTTGGTGTCTAAATTATTTAGTTCCCTAACAACTCGAAAGTCGTAACATAAATAAATCATAACTTGTAGTCAGTCCCTACAACTTTGTTTCCTAAAACTTTCCCAGTATCTTCCTATTGCTCTTGATTCCTCTTGATTCCTTCTTATTGCTATTGATTCCATTACTATTGATTGATTCCATTACTAACTCTCTCCATCTTGAAAAATGCCTGTAAATTTCTTCACATACTACCTGCACTAAATTTGTTAAATATCGGTGTTGGAAGATCTGCACTGTTTTAAACTTCTTTACAAATAATACAAAGCTCCCTTACAAAACCGAAAATTTCGCGGTGTCAAAACTACCGATAGGAAGTAAACCACAAAATCCAAAGCGCTGTGAAGGCAAATTTTGAAAAATATCAGCGAAGTTTGCAAATTATTTTAGGTTTATTTTTATAGTTTTTTTTCATCTAACTTATAGGTTCTAGGTTTTATTCTTAGACTTTTAAATTAATGTCCCGTTCTCATTCATACATGTTTAGATCCCTTCAGTAAGAGCGTGATCGCTAAAATAATTCTTTTTGTTTCAGGTAAGAACAGACTCATCTTACAGCAAGGAAAGGTAATTCGTAGACATTTTCTTCGTTTGTCCTAATTCCCTAAGAATCAATTCTATAAGAATTGTTCTAATTACATAAGAATCAACTTCTCGAATTCGTCGTGCGGGAGAAGGACGACGCATGATTTTGAAGGAAATGTGGATTTCCTCAATTGTGAAGGACATTCGATCTTCATATGCAAATTTTAAGTAGCAGTATCTGTCCGGGTAATTGTGAATTTAATTTTTTTCCAAAAAAAAAAGTTTCAGCCAACTTACATGATAAAATGTGTACAAAATTATTGTGCATGTAAATACAGTTTAGATGTGAAGAAATGGACAAAACTAGTCTGCAGGTATTTTTCTTTATTCAAGCTTTATTTCGTCTTGAATCAGGGCCCAATTCATGCTTGTATTTTTCTACAATTAACAAACAGTAATGATGGTCGACGTTTGATGGCTAGACAGTAAAATGAGATTGGAGGATGATGGAATATTATAAATTCCACTTACAAATCAGTCTTCTTGAAGGGTTGTTCAGGGATTGTTGAACAATACTGCTTAATTTCTATTAAAACAGTAAACTTATCTCACTAGAAGGAGAAAATATCATTATGGGTGGAATGGGGGGTGCGCCTTGATTTTTTTTAGATTTTTAATCGAAAGTAGACTACATCCTGAGAAGTCTGGCACCAACCGCGATCTTCTAGCGTGAGTAGATCTATTTCTATGATTTTTCAAAGTTTCAACCGTTTATGACGTCACGCGCCACTCTCGCCTGGGCGGGACCTCCCAGCCCACTGTGACGTTATAAACGGTCGAAACTTTAAAAATTCATAGGAAAAGGTTTACGCACGCTAGAAGGTCGCGGTTGGTACCAAAATTCTCAGAATGAGGTCTACCTTAGATTAAAAATAACAATAAACAGTTTTTCCTACCCAGGCGCACACCCTATTTCCCATTTGATAGATGTTGACGTTACAAGGATACTATCTGAAAGATACACTGTATGGATAAAACATGTCAACCTAATGTCTTGATCTAGTGGTAACATCACGTTGTAGTATAAAACGTCACGCTGTATGAAAATACAGGCATGCATGTGATGCTGATCCACGATGGAAACGTCGCTTAAATAAAGAAACATACCTGAAGTAGTTTTGGCCATTTTTCCACCTCCATTTATTGGACTAGCCAGAAACCAACCACAATTAAACTACAGATTATAAGGTAGATAGAAGTAGATGGGTCACATTATAGTGACACAGAGCGGCGAAAAAGGCTACCTCACCGTCAACACTAAGCGGTCTTGCGGGTTTACATACCCACCTGACTAAACTGCAAACCTACAGTATCCTACAACATCTTTGAAGGGTGTCCACACCAAAGTGGGCCAAAAATTCTGGAGTTGATCCTACAAGGTATTTTCAACAAAAATCTCTCATTGCAGTTTTGTTTTAAACCCTTGTTAACCCAATTATTTTCAATATAAAGATTTTTCGTGTTTTCGACCTTGAATGACATTAAAACTCCCAGATCTCCCGTTATTTACCAAGAAAATTCAAATTTCAGGATATCGTTGGAAAGAGCCTCACATTTCCTAGCTAGACTAGTAAAAAAAAAATTTTTTTTAAAGAATTAAAACATTCAAAATTTGTAGTATTTTTAAATAGGTAGGTAATGTTAAAACTTATTTGCTAAATTTTGAATTTTTTTTATTGAAGTTTTCATTCTGAACTCCTACCAAAAAATCTATCTATCTTTTTCTTTTTGGTTAACTATGCAATTTAAGGAGGGAGGAAGTGATGTTTGAATGCGAAAAAAGTGTTAATCCAATGAGTCCGGAAACCAATCAGCGATACTTCAGGACTCTACAACTAATTTTCAACAACTTTTCCTCTTAAAATGCAACTTTTTTCACTTTGAAATTGTAAAACCCTCAATTGCTGCTGAAATACCACGTTTTTTCTGCATTTAAAAATCATTTTTCTCCTCACATTTTATAGTAAATCTGGAAAATTAAGACCATTTTTGGCATGTTTTTACAAAGAGCTCCCACACGAGTTCAAAATAACCGATTCGATTTTTTTAAATCGAATTTTAAAAAATTGTTAGAACTGCCTTTCAATTTGATTTTTTTAAATGTTTTATTTCTAAAAGATTTTGGTTTTGCACTAGGTAGCTTGGAAATGTACCTCTCTTTCTAACGATGTTCTCAAATTTGAATTAACTTGGTAGATAGAAGCAATTTTAAGAACTCAAGGTCGAAAAAACTTGGAAAGACATGGGATTTATTTGAATCAATTTATTTCGTGAATTTATTTATTTTATTTATCTATTTTTTGGAATCCTATAACCTACTAAGAAATTGATATTTAAAAGTTTTTTAAAGGATATATATATATATAAATTTATTATATATTTTATACTATATATTTATAGTTTTTTTGGTAATAAAGTTCATCAAAATTTAATGTCTGAAATTACTTTTGTTTCACTACTACAGACAGAAAGAAGATAGAAAGGTTTCTCCTGTACAATGCTATAAGAAGCCCATGAGGCCTAAAAATAAGAGTTTTGGGTAGTATTATAGTGTGGGTCTGATGAGTTCCAACTCCATCCCCCACGTCGATCTCGGTTATTGCCGTCGTAATTACAACCTTAAGAGACGAGGGTCCGAAGCGAAAAGGGATAGAAAATGTTTTCCATTTCCCCCTCCTCTCGGTCTAAGTGCTCGGGAAAGCCCGGTTTTTCCTTTTATCTGGAAGGAAAAGCGCCATCCGATAACCCCCCCCCCCCCCCTTCAGTCGGAGCCCGCGGTCTCTCAGGGTCCCGATAATGATAACAGCTCCCTTCAGAGAGGTCTGCAGGCGGTATCGTGGACCCCCATTCCTTCTTATTTATCCACCGTCGGTTTCGAGTTTCGCTGCCTTTCTCAAATCGGATATAAGTAAGCAGGAAGTTCCACTCATGCTGTTGTGAAATGAGAAAATTGTTAGAACACCTTTCATTCCACTACCTTTTTGTTCGATAACGAGTTTTGGTTTATTATTTTCAATAATGAATCTTCGGAATCGACCAAGAAAAAAATGTGTGCTATTTGCAACACACACTTAGCTATGTGCTGCACACACTTGATAGACTTATAGGGTTTTCGAAGTCAAAAATGGCTGGTAATAGGTCTAAACATTCCTTTGGAAATTCGCTCATTTACCCGTGCTTCACGAATGGGACTCTTTTTCTTACAGTTTTTGGATGATACAAAAATTCATCAACGACCTTTAGCTGGTTTAATGAATCGGATCCTGTGACATCGTCGAAGTTAAGCCCGGTCGGCCCCGAAGATTATCTGGATTGGCGTCGCAGGTCCTGATAGTTTTTGTTTGTTGTGATCAATAATGAACCTTTAGAATCGACCAAGAAAAAAATCTTACCCCTCTCCCCCCTCAAAATTTGTTGTTTTACGTTTCAAGGTACGTAGAAACCGAAAAAAAAAATTATGACATTTGGTATAAGAGCTCCATTTGGGGTCTAGTTCTGCCCCGAAGCTTTTGGTTGATGTCAGTTACTTCTAAGGTTTGAATTCTTAAAACGCCCTAGCACAAAAAGTTTTGATGTAAAGGTGATATATAAGTATTTTAGAATCAAATACGACCACCCGGAGCTCTGCAGGAACAACCGTTCGGTCCCTATGAGAACTTAAGGGTTGGACTTACGATAAATCAGAAACACGAGTGTGAATCGCAAAAGATGCCTAATCTCCGTTCAAATTTTAGCTGACCAAAATGCGATCGCTGTTCGTTTCTTCGAGTTGTACTCAGTTTTACTTCCTTAGCAAACAGTAATCAGATTTCCTCATTCGCACCCACAACTCTCTGTTTCTTCGAACTGCGTTTGAAGGAAGCGTTTATTTCTTCCAACGCAGTTCGAAGAACAGTAGTGGTAGGTAGATAGTATCTGTGGTTGGTATCGTTCTTTGCAGACGAGTAAAATAATAAACCTTTTTTCAATAACTTGCACCGTTGGTGAACCAATAATTCTGATCTTCTCTTTTTCCTTTTCTTCTTCTGCTGACTGATCCAAATGCAGTGTTGTGTATTATCAATAATCCTGAAACCTATACAAACAAAAATTTTTAATTTTAAAAAGCAAAGCAGCAGTTTTTTGTGAGGGATTTTGGACAATTTACAAAAAATATTCAGGACTCTTTAGAACGCAAAATGCGAATGAATATTTAGGAGGACTTTTTTTACTTGCATCACAAATATCGAGCATTGAAAATATTAACGTGGAAATGCATTAATGACTATCTATGAATAATTCAACACCAACAGTCTCGATTAATTACACTTTTGATTGTATCTCGTATTCGTCGGGTCGTCAATTTTCATGTTCGCATCGAGAACCACTCTGATTCCGGAAAGGGGGAGAGGAAAAATAACAGTTACGACACGAGAGGCCCGTTTTTCCACAAAGGAAAGTTATCCGTGGTGGGGGGGAAAGTGTCGTTGATGGGAGGGCTTGCTTAATTCAACGTCATTTGGACTCTCGTGGGGAGATTATGTGATAACGGATGGTAGAACCACTGAGGGGAACGACGCTCCTTGAATATTAAATTAGAGACAACACAATCGTTTTCATGGTTGAAAAGGGGGAGAGGAGGGAGCGGGAACGAGGCTGAAAAAAAGGGAGCCCGTAATCTAGAAAAATGTGCATGAGAAAAGTTTTGGCTCGCAGCACACGTATCAAAGGGCGATTTCGGTTTGCGCGGTTTGGAAGCTCGTGGGTCGAGGGTTAAACACAACAAACCGGGTTTTACGAAGGAAGATTCCATTTATCAAAACGAGGCGTTCGGAATGCCTGTTATGCGCTGGAAGGGGCGGTAAATCAAATGGGACGGAATAACCCGAGAACCGATATTATTTCTCCCTTGACGGTCGGAGAGGCAATTACAAGGTACCTGGCGGGAGGCTGTATTTTCTGAATGGTTATGGAAAAGCGGTTAAGTGTACTTTTCGCTTTTACTGCCGATTTTGAGTTGACCCGACGGAGCCTAAACATTATCTGAAAAATGTTCATAATTGTTGAATTTGTTCTTCTATTTAGGATCTAGAAGGTTTTATGTTTACCACATCTGCTCGCCTGCTGATAGCCTGTGAGGTGACTTTGGTCAAACCTCCTCCTAAAGGCAATTATAAGGACAGAGCACACATTTCATTTGAAACGCGTAAAACTCATTGTAGTTTCCAACAATGGAATCCTACTCCACACTGTTCACACATAAACGTTATGCGCTTGTGGCATAATATGCATCTCTTCCGTGGGCGCAATTTTTTGAAAAGAAATATTTTAACCCCCCACCTTTCTCAAATTTTGTTATTTTACGTTTCAAGGTAAAAATCGAATAAAAACGCTGCAAATTACTACAAAATTTTTTACTATTTTTCCATGTAGATAGAAATTTGGTATTCATAGGCTCCATTTGGGGTCTAGCTGAAATTTTCAAAACACCCTCGCTCAAAAAATTGCGATATTGAAGTATCTACCTATTGTTTTTCTTCAATTTTAAATAGTAATGAATTTTTAGAATTCAATGAGATCACCCAGAGCTATGTAGGACCAACCGTTCGGTACCTATGAGAACTTAAGGGTTGGACGTAAATAAATCAGAAACACGAGTGTGAATCGCAAAAGACATGAAATGTTAGCTGACCGAAATGTTGATCGTTTCTTATAGTTGTACTCATTTTTGCGTCCTCCAGCATTCAAATGAAGTCACCGCAACTCTCTATTTCTTTGCATTGATTGTGAAGCGTTTATTTCATCAAATTTAACATGATTGTGATGTGAAAATATGGTTGACAGGTACTTGTAATGACAAACTGTATGCTTTACAGGCGATCCAAACAGAAAAATAACACTAGATTACAAAATTTAGGGGTGGTCTGGCTGCCTCGTTCTTTCACCACTTTTCTTATGGTATTTGGTGCGCTGAATCCAAATCTGACGTCAGTTTTTTTTGTTTACGTCGGATTTTCAAGATATAGCTAGTTTTAAGATTTTTCTAGTTCTCACTTTTCTTCATTCTTTAGTGAGCACTCATCTTGCTCAAATCTCCTCAAAAAGTACTCAGACTTATAGGAAATTTTATGTAGAATCCGAATATGTACTTAGTTTTTAAGTAAAACTGTGTTAAACCCCCTATTTTCCACAAAACGTATCAAAAAACACCGGTTCTCACGTTTTTTCTTCGGGTTTTCCCTTACATTTTGCCACTTGAAAAAAAAAATAAGGCTAAAAAAAATTTTCTCGGGCCTTTACTTTGTAGGGGGGACACCCCAGAGGAGAATGAGACCAATCGCAGCCTCCTAAACCCATTAATATCGAAGGAATGAGCTTTTTCATGGCACTGAGATGAAAATTCACAAAAACCGTTAATTAGTTTTTCGAGATAAGTATGTGCGTTCCTAAATCTGTTTTCCTCAAATGGATTTTCCTTTCTTCTACATTTTTTATACTTGGCACCTATTAAGAGTAAGATCGAAAATAGGTACTCAAAGGGGGAGTAAATCATAATTGGGAAACTCTTGTTTTGTTAAGTGATTTTAATTCAGTTTTACAAACGAAACACAATAAACTGCAGAAAAGTTGACGGTGTAAATCTGTTTCATGAAGGCTCAGATGAATCAAAAGTTGGTAAAATGTTTGGTTATTCCTCTACCTCAGAGGTTCCACCAAGATATAAAACCATGGAAGAACGGTACAAAGGGTAATGGGAAGTTCACATGATGGCAGACTATTGTTGGACCTTAAAAAGAGATTTACCTCAGGCGGCGAAGTTTTCTCTACATAGATGCCGGCGATGAAACCTCTGAGGTGGAGGAATAACCAAACATTTTACCAACTTTTGATTCATCTGAGCCATCATGAAAGAGATTTACACCGTTAACTTTTCTGCAGTTTAATGTGTTTCGTTTGTAAAACTGAATTAAAATCACTTAACAAAACAAGAGTTTCCCAATTATGATTTACTCCCCCTTTGAGTACCTATTTTCGATCTTACTCTTAATAGGTGACAAGCATAACAAATGTAGAAGAAAGGAAAATCCATTTGAGGAAAACAGATTTAGGACCGCACATAGGTACTTGTCTCGAAAAACTAATTAACGGTTTTTGTGAATTTTCATCCCAGTGCCATGAAAAAGCTCATTCCTTCGATATTAATGGGTTTAGGAGGCTGCGATTGGTCTCATTCTCCTCTGGGGTGTCCCCCCTGCAAAGTAAAGGCCCGAGAAAATTTTTTTAGCCTTAACTTTTTTTTCAAGTGGCAAAATTTAAGGGAAAACCCGAAGAAAAAACGTTGAGAACCGGTGTTTTTTGATACGTTTTGTGGAAAATAGGGGGTTTAACACAGTTTTACTTAAAAACTAAGTACATATTCGAATTCTACATAAAATTTCCTATAAGTCTGAGTACTTTTTGAGGAGATTTGAGCAAGATGAGTTTTCACTAAAAAATGAAGAAAAGTGAGAACTAGAAAAATCTTAAAACTAGCTATATCTTGAAAATCCGACGTAAACAAAAAAAACTGACGTCAGATTCGGATTCAGCGCACCAAATACCATAAGAAAAGTGGTGAAAGAACGAGGCAGCCAGACCACCCCTAAATTTTGTAATCTAGTGTAATTAACCTTTGATAAAATAACAGACCTTTGATGGTCCTCTTGGATTTTATAACCAACTCGCTTTAACTGCAGTTAACAACGAAATACAAAAATAGTAAATAACGATTGGTATTTGCCTGCCCCGATAATAATTATTATCACCGGATAGAATAATAATTATAAGAATAAGAATAAGAATAATTATTATCATCGGATGATTTATGATGCACTGGTCTCATCTATATTGCTCTATTGTCTTCCAACCTGGAGTGGTGGATATCCCACAGCTTACAGGACCATAAATATAACACAAAAAACTATTATCCGTATAATGACTCATTATGGATACCGAGCGCCTTCTCTGCCACTCTTCAGAAAGATGAAAATATTGTCATTCTGTTGTATGATGGACGTTAGTTACATATCACAAATGCTGCGAGAAAATGCTTTAGCACCTCCGGATCATCAACTTTATACGAGATCAAAGGAGTCATGTGTGATAAATTTACCTCTCTACCGAACTACATTAGCACAACTGAATTATATATATAACGGTATAATATGTTTTAATAAGTTAAATCATGAAGAAAGGAAAAAACTATTGTTGACCAAGAAAACAAAAATTATTACTTTAAAAAATATCTATCTTAATAAACTATAGAGAAGTGTATGTTATTTTACTTTCTATTATGTAAATGGATTAGGACATAAATAGTATTTACAGCAATAAGTGAATCAGGAGCTTACAGCAACTCATTTCCCAACACGAGCTAATGCAGCTCATATGGGAATATTAACTTTTCCTATTTATTTTATGTACCTATTTAAAACGTTCTGTACCCATATGGAAATAAATAAATTAAAAATAATAATTATTATTATTATTATGAACAGTCCGGTCATAGGCGAGATAGTGTAGTTGGCTCTGCCAGCCAGACAACTAACTCTGAATTATTTTCCTTAGTAACCAAACATGATACGAAAATAAGAGAAAAGACCAGCACCGCATGAACACGGTAGAAAAGGTTCCGTTCTTCCTCACCAGCTCCGTTGCAAATGTTTTAATTTAATTCCACCGTACTTAACTTGCAGTGGAAAAATGGAATATAACGGAGATGGTATTTCAGCGGTTTCGTCGCTGGCGAAGTTATTCCCAGTGCTCTACTATTATCAAAGGAGATTTCATATTATGAATTTCGTTTCAACGGATGTTGTGCGAAACCGGCCTGAGGCTAAAAGGCATGTCTGAAAAGACAATGTTGAAATACCAGAAAATGAACATGTTTTTTTTTTCTCCTAATTTTATGGAGTTTCCTTTAAAAAAACGCTGCAAATTATTACACAAAGGTTTTCAATTTTTTATATAGATCACTCGTCTGCAGTTCTAAAAATTCTATACTATCTTAAATTGGTGGAAAAACAATACCTTTATATCAAAACTTTTTGAGCTAGGGCGTTTTCGAAATTTCAACCCTTGGAAGTGGCTGACATCAACCAAAAGCTTTGAAGCACAACTAGACCCCAAATGGAACCCACATACCGAATTTCATCAAATTCAGTCCATGGGAACTGATAAAAGTGCCGCGTACGGCGGACGGCCGGCCGAATTTTTATTCGATTTTCGAGTACATGTTTATAATATAAACATGTACTATATATGTATAATATTATTATACATATTTTCGGAAACACAATAGTGCGTTTTTTGGACTTAACCACTTTTTCATGTGTACAAAATACCATACTTCACCATCACTCCACATGGTGCACAATATACTTCTTCATACTTTGATATTTGATTTTTTCCTGGTCTATCGCTCTGGATTTCATGAGGTTGGAGCCAACTGATGTTGAAGTATGTTGCCTGCAGTACTGTGGAGTACTTTGTTGATGGAGCGAACCTTCCTGATTCTTCATGGGTTTGTTCCGTTATTGATTTATCATTTTCAATAATGAACCTTTATAATCGAACAAGAAAAAAAAATTTGTAACGCCGTACGTGGCACTTTTTTCAGTTAGCATTGACCGATTTTGATGAAATTTGGTGAGTGGGCTCCATTTAGGGTCTAGTTGTGTACCGAAGATTTTGGGTGATGTAGGTCACTTCTAAGGTTAAAAATTTGAGAACGCCCTAACTCAAAAAATTTTGATTTAAAGGTATTGTTTTTCCATCAATTTAAGATAGTATTGAATTAGAATTTTTAGAGACTACAAACCGTTCGCTCCCTACGAGAACTTAAGGGTTGGACGTACGATAAATCAGAAACACGAGAGTGAATCACAAAAGAGGCCTAATCTCCGTTCAAATTCTAGCTGACCGAAATACGATCGATGTTTTTCTTCATGTTGGTTGGTGGTAAAAATGGCAAAACCGCGTTCTTTGCAGACGAGTGATCTATGTAGAAAAGTAATATAATTTGTAATCATTTGTAGCGTTTTATTTTTCCAGCGGTCATCTGACCTGACCCTCGTCGTATATTGCGAAGTACCTTTCGATACACCTATACTCTGAGTACAGAAGTTCATTCTCCTTGGAAAATTCTCGCACTGTCATTTCGCTTCATATCTCATGATACCAACCTCTCTGCGTACTTTATAATGATGATTATTCATCCAGTTCTAGGAAGAGGTAGGAAATGTGAGGAACGCGGAAAAATTTCTTCAAGTATTTTACGCTTTTATACATTCTCGGCACTTAAAATCCTTTTCGACCCTCAAAAGCATCAAAACGTCTCGCGAGTATGATTATGGTCATTGCTAATGGAGAGCTTAGCGGGTCGTAAACCGAGAATTGGGTCAATGAGAGCTCCCGCGGGAAAAGTCCTCAGGAAAAAGGAGACGTTGGAGAGATATTCAGGAGATCCGTTGCATTAGGAAGTGAAACGAGGCACATCATACGGAGAAGATGCGCTGCGTAGAATAAGTAAAGGTAATGCAATCTACTTGCAGTACGAGCATAATTATAAAACATTAGAAACGAGCTTGTAGATCATGATGCCACCACTGCCTTCAGTTCTCGATTACCCGATGCTACCTTACTGGTGACAGTCAAGCTGTAATCTTAGATAATGGGTTCTTCGTTCGAAGTACACCAAATGTTGAAGAGTTCTTGTCTTCAGAGCCCTTATATAACTGCAAGAGCCGTTATAAACTTCAAAAAATATGCACATAATTCACGTCTTCAATAACCCGATACCAGTAACCGGCGCCACCCGATGAGAACTACTTCCCTTCAGTTTAGCTTCACACGATGTGAAACAGTCAGCCTGTTGATGCAGCAGCATCTCTTCCACTCCCATTGTACAGACAAAGAGCTGACCAAGTCCAATGGAGAAAGATCACACATCCTTAGCATAGAAGCTTGAGAGATGTGGGAGACTGTGCTGAAAATGGAGCAAAAGATTTAATTCAGGGATGGGACATCGAACGGAAAACATCGATGTTGATATTTCATGAAAACATCGGCATCGATTAAACATCGACGTCAATAACATCGTAAGGTAAAAATCGATGTTTTCATAATGCGGGAAATTGAATTCTTTTGTCAACAAAGGGAGAAAACCTGATGAGGCTGCTCTTCCTTCATTCAAAAGAAGTGTATATATTTTCTTTTAACGTGATTTTATTTTACTGGATAACCTACTCCATTATAATTCTTTTCATTCGTGATTAATTATTCTATTTTTATGCACTTCATTTCGATATCCCAGACCTTTCCCATTTCAATATTATTTTTTCAAGCATAAAGATACTTTTTTCCATTGTTTTTTAGTAACTGTCTTGTTATATAATGTGATGATTGAAAGGTTCAATGAAATTCAATGAAGTTATCTGGTCTGGAATTGGATTTTGTCTGGTTTCCTTATAGTACCTATCTAGTCAAATTTTTCAATCGATGTTATCAGACTATCTCCTCGACATATCGATATCATCGGACCGAAACATCGATGTTACGAGCAAAACATCGTTGTTTTGATATTATCGACATCGATGTCCCATCCTTAATTTAATTGGAGAGAGGAAGTTACCAATTCAGCTTCTGCAGCTTCTAAAATTCAGAGATCTCTCTATGTTAGCGAGTTGGAGTCTTCACTACAGAATGAAAGATTTAATGAGAGTAGAACAAGCGTAATCGTGATGGGGAACTCCAAAACGCTGACGAAAGTTAACATATTGAAAGTTATCTTTGGCTCAATCTCTCTTGATTATGTTGAGGAGGTTAAGAATCTGGGAATTATAATGGGAAAATTATTTGTTATGGGACCCTCAAGTTGTTTCGAAGTGCAAGTCGATTTCAAGAAGTACGATCTTACTAACTCAGAAGGGTAGCCTGCGATTTCCCCACTCACAACTTGCACAGTCGCTAATCCTTCCGATTCTTGACCATGCACTTGTGGCATTGAGCGATTTGAATAGCGAGAATATTTTTTTCGAGAAAATTAAAGCTGTTATGAAGACTTACATACTTCTGATATTAATAATTGTTTAGTACTCAAATCTCCATTAGTTCAAGTTCAAGTTCAAATCATTTATTTGTTTCTAGGGCAAAGCCCTATACAAAGAGTAGATCTCAAACATGGAGAAAACAGCCAATAACAACCGGTAACAGATTATTAAAAAAAACAACATGCATAAACTAATCTATGTGTAGCAAGAGCATATCTGCAAGGCTAATCAACAGATGAATAGAAGCATGTTAAAGCGGTAAATTGAGCTATGTGGAGTTTTCATGTGACAGTCTGATATTCATGGCGTTAATGGTGAACAAAAATACACTGTTCACGTGACACTGGTCCGTGAACAGCAGCACCCTGAAGAGGTCTATCAAACTCTTCCATGTATGGGCGCAGGTAATGACTTCTTTGAGGTTCGAAGTGAGAAGATGCGAAGAGGAAGTGATGGAGGTTGTCTGGCTCGCCTAAATTGCAGATTGGGCACTCCCTGTCATTCCGGAAGGAAACGGCTTTCTTCTGGCATCTCAACGTGGACCATCTGCCTGGCAGGCGTACCTGCGATATCAGACTCCGCTTACTCAACCCCATCCTCATCTTCAAATATGAGGAGTCATCCATTATGAAACGGAAAAAAAATCTCTTAGGAAGTTAGCAGAAAACGTAGAGAGAAAAGTTGTGTAGATGAGAATCTTCCGTTTCCGGTTCCAGAATAGGTTACAGATTAATAACAGGATACAAATACACAGTTAACTTGGTAAATCATGTAACTATATTTTGCGTCAAGAGCAATGTAATCCCTTCAGAGCTAAACAGAGTAAAACTACATGGAGTTGAAGTAAGGTTATAATTTTGTTATGGCTAAAACTCCACACAAGGCTTCGAGGCGAAATGAAATATAGCTGGAAACCAGAAAGTTCGTCTTTCGCTATGAGAGGTGACAAGGGTCAAAACCCGACTCTCGCCCCTTATATATATATATATATATATATATATATATATATAACCTCGGATAAATTATGTGTTTTATATGTTATTCACAACATCTCCTCCGTGCTCGGAATCCAACCCGAGACTTCAAACATACGAGTGATGTATGTACGAGTAAGAAATATAACGGGAGAGGACTACCTAGTCAAATACAGTTTCGGACGAGTCCAGATGAGATGGTAATGCGATTGCGAGTAGTTTGATGGTGTGAAAAGTAGTAGAGACGGTAATGTGTGTGCGAGTAAGAAGTTTGGCGGGTTTTGATTTATAGAGTCCTTGACCCGCCACTTTGACGGGGAGACTATAAAATATTCCCCCATCGCCAGCTTCTCGGAGTCCCTTTTCCAGCTACAAAAAAATTATCATTTTTTTTCCTCTCGGTTTTTTCTTCTTTTTTTAACGTCCTCCGCGGAACCCACGTACGGCAAACAAGCTCGACCTACATGAATATTGTAAAACCATTAGGAAGTTAGCAGAAAACGTAGAGAGAAAAGTTGTGTAGATGAGAATCGTCCATTTCCGGTTCCAGAATAGGTTGAAAAGAGCATTTTGGTCTCTCCTTCTGAGGAATGAACGCTGGTTTTCTACCCCTGCATTGTTATTCATACAGTAAACATTCATGAACACACTGAAAAAACCAAACTTTCCTCACGTATTCCGTATTTCAAAAGTGTTTGAACATTTCGGGTTTTTGTGTGGGTTAGATGCCAGCCTTCTATGAATTTGATCGACATCACTAGTGACTCGATTTTGCTCAAATTTTTTTGGTTAGTTTAGAACTGGTCAAAATACAGCCTATCCAAATTGGACCAAAAAAGGCCGTGCTGCTTGAGAAATAACCAAAAACTGAAAATGGTTTTAATCCATACTGGGCCACCCAAGTAGGTGTACATGAGTTTAGGTGGTCGACGATTACTGAGTTGTGCCTAACTTATGCGAGTCAAAAAACAACGAAATTTCTTTGTTTTTTAGAGAGAAATCTGTGTTTGCGCGCCGAAAAACGTGGATTATTGGTTTCTTATTTTTAACTAGCTGAAAAGCCTGCTGAAAGCAGGCAAAACAAATCGTAGATAAACACGTAATTTATTAGAAGAAAAAAAGAATTATATCACGGCCTGGAATCGAACCCGGGACCCCCACGTTCGGGTGACGTACGTACGTACGGTTGGGGTTTTATGTATACCTATAGAGAATGAACCTTTGGAATCGACTGAGAAAAACAATTTTTAACCCCATGAAAACTGGTTGGTTTACGTTTCAAAGTACTTAAAATCCAAAAATCGAATAAAAATTTGGCCGTCCGTCCGCCGTCCACCGTCCGCCGCACTGTGCGTAATTTGCCCGATTTAGGGGAACGAAAATCGAAAAATTGGAAGTCTGGAAAAATCATCTGACCCAAGGAATGTTCACTTTGTAGTCAGACATGAATTAAATTCGGTAGCTGAAGCTCAGATAAGCAACAGGAAGAGACCCGCACTAGCTCAAACATGACAGCGTTACGAAGTGCAGCCCGACGAGTTTTCATACCCTGTCAAGATAGTGACCTCCACCTTCCCATTCGTCTTCGCAAACGCAGTTAAACACTTTTTCCTCATCAGATACGTCCTAAGGTAAGTAAAAAACACATTTTTTCAAATTTGTATTCACTTTCCTCGCAAGTCAAAAGATAAAATAAGACATGGATAAAATTGGGGAGATTTTCTTTCTTAAAGCATGTTTTTGATAAAAGTCTCAACGAGTCTCATCCCGAACTCTTCAGGAACTTCTTGAGAAACGTCCGTAGACACATGGGAATAAGTTGTGTCTTGCAAAAACTTGCCCAAATAATTTTAAAATGATAAAACAATAAAAACTCGGCGCTTTGCGCCTCGGCGGGGGGCTCCGCCCCCCTGCACCCCCGGTTTATTTCTTTTTCCATACTCTGTATGAAATCATAGGAACACAGAATGTGTTTTTGCGATGCTAGTCATCCGTTAAATAAAAAACAACAATAATAAATGTGGAGTCTTTGGCAATAATAAAATAAATAATTGTTAGACATTTAATTTTGTCTAAAACCCTATAAATGTTATATAAATAAATATGTAACTACAAGAAAAATACTATATAAATTGAGAGCTTTCCAACGAATGGTGAACAATTTCTGTGCAATGAACACTGCGGGAGTTCTATTTCCTTACCAACGGCTTGGTTGCACGTGAAAATCATTATAAAAGGCGCGTAACGGTTTTTTCTGTCGCTTTTTCGTGACGATTTTTTTCGGTAGGTCATCGCAAAAACACATTCTGTGTTAATAATTTAAAAAATGTGCTTTTTCAATTTTTTTAACGCATGGCCGCTCCGAAGTTGAAAAGATCATATTCGAAATCTGGATCAACCTTATATTCCGGTTATAACTTCCTTTCTACTTGTACGTTTAAAAAAAAAATTTTATTTATTATTTTTTAAATTATATTATTATTGTTATTTTTACAATTAAATGACGTATCTATTTTCCTGTAACAAATTTGTTTATATAGGTATTATATTTTATATACATAAGTTCTTTTTACATACCTACCTATTATATATTTTATAAACGTAAAAAATGATTTAATTCTAGATTTTTATCCTGGACATCCGGAAACACATTTTGTGCTAATTTGGTTGATTTTGGGGCAATTTTAGTCAAACTGACCATAACGGCTCATTTAAGACAAACAAAAAAATACGCTACAAAAGAAGAAAAACACACATGTAACTTTGAAAACATTGATGTACAACTGAAAACATAATATCCATTAAGAATCAAATTTTTTGAGTGAAAAATGGGGCTGCTTTGATTTTTGTCCCCCTTCCTTCAATTTAAGATAGGTACTATAGAATTTTTAGAATTTTTTGAGACCACTCGGAGCTCTGTAGGACAAACCGTTCGCTCCCTACGAGAACTTAAGGGTTGGACTTGCGATAAATCAGAAACACGAGTGTGAATCGCAAAAGAGGCTTAATAGCCGTTCAAATTTTAACTGACCAAAATGGATGGCTGTTGCTACGTGGTGGGTAGGTATTATCTATGGTTGGTAGGTGTTGATGATGGAAAAGCCGAGTTCTTTGTAGACGAGTGTTTACCTAAAATCTTCGATGTAAAACAGAAATTACCCTGCTCAAGTAGCATGTTTTCTACAGCCTCTGAAAACAAGAACTATTTTTTAGGGAACGCATGAATTTCTTTTCTTTGTGTTTTCTGACTTAAAAGACCTGGATTCAGTCCTAAAAAATGTTGGACGAATTCCTTAATTTTGAAAAATCCAAAAGAAAAAGTTTTGTTCCTGAAATAAGTAAATTTCGGTGATAAAAGTATGCTCAAGCACATACAAACCAATAACGGCTAGTCAATGACTATTGTACTCAAATAAATCACATACGTAAAAAAAATTTTAAAAATAAAAAATGAAATTATATCATGCCCTTTTCTAATTTCGACCCGAATTCGACATCAGTCCATGGAATTTCCCTTTACATTACCCGCTAATAACTTATTTTTCACGTGAAATTACACGAATCACTTTGTGTGGAACGAAAGATAACATTTCAGGGACAAGGCTACGGCCGTTTTATTCAACTCCGCAGGGTAGCACTTCAGAGTACTCCACCTTAATAATTACTACTATCCATTACAATAGGGTGTGCGCCTGGGTAGGAAAAACTGTTTATTGTTATTTTTAATCTAAGGTAGACCTCATTCTGAGAATTTTGGTACCAACCGCGACCTTCTAGCGTGTGTAAATCTTTTCCTATGAATTTTTGAAGTTTCGACCGTTTATGACGTCACAGTGGGCTGGGGGGTCCCGCCCTGGCGAGAGGGGCGCGTGACGTCATAAACGTTCGAAACTTTAAAAATTCATAGGAAAAGATTTGCACACGCTAGAAGGTCGCGGTTGGTGCCAAAATTCTCAGAATGTAGTCTACTTTCGATTAAAATTCTTCAAAAAATCAAGGCGCACCCCTCATTGACAATTTGACGGGAGGTTTCGGGGGTCTCCTTTGCCGCTCCATCCGACCCCGATTCCCCCCGTCAAATCGTCGATTTCGTTGGAAAAAATCCACGTTTTTCCGCGTTCAAACACAATATTCTCCCCTAAATTCAATTGTAAAATATTTTTTGATTATACCAATAGAAACTTGAGATTGTGATGATGGTTTTGTTGGAAACGGCATTGAATTTTCTCTACAAGAAATGAATAAAAAATCTCTTGAGAATTTCGTTTAAAAAGTTCGAAAATTGCAAAATTTTAAGTTTGGACTAGACAAAATCTGACTAGATGCAAGGTTAAAAATGTGTGTTTTAGCCCATCTGATGGAAAATGTAATGCTCTTTTCAACGGTGTAATCAGATTTGAATTTTCACCCTTAAACAAGGGAGCTATAGTAATTTTAGTGAGACAAGGTTCAACATACAAAAAAAAATTGATTGAAAAACCAAGGGGTTAAAAGAAAATTGTTACGTGACATTTTTTGTTGGAAATACCTTGTAAAATCCACCCCTGAAGTTTGGCATTATCTTTCTCGGACACCCTGTATAAAAGTTGCAATAGTTTAATAAATCTTTTTCGTTATTATGTAGTTAACGAACGAACTCAATTTCAAGCCCAATATTCTAATAGACAATCTATTGCTAAAATATACGGTTCAACGTAGAAAATGTTCTTTCTCTCCTAGTCCTCAACACCGATGCTGCAAAATGCTAAACACCAACGACTAGCTCTTTCTCGCCCCAGTTTACAAATTTCGTATGAATATTATATTGGAATTAATTATTAGAACAGTAATGAGAAATGAAAACTGTGACCCCTGGAGATGTGTGATGTATGTATTTGGAAAATAATAAAACCGTTGTGTAATAATTTGCAGCGGTTTCCAACACCGCACTGGAGGTTCACGGAGTGTGAATATTCAGGAACCGCAACAAAGTGGTTGTTATGCATGTTTGTCGCGTTGAGGCTCGGGAAGCAACCTCGACATTTCAATATTGATATTCACGTTATGAAGGTCAGTCGGCTCGATAATAACGTTGATTTGAACCTCCTCGCTCAGCCCCCCCCCCCCTCCTGTCGCGATCGTGTTCATTATGACGCACGATAGATTAGTTCGACAGATGACGTGTCACCGGGCATCACGTTACATTGTTCAGATCAAAACCAAACGTATGTAGCAGTAAAATTCATTGAACGACGAGCCTTGTCTATCATCCAAGCAATACAAGTCGGTTATATCCACACATTTGTGCTACATGATTTCGCGGTGAACCAAGCGTTGCAGTTAGTTGTACGGCATGACTGTGTCACATGCCAGCCGCTATTTGCTTCTAGGACGAAGCTTATTCTGCTTTTCTCTTTCTATTTTTTAAATGCACCATTTTCATGGGCAATTTATTACACAAATGTTTATTATTTTTTCAGTACAGATCACCCCCTCTGCAAAAAACACAGCTTTGCCATTGCCACTACCTACCAACTATATTTTATCTTCCCAATCGAGGTTATTTTGAATAAATAAACGCTTCACACGAAATTCGGAAAAATAAAGAGTCGTGGGTGCCTTGATTAAGAAATTCGATCACTTACTGGTTGCTAACGCAAAACTCCTTGTGGGATAAATCTGGGATGAAGGAGGATAACATTCAACGGAGAAAACGCTGCAAATTATATTACAGAAGTTTATCATTTTTCTGTATAGGTCACCCGGCTGCAAAGAAAGCTGCTTTTCCATTATCAGTACCTAGCATACCATCACCTAACCTTCACTGTAAACTTTATTTTGAAAGAGAGTATCTACCCGTAAAACTTGTTGTTTCTGAACAATAATTCAGTATAATTGTTCTAGGAATAGGAATAAGATTTAAAAGATACAAATTGAATAAGGAAATATTGATATATTGTCCTATAATAAATTATGTCATAGTTCTCAAAAATACAAAAAATTAATATTCAAAAATTATTGAATTAAAACATTGACATTGACTTTGAATTTAAAACTGTAGTTTTTATTCTTACTTGAAATTCATACGTGATATGTATTAGCTGTTATTAATACACTAACCGACCCATATGCTGGGTACCTATGTTACCTATGTTAACTAAATACTATTACTAAGCAGTGTAACCTAATAATTAAAATACTCGCTAAGTTAATCATACTTGATATGATACTTGATAATACTGATGATACTTGATAATACTACTCAATAAAGATTACAGTGAAGGTTAGGTGATCCAACCATATTTACATAGGTACCTACTTTACAATCAAGTTTATTTTGAAGAAATGAACGGTTCGTAACTGGGAGTTGTGGATTCCTTCATGAAGAAGTTTGGTTAATGGTTGCTAAGGACTCAAAACAGAGTACAACTCGAAGATACGAACAACGAATGCATTTTGGTCACCTAAAATGTGAACGGAGATTAGGCCTCTTTCGCAATTCTCACTCGTTTCCAACAAATTTTGAGAGGGGATTGAAAAAATTTTTTCTTGGTCGATTCTAAAGGTTTATTATTGAAAATAATAAACCAAATCAATAATCAATTCATCAATCAATCAATTTATTCAGACTACAAGTGCGGTTCGTTAATTTTTAATGGAATTTTTTCGAAGAAAAACACTATTCTGGATAGAGTCCCAAATTATTCGAGACATTTGAGCCATAATAAACACTCATCATTCAAAATAAAGCCATTTTATTAATTTGCTTTTTATTATTACTGTAACACTTGAAAAATTGACGATCACATAGGTGTAATTCTCAGAAAATACACCAAAACGAAGAACACTGAACATGAAAGAGAAATTTGAATGGAAATCATAAATTAAATGCGGTGATGGGAGTCACGGTACTGGGCACGCGCTTAACTTGGGGAGGTGAATCGTGGATGTTCACTTTGACTTTCATTGTGCAACTGATAGGATTTATTTTTTATATTTAATAAAGCTAAATTAGTGAGAACTTTAATTACAACTTGCCTGAAAGAATTTCCGCTTCTTCCTTCCGATTTTCAAACAAGTGTGGTTTTGCCGCACTCATTTAGGCCGCAATCATGCCGAAAGGTAAGGTAATTGATGATTCCGACCATCTTTGAAGCCAAGGAAACAGATTAGTGTTTTTGCCGTAGTATCAATCTGTCACGTTGCACCCTTGTGCTGAACGTTGGGATGGAAATAATCGATAGTGTTAACAATCGCTGTTTTGTTAACATAAAAGACAAAAAACGCTGCAAATTTTTACACAAAGGCTTTTCATTTTTCTGTATAGATCACGGCTTTTCAATTATCAGTACCTTCCTTCCAACAATGCATAGATATCAGGGGAGTTGTGAGTCCTCATATTCATGAAGAAATTAGGTTCTTGGTTGCTTGTGAGGAACATCTAAGTGATTTAAAACTCTATTTGGAAAAATAAAAAAGTGGCATTTCATCAGGTAAAATTTCCCGTGAGTGAAAGGAAGAGATCAGATACTACAGAGCTCTGGATAGTCTCATTCGAATCAAGTATTGCAATACTATTTTTAATTGACGAATAAACTATACCTTTACTTCGAAAATTTTTGAGCTAGGGCGTTTTGAAAATGTCAACCCTTATTTTTCACACCATTGCTGTGATTGACAACAATCAGAAGCTTTGGGGCACAACTTGACCTCAAAGGGAGTCCATATACCAAATTTCACACCATGTCAGCTAATACTTGAACGGAGATTAGGCCTCTTCAGCGATTCACACTCGTGTTTCTGATTTATCTTACGTCCAACCCTTAAATTCTCGTAGGGAGCGAAAGGTTTGTCCTACAGGGCTCCGCGTGGTCTCAAAAAATTCTAAAAATTCTCTACTATCTTGAATTGATGGAAAAACAATACCTTTATATCAAGATGATTTGAGTTAGGACGTTTTCAAAATTTCAAAATTCATTTTTGGACCCTTAGAAGTGACCTACATCAACCAAAATCTTCGGGGCACAACTAGACCACAAGTGGAGCCTACATACCAAATTTAATCAAAATAGGTCAATGCTAAGTGGGGAAAGTGCCGCGTACGGCGGACGGACGGCCAAATTTTTATTAGATTTTTGGATTCTACGTACCTTGGAAAGTAAACCAACAAATTTTGAGGGGGTGTTAAAAAAATTTCTTGGTCGATTCCAAAGGTTCATTATTGAAAATAATAAACCAAAATGGATATTGGCTGACTACCCGAAGGGGACAACGTTTGATACCCGAGTGATCTCATCCAAGTTCATTATGGGAAAGTGAACCAGCAGTGTAGGATAGGTACCTATTGGACCAGTTGGCTCATGTGGTCCTGGAGCCGTTGTTCCCTGTAGCAACAGCTACTTACTGGAATAGTTTCCCGAATAAATTACCCTAGGGGGGATACAAAAACCCTTTCCCATCCTGGTGTGGGGCACACATCATCAGAGTAGTCCCCAATTTTGAACAAGTGGTCTCTAGACTAGTTTCGTCCCACCCTTTGTCCTCTCATATTGGCAATTACTAGCAAGGACGATCTCCGTTTTTAAATCAACTGGCGAAAGTACACGCAGAAAATCACTATTGGAATGATAACGACTTCTGTACGATTGAAAAGGTGGAAAAACGAGGCTATTTGAGTCTCGACGGACCCCCGTGGAATTAGGCGGACGTGATGCGACCATCCGAGTGTCTGCCAGGGGTGGGAGGCAGTAAAAACCCCCTTTAACAGGTGGACCCAAGTGAATATCCGGGAGAAAAAAAAACGAGTCCCAGGACTCCCTTCAAGAAAATTGTGAGCGAAAAGAGAGTTTTTTCTTGTGCGTGAGAGTTGGATGTGAAGACTCCAGATGTACTGCTTGTACATACACATACACACATACACTACAAACACATACAGAGAGGTGACGGGAGGCAATGCGAACGCTGGAAATCTGCTTGAGTCGCTTTTGACAGGCTCCCTTCTCAGCTCACGTCGACAGTCGTGGAACGTGGTGCCGCGGAAAAAGAGAGAAACTTCTTTCCTTCAAGTCTATTCGACGTCTCGGAATTTCGACTCTTTTTACGTTATTCTCACGCCCTCATTCGTACTTTCCCTCCTGACTCCGAGAAATCATAGGGTTGCCTGGACCTGAATTTTGAATGTTGTTCTTTTTTCACCACGATAAATGGTTTGAAGTTTCAAGTGGAATACAGAATGCACCAAACTCCGAATACTTTCTTTTCCACCTTTAGTTGATTTGGGGGTGGAGGAAATTAAAATTTAATATCAACCAAATCAAATAAATCGTACGATTCCGAAACACTAACATTGATCATTTTGACATGGATATGTCTAAACTGCTGGTCTGCGTGAGCATGAAATTTTAGATAGGAAAAATGCAACGCAACAATTATCTCTTGGAGTTGTAGGAGTGTACTCACCAACAATATTTTTGGTAAGTATACAATATACAATAACATGAATCTCGGAGATCAATAACCCTAAATACGAGTAATGAAATTCGCAAAAACTATCGGACAATATTACAGGAACAGCTTATTTTGGTCGCGTTGGAGCGAATCTTTCAGCCCAGAATGAGGCGTCCAAAGTGGCTCTCAAATGGCCAGTAAAATAAGTAAAAAATAAAAATACGAATATCCATGGCATGATTTTCTTTTTTCTTTTTTTGCGTGATAGTGGAAAAAATCTTTGACTACTAGGTACTCAGTTTCGTTTTCACGCAAGTTTTCGTTTGATAGCCACTACGGACGTTTCATTCAGCGCTAAAAAATTCTCTTCACCGCCTTCAAAATAAGCTCGTCGTTTCTTTCTATTTGTTGAATGAACAAACCTGCAGTTCTCGCGTTAATTAGCGTTATTAATCTCCGAGATACATAAGTTATGGTGTATTTACCGAAAATATTGTCGCTAAGTAGATACAGCTAAGACCCCAAAATGTTGCGTTGCATTTTTGGTTCATTATTTTCAATAATGAACATTTGGAATCGACCAAGAAACAAAATTTTTCAACACCCCCTCAAAATTTGTTGGTTAACGTTTCAAGGTACGTAGAATCCAAAAATCCAATAAAAATTTGGCCGTCCGTCCGCCGTGCGCGGCACTTTCCCCACTTAGCATTGACCGATTATGATGAAATTTGGTATGTAGGCTCCATTTGGAGTCTAGTTGTGCCGCGAAGATTTTGGTTGATGTCAGTCACTTCTAAGGGTTGAAATATAAGGTTTGAAATTTTGAAAACGCCCTAACTCAAAAAATATGCATATAAAGGTATTGTTTTTCCTTCAATTTAAGATAGTATAGAATTTTCAGAATTTTTTGAGAAGACGCGGAGCCCGGTAGGACACACCGTTTGTTCCCTACGAGAATTTAAGGGTTTTACGTACGATAAGTCGGAAACACGAGTGTGAATCGCAAAAGAGGCCTAATCTCCGTTCAAATTTTAGCTGACCGAAATGCGATCGATGTTTTTCTTCAAGTTGGTTGGTGGTAACAATGGCAAAGCCGTGTTCTTTGCAGACGAGTGATCTATATAGAAATGTAATAAACCTTTTTGTAATAATTTGCAGCGTTTTTATCTTAATTCTCATGCCCACGTTGGGCAGTCAATAGACATGTTATTCATGTCAAAAACGGCCAGCAAACAAACAAAAATGGTAGATGGTAGCAACAAGTTATTTTGATATTTTAAGTATGTCTTCAGCACATAAGTAAACTAAAAACCGTCACGAAAAGTCGTCACAAAATTGTGTTACGAAAATTTTTAATGATTTCCACTTACAAACAAGTCGTTGCTACGGAATTTTATCTTCGTCATCCGTTTTAGTAGAAAAATCGTTCACCATTCGTTGGAAAGACCTAAATTTATGCATAAACCCCTGAACTGTGAACAACATTCGCGGCAAGAGTTTGATACACGTCAGCAGACATAATTATTATAGGTACGTAGCCAAATTATACATAAAATCTCCCAATGTTTTTCAAAATTGATGCCAACATTGATGTTATGTTTGGGCGCGAAATTCCATAGGAGATAACCTCTTCATCCGCGATTTACATTCTTCAAGACATTTTCTTTGAATTACCGCAATCTTCTCGTTCTCTTGTGTACATTCTTCCATATAAAAATCAATATGTTTTGAAATCCAATAGACATATCCATGCCATGACTTGCATGTTAGCGATAAAATTTTAGGTGTAGGTACTATTTCTATTGACTGGTTGATAGTAGTGCACGAATCAGCAGTGGTATAATATTTATGTTTAGAAGAAGTTTGAGAATAATTGGGAACAGATCGAGATCCGAACGAGTAACAAATGGGAAACAAAACTCTGCAAATTATTACACAATGGTTTATTTTTTTGTATAGATCACTCCCCTGCAAAGAACACAGCTTTGCCATTGCCACTACCTAACAACGATATTCTCGCTTCACAACTTTATTTAGAAGAAATAAATCAGTTTGTCCTTCCGAACTCTGGGTGTCTCATTCGATTAAAAAAATTCAAAACTACTCGTATTTTAAATTTATGAAACAATACCTAATACCTTTGTATTGAAAGTTTTTGAGTTAGGGCTCTTTGAAAATTACAGCCCTTACGTTTCAACCCTCAACCCCCCTATTTGTGCCTCGGGGCACAAATAGACCCCAAATAGAGCCATTATACCAAATTTCAAATCGGTCCAGGGTAACTAAGGTAAGTGCCGCTTACGGCGTACGGACGGCAAAATTTTTATTCGATTTTCGGATTCTTCATACTTTGATACGTAAACCAACAAATTTTGAGAGAGAGAGAGAGGGGGGTGATAAAAATGTGTTTTCTTGGTCGATTCCAAAGGTTCATTATTGAAAATAATAAACCAAAATCACCTCAAGCTTGCCAGCATGTTGATCAAAATGATTATTCAAAACACTTGGCTCTTCAACCAACCATGTTCATAACACTTCCTAGTAAGCATCTACTGGCTCATGAAATTCGAGATGATGACACTAGAGGGCTGCACCGTACTCATAAACCTCATCAGTTTTACTTTTTCAAAAAGCTTCCTATTCCAGTCATAACTTATGAATGTTAATGGTGGATCCTTTTCTGTCACTGGTGACATTACCCTTGTAAGCTCGTACGATTAGGTATTCTATCTGATTCCATCTTAAATCCTTTCGACATCGACGTAATTGTTCATAATGAGGGCATGGAACTGCTTCTAGGATGGAGATTACAGTCAGATGGAACTAGAGATTGATAATCTACCGGGTTAATTTCAACGCCAGAATGACATCCCCCTCTCGGCGGGCTTAAACTTGACACTAATCAACCCAGTGCTCCCTGCCACTTCCTACCGCGTTTAATAGTTCATGTTATTCGTGTTGCTGTACCATAATGTGTTTTACATGTAAGAACAATTTACTCAAGTTATTCCCTACATACAATAATTAGAGTCCTGTCAGCCGTTGTTTAGGCTATAATAAGCCAGGCTGATTGCTCCGATGGCAACGATTTGCTAACTATTTTAATCACTTCTTTTGGATTTCACATATGAACGAGTAACAAACCTCGTATGTGGTTTTTTTGAGGAAATTCCTGCAGAAAGTTCCTTCTTGCAATTGAATTCGTAGAAACGAAGAGTTTTTTTCGAGACCAGTACAAAGTTGTATGCTTAGCTACGTAAATGAATGAGGAAGAAGCAAGCAAAAGGGGTTTTCTCACATTTTGCAAATTGTTGGGAAACCAGGTGATTTTTGTTTCTTTGAGCTCTGTTAAGACCCAAGTTTGGGATACAAAAAGAAATTGATTCAGAAATATTCAAGTTGTTTGAGAAAATCGCAGTCAGATATTTAGAAAACCCCTTTTGACTGAATTTTTTGCACAAAAGTTCAACTGTTCGTTTTTAGGACGTCCCACAGTAAGACTTGGGCGTCCTTATGCGATCGATCTGGGGTGAAGTTGGACAACACTCAACAGAAAAAAAAATAACCACACAGTAATCCGTTTTAGACCATTCTGAATCCAAATCCACGAAAAAAACCATAGGTGTATGTCTGTGTGTGTGTGTGTGTATGTCTGTGTGTGTGTGTGTGTATGTGTGTGTGTAACAAAATCTTGTGTACTCTGCACAGGCCTTAGTTCTCAACCGATTTTCCTGGTATTTTTTCGTTCGTCGCGGAAAACTATTTAGTTGTGCACTACGTCGCCGGAATTTCGAATTTTGCCTTTTAAGGGGAGGAAAGGGGGGGTTAATGCTCGAAAAACGTGCGTTTTTGGGCATAATCTTGTGTACTCTGCCCAGGCCTTAGTTCTCAAACGATTTTCGTGGTTCTTTTTTCGTTTGACGCGGAATACTATCTAGTTGTGCACTACGGCGCCGGAATTTTGAATTTTGCTTTTAAGGGGGGAAAGGGGGGGTTAATGCTTTAAAAACGTGCGTTTGCGTGCATAATCTTGTAAACTCTGCCCAGGCCTCAGCTCTCAACCGATTTTTGTGTTTCTTTTTTTGTTTGACTCAAATAACTTCCGAGTTGTACGTGATTTTACCAGAGTACCAAAATTCGCAAGGGGAGGGGGTGAGTAGGGGATAATATTCACAAAATATCCGATTTTTCAATATTTCTGTTCCTTTACTGCTTACTAATTGTACCCAAGCTTTGAAATTGAGGAAAAATTCTCATTATACCTCCGGATTTTCATGAATTATTCTCTGTACCACCATGGAACTAATAGTGGTGCCACCATGGTGCCATGATGCCATAAACCGCTTTTTTCGTGTTTTTTTTTTTTTTTTTGTGTTTTACCTTGAATACGGATGTGAACTTCGACGGACTTCCTACCAAAACTAACAGATGAAAGTTCAATGTTACGACGTATTTCCGCTTTGGTGCCAGACTGGCACCATTGTTGGCGTAGGGGAGGTGGTGGGGGGGGGGGGGGGTGAACTAGAATTCACATGTTGGGTATCCTAGATCATGGATTTTAAAATGCTCTTCAGATTCGAGGCTCCCATGCCGCTAGAAATGTTAAGGTGGATAATGGTGGGGGGGGGGTCAATATTTCTTGCCAAAGTAACAAATAAATTACATCGAGTGAAACAGTTTCATCACTTAACAACTGGTTAAACTGATCTAATGCTTATCCAATGGGACGTCCCCTGGAATGCATGCATTACTAAACAATATGTTTCTCGATGGATATTACGTTTTTATACTACTTTTATACTAGTAAGGTCAATAATAACGAAATGATAAGGCTATGGTACACTTTCAATAGGTAATAAACTTGTAATGAAATACGAAGAGGTTAAAAATTGGCTATAATATTTTTTTTAACCCTGGAAAGGTAGCGCTATTCCATAGGCGCTTGAAGGTAGCGTGGAGTAAATTTTACACATTACCTAAAATCATCATTTTGTCATCGCAATAGGCTAGTTTCAGAATAATAAAGGTTAATAGTCATACAAAATGTCTTATTTCGATTGAAATCGTCTTTTTATTTTAGAAAACGTCTGCCAAGTGGGTGTGGCACATAGCTTCCTCGTATCCTTAACCCGATTATACACATTAGTTATACACACGCATAGATTATACACATGCATTATAATGCGATTATACACATTATTATAATATTTAATATTAATATTTTAATCTATAATAGATTAAACACATGCATAGATGATCTGATGCATAGTTGTCAATCTCAAAACACCAATTTCTAAGAACCTTTCACTACCCTCATAGGAGACCATCTACACGCTAATCTGGACAATCCTAGAAAATTTCATCAAATTCGGATGAAAAAAATAAGTGAGTAGATGTATGTGATTGGATCAAGGAAATGCTTAGCCTCGGCTGGGATTCGAACCTGGGACCCCTGGGGGATAATTCTATGCACTACCTCTGAGCTATTGAGGCCTAGTGATGGAATGAATAGGATTTGAGATTCTCACAGGGGAACCATCCCTCTATGAATGAATCCCTCTATGAAAAAACATTCTCTATGATTTTCATAGGGGACCATCTAAACACTACTCTGTAACATCTCTGGAAATTTCATTGAAATTGGATGGGAAATGTAGAAGTTATGGCTGTTACAAGGAATTCACGTTTGCGGATGCGCAGCGGCGACTATCAGTCCGGGAGTGATGATCTTCATTGGGAACCATCTACAACCTAATCCGCATAATCCCTGAAAATTCCATCGAAATCGGGTAGAAAAGGTGGAAGTTATGGCCGTTGCAAGGAATTTACGTTTGCGCATGCGCAGCGGCTACTATCAGTTTGGGAGTGATCTTCATTGGGGACTATCTACAACCTAATCCGTATAATCCCTGAAAATTTCATCGAAATCGGATGGAAAATGTGGAAGTTATGGCCGTTACAAGGAATTCACGTTGTCGCATGCGCAGTCGCTTTCATCAGTCCGAGGATGATGATTTTCATAGGGGACCGTCTACACACCAACCCGCACAATCCTTGAAAATTTCATAGAAATCGGACAATAACTTCGTATAGTTATGCGCGTTACAAGGAATTCATGACAGACACACAGACAGACAGACACACAGACACGGAACCAAAATTGTTCAGAAAGGTCTAAAACGCAAAACACGAGTGAAAATTGTGGAGAACTTTTTTTTTCGTCCTTGAAAAGTGAAAACAAAGCTTCCGCTACCTTGGTAGACTCGGAAGCATATTACTATTTAAAATAGAGTTCTAATTTGCTGTCGCTTCAGTAAAATGATCAGAGCGCTTATCACTAAAAAGGTATAAATTCTGATTGGTAAAAAAATATAAATTACAAAATTAGTTTGATTCTACTGTTTGTATGTTTTACTATATCAAATAGATATAATTATCACACAAAAAAGGAAGTTGGTAAAGGGAAAATGTATGCAAAATCAAATTCAAAATGAAAAACTTAAAAACTCCGAAATCGAAGAACAACGAAACAATGCCTGTGCATCACAACAACTAAAGCGTATCTGCGAACTTATCACAATGTGTAGTGATCAAGGCTTGTTTTTTATATCGGCACCTTGAACAGTATTTTCGAGCTTCTGGCTCTCGAAGGATTCTCGCCCAGCCAGTAGGTGATTTTGGTCTCAAATTGATTGAGAAAGCTGTTTTTTTCTCCAAGACTTCAGTTGAGAAAACCCCATTTTGACTCGGGTTCTGAGGATGAAAAAGCCCTTTCAGGCCACCAATTCTTTTACCATCAGAAAGCTCTTAACGAGTAGAAAACAAAATTTTATCTAACTCACTTTTGAAAAATATGTGAGAAAACCCCTTTTGCTTGCAATCTCCTCAAATTAAGTAAATGTGAGCAAAATATTATTTGAATAAATGTATTAAAAACCTAAGGATCCGTGAAATATTTTATTATGAACCAAATAACTCAGAAAGTGCATGACGAAAGAGGAGTTTGAAGATCGGTTTGCCTTCATGCAAGGGAGCACGTGCGAATGTGGAAGTTATTTCAGATGCGTTGAAGAGAGAAACATGGCAGGATAGTTTTATAGCGTCATTTTTTATGTGTTTTCTTGGCTCATAAAATTCCTATCGACGATGTGTTGCGAAGATATCGAGTCAAGAGCGAATACTATGAAGCTGGTGTCAATGATGGGGGGAGGATGCAATCATAGTGAAACGTTCGTTGGTACCTACAGGCAAATACAACCCAGAATGAGTATGACTGCAACACAGTGAATATATTTGCCTCACAAAAATGTTATTATTTACGAGTAGCAAAACCCGTTGTAGTAAAAATGCTAGAAGAACAATCGAAATTAACTACCTAGTGGTAGTCGCAGTAGTGGGGTCAAATCACTTGATGATCCTGCGGTCAAGTCGATCGGCATCCGTCTTAGTTCAAAAAACTTCAAATTAATACTCGACGGTTTATCATTCTTCTGTACAGATAACCAAAAGATCACAGCTTTTTTCACTGGTCAACACTATAGTAGTAATATATCGTCAACTGGGAATGTGGCAGTTCTTCAGCTTCCTACTGCATCCTTGCGTCGATCTGTGAAACCAGAAGTTTTTAATGATGACCGGTGGACTCGCTGCGGACCACATGTATTTCTGATGAATTTCTGGTCCTATAGATGACGAAAAGTTGGTCTCACTTAATTAGGCCTTAAGTATTCTCTTTTGGCTCCTAGAGAAACATAGGGCCTTAACGAAATTTCGCCATATATCCCGATTCTGGCTCAGTCTAACAACCTCGTTCCACGTTTTTCCAACTTCTCGTATTTCCTCTTCAACTGTTCGCCTCCATGTCATCCTAGGGCGTCCAGGCCTTCGGGAACCCTGAGGGTCAAGAATGGCCTCTCAACGGATCCTTCACCCTTCCTAAGAGTGTGACCAATCCACTCCCATTTCCTTTTCCTGAATGTGGGTATAATTGGACGAAGGAGGAGTTAGCTTTACGAATGCGGGCTTTTATGTCATCTTCAGTACCACCCTGGATGGAGACCACGCTTCCTAGGTAGGTGAAACTATCCACCCTCTCTACTACAGGATCATCCCCAACTACCAGGGTGTATACGGTTGTCGTATTCATCCACATCTCTTTAGTTTTTGGTCCATTAATTTCAAGTCCAGCTACTCGCGTCTATGAGACCTCCAGGCTTGGCATAAATGTCATAGAATCTCTGACCAAGAAGACACACATCGTCGGCAATGTCCGAATCCGCCAATCTCTCTCCTATACTCCACTGGGTGCCTCTCTTCCTGTTACCTATTGCCATTCTCATGATATTGTTTGATACCTGCGTGAAAAGGGTAGGTGAGAGTAAACAGCTGTCCTTCACACCTATGTTCACCTGGATCGGATCTGTCAACTTTGTATTGTGCAACACTTTACATTAATACATGCCATACAATGTACATGCCATACAGACATGTCATATCTGTTACTAGGTGTCTTATTTTTACTGGAAACTCATATTCTTGCAGTGTCTTCCACTGCTATCAGAAAGCTCTGATAGCATCTCCTATTGCTTCCGAGTCTACCAAGGTAGCGGAAGCTTTGTTTTCACTTTTCAAAGTTGAAAAAAACTGGTCTCCAAAATCAAAGTTTCCACTCGCGTTTTATAATCAGACCATCCTGAACAATTTTGGTTCCGTGTCTGTCTGAGTTTCTATCATTAGATCCTTGCCACAGCCATAACTTCTATAATTCTCATCCGATTTCGATGAACTTTTCAGGGATTGTGCGGGTTGGTGTGTAGATGGTCCCCTATGGAAATCATGGCCCCCAAATTGAAAGTCCTTGTAATAGCCATAATCCTTGTAATAGCCATAATTTCTACATTTTCCTGCAATATTCAGAGATTGTACGGGTTGACGTGTAGAGTCCCCAATGAAGGTAGGTACTTAGAGATTGATGTGTTATGAGCTATTATGCATCTGATCATCTATACATTCGGGTTATGGATACGAGTAAGCTATGTGCCACATCCACTTGGCAGACTTTTTTTTCATCTCTAGGCACACACATGCAGTATTCGCCCAAAAGCGAATGTTCGGAAAGTAGCATAACTCGCTATTTGGTGAAGGATGAGCACCTTGACAAAGACATGCGTGATTCGCTGAGGATCGTGCTCGTCTCGGTTGTAAGTGCTTTGCGGAATAAGAGGCAAAGACGATTTTTAATGGTATCTTAGAACTGAAACAAGCAAATTTATTTACCTCTGTCAACTATTAAGAAAAAAAGGTTTGAATCTAGTCATTTATGGTCTTCATTAAATGTTTATTTTTGTTAAATGCATCAAATTACTTACTGAATTTCCCCTTAAACCGTATCCGCCTTTCAGCCAATCTTCTTCTTCATCTTTAACCCGATTTTGAGTTTTTCAATAGTACCCCGTCAGAACTTAAATCACTCATATTACGAGTATCATCATCTATTTTATTTTAGATTTTATTTTAGATTTCAATCAAATATCATTACTTAGAATATATTTCTTTTTTCATTCATTTTCGTAAGTCAGAAGATTATTCGTATCGCGATTTTTTTCATGCAAATTGGGCTTGCCCGTATTAAATAAATAATTTATTATTGTGAATATAACGAGAAATTCTTCAATAGTTCTTGATTGAGGTATTTGAAATAAGAACTGTTATTTTTAAAGGTTTAAAGGGACGGACATGATCCACAATTTTGACAGTAACAATCAATTCGCACCAATATTAGGAAAGTCTATTTTAACCTGTTGTCCGATTTGATAGGGGAGACACCTTCTGTCGAATGTCTTTTTCAATACCTATTGGCAAGAATATAGCCGCTGATAGGTGCGAAGTAAAGTAAAACTTTCCCACCAAATAATGGTAGACTGTGCTCAATACCCGACCATTTTATTATATCATACCTGATACGTCAGGATTTGTGGGGTTTTCTGAGGTTATTGGTCTATTTGTCATCAATTCAGGCCTACTTGATTCAATGGAGCTCAAGTTTCCTGGAAGGGTTTAGGATATTCAAAACTTCTTAGCAAGAATTCCTGACGAGAACGTGGCTGTCTTAGTGATATTGATCAAAAAACCACTCCAACATTATATTTCAATACTTGTCACGGACGGATTCGAAAGAGACTCGGTCAGTTCACACCATTCATTCGAGGTTATTATATCGGCACAACACCCTTTCTGTGTAACAAGTATTGCTCTTATACACTCAACAACACCAACTGTTTCTATGGGTCAAAGTTATTCGATATGAGAACACTATAATCGCCACCAAACTTGGTTGGCCTCCTTCCTAATACTCGTCGTACCCCCAGGAAGGATAGTCAGCATAAATATGATATTTATTTAGTTGTTACTCCTGTGCTCGGGAAAACTTGGGGGAACCTGGCGCCCACTCGTCGAGACCCTCTTCAAACGATCGGTCAAGAACACGAGAACACAAATCTCGTCGAGTGGGACATAATTCAGCTTCAAGTGCGGAGGATGAGCCGTTATTATCCGCGAGGTCCCATAAAATCCAAGTTCGGAAGAAGTGGAAACGAGGTCTCATGGACTTTAAGCCCTATAGTTGACAATAATAATCAATTTGCAGCAAGATTGGAAATTTTTTTTTTCAAACAACCCTTTTCCTCGCAAAAGTAGATTTTTTTTTTTTTTTTGTCAATCTTTTCCAGGATTCAATTTTTAGCCTTAACTGATACCGAAGTGACACTGTAATTGAACATCCAACCATTTCTATGGTTTGTATGGTTCAAGATAAACCTATTTACGTACATAGAATTTATTCATGCGTAATACATGGATTACTAAACATCAATAATTATATTAATTTTTCAACTCTTTTATTCTCTTAGAAATGTTAAATAATTACAAAATCTTAATATTATATCAATTAGGAGCACATAAATTGAAGGAACTCTTGGTTCTAAAGGATCATCAAAATCGTCTTCTCTAACTACTCATCTGTTCATAAGCTACCTACTGTTTAACAAAATATCACGTAAATTCAACGTACTAAATAAGCTACTCAAAAATGAACTACCTATTCTAAAATTTTTTACTTACTTATCACAAAAAAATGTACTACAATTTAAAAAAAAAGACACTGGGTAGAAGTTAACAACGCTGCGAATTACTACGCAACAGTTTACTATTATTATTATCCGTCTGCATAGAATAATAATACTATTCTACCAAGGATACCGCAGATATTATCTGCTTGCAATAAAATCGGTATTCTGTTTAAATAAATCAATAATAAAATCGTACTTTGATCATTGGTTGCGAAGAATACTGTGGAGTGGGAGAAGCCCATAATTAATTATTACTTAATTAATTGAGGAAAGGGTAGAGTTCAGGAACAACTCAAAAATTTGAGATTGACGAAAATTTTATATTTTGACAATCAAAATAGGTGGGAAAATATACCATTGAAAAATGGACAATATTAATGATATAAATTTAATCGAGGAAAAAGACCATCGGAAAGAGGAGGAGAAAATAATATGAATTGAGCAAGAGATAACTCACCAGAAGGGGGATCCGGGAAGGAAGTGATTGTCTCAGGTAAAATGCGCCAATCGAGCCCCCTCTTCTCCCAAAGGGGTAACTGCGGTGGGGAACCTCCGCGGAACAAAGTACCCCTCGGATATCAACAGATATCCGAGGTGAACTCCGATCCCTCGGGTGGTCGTCCACCACACACCCCCTCCGGGGGGAAAAAAAAATTGGAAATTTTTTTTTTTTAAATTGGGGTATTGTGTTTTTACGTTTTGGGAATTCCTATGGGCGCTTAATTATTGACTTTTGGTTCTGTTTGCAAATTTTGTTGAATTTTGGGAGAGATGAATTCAGTATTTGGGGTCTTAGGTGAGGGGTATGCTAGGGTCTTGTTTAGGGCAGCCTCATTTCTCGCTGCGGTGGGGATTGGTGATGCCATGAGCTACACGGTGTTGGTGTGCGTGTGGGGTACCTACACGGCCGTTGATGGCGTCGTGGGATGTGGGGGGGTTGTTCGCAACGTTAACGGGATTGGTAGGGATGGTGCTTTTTTTTTTTTTTTGAGAAAGAGAAGGAGAGAATTTTTAATCGAGTGACGTTACAACTTCAGAATTGATAATTACGGGGTAATTGCACCTAGGTGAGTTTTTTTTTCTCTGTCTATTTCCTGTGGCCTTGTACATTTTATTATTTTATTTTTTGTAATTTTTTTGAGATTTAGGGTTTTTGATTTATCCATTGGTTACCACGTCGATTGTTGCCCTGCTGGTAGGGCGTCTCCACTTGCCTCGACGTGCCAGCAGGACGTTGGCTGGCAGGTTCTCCGGGGTTCACAGGGGTTTCGTTTTCTTCGATTCATGTATCATGTGAACAGAGAGAAAAAAAATTGTCATTCATTAGATTTTTTTATGGTTCCATGTTTGATGGTGTGTTAGTAGGGGAAGAGGTAGGGGTATCATTTGGAAATTTTTTTAACTGACTTACGTGTACTGTTTTTTTTATTGTGGGATTCGTTTCACTTTGTATGTCGTAAGTAACAGGCGAATTAATTTTCGTAATAATATAGGGGTCGCTATATTTGTGTGATAATTTGGCATTCACATAATCGATTCGTGAACTGATGATATACTGTTTCAATAATACACGATCTCCTAGTTTCAATGTAATTGGAGTATGTTTACTGTCATATACTGTCTTTTGACGAGTTGTCGCACGTAATAGGTTTGTATATGCATCCTGCCAAATTTGATCGAGGGGTCTGCTGTCATTTTGGTCTGGAAGGTCCCACACTAACTGCAATGGGTTGGGTAATTCCCGGCCGAAATGCAACTTGGCAGGCGTGTGATGTGTACTTGAGTGCACCGCTGTGTTGATTGATAATTGGATGTCACTCAAATAAACATCCCACTTACGCTGGTCATCAGCATGATATGCTGTTAATGCCTGCTTCAAGGTGCGTATGACCCTTTCGGCTTGGTTGCCGCAAGCATAATAAGGTTGTGTCGTCTTATGCTGTACCCCGTGGGCTAAGAGGAATGTTTCAAAAATTTGACTTTTGAATACTGATGCATTGTCGCTTACGATTTGTACAGGGTACCCATGTTGGCAAAATATATTTTTGAGGGATTTGATGAGGACGTCACTGGTCTGCTTTCGAAGTGGAGTGAAAGTGACATATTTACTGAAACCATCGACAGTGATTAAAATATAATTGTAACCAGTGTTAGTTCGAGGAAGGGGGCCAGCTACATCAACGAATAACTGTTGGTTTGGTACAGTTGGGATTTTTGATGAGAGTATACCGTATGTTTTGTTGTCAGCTTTACTTTTTGCACAAATCTGACATTGTCTAACGAGTTGTCTTATTTTTGTATTCAATCCCGGATGATGGAAATAACGTGTTATCCGTTCAATTGACTTATGTACTCCGGAGTGACACCCTACTGTCGAGTTGTGGTAATATTTGAACACTAGCGGTATCATTGATGTGGGTAAGGCTATTCGAGTGGTGCCATCTCGTAGTTTGTAGCACACTCGGTCGTCTTGTATCTCATAATTAGCTACTGTCATTTGTGCTTTTAATTTTTGGTATATTCGAGCAATCGATTCATCGTTTTTCTGGTGTTGTCGTATGGTTATGTAAAATTCTGGGTCGCTTAATAGGGTATGTAGTGTCATTTGACCTTCATTGTTCTGTGGGACGGGACTTGGTTTTTTTAATGTGTACTCAATTGGTGGTGTCAACATTGATGTTTGTAGGTGTTGTTTTTGATCAATGTGGGTTGTGTTCATTAATTGGGGGGGTAAGGATAATGCTGCCTGTGAGAGGGATGTTCCCACCTTCTTGGGTTGCTGTGTTTTTTGGTATTTTGATGTATTAATAGGTCCGCCGTGTTGTGATTGCCATTGTTTCGGGATATCTTCGATCGTATCTAGCGGTGGCCACTGTTCGTCGTGTACTGTTTGTCTGCTGAGGTAATCTGCTAAAGAGTTCTGTTTCCCAGCTATGTGTTGAATCTCGAAGTCAAACTGTACGAGGCGGGCTATCCAACGGGTTATTCGTGGGGAAGCATGTTTCAATGATACGATGGTGGCAACTGCGATCGCATCTGTGTGTAGGATAAACCGCTGGTGTCCTATGTACTGTTCGAATTTTAATGCTGCATATAGACATGCCGCGAATTCGAGTTCATATGGGCTGTAACTCTGTTCGGCTGGCTGCAATATACGACCTATGTATGCTATTGGATGATGATGGTCGTCTTCAATTTGGGTTAAAACCGCGCCGAGTGCCTTGGAGCTAGCGTCAGAGAAAATATGAAATTGTTTTTTAAAATCTGGCAAACTTAATATAGGTGGTGTTGCGATTCGTTGCTTTAGTATTTCAAACGCCTCTTGACATTGTGATGTCCAAATAAATTTTGCATTTTTTTTACGTAATGCATGTAGTGGGGCTCCTATTGATGCTATGTCAGGGATGAAATGTGAAAAAAAATTTATTGCTCCCATAAATTGTGCTATTTGCTTGGGATTGGTAGGGGGTGGAATATCAAGGATTGTTTTAATTCTGTCATTGCCAATACTAACTTGTCCATTGCTGATTTGATGGCCTAAGAATTGTATTTTTGTTGTGGCAAATACACATTTATCTGGGTTAACTGTGAGATTTGCATGTTGTAGGCACTCTAATACCTGGTCTACGTGTTGTTTGTGTTCCTGCATTGTTTTACTGAACACGACGATATCATCTAAGTACCATAGAATGGTTTTACCATGGTATTGTCCTAATATTTGCTCGTTAAGGGCACTCAAAATTTGCCCACCAGTTTTCAATCCCATTGGTATGCGGGTATATGAATAATTTCCGAATGGGCACTTGAAGGTTAGGTATTTTTGACTCCGTTCTGTTACTGGTATTTGGAAATATGCACTTTTTAAGTCGAACACCGAGAAATATTTTGCACCTTGTAAATATGACATCAATACGTGGATATTTGGGACGGGGTATTCTAAGTTTTGTATGATTTTATTCATTGATCTTAAATCAGTAACTAATCGATAGGTTTGTTCCTGTTCTTTTGAAATTTTCTTTTTTGGTACTAAAAAGCAAGGAGCTACACTAGGGTTGAGGGAAGGGGTAATTACTCCCTGTTGTAACATTTTATTTATTTCTCCACGCATGTGTGTTTGTAAATGTGGGGGAAGTTGGTAATTGGGGCAGCTTTTTGGGAGTGACGCGCCTTCTATAAGCTGAATATCGTGTTTTATCAAGTTGGTACAACCTAGTTTATCAGTTAACACTGTTGGATATTTTTGTTGGAAATGTCGGGCAAACTCATTGTTTGATTGCAATGCTGTTATATTCGGAATTTCTTCGATCGGGAAAGGGGGAGCTGTGGCTAAGGTGTAACGTGTTGGGGGTTTCTCATGATCAAATGAAATTTCCTGAGTTGCAATGTGAATTGTAGCCTGAGTTTTTTGTAGAAAATCGGTACCCAATAGCACATTTTGTGACAATTTGTCGATAATGAAAAATGTATGCTTATATGAATTGGTACCTATTGCTATTGGAATCGTGATCGTTTTTGATGCCTTAATGATCGAACCGTCCCCGATGACTAACGGTAGAGGTGTCTGTATATGTATCTGGTGGGGTTGGTGACGTAATTGATTGTATACATTCGCATTAATGGCTGATATCGTTGCTCCCGTGTCAATTAGAGCAGCAAACGGTAATCGATTTAAGGTGACTGCTAGGTAAGGTCGCGGGCCTATCGAAGCTTCGTTATTTAATGATGCTATATGTAGCCGATTTAATGAAGAATCAGGGTCACCATTCATTCGGCTTGATGATGGTGACCTTTGGCATCTACCTAACGTGTCATCTGGGTATTGTATTTGTGGGTAAGATGTGGGTAACTGTACTTCCATTAACGGTTGTGGCCGACGTTGATTTTGGTTATAATATCGATTATCGCGATTATTCTGGGGTAGTGTGCCGTTTGGTCTAAATTCACGCCTAAACTGTGGTGCTGTTCCTCTGTTGGATGGTGGGCGTGTTAGGTTGTGTTGAATTATTGGAGGATAGTTGGAATTCTGTTGTTGTCGATATTGAGTTTGATTTGTCGGTACTGGTCGTCTCCTATTCGTAGGTGTGATACTAGGATGAACTTGTGCCTCCCTACCTATACGATTTGCCAACTGTTGTGTTTCGACTCGTTGAATCAATTGATTCAAGTCCTCACGAGTTTCTGGTGCACTTTGGAAGACAAAATATTTACGAGTGTGGTCGTTGACGTTTGTTGTTATGACATCGATTAACGTTTTCTCACTGTATGTACCTAAAATTGAATTTACTCGATGGATGTTATCTACATAATCGCGAAAATGCTCATATTGTTTTTGGGGTCTGTGGGTAAATTGAAGGGTTAATTGAGTAATAGCTAGCGGGGAGAGTAACTGTTTCTTTATTGTTGATAAAAAGGTTTCGAATTTTATTTCATTTGTTGAAGTTATTAACGTTCTTAAATACGCGAACTTTGGATCATAAGTGAGCCTGCGTATAACTTGGTCAAAATATTGGGGGTGACTCTCCACTATTGTTGTTAAAGACATTAAAAACTGCATTATACTCGACGCGCTGTCAGTATAGAAATAAGGAATCCTTTTAATTATATCATCGTAATAATTAGGTAATGTTATGGAAATTTTTTCTAGGGGAGCGGCTGCTTGCATTGTTTTTATAGGACTCATTGTCGAATTTTGGGCCAACTTAATTGCAGTAAGCTCAGTAGTCAGCTGGGCCATAGCATTTGCCATAGATGTTACGCTTTCTACTAGCTCCCTATTGTGTGCCATTTGGGTCGGTGAATCCTCCTCTCCTAATATCTTACATGTATTGCACCGAAAGGACTGCCTTCTTGGGATCGATAATTTCTTGAAATTATCATATCGTATCCCAGAACAAATTTCGCACAACGTTTGTTCGCACTTTGAACAAGTTATTGGTTTGGATGCTTGTGCTCCCTGGAGCACGACCTCACATGTCCCGCATTTATCGTTCGCGGCACCTTCGTTATCTAAATCTGACATTATGTCCATTACTGTTTGAGATAACGGAGTGAAGTGAGGTAGTGGACCCGATTGAATGACGTTTAATGTAACAAGGTACAGACGGGAAGAGGAGCGTGTAGTTTACGTGATCAGTGATAATGATTCTTGTTGGTAGGTACTGAATCTCGATTGGAAGGAAGACTACGTGACACAGGGACCAATTCCCGATAGAAATTGAGCAATGAACAATTTACAATTTATTCTTCCAATAATTAATGAATGAATGAATGAGAGAAGAAATGAATTGAATTGTTAGCTATTCGTTTACAGTAGTTTCACAAATATTCGTGAAACTAAATTAGATAACTACCTATAATGTTGGTGTAATATGTGAAGGAAGGGTGTAAAATGAGTGGTGTAGTGTCTAATAATTATTGTCGACTACCTACGCTATAATTTAAAAAATGGGGAGTAAAATTTGGTGTAGGAAAATTAGTACTCAATGGAAAAATATAGTTTCAAAACATGAAATATGGTATGAAATGAATAATTATATACTATAAAAATAATATAATATATATAATTATAAAAGGTAATACGATGGTCTTTTTCGTTGGGGAGTTGGGAAGGTGTGCAATGAGGCCGTGAAATATAAATTTGACGCTCTGCTACCATGTGGAGTGGGAGAAGCCCATAATTAATTATTACTTAATTAATTGAGGAAAGGGTAGAGTTCAGGAACAACTCAAAAATTTGAGATTGACGAAAATTTTATATTTTGACAATCAAAATAGGTGGGAAAATATACCATTGAAAAATGGACAATATTAATGATATAAATTTAATCGAGGAAAAAGACCATCGGAAAGAGGAGGAGAAAATAATATGAATTGAGCAAGAGATAACTCACCAGAAGGGGGATCCGGGAAGGAAGTGATTGTCTCAGGTAAAATGCGCCAATCGAGCCCCCTCTTCTCCCAAAGGGGTAACTGCGGTGGGGAACCTCCGCGGAACAAAGTACCCCTCGGATATCAACAGATATCCGAGGTGAACTCCGATCCCTCGGGTGGTCGTCCACCACAATACACAACTGATTACTACACAAAACTCATTTCAATGAAACGATTAATCTCGCATTTAATAAACTGAAATCTGAACGGAAATTAAGCCTATTTCCTATAGTGAACAATCTTTTGGGATTCAGTTGTGGTTTTCTGATTTATTTCCAAGTCCAACCCTTGATTACTTAAAGAGAGAGAGAACTTTTTTTTCTCTAAGTAACGGGGGTTTGCCCGTTGACACCCGCCCTCGAAAAATTATGCCTCTTGACAGCCACTCGGTGCCCGTTGACACCGGGCTGCGGCCAAAACGTGAGTGTGCCGTTAACACCGACAGTTGCCGTTGACATTCATTTGTGAAAGTGAGGTGTCCTATTGACACCCGTCGTATTTGCGAGCAATTGACGGCAATTGACGCTACCCAGGGGACACCACGAGGAGGTTGCTCACGTCGTCCCCCAATATCAGTAGCGAAGAGCTACCTCGTCAGTACTAATCTAAAACGACCTAAAACATATTACCACGAAAGAATATATGTTATACAAAATGAAAGAAGTACGAAGGAACACGTCGATAGCAAACAGCTTCCTCGTTCAATGCTCAATGTTCAACATGAGTCTTCGAAGTGAGGACTGAGCTTGGTAGACCTTTTTTTGGATCTGCATGTTCATTATTTTTCTGCATGTTTTTGGATATATTTTTCGATCCACTCCTTTCCCTCTCGTCGCTTCTTCCTGGGCTGATGTACCTCGCCTTCGCGCAAAAAATTTATTTTGGCGTATACGTCAACCTGAACCTCTAATAACACTTCAACCACTTGATAAATGTTGGGACGTTCTTTATTGAATTCTTTGTTGAAGTGCGAGTGGAAATTTTTGCAGGCATTAGTGGTCAGAGTTAAATCGGCGGTCTTTCACGCCCAAAGTGTCGGTGCGTATCGGAAACATAGGTTTGGTGTAGGTATTCCGCAAAGTTGTGACATTTGACAGGATCTTTATTCACAGGTTTTCAGAAGCCATTCACAGAAGGCATCACCAACTACGTAGTAATTACACGTAATTAGTCGTGAGTAATTTCAGTGGAAATTAGTCGTGAGTTTAATTAGGTTTAATTAATAGCTTCGAAATTTGTGTAAATGTATTAAATTTATTTTTTAATATAAGAATTAATTTTAATAAAATAATTAATTTTAAATTTTATAAATATACTTACCAAGCTTGGCTCAAGTGAAATCTGCAACCCACTAACGATGAATTTGGCCATACCGACGTTACTCCCGTTTAGATCGATTTTTCGAAGTAGTATTTCTACATTTCTAAGTAACAATGTCCACCCTACATAAAGCCAGTGCACAAAGGAGCTACGTCCAAACAAGGCTCCAGTGTCCACAATACGATCGAATTTTATAGCTCTTAGCTCTTATCTTATTGGGACATTGAACGATTGTGCATTCTTCTTTTGACAAAGCACCGAATGGCATTTACAATTATTTGAGAGAGGACATAGAACCCTGTCAATTTTTCCGTTTTTAAGCCATTATCAAAGTTTCTAGAGCTACAATCATGTATCTTTCTGAAAGAGATTGTCACTGACCCATACATCTCAAAAGTAACATTTTTGGTATCGATATGTTCAATTACACCAGCTATAAGTTTCAAATTTTTTCAACAAAACCATGATTTTTACAAAATAAACTGAACTTTTTTTCTGGACAACCCCGTACCCATACCCCACACGAAACAATCAAGTTTGTTTGGAAGAAATAAACGCTTTACAATCAATTCGAAGAAATAAGGAGTGCCTTCATTCGGAAATTCAATTACTGATTGCTAAGGACACAAACCTGAGTACAACTCAAGAAACGAACAGCCTAAAATTTGAACGGAGATCAGGCCTCTTTTTCGATTCACACTCGTGTTTCTGATTTATCGTAAGTCCAACCCTTAAGTTCTCAGGGCAAGAGAACGGTTGGTCCCACAGAGCTCTGAGTGGTCTCATTCGATTACTATCTTAAATGGATGAAAAAACAATACCTTTATATCAAAATTTTTCGAGCTAAGGCGTTTTAAACATTTCAACCCTTAGAACTGACTGGCATCAACCAAAAACTTCCGGGCACAACTAGACCCCCAATGTAGCCCATATACCAAATTAAATCGAAATCGGTCCACGGGAACTAAAGAAAGTGCCGCGTACTGCGGACGGACTGCCAAACTTTAATTCGATTTTCGGATTCTACGTACCTTGAAACGTAAGCCAACAAATTTTGAGGGGGCGTAAAATTTTTTTGTTGGTCGATTCCAAAGGGTAATTATTGAAGATAATAAACCAAAAGAGCCCCCCCCCCCCCACCACTGGCGATTCCGGTAATTCTATCGGAGTCTACAAGAGCTATCTTGTTTAGATGATAAAACTGACCCCCCCCTCAAAACTAACTCTCGAGCCTCGCGAGATTGATACCACCTGCGTGGGTTCTAAGTGTGCGGTTTGAGTCTAAAAAAAACTCTATCCAGCTATTTTTACGTGAGGCAGTCTGACTGCGGCGGTTCTGCCTACAAAAGTTGCATCATCGACAAGGAATGACAAGTTATTCACGTGAAATGAGACCAAGAAGCTGATCACGAAAATGATGGACATTTTACTCTTGGGCAACCAGAACATGACTCCACCTGCAAATGCTGATTCTCAACCACCAGCTAATGATGAACCAGCCCAGTTTCCCCGGCGTTCAACAAGAGAGCGATGAATGCCCATACGATTTGAGGAGTACCAACTGAATCCTTAGAGGGAGGAAGAATGTGGTGTGAATCAACTCAAGTACGAATCACGAGTTTTACGAGTAGTTCTGATTTGTGTATCGTGTATTCTATAATCTTTTCTCTAAGATTATTCCTTAATTTGGGAACCTGTCATCAAGGGGGAATTTGCCCCACAATTTTTTGTTTTTTTTTGTTTCAAAAGAGGTTTTATAGATATGGAAGAAAAACATAGTGTGCTGCTCGATAACGCATCCAAAAATTTGGAGAGTTTAAGGAAGACGGAAATTAATTTTTTTTTTTTCAGTACCGGGAGTCTGTGACGTGACGAGTTTCCCCTTACGACAGCAGCGCTACCTCTGATAGCGCACAAGAAACCACTAGCTTACATGATTGAACACATTGGCGGAAAGAACCCAGACACGAAAGTGACGAAAAGAAGCAATTTTACTCACTCTTTTTTACAATACGATTCTACCTATTAGTTTATCATGCTTTATTAGTCTTCACCTTCTCTTATTTAGTTTCTATATTCTATATTCTCCTCTAGTTTTGATATTTGAATCACATTATGTGAGTGGATCGTTTCATGTGGTCACAAGGGCGCCTACAACTCTACTTGTTGATATTCTCCGACACTATTAGCCCAAATTCCTTTTACGCTTCGCTACAGTAATTTTGCGTGAGGAACCCTGGGGAGTGACGTAATCAGTTATCCTCGAAATTCGCGGTGTTTTGAAATGGGGGGGTTAGTATTAGTTAGTCGTTCCGGGTTAGTATTTGGCCAAATCGAAGGGGCAACAACTTTTACTTAAATTGGAAATTTTAAAGGATTTAAGAAATTAATTAGTGCACTTCAATTAGTGGTCCTATAGAATTGAATAACTGAAATATTGCTGCTGGAATCATCGACATCAAAATTGAGGGGAAAATTGGGAAAACCTGTTTATTTGGTAGTTTTCCGTTTCTCTTTGTCAATTATTGTAGTAAGTAAGTAAACAACCATTTCAAGTTGGATTTTCCTCCGAATGCTATTCCTGGCGTTGCGGACGTCATCAGCTGTCTTCCTAAAGGAAGATAAGAATTTGTACTGATGATATCGCTCATGGCTTCCCATTGGCCTCACCGCCCTGGGTTGGGACGAGGGAGAACTGCGACCGACTTGAAAATATGCTCCCGAGGCAAGCCTCGAACTCATGGCCCCTGCAACCGGTCTGAGTCTCGTCTCCAGACACACATGCCGTAGCTCGCTCGGTCACAGCTGACCCCGGCAATCATTGTTCGATTTTGATGATTCCGACGGCAATATTTCAGTTTTTCAATTCCGTAGGGCCGTGCACTAATGAATTTCTAAAATCCTTTAAAACTTCAAGTTTAGGTACAACTTTTCAAGTTTTTGCCCCTTCATTTTGGCGAAATACTAAGAACGAACGACGACCGACTGAGACCCCTTTAACCTGCTTCACTTGTTTAGGCATTTTCTTCTACCGTAATTTTGCTTCCGAGTCTACCAAGGTAGCCGAAGCTTTGTTTTCACTCTTCAAGGTTGAAAAAAAAGTTCTCCAAAATCGAAATTTCCACTCGCGTTTTACGATTCAGACCTTTCTGAACAATTTAGTTCCGTGTCTGTGTGTCTGCCTGTCTGTCATGAAATCCTTGCCACAGCCATAACTTCTAAAATTCTCATCCGATTTCGATGAAATTTTCAAGGAGTATATGGATTAGGTTGTAAATGGTCCCCTATGAAAATCATTACCCCCGTACTGATAGTAGCCACTGCACATGCGCTAACGTTATTTCCTTGTAACAGCCATAACGTCCACATTTTTCATCCGATTTTGATGAAATTTTCAGGGATTATGCGGATTAGATTGTAGATGGTGATAAAAAAAAATCATGACAATAAAATTGACAGTAGCCTCTGCGCATGCTCAAACGTAAAATCCTTGTAACTGCCATAACTTCCAAATTTTGGTTTATTATTTTCAATAATGAACTTTTGGAATCGACCAAGAAGAAAAAAATTTAACACCCCCTCAAAATTTGATGGTTCACGTTTCAAGGTACGTAGAATCCAAAAATCGAATAAAAATATGGCCGTCCGTCCGCGGCACTTTTGCCACTTAGCATTGACCGATTTTCATGAAATTTGGTAAGTAGGCTCCATTTGGGATCTAGTTGTGCCCCGAAGATTTTGGTTGATGTAGGTTATGTCTAAGGGTTCCAAAATGAATTTTGAAATTTTGAAAACGCCCTAACTCAAAAAATTTTGATATTAAGGTATTTGTTTTTCCTTCAATTCGAGATTCTATAGAACTTTTAAAATTTTTTGAGACCACGCGGAGCTCTGTAGGAAAAACCGTTCGCTCCCTACGAGAATTTAAGTTTTGGACGTACGATAAATCAGAAACACGAGTGTGAATCGCTAAAGAGGCCTAATCTCCGTGCAAATTATAGCTGACCGAAATACGATCGATGTTTTTCTTCATGTTGGATGGTTGGTGGCTTTGCAGACGAGTGATCTATAGAAAAATAATAAATCATTGTGTAATAATTTGCAGCGTTTTTAACTGAATTTGATGAAACTTTCTAGGAAAGTTCAGATTGGCGTGTAGATGGTCCCCTATGAGGGTAGTGAGAGGTACTTAGAAATTGATGTTTTGAGATTAACTATTATGCATCGGATCATCTATTCAATCGGGTTATGGATACGAGGAAGCTGGCTGCGACACCCACTCGGCAGATGTTTTTTTCCCTTGGGTATTTCTGGTGTTAAGCCTATTCTAGGGTCCTATTATAGGATTTGACTTGAATTTCCAGAATCTAAAATTGAGGCAAGTTCCCCATTGAGATGAATAAAGCCTTAATTTGATTCGAAAGGTTTATAACATTAATTCATCAAATAAAGATCAAACAAATGCATACGACTCGAATGTTGCAATACGAATTTTATGTAACGCGGTATAGTAAAAATGTTTTCAAATAAAGAACGTTTGTAGTTTTCCGGTAATTATTCTGGATAACTACCTACGGAATATTTCTGTATATAAAGCAGTTTTACGGATCCACCGTCAAGTTTCACGATGAGGACCGCACTTCTGTTCACCGTCGTTCTGGCGACACTCGCAGCCTGGGTGTCTGCTTCTGGCCACCCCAACCCGGGTAGCAGGCAGTCCGATGGCACCGACATCATCTACAATCGCGACCATGGAATTGGCAAGTCAGCCAGGCAGTTACAAATTATATCACCATTCCGTACGTATGATGGTTATACTTTCAATTCAATATTACCAGTACCAATTTATAAAAAAGTTTCACGATGATGACGCCACTTATGTTTACCCTCGTTTTGGCGACTCTTGTAGCCGTGGCGTCTGCTCCTCTCCTCAACCTGGGCGGCCAGAGTATCCACGGCACCGGCCCCCTTTACCTTCCCAGGCGCAGGGACTATCTACTCGACCCCCTCTACAGTGACTGGCCAGGTCTATCACCATCTCGTACGTACTTTGGATATAATTTAGACTCATTATGAAATAGTATTGTTCTAGGGGATCTGGAAAACTGATTGATTAATGGGAATAATTCAATTGTTGCTGTATTCTACCCCTAGAGAACTATACGTTTCGTTTGAATATACAGGGTGTCACCCTAACTCGAGGACCAAACTTCAAGGATCGATTCTACAACTAATTTGCAAACTTTTTTGTCTCCTGACATTTTTTTAAACGCTTTAAAATTAAACTTTTTTCACTTTTAAGATTTTGTTCGTGTTTTCGACCTTGAGCCATTAAAACGGCCATAACTCCCTCAATTTACTGGATAAACTCAAATATGAGTATACCGTTGGAAAGAACGTTAAATTTCCTATCAGTTCATCAGGACACAGAAGCTTTTTAAGCCTTTCGTATAAGTGAATAAATTGGTCAAAGTCAGAAATTTAAAACTTTCTCGAAAATCACCATTTTTCAGACTGACTCATCTTATGTAATAAACAGCCGTAGCGGCGGGCACTCAACGGAAAAAACTTGCCCAGAATCTCAGCTTTCCAACGGTCTATCAGTTTTTCTTTTTAACATTCAAATTAGAAGAGTAAATGAAGTTTGAATGCCCGAAAACGTGTGTTTTACAAGCAAATCCAGTGTTTTAAGCGGTTTCTGGTCCCCCTCGACCTCAAGATGGCTTTACGATTTTGGTATCATTTCCTATGTAATTTTCTACGCTGAATCAAATAGTGATTCTTCCGAATGGTTCCGACTGCTAGAAAGTGGATTTTTCGAAGAAAACCTTCGTTTTTCGTACATAAAATACGCATTATTCTTAAATGTGGTAGTGAGCATGAAGTAACACCTTTTAACTCAATAAAAACACCGAATTTCTAGTTGATTGAAGTTTACTACTACTAACTAACTTGTCTTTATTATTTCCAGAGAATCTATGTCGAGAGCACAAATGGTTCGGAATATGGGTGTGTACCTAAGCGCATTGTGTGATGCAGCAACTCGATCCCTGAGTCTCGAATAAAAAATATTTCACCCAACCGATATTTTGTTTATTGTAAATCCTTCAATAATTGAATTATTCAATTACGCTTTACATGTGAAAGTCGCACGCTAGGATAATAATACGCTGCAAATTATTACACAATGGTTTATTATTTTTCTATATTGATCACTGGACTGCAAAGCCACCAACCATCCAACATGAAGAAAAACTGCGGTCGCATTTCGGTCAGCTAAAATTTGAACGGAGATTAGGCCTCTTTTACGATTCAGTCTCGTGTTTCAGATTTATCGTACGTCCAACCCTTAAATTCTCGTAGGGAGCGAACGGTTTGTCCTACAGAGTTCCGCGTGGTCTCAAAAAATTCTAAAAATTCTATAGAATCTTAAATTGAAGGAAAAAAACACCTTTATATAAATTTTTTGAGTTAGGGCGTTTTCAAAACTTCCAAATTCATTTTTGAACCCTTAGAACTGACCTACATCGACCAAAATCTTCGGGGCACAACTAGACCCTAATTGGAGCCTACATACCAAATTTCATCAAAATCGGTCAATGCTAAGTGGCAAAAGTGCCACGTACGGCGGATGGCGGACGGACGGCCAAATTTTTATTCGATTTTCGGATTCTACGAACCTTGAAACGTAAACGATCAAATTTTGAGGGGGTGTTAAAAATGGTTTTTTCTTGGTCGATTCCAAAGGTTTTTTTATTGAAAATAATAAACCAAAAGGGGGGGGGGTCTCATTTGAAATAACTAAGTTGGTGTGCGATGCGCACGATTTGCGCAATGCGCAATGCGCAATATGGTCATATTTGAGATCCTTGGGAAGAATCATGAAGATTCAAAAAAATTTACCACTATCTGGACGATTTTAGCAGGGGGGTGAACAACTTTTGAGACACCCTGTATATAAATATGTAGCCGCCCCACAGATAGTCTAGACCTATCTCAAGTAGGGATCTCCATGCCAAGCACCCTGGAAGAAGAGTGGTGAGGACCCTGGGTTCTCCCTAGATCGTCAGTCGGGTTCAGGACGGGCCAGTGAACTGACCGCAAGGGGAGTTTGACGGTCTAGAGCTATGTATGGATTTATAATCCGTTTTGAACCAAGTTATTGTGGAATACAGTTGTTTCTTTGTACGCGAGTGATTTATGATCCTGACAACCAACTGGAAGAAGAGGAAATACTGGAGAATGGAATAAGAGGTATCCCATCTCCATCAAATAGGTATATATTTACATATATAAATATTTACATACATATTTTAAGTAACCTCAATTCAATCATCACTATCGTATCCAATAACCTCTGAAACAAAGAAAAGAACAGAATAACACACACCCATCGCTTGTAAAACCGCTTTTCTGTTTTTTTCACATGCTTTTCCACTTTTAGTAACATTAATTTTTTCAAAATTCAAGATTTAGTACTAAAACAATACATTTAAACGTCAGAAAACATATTTTCTGATGTATTTTCGTAATCGGAATCGAATGAGACCATTCCCAAGACGATACAGTAATTCGTTCAAAACATAATGGTTTTTTTCCGCTTTTCGGCCATTTGGCCCAACTATGCGGCGTACGGCGGACGGACGGCCAAATTTTTATTCGATTTTTGGATTCTACGTACCTTGAACCGTAAACCAACAAATTATGAGGGGTTGTTAAAAAAAAATTCTCGGTCGATTCCAAACGTTTATTATTGAAAATAGTAAACCAAAACGGGAAAACCCGTTTATTTAGTTAGATTTTCCCTTTGAAAATCTTTGAGTATTTCCAATTCCGTAGCCTGCTGCACTAATAAATTTCGAAAATCCTTGAAAATTTCAAATTTAGGTACTATTTTTAAAGTTTGAGCGCCTGTAATTTGCGTAAATACTAACCCGGAACGAACGATGACCGACTAAGACCCTCTTAATCTCGGTAAGGCAGGTGTTGAAAATCGCGACTTGCGTTAATTACGTAAGCACGTTGTCGTTTTGAGCCAAAAAGTTTTGAGATCGTAAGCAGCCTGAGCGACTAAGAGGCGCTAGAAGCTTTCCGGCAGGATGTGCTGAAAGGGTCGCCCCCCGTCACCTCTGCCTCAGAAGCCGATGTTCTATGGTAATCCGCTCAGGCGAACGGCGGCAAGAGGACGTCTGGACTGGATCAGCCCCGTTTGGAAAGTTGGCGCGATTGGGTTGACACTAACTTGGCGCCCGAGCGGTATTAGGATTGTTGTAGTCTCAGTGTTAAGAGGAAGATCCCGCTCGAGGGTGACAAGAGGGTATATTGCCCCTGGAAGCCAACCGAGGGGATAAGTCCCGAAGTGGTGGGGTGCCGAACTCAAATTGGTGGGGTAATTATTTTGAAAGTTTCACGCCGGAGGGAAGATCAGGCCCCTTCCGCCCTGCACTCGTCGGCGAACCTGCTCGTCAACCACCAGAATTCCCGGCTCAGTTTCACCCGAAAGATGAGAAACTCTGAAAATTATCATTCAACGGTCGAATTTCAGCCTCGTCTGAGTTTGGATTCAAGCTGCCTTAAAACACCTGGAAGGTACGTATAAATAATAGTAAAAGGAGATAACGAAAACTAGAAGAAAAGGCTGAAAAGACCCGATATATTGTTGCTCTCCTGTACGACTGCAGCCCTACAAAACTCACGATTCATTTATAAAATTCCAATGAGACTATAGCCAAGCAAAATCATGATTCCGTTATGCTATGCCCCAGCAAAACTGCATTACAGTGGGACTACATCCCTGTAAAATTACGATTCAGTTATACTACACTCTAGCGAGACTGCAATCATGCTGAACTAGTCACATTAGACTACAATCCCGAGGATGTGTAATCAGTGAAAGTTTAATAATCCTGTGGCTAAAATCACGTGCATGAGCAGGTCCAGTGATCTTTACACCAGATGGTATGAGCGTGCAAAGCGAGCGGACTTGCAAGTTTTGATACAGTTGTGAAACTCAACTTGCCTCACATTTGTTCAAACTCCTGGTCTCCCTACATCTGGAAGTGAGAAAAACCTGGAGGTAGGTTGGGAGACAGGAATAGTTGAATGTGGAGGAGCGGTGGGAGTAACTGGATCAGTGGTGCCGGGTTGATGTTCTTGAAAGAGCGTGGGAAGGAGATTAGAAGGAGTGGAGGTTTAGCGGGGAGGGAAAAAGATTTAGATTCCTACTCCCGAAGGTCGGAGGAAATCCAGGAAACGAAGAAAGCGACGGAGGCACTTTGAGAAGGAGAACGGGCTTAATGGGAGGTAAATTAGTGATCGGAGGGAATCGACTGCAGGTGTCGCCTCCTACAGTTTCATCTCTGCCGATCAGCTGGCGGTGACTGCGCTCTGCATGAATACGCATCCCCGATCAGCTGCTGACTAGCGCACCTCGCGACATTTTTTCATGCTAAATATTTCGAAGCCTTTACAACACCTCGATTTTATCAAAATTTCAGTCATGATTTGCATCATTTTTTTTTTTTTTTTAATCAACCAAATATTGGTAGGTAAGTACTAAAAATATTGACGGGAAGTTGGTTAAAAAATCGCATTTTTTCGGATTCTGCATTTCCCCCAACCTGATATAACGAAAGTTCCTTGGTCAAAGTTTTAAAATACAATATTTCTGACAGAATAAATTTCAAAAAATTGAGCTGAAATCTTGAGCAGAACCTGAGATTCAGGGACATGAAGGTTTCGGGATTTCATCACTCCCAAGAAATTGCCAACTACCCTTTTTTTCGGCTGGCAGGTGAGAAAATCTTTAAGATCCATAGGTGGAGTTGGATCTCGTAAGATACCTGGAAGGATCCGCATCTTCCAGTTTTGTGGGATTCAAATCCACTAAAAAAACACCTCCTTTTTTTCCCCACGTTGGAGCCCGGAACCGTTCAACACATTACTTCGGGCTAAGTCCGTGGGCATTTAATCAGTTCTGGGTGAGAGGGCGGACCAGATGCTCCCTCCTCTCTCTTTCTCGTTCTAAGTGTATCTTCCTATAAGAGGATGCTTTCTGTGTACTCTGCCACAGCAGTCCAGCTCCTTTCAACTTCCAACATCCTGCTGAAAACAGCCTCTGGTGTTGAACTCTTGGGAGCTAACTCCAGGTCTGCCATCAGCTGGTTTCTCTCAGGCGCCCATTTGGTGCATTTGGAGAAGGGGTGAAGCACGTCACTGTCATCTTTGTTGTGGCAGTGTAGACATATTGGGGCAGATACCTCCCCAATTTTATGCAAATAGGCATACAAAAGTCTATGTCCTGTAAAGAACTGCGTATGGAAGGAGTTCACTTCTCAGCTTCCTTTCAATCCACGTCTGAATGTTTGGCACCAGCCGTGCAGTCCACCTCTGTTCTCCTGTCCATATATCTTGCCATTGTGCGCTCATTTTCTTCCTTTGCTATGCAGGCCCTGTTTCCTTCATCCCTTCTCTCACAGATTCTTTTCCTCTCTGAAGCCATCAGCTGAATGGCTATGACACTCGTGAGGACGAAGATAGCGGATTTTGATACTGTTCGGTAAGCACAGGCGATTCGTTGGGCTCCTCTACGCAGCACAGCTATTAATCTCTGTCGGAAATCCGCCACAATGCGTCTGCCCATACCTACGCTCCATACAAGAGAATTGACTGCACCACTGTCAACATTAGGCTTCTCTTGCACGGTCCATTTATGTTCATCATAAGGTGACAAAGAGCTGCTGTTTTTTGTGCTGTTCTATCTGCAGTTCTTCTTATATGTTCACCAAAACTGATTTTGGTGTCCAACATGACTCCTAAATATCTGACTGCTGGTTTAGTTGTTATTTCGACCTTTGCAATCCGCAATGGGATGATGGTAGGTATGCGCTTACGCGTAAAGATGACTACCTCAGTCTTTGCTGTAGCTAGTCCAAGGCTATAGTCTTCCATTCACTCCATTACTCGTGACATGATCTGCTCCATCTTGACTTGGGCTGAATCCATTGTCCTTGCCAGTAATACTGCAGCCAGATCATCAGCATATCCTACAAGGAAACAGTCCTCAGGCATTTCCAATCGTGGTGTAAGCTGGGGTACTTCTTGTAATTAATGAAGTATCGGTATCGGGAACTTAGGTTACGGTAGGAAAATTTGTACTTATCTGTTTCTGGTAGCGATGTTCCCCGAGCGGCTTGGGATGAGGCGACGACGATACAGCTGCGCACCTTTGTATGTATGTTTCAATATGGAACCTGAAGGGTTCCTACTGGCGTCGATACTGTTGATAAAGAATGAAATTGAAATGGCTAATGTTGTTTTACTGACTTGAACCTAGTATCGATACACCTTGAAATATTGTTGCAATACTTTCAGAACCAGGTGGATATGGGTAGTTGAAATTAAAAATAAAAGTAAACCAAAATGTGTTAATTTTAATGCAACTAGAAGGAACGATATACCCGACCCAATGTTCGGTAGCCACAAGGGCGATACCACAGAAATTACTTACAGGAACTTGATATGTTTGTAACAGTTACTCAGTCTCATGTATTTTATGTGAAATACAGTTCTTTAGGTTATCTTTGATTAGGTCGATACACAGGTCGATACTACTGCGATACTACTGGTTATAGTTATTATCAAATGACTTTCTACTTAGTTTCTGAGTTCACTTCACTTATCTACCTAATTGGCCAATTAAGAGTAGATATTAGTCAATACACTCACGTGAGGGTTACCGAGGCGAGCTGACACACTGAGAGGCGATGAGAGTTTTGAGGAAATAGCCGGGAATGGAATGGAGTTCCAACGTCTGTCGAGATCCTCTTCGATACAGGGCGCGGTTCCAGGGGAGGCAGGACGAGACCAGGATCACTGCGATCATCTACACAGTCAGGCAATGTCTGGGGGGAGGCAGGAGGGCGAGATACTGTCGCGATAGACTTCGATATAGTATCGCGATACAGGGAGAGAGCTTCACGGACAGGGGTAGATAGCTTCTGTTATGTTTGCGTGTCGGCGAGTGAAGGAGCTGACCTTCTCGCTGCGGCGTTTGTTTCTTCTTTAACTCCTACTCAACTAAGAGAGTGTTCCCTAGCCTAACATGAAGTGCTGTCGCATCGGCGGTTCATAACCACACCGAGGTGCTAAGCACTGTGGAGGCAGCTAGCCCGTCAGCCTCGGCGGTTCATAACCACACCGACGGGAAGACGGGATATTTACCTATTGAGCCTAGTACTTCGAGGAGATCCTTATTCGAGGAGAAGGTTTGAGAGCGAAATGATGAAGACGGTAGACTTGACTAGATTGGCATGAGGAAGCATCCCTGAGTGAGCTTATATACTCATTTCGTTAGCTCGGGAGAGAGAGAGGTGGAAGGGTGACGTCATGTCGGTGTATCCCCCGTACCTCGTCTCTCCCTAGTGGGTGGTGACTCACTCAGGGATCCTTCCGGTAGCTTCTTTATTTAAGAACTAACAATTGATGAAATGTGGGTCATTACATAGGTCCCCCTAGTTCTTAACATACAGAAGGTGATGTGGTTGCAAAGTTACAAAGTGAATTCGGAAGGTAAAGCATTGAACATTCGAGTGGTTGATTCGTTAGAAAAATAGAAAAAACATATGTACTAGTAAAATGTTCATGTGGTGTTTTCCGCAGGGCTGAGTTTTGTAGATGTAGAATGAGAAGGCGGTTGGTAATTGCATTTGTGCGACCAGGAAGAATTTCGTTGGAGTTTTTCGCGGTGTGTTTCTCGTTCTCGTACGGTGTGTTGTACGTCGCCCCATGTTTGCAGGTGCGCTTCGCATTCCCCTTCTGGAGAGTGCGGTTGAGATTATTAAAAGTTGCCCGGACCGAAGTTTGGAGAGAAGAGCCCTGGCCTTGCGGCCTCTACGACGGCGGGGCTTCGGTCCGGGTCTTTGGGAAGGATTGTGTGGAATAGGTTGAGGTGGCAGAAGGGAGTATACGGTAGTTTCGATGAGGTCCTCTAGCTGGTCCACCTCGTGTATTTCTTCGGAGTCGGAGATTGGGGCGTTGTCGACAAAATTCGGAATATATGCGTCGAATTTGTGACTGTTTTTCGCGTGGTAAAATTGTAACACCACTTGAGCTCTCTTCCTGGTCCTTGGAACTTCGATCGGCCAGATGTTCCATGTTGCTCTCTTGGTGGGCTCGTGAGCGACGGCTTCGTATGCTGCGGATGTGGAAGCTGATAGAGTCCGCCTCCTTGCCGGGATGATGATCGGTGAGCGAAGCGCGGTGGGGTGATGCGGTCCTTTTGCCTTGTGCGACCTCTGCGTAGGTCGGGAGTCTGCCTTGGCGGGCGCAGGCGGCTTCTCCTTTTTCCTGCAATTTCCTCTTGAAGGCGAAGGACGTTGTGGTTGATGACTGTGTCTCGGAGACTGTGCCGAGGTTGCATGGTTCCTCGGCCTGAAAATCTCCTGGAGTTCCCTCTTGGTGAAGAGAAGATTCATCCTCCTCGCTTGTTTCAGCTGCTATGCGGAGGAGGTCTGACTGGAATGAAGTTTCTGAGTGAAGTGTGCCTGCCGAGGCCGCCGCGGTGGGTATATCTAAGACGTCTAGAGTGGGGGTGAACCCGTACGCCGGCCGACACCTGTTCATTGTAACAGTTACTTTTGAACCGTCCATTTGGAGAGTAACAGTTTTGTCCGTTCGGTTGATGACGTCATACGGTCCGGAGTATAAGGGTTTTAACCCTTTCTTGAGTGTCTCCTCTCGCAAGTACATTTTCGGAGTTGTGTGGAAAGTTTCCGGAAATGGTCGGTTGATTTTCGTAGTTGTCTTGTTTTCTTTTTCAGATGACAACTCTGTGGGCAGTGGGGCGAATAAATCGGCGGGTAATCGAAGCGGAGATCGGAATGTGCGTTCCGCCGCACTATATCCGTCCGAATAGCGTACTGTTGTTCGGAGACCCAGAAGGATTGTTGGTAGATCTTTCGACCAAGATGAGGAAGTGGCTGCTGTACGTAATGCATTTTTAAGGTCGCGATGCCATCGTTCTACTTTACCATTTGATTCGGGGTGGTAAGCGGTTGTTCGGTTGCGCTGTATTCCGAATTTTCGTAGAAATTCTGAAAATTCCGCGCTTTCAAATTGTCTCCCCTGGTCCGTTGTAACGAGAAGAGGGCATCCGTATCTGGCGATCCAAGTGTTGATAATGTTGTCGATTATTGCCTTGGATGTTATTGTTCGCATTGGTACACATTCTGGCCAGCTTGTATTCCTGTCGATCATGGTTAGTAGGTACTTATAGCCCTCAGAGGGTGCAAGTGGTCCTACGAGATCTAAATGAATGTGATCGAACTGTAAACTGTGTTCGAATTGTTCTGGTGTCGTTTTGGGATGCCGAAATTCTTTAAATTTGGCGCAGCGGTCGCAGGCTTGAACCCATTTGCGCAAGTCGGTATTCATTTTCGGCCAAAACGCACGTGTCCGAATTATATCTCTTGTGGCCCTTATTCCCGGGTGGCTTAGGGAATGGTAATGCTGAAATATAGATTTTCGGAGTTTTATTGGAATGTACGGGCGTGGTTGATTTCCCGATACATCACACCATAGTTTGGTGGAGGATGAGGGAATTGTTGTTTCTTCTAATCTTTCGTTTTCGATTAGTTTTTGTAACTCGAATGATTTATCTTGTTGTTGTTCGAGTGCGATTGTACGTCCCGTGGGGAATTCCGTGAGTTCATTGAGTTCGGGAGTAGACGGTCGAGATAGAGCGTCGGCTACTATATTCGATGTTCCCGGCGTATAGCGGATGTCCGTAGTAAATTGGCTGATGAACTCCATTTGGCGTAGGCGTCTTGGTGAGGCTGTTTTTCTGTCTTGGTGCAAGGAAGTCGTGAGGGGTTTGTGGTCCGTAATGACACAAAATTCCCGGCCTTCTATGAAGTCGCGGAAATGTTTGATGCCTTCGAAGATAGCGAGGAGTTCTCTATCGAAGGTTGAGTACTTCATCTGAGCTGAGGTCAAGGTTTTTGAAAAAAATCCTAGCGGACTGATTTTTCCGTTGACCTCTTGTTGAAGCACCGCCCCTATTCCTACTTCCGATGCGTCTGTTGTGAGAGATAACCTGCCCTTAGGTGAAGGGTGAGCCAAGAGTGCCGCTGTTTGTAGATCCGATTTGCATTGTTTGAATGCTAATCGGCGTTGCTCCGTCCATTCTATAGGCCTTTTGTCCTTTTTCTTCGAAGGTTGTGGAATAGCTTCGACTAAAGGTTGTTGGTGAATGGCGGCGTGTGGAATGTGCCGACGATAAAAGTTCAGCATTCCTAAAAAACGGCGTAAATCCGTTACTGATGTAGGTAGCGGAAATGTAGTTAAATTATCCACTTTTTTGGGAAGTGGTTTGATGCCGTCTTTGTTGACGAGATGGCCGAGGCATACGACCTCGGTTTTGGCCATAACGCATTTTTCTTTATTGACTGTAAGGCCTTCCGCTGCGAAGATGTCCAGTACCTTTTGAACGTGACGTTTGTGTTCGTTGATTGATGTGGAAGCTATTAGAATATCGTCGAGAAAGCAGAACACGAAGTCGAGACCTCTGAGTATTTGGTCCATGTACCTCTGCCATGATTGAGCGGCGTTCTTGAGCCCGAAGTTCATTTTTCGGTATTCATATAGGCCAAACGGTGTTATAATGGCTGTCTTTGGAATGTCCGCTGGGTTGACGTCTATATGGTGGAATGCTCGCGATATATCTAATGTTGTGAACACAGAACATCCGTGAAGGTGCGATGAGAAATCCCGTAGGTGAGGAACGGCGTACCGGTCACCGATAGTGCGTTCGTTCAGTCTTCTATAATCCCCACAGAAGCGCCATGTCCCGTTAGGTTTCGGAACGGCGTGCAAGGGGCTCGCCCACGGAGATTTCGATGGCTGTATGATTCCGTCTTTAAGGAGTTGATCGAAACTCTCCTTAGTCTGACGAAGTTGTTCTGGATGAAGGCGGCGGCTTTTAGCTGTGACGGGAGGGCCTTTAGTCTCGATGTAATGTTTCACCGATGAGAGAAGTGAGGACGGTCGTTGTGCTGGTTTATATCGCGCCAGCATGTTTGAAAAGGCCGGAGGGGTAGCTTCTGTCGAGACTCCGGTGTTGACCGTGTTCACGTATCCCTGAATTGGGCGTCGTGAATGTGGGTTGTATAATTGTCTATTTTTGAGATCGACGTGAAGTCCGAAATAACTCAAAAAGTCTGCGCCGATGATCGGTCGTTTTACGTCGGCGACTATGAAAACCCATTCGTATGCCTCGTTCTCGAGAATTACTTTCGTACGATATTGTCCGTACGTTGATATGGCGGTACCATTTGCTGCGAAGAGAAGTTGATCGTGAGTTCTCCTTTTCCAGTTGAGAAGGTTGTTGGGAATGATTGAAATGCTTGCTCCTGTGTCTATGAGGAAGGGGATGTTGTTCTTCCGGCATTTGACGAAAGTCTGTTGGAAATGTCGGTGTAAGAGGTGCCCGCCTTGTTATCAGGCGGGCCTCCTAGTTTTCCTGCCAGGACACAGTTTTGAAAGAGCATGGTTTTGAACATTTCAACGCCTTCTTTTTAAAGGTGAAATGGTACCAGCAGAGTCCTCCTTTCCGCGCCGGGGATGGTGATCGGCTGCGCGGACGTTGTCTTTCCGGCTTTTTGACACGAGAGGGTGGCTTACGATCGACCGTTTCGGTGTGCGGTTTAGGATCGATCTGATGTACGGATGTTGTGCTCCGTATCTCGTGAGCTGCGTCGGCGATTGGTGCGAGGAACTCCGCATCTTTCGTCATCCACGGAGCGATGGTGGTTTGCACTTCTACTGGAAGGGCCTTTATCCAGAAGGCTTTAGTGAGGTCTTGCGGCATAAGGTCCCCCAGTTGGTGCTTCATCTTCCGAAGGAGTTGGGAAGGTTTTTGGTCCCCCAGGTGTTGTTGTTGGGTGAGGGCCGTGATCCGTTGATGACGAGAGGGCTCGAAGATGTCAATGAGCCTAGCCTTGAGGTCGTCATAAGGCGTGACGAGTTGAGCCGCTGAGAGGTCTGCCGTTTGTACTGCTACATCGTAGGGAAGCAGAGGGAGCGTCCGGGTGAATCTGGCCCTTTGAGTGTTGATGTGTGCGCCAGTGTAAGCTGCATCGAGTTGAAGGAACCAGAGGCGTGGATCGTCCCTGTAGAACGGTGGTAGTGTCAAGGGGATTGACACTTTGGCGGCTTCTGCGAAGTCAGGCTGCGGCGGTGGCGCGGGAACTCCGTTGTCGTCCATCTCTTGTGCCGAATAGGAAGTTAAAAACGTGCGGGGTCACCACTGTTATGTTTGCGTGTCGGCGAGTGAAGGAGCTGACCTTCTCGCTGCGGCGTTTGTTTCTTCTTTAACTCCTACTCAACTAAGAGAGTGTTCCCTAGCCTAACATGAAGTGCTGTCGCATCGGCGGTTCATAACCACACCGAGGTGCTAAGCACTGTGGAGGCAGCTAGCCCGTCAGCCTCGGCGGTTCATAACCACACCGACGGGAAGACGGGATATTTACCTATTGAGCCTAGTACTTCGAGGAGATCCTTATTCGAGGAGAAGGTTTGAGAGCGAAATGATGAAGACGGTAGACTTGACTAGATTGGCATGAGGAAGCATCCCTGAGTGAGCTTATATACTCATTTCGTTAGCTCGGGAGAGAGAGAGGTGGAAGGGTGACGTCATGTCGGTGTATCCCCCGTACCTCGTCTCTCCCTAGTGGGTGGTGACTCACTCAGGGATCCTTCCGGTAGCTTCTTTATTTAAGACTAACAATTGATGAAATGTGGGTCATTACAGCTTCATAGACTGCTGGCAAGGCAAGAGGGGACTGAAGAGTTGTATTGATGACCAATGCTTTTTACTGCCCTGATCAGGGGCGCCAACCTGACAGAACGATAAAGTGGCCAGTCTTCTGTTATATGATGGATGTTGACAGGTCTACCTCCATGTTCGTGAAGATTGTTGTATTTGTGCTCTTAAGGTGGTGATTAGAGCACTTTTAAAAGAGAAAGACCACGCCCATTTTCGGCCTGTTGTTCTTCTCCTGTCCCGGAGGGATTTCAGGACTTACTTAACAGGCTGGGCCTGTTAGGGGGAACAGTGAGCTGCTGAGTGGCGGCTCACAGTAGGACACCATCATACGATGCGTTCCACAGTTGAGGACCCAGCACTGATCCCTGAGTAGCTCCTGATGCTCTTTCGCTCTTACCCCTTGAGCGGTCTCAAATGATTCGGTTCTTATGACGGTTCTTAAGGTAACTGTCCATTTGCCAACTACCTTTAACATTATACGATAATTACGGACCCTCGCGGTGAGCAAGATGACGACGAGTTCTTTATATTTCGTTTGTGGCGCTGCAGTCGGGGGGTGATTTTAGTTCGTACTAAAATGATTGCTTAAGATTTCCACAGCGACCGAATCAGCACAAGACAGCTCATCAATGGGAAAGTTTTCTCAATCGTGTTGATGTTTCACAATTTCGAAAACCACCGACAAAAGTTTGTGAAGTTTGATATCAGGGAATTTATATTTTATATGCCCATTATTCTTTCTAATGAAGTTATATGGCCGATATAAATTAAAATTCGTCTGAGGATTCATCCGAATTTATTTTCGCGAAACTCAATTTATATTTGTATAATATACAAATTATTTAATTTGTGTATTATACAAATTGTATAATATACAAATAATCATATTATGATTTTTTTTTGTCATAAATCCACGTTCACTTTTACTAGCCGACTTTGAGTAATTCGTTGTAACGAATGTGGAGATCGATTGTACAATAACATTGTGAAAAATATTCATCTCTTAGCTCGATTGATGCTACCGGACTTTGATCCGTAACCGTACAAAATTGTTCTTCGCCGTCATTTTAATTCATCAAATAAAATTCAAACGAATAAGTAATTACGACTCTGAACGACTGAATTTTATGTAACCCGGTATAATAAAGATGTTCCACGAAAAAAAAATGTTTGTTGTTTTCCGGCAATGATTTTGAGAAACTGCGTAATATTTCTCTATATAGAGCAGTTTTACGGATTCATCACCCTATTTCACGATGAGGGCCGCACTTCTTTTCACCGTCGTTCTGACGACACTCGCAGCCTGGGTGTCTGCCTGTGGCAACCCCACCCGGGGCCGCAGGCAGTACGAAATTCCCGGTGAACAAGACCCCCCCCCGCACGGGTCACGTACGTATTATGGTTATGATTTCAATTCAATAGTATCAGTAAAAATGTATGCAAAAGTTTATCGATGAGGTCCGCACTTTTGTTCACCCTCGTTTTGACGACACTTGTAGGCTCGTCTCTTCACCACCACAGCGGGTCACGAAGTGTCCGACCAGGACGCGGGTCGGGACCCATCGAACCCCAATTCTTAAACCTCCACGGTTCACGAAGTCTATTACCAGAGCGTACGTATAATATTTATAATTGAACCCGTTTTAGTTTATTACAAATTCAATAATGGACCATTGGAATCGAGCAAAAAAAAATTGTAACCCCCTCAAAATTTGATATTTTACGTTTCGAGGTACGTAGAATCCTAAAAAAAAAAAATCCGTCCGTCCGCGGCACTTTCCTTAATTACCAAGGACCGATTTTGATGTAATTTGGTATATGGGCTCCATTTGGGTCTAATTGTGCCCCGAGGCTTTTGGTTGATGTCAATAACGTCTAAGGGTTGAAATGTTGCCAAAAGCTTTGGGGCACAACTAGACCCCAAATTGAGCCTACATACCAAATTTCATCAAAATCGGTCCTTGGGAACTGAGGGAAGTACGGCGGACGGATTTTGTATTCGATTTTTGGATTCTACGTACCTTGGAACGTAAACCAACAAATTTTGAGGGGGTTTTAAAAAAAAAATTTCTTGGTCGATTCCAAGGGTTCATTATTGAAAATAAAACCAAAAAGACTGGGGCCAAAAGTCTGGGGACTGATGGACACACCGACAGTCGTGAGAACACAACTATTCAAAGTTGATGAAGAATTTAAAAATTACTGGAAGACCCCCTGAAGTACCTTCTCATATTTATGAGACTAACTTGTCTTTATTATTTCCAGAGAGTCTATGTCGGGAGCACAAATGGTTCGGAATATGGGTGTGTACCTAAGCGCATCGTGTGACGCAGTAACTCAATCCTTGAGTCTCAAATAAAAAATATTTCACCCAACCGACATTTTGTTTCTTCTAAATCCTTCAATTCAATTTACGCTTCACATGTAAAAGTTATAGCCTAGCGGAATAATAAGGGCATTCTTCAGACTCGACAACAACGTGCATCAACGGCCTTGACCAGGAAATCAACTTCCAGCTCTTGTGTCTGCTTTCAACTTTTACTTTTCATTCAAAACATATCAAGAACCTATTTTGCTCCTGAGTCTACCAAGGTTGGCGTGTAGATGGTCCACTATGAAAATCATCAACCTGGTTCCTGTGGTAAAGGTTTAGACCTGACCGTTAGAGCATTCAGGGATTGAATTTGGATTCCCTCAGAGTATGATGCTGAGTGCTTTGAGCAGTTTCTAGAGCGAAAGATTGTTTATAGGCGTCCTCCAACGACAAAGTGTTGTTTTCTAGGAGCCGTCTTCGAATATCAGTGGATGAGAGACCTCTGATGAATGAATCACGAATGTATTCATCTTTGTATGTAGCTGCAGTTACGCTTTTGAATTCGCAATCCTTACTGAGCTGCTGAAGCGCTCGAAAATATTTTTCGTCTATTGTCTGAGTTCTAGTGGCTGATTGATTCCGAGCGAACACTTCATTAATAGGTTTGATGTACACTTGTTTCAAAATTTTTTATCGCATCATCATAGGATGCAGCTTCGCTGAATAGAGAGTAGACTTGAGGAGTTACGTGATTCATCAATAGTTCAAGTTTATCACACGGAGAAGTTTGGAGGGGAGTGTGCTATGATGCGCCGGTGAAACCATCCGAGTGGAATCACCCGTCAGTGAGTGGTGTCGCGGCAGTATTGAACAAGAGAGACTTTGCGCAGGATGGCAAGCAAAGTTTAGACTGGATGGCTGCTGTTCCAACAATCAGGCGGAGGCGCTGGGTCTCGTGAAGGCTCTGGAGTGGATTAAGGCCATCCACCCACAGCACCGAGATACGGGATTCTCAGTATTCACCGACAGTAAGGTGTGTATTGAGTCACTCAGGAATCCAGACTGCCATAATCAACTAATTGAAGCTGGAAGAAAGCTTCCAGTTGAAAAAGCTGATATTGGAACTAGCCGTGGCTTTGGTGCCCTTGAGCGTGCGATGGGTGAAGGCACATGCGGGAGATGTGGGGAATGAGCGGGCGGATATGTTGGCGAAGGAGGCATCATTGGAGATAGTCAGAGTAACTTCATACTGTCTCTTCCCTAAGACAACTCTGAAGCAGTTCTTGATTGGCGACGGAATGAGGAGGTGGGAAATACGCTGGAATTATACGACGAAAGGTGAACACACCAAGAGATTTTTCCCGTCAATCGAGTCGCGGCAGCGGGTGATCATCCCAGAAGATTACCGACTGACGCAAATATTATCAGGCCATGGTCGCTGCAGGCATTACCTCCACCGTTTCAGAATAATAAGTTCGCCAGCGTGTTCTTGTGATGTCTCGACACCTCAGACCTTCCATCATCTACTTCTTGACTGCACCCTTTTAGAGCGGCATCGCGCCCCCTTCATCAGGGATGTGGTTGTCAGGGGTGGAGTGTGGCCTCCGTCGGATCCCGATTTCATCGATCTGTAGATCTGGCCCCTGCGGAAGTTTTTGGTACATTTGGATGGATTGGAAATCCCTAATGAGCTATATTTTATTTCGTAATTTCTGTTTCTTTCCTTATTTTGTTATCTTTATTTTCCTATTTATATTTAAAAGGATTGTGTGATTAGTTTTTAATTAAGGAACAAATAACATGTAGTACAGTAAAAGTGGAGCATGTTGTAAATTTCATTTAAATAAAAAATAAATAAAAAAGTTCAAGTTTATCTGCGTCGTCTACGTCCCGAACTCCCCCAATGGAGCTCTAGAATGTCTTGAACCAGTGGTTCCATTCAATAGCTGCATGTTTTGAGTGCGGATCCACATCGAGTTTGTCTGGACGGAGGAGTCGATCCATTGAATAGATTTCGTTGAATAAATTGAAGTGTAAATTGGAACTTCGAATAAGCTTTATTAAACCAAAGACTTTTTTGGTTTATTATTTTCAATAATGAACCTTTGGAATCGACCAAGAAAAAAACATTCAACCCCCCCTCAAAATTTGTTGGTTTACGTTTCAAGGTACGTAGAATCCTAAAATCTAGTGATCATTTTTCCGTCCGTTCGCTATACGCGGCACTTTCCTCAGTTAGCATTGACCGATTTTGTAGATCCACTCCATTTGGGATCTAGTTGTGCCCCGAAAAAAATGGTTGATGTAGGTCACTTCCAAGGGTTGAAAAAAAGGTTTGAATTTTTGAAAACGCCCTAAACTCAAAAAATTTTGATGTAAACATAGTTTTTCCATCAATTTGAGATAGTATTGAATTTTTAGCAGATAGTATTGAATTGATTTAATTAGCAACTGCGTATGCGCAACGTCAACTCCTTGTAACATCCATAACTTCTACATTTTGCTTCCGATTTCGACGAAATGTCTCAGGATTGTTCAGATTAGCGTGTAAGTGGTCCCTTATGAGGGTTGTGGAAGGTACTTAGAGATTGATGTTTTGAGATTAACTACTATGCATCGGATCATCTATACAATCGGTTGATGAATACGAGGAAGCTATGTGCCACGCCCACTTGGCAGACGTTTTAGAATCTAATGAAACCACACGGAGCTCTGCAGGACAAACCGCTCTCTACGAGAACTTGAGGCTAAATGTCACGATGTCTTAGTGTTATTCTAAGATAAGAGATGGCAGCACCATCGGGGCCAAATTTCGTTTACTCCTCATTTGAAAACGGATAGGTAGGAATATTTTAGTTCCACAAACGGATTTCTCTTCAAGATCACCGTAGAATTCCGGGTAATTGGTTTAGAAAGAGTGCAAAAAATTTTTGCACACTGCTACAACAATGATTTGTTTAAATGCCGAATATTTTCAAAAAGTGGCCTTATTGCCACTTGCAAAATTTTCGTCAGAATACGAATCTGTTTGAAGAATTTTTCTAACTTGATCACAGCCGTCGGATTCTCGATTCTACGATATGGAGCGGTGACAAGGGGGGTGATCATCGCCGCCAGCTCCGCCACTACATCTGGACCCACCATCACCAGCAGCTAGACCTCCAGTCTACGCCTTCCGGCCACTGTCCCCCCACAGCTAGAATATTTGTATTTTACATTTATTATTTTGTATCTGGGGGGGGGGGAAGTGTGGTGGACGCCTCAGAGCGTCCCCACTACCGCCCCCAACTGGCCCGGATAAGGTGCCCCTTCTCCGGCCAGCTAGGGGGTAGGTATAAATAGGGCCGGACGGCCCATAATAAATCAGACTGTGTCTCAACTACTAGTCGCCTTTTTCTTCCTAGCTCTTAAGTACCCTTTTCCAATTGACCAACCATATTACTTGTAATTTGTCTCCATTAACAGTCGGCCACTTTGTATCAAAAAATTTTGTATGTAAAAGTACTCTGTTCAAAATTCTGTGATATATGTTGTGATATAGTTTTGTCTCTCTTCAATGTTCTTTTTTTGTAGCTGAGTTGTTAACTGTGTGATTGTATGTGTGTGCTAGTGTGTCTGTAATTTATTGAATGATTGTTTGAGTGAATTATTTTGATATTTATTTATTGTTTGGGTGGGTTGTCTCCCCTCTGTTTGGTTGGGGGCGCTCGATTGGCCGCGGGCGGCGGCTCTCGGATTCGCTTTTGCGAAGTTGCGGGCTTTTGTCGGCGGGATGGGTGGCCGTTTGTGGCCGTTCATTCTGACGATGGCGGTCTAGTATCGGGAAGCCGCCATGGTGGGTGGGGCCCCTGGCCGGTCGGGTGGCCCCCGGCCGGCACAGGGGGGAGTCCTAAGTGCCCCTTCACACCTGGCACGCAGCAATATGCACAGTGACATTTTTTATATACGACTGTTACATTGTTTGTTAAGTATGTATCATTTCTATCCATTGTTTATTTTATGTTATTCTATTATCTGAATTGTTGACAATTGTGATATGCATTGTATTTCCACAAATATACACTCTCTCTCTCATTTTAGCAGCCATCACAGGTTTCATCTCTTCTCTGTGCATGGTTACTTTTTTCAAAGACAGTTGGCAAGCTACGTCACGATTGGCTAGCTACGTCACACCATCCAAATCTTCAACTTTCCTTAGCTTCTCTGAATTTCTAAAAACATTTTCTCGACGAACAGACCCGATTACCGTTATTCCTGAAGCATACTCTTTTGAAAAGAAAATTTTAAAAAATTGACTGAAATACTCCTTTCTTTTTCTTGGCCACCTAATAGGTACCTACCTACCATCAACCATTGAAATTGCATCTGAACAAAATGCGATTGATTTAGATACGTTGTAGGTTGGTAGTATCTATGGTTGGGTCGATGGAGACAATGGCAAAGACGAGTTCTTTGCGGACAAGTGATCTATATAGAAAAAAAATAAACCATTGTGTAATAATTTGCACTGTTTTCTTTTGGAAGCGTCTCCTTTTAATCGCAATCGATGGAGAGCCAGAAAAAAAAGTTAAAATGACCAAAAATGACACATAACCCATTTACAAACGTGAAAATTATTACACAAAGGTTTATTTTTTTCTGTATAGACAAATATAAGATAGATAAACCTTTGTGTAATAATTTGCAGTGTTTTTTTTTTCAATCAATTAATTCAATCAATGGAATGGTGTCAACTCGTATTCGCATGTTGGGTATCGTAGATCATGGATTTTAAAATGCCCTTCGAGGCTCGCACGCCGCTAGAAATGTTATGGTGGATAAGTCGAGGGAGGGGGGGGGGAGAGAGAGATTAACCACGGTTTCTTACCTAAAATACTAAATAAATAAAAAGAAACAGTTTAATCGCTTACCAACTGGTTTAAATTTACCAAATGCTTATCCAATGGGATGTCCCCTGGAATGCATGCATTACTTAACAATATGTTTTATTCTTAAATACTTTCGCCATCAAACGTGATTGAATTGAAGGATTCAGAACAAACAAAAAGCGGTTAGATCAAAAGTTTTTTTTTTTAATTTGGAAATCGTGGCCAGAGTTGGTTACGACAGCACCATTGAAACCGAAGCATCACAAAGGCCCAACCCATCCAATGTCGCTCATCCAATCAAAGCTCAGCCACAAAGTGTCCATAGACCAAACCCAAGTTTCCCCAAACAAAGTGATGCTGGAAATAATAACAACAAGTTAGTAGTCAGTCGCACAAATAAGGAGAGTTGCCTTTGCAGGTCATCCCGCAGTTGTCAAAATTTTTGAATCGTCTACCTTGAAGAACGACAGAAAGGTTTAGAACGTGTAGGAAAGCAAGACCACTTTTCCACCTCCTTCACAGAATCTTGGTTCATCCATATCTGCCCAACAGAGCTAACTCAGCTGGTCGTTGGTTGAATTTGCCTCAGTAGCTCCAAGGACCTCCAGGAGATGCCTCCTTGTTTGTATTATCCACGCTGTTCACTCAGTGAATCGTTCTTAAACCTTAACATTAAATAGAAGATTTCTCAAAAAGAGGAGAAATGAGGAATTAATGCATTTGATGAATGTTTTCTGGCACCATCCCTTGACTCAATCCCGTTGGAATTTGCCGCGACTAGCCGCGACTTTTTTTTATGAAATTTTCAATCCTAATAGAAAGTTTTTTGAAAAATTAAAGTCGCAGGAAAGTGTGGAGAGGAAAAAAAAAACACATCCTCGCATTTTTCATATCGACAGAATAGAACAAAAAAGATTATGAAGTCATCAACCAGTATCTGATTAGCGATATCTTCATTGACACGACCACCATCCACAAAACTGATACCTTATGCTGTACCGAGCACATCTAACGCTATGGAACTGAGTTGTGGAAGCGCTCTCTCCAGCATCAGCAGCGCTAATGACAGTGACGATTTAGATTCATCAATCAGTGTAATGCACTTCTAATGACATCTAATTATTACCTTCTAATGACAACTAATTATTATTAGTTTCGGTACCTACACTTTTGTAAAATTTGTGAAATGTTTCAGTATTTTTCATATACTTCTTCTAATATTATTTATTGTGCAATTTTCTTTCCTTGAAATATGAAGTGGTATGAAATCCATGATCAGAGCAACCTTCCCTAACAGAACTCTCCACAAATTTATTTGTGATCACTTGACCTATAAACTCACTGTGCAGCGGGTTGAAAAAATGTGGGTCCCCAATATTAATTCTGTTCCGTTTTTCACTGTTTATGGTCAATTTTGATCCCGTGAATGTCGGATTTTCCATGCCGTAAAAGAGAGAAAATCAGTAAACATCAGTTAAACCATTCGAAATCAGTAAAACCGATCTTCGTTCAAAATTGTCGAACTGCATAGAATTTTGATGACAATTTCATGATGTTTTGCAGATTTACCCATGAATAGTTCTTATAGAATTTCGTTGCCTTCTGACCAATTGTTGGAAACTGACATCTCAGTTCTTGTTCGATCGAAATTGGTCCAATTCTTAGGGTGTTGGGTGTGACTGCCTATGAATTTCATCACATTCGGATCAGGAGTGAGTGTACAATAGTAACACATGAAATTCTTTGTTCTTGTCAAGGTCCTTGAAGAATCGGCGTAGCTAAGCTCCATTTTTTTAAAATTCGGATGACAGTTGGTTCGATAGTGATTTCTTAAAATTCTGTGATCAAAAGATCAGTAGGACCCTCCCCAGAGCACTGTTTTTGTATCTAGCTGAGTATCGACTTGGTGAGAAGTTAATGTTTACGTAATATTAAGGAATTCTTAAGTGAGTATCCTTCCGTGTTACTCTAAGGAAGCTACACTATCCAGCAACTATCCATTTTAGGTGTTGATTGATTTGAAGACAAATTTATACTAATTCAATCGAATCGAAATTATAACCATTATACGTACGCAGTGGTATTTTTTGTACGTCGTTGTCGGTGTGATTTCTGGGTACCTCCCTGGCTGCCAGTCGGGCACTTCGTGGCCCGCGATTGTAGTGGATGTCGATGGGATCAGCGGGTTGTCGTTGCCTGGCTGCTGGCCAGACACCTGGTGGCCCGCGATTGTAGTGGATGTCGATGGGATCAGCAGGTTGTCGTTGCCTGGCTGCTGGCCAGACACCTGGTAGCCCGTGATAGTAGATGATATCAGTGTCATCGTACTGCCCCTCTCCCCAGAAGGGGATAGAAGTAGCAGACAACCAGGCTATGAGTGCCGCCAGAACGGCGGTGAACAGAAGTAAAGTTCTCATCATGAAACTTGATGATGGATCCGTAAAACTGCTTTATAAAGGGATGTGAAATATTACGTCGTTTCTCAAAACCATTGTTGGGCCGGAAAACTCCAGAAGGTTTTTTTAGAACATTTTTATTACACCGTGTTACATAAAATTCGGATTGCAACTATTGAGTCGTCTTAATTTGTTTGATTTTCTTAACCAACAAACTATCGAATTCCGTATTTACGACATCCACAATGTTTTGCTGGTGCAAACTTTCTGTCACAGACAACTTGATCGGTAACCTTGCTCGATAGTGCAATTGGTAGGTACTATTAATACCTTCAGAAGCGTGTATTAGCGTGTGTAATAATTTTCAGCGTTTTTGGATTCTACTTACCTTGAAACGAGAACCATCTAAATTTCAAAGGGGCGAGGTTTACATTTTTTCCCGCTCGATACCAAAGGTTCATTACTGAAAACAGGCTTATTCATAGTACAGGCAACCTCGCAGGGTACTCACCTTCATCGCATCCCACGTAAACGGACGACCAAAACGCGATGAATACCGAAATCTCCGCTCTAACAGATGAATTAAGGCCGCGTTCTTTTGAAATTATTATGTCTCCGGAGGGAGTAGGGTTTTCCCTTGTTACAACAACCATCTTTTACTCAATAAAGGTTCCCCTCGTGGTTTTTGAGCTCCTTGAAAGCACTCGCAATGTCTCACTGGTGTAAATAGTTCATAAGGTCGCGCAACTCGTCGGTATATCTTGCCACATCGGAGCTCTTCCGGAGTTTAGTTTTGGAATTTAAATGGGGACCACATTCTCGCAAACGGATCTTCCCGTTGAGGAACTAAATACTCTGACGTTAACGAAGTTTACGTAGAAATCTCGTGAATTCTTATTTATTGCGAGTTGCGGAGCACATCGGGCTTACTAGAACTTTTAACTCGACTCGAACAATTTGCCTTTGTTGTCAGCTCTTTCTCGTATATTTCTCTTGTAGTTTGCAATGTTGTGGGAGATGAGTCACTCCGAACAACTAGATTCATCGCACGAACCAAGATGGTAGAATTTAGTGAACATTTATCATGGAAGATGAAGAAGAAAGTTTATCAAAAAATAATCATGTCTTTTTGCGGAAATGTAGTAAGTAAAGTGAAGTAATGTAAACAACCATTTCAGGTTGGCTTTTTGATCGACTGCCATTCCTGGCGTCATGGACGTCATCAGCTGTCTTCCAAAGGGATGATCAGAATTTATTCTGATGATTTCGCTCATGGCTTCCCATGAGGGTTGTCGCGAGGAGGGCGATGAGCCGCGGACGCATGACCGCCGCACTGTGGTCCAGAACCCCCCAAAACGAGATCAAAACTCCTAGCGACTTTAATTGTATCACTTTTGCTTCTAAAGTGTGTAGGTCTTATGTTTTTGAATGCTTAGATTCCAAAAATCATGTTTATGTTTATTTTTGAGACCTAAAAATAGACAAAAAGTGACCTTTTTTCGTTGATTACCTGAACTTTTCATATCAGACCCAAGAGTATTATTGACTATCTCAACGTTTTGAAAAAATTAACAAATTACTTTAGGTACGTACTGGTGCATCCCGTTATTTGTGTAGCAGACGCCCCACCTCCATCTTCACGAAGTTTCATCGCAGAAGCATAAGGGAAGAGAATGATTTTCTAAGCTCACTTGTTCTTCTTGTTTTGATAACATCGGAGCCACTCAAGAAAATCCTTTCTTGGCCTACTTCCTTTTAGTAATGGTATCAAAGGAATAAGTACTTGAAGGAATCAATTCTTCGTGTAATTTTATTTTTCCACATAACCAGTCTTCATGTTTTGTACAAGAACGAGAGATCATACGATTGGAGTCATCCTAGCGTTTAAAATATGGAACAAAAAATAAAATTTTAGCGCGCATATTTCAACGATTTTCCTACCTATAATTTTGAAAAATATTTGAAAATTGTACTTTAAAGATAATTTACTCAACTTCGGATCTGCTTGTTTGCTGTGATTACTAATTAGCAAGAGTCTCCTCATTTTGGAAATAAGAAAAAAAAAAAATTTGTTACATAAACAAAAAAATGGGTTCATTATTGAAAATTATCAACCAAAACTGCTAACATCGGTCTACTTCAAACATTCCGAATTTCCAGCAAACAGCAGCAAAAAGCAGTTTTCGGAAAACCCTTGACGGGCTTGGGTAATCCAAGAACTGCAGAATAAGGGGTAAAATTTTCAAATCTGTAAAAAAATATGAACAAATTAGGTTTTGATCACGTTTTGGGGGGTTCTGGACCAATGTGCGCCGGCTGTGAGGCTAGAACCCACGATCCCCGCAGAAGTCGGTTCGAATCCCTCCACCCAAGATCGTCCGCCCCAGCGACCACGGCCACACCGGATCCATTTCTGCAAAAATGTTATTTGCGGCCAAAATTTTGGATTGTCCATGGCATATTCATAGCATCATTAGATAGCATCAAAATCAACCATTTACATGTGGGTATCTAGTCTATGAGTTTGAGGAGACAAGCAGTGTATTTGTTGAGGTTTTCGAAGTAAAACAACGCTTCACACTGTTAAATTGGTCTTGGTGTCTAGCTGGCGGAAAGGTGTTGACGGATGGAGACTGCAACAACTGGGAGTGAGATAGTGCGGAGATGTTTTGCTTGAAGACTAACTGGCCAGGATTTCTGAAGGTTCTGGAGCCAAATCTGAAGCATCCATCCCCCGCAGCAGGGATTAAATGTCATCGCCGTATGGAGGATGCTTCAGATTTGGCACGCACTGGTAAGTCTTCTGGTGGCTCTCTTCTTGATGTCTACCCGTGACAAGGAACATCCATATGAGGATCAAAGGCTCACAATTATTATTTGATCGTAAGATGTTCAAATGTTGATCTGTGTCCCTAAAATCAAACTCAGAATTCTGGTGATTTTCCAAAGCCATGTTTTTTGTTAATTCCCACAGAATCTACTATGATTTTCACTTTACATTGCTTCACTTATGGAAGTAGGAAGCTAGCCCATGCAGGAAGTTGAGGTCATCCCCGCCTATCGAAATTGTAGTTCTAGTTCAGAACTAGAATCTAGTGTCCAATGAAGGGACAACAGCCTTCTTTAATGATGCCCAAATCATCATTTTCGTCTAGGACAAATGTTTGGAAATTACTCCTTGTCATAAGCTTTATTTTTCAGAAGGCAAAAACCTTTTTTTTTCTTTTTGTTGATAAAACGCAGCAACTTAGCGGCAGCGACTGTTGTCACCTCGAATGTTGTTCGTCCAGAATGTAACTCCACAGCGCCAGGGTCTCTGGTACATAAGTAAACTGCTCAGACCGGCTTCTTCCTTCATCGATTATTTAGGAATCCTGGAGTAATTTAGGGATGTAACCGTTCTGTTGGACCCGCGGTTTATCTGCTTCCTACGAAGGCTGATTTAGCGTTGAGGTCAGGGTGTTGGTAGGGGGGCTCTATTTAGTATGGCAGCCGTGGTATGAATGTAATTCTAAGGATTTACCCCTCAGTTGCGTTCGGAGTCCCAGGTGCTTCGACCTCGAAAAGGTGTTTTTCCTTCCGCACTCAGCACTATTTTTTGAGATGAGTCTTTCCCTTTACCCCCGCACTGCCACCCGCCACTCGTCTCCGGGAAAATGTCGGGATTTACAAGGATTCGCTTTCTTTCTCCCATCTAATGTCGCGATCACTGTCAGAGCACGTTCCGGAGGCCACAATCCACTGATGAAATACGCTCTGTACTCTCTGTGCATTCCGAAAGTTGCCTTCCTGCAAAATAAACCTCGAGAATAGAGGTGCCGTTGAGAGAACAAAGGTTCTTCAAAATGAGACCGAATATTGTCACACGAATGGATGGTTGTCATTCTAGGTTAGACAGCCCTAGGAAACGCCAGTAAATGACCTTTAATCATTGGGTGGTCCCTTGGATGTAACTACATCTTATGTTCTATTCTTAATTCCACGGGGATCACTAAAATATCTGATTATTCAAATAATCGATGTTAGTTTTGTGTCATATTCTGTGATAAAATATTTTATAACCAGTTGTGTATTATTGGTTGTAGAGGTGAGATGAGGTCTAGAGCACCGAGGGTAGTTAGAGGTATAACGCTTGAATGAGGAAAGTTGGGATCTAGGCACTCTAGGGTGCAGCTTCCTGAGATAATTGGATTTTTACAACCATTAGGGATCAAGTTAACAAAATTAGTGCTAAACGGCGGACGGACGGAAAAATTTGTATTCGATTTTCGAGTTCTAAAAACGTGAACGTGAACCAATAAATTTTGAGGGGGGTGGGGGGGGTAGAAAATAGTTTTTCTTTGTCGATTCCAAAGGTTCAATATTTGGAAATAATAAACAAACAATACTTGTGATGCATGACTGGAACATTTTTGTTTTAAATGTTTTTTTCTAAAATTATACAAGGTGTCCCATGTTAAGAGCCGAAAAACTTCGGGAATCGATTCTACAACTAATTTAAGTAAGTGTCTCGGAGCAATTTTTCAATAGACGCTTAATTTCCGAGATATTTGAATTTTAAAATTTTCAAAATTTTGTACTTTTTCATTTAGTTGTTAAGGTTTTATTTCCACGTGGTTTTTCACGTACCTCTACGTCAAAAACTGCGCGAAGATCTCAGCTTTCCAATGGTATAATTTGTTTTAATTTTACTTCGCTATTAGGGATGAAAAAATTCGTTTGAATGCGAAAAAACGTGGTTCCACTCATAGAAATCGAGGTTTTCTGGTTCTTTTGGGCAGGTTCGAGGAATTAGGGGTGAATTCTACGTTATTTTCAACGCTATTCGAATGATTCCACCTCCGTGGCTATGTGATAGCTCAATATTGAATTTTGGTTGGTCCAAATCTTTTTTTCATTTATTTGGTAAATCATAAATCATAAATATTATTTACTTTCTCTAAAAAATGATTATTTCTCTTATTTTTTATTCCACATCTACACGCTATTCTTCATGAGATATCTCTTTTTTCATACACTCGAGAAAGTTGTGGGAATTGAAAATTAAATTTGTGCATCAATACCAAGTGAATGAAAAACGTCTGCCAAGTGGGTGTGGCCCAAAGCTTCCTAGTATCCATAACCCGATTGTATAGATGATCCGATACATAGTAGTTAATCTCAAAACATTAATTTCTAAGCACCTTCCACTACCGTCATAGGCGACCATCTACACGCTAATCTGAACAATCCTGAGAAATTTCGACGAAATCGGATGGAATATGTAGAAGTTATGGCTGTTATAAGGATATTAAGTTTGCGCAAGCGCAGCAACTACTATTAGTCTGGAGGAGATGATTTTCATCGGGGACCATCTACACGCCAATCTGAACTGTCCTAGAAAATTTCATCAAATTCGGATGAAAAATGTAAGAGTATTAAATTATTCAGTTTACATTTTAGCTGGGGATTATTTTGGCTATTTCAGTGTCAGATTCGACAGACATACTATTTTCCCATTGCACGAATACCTGCGTCCGTTCTCCGAGTCTGTTTTTTAACCCCGAAAAACCGGGTTGGCAAAACCTCAGTTCACCTCAACTAAAAGGCGCAGGGCAGTTTATGAGCTTCCATCCAGATTTATTGACCCCATTTTTCGGCATAGTGGGGGGAAAGAAGACAGATACCATCGTGATAACCGAGAAAGAGGAATTTAAATCGCAGAGCTTCACGTCCGCCTGATAAAATGCCATATGAAACCTACTTTATTGCCCTACTGGATGGTAAATGTTTATTTCTACTTCGAAATCCTTCTACCCCTCAATGCTAGGTATTATAAAGTCAGTCACGAATAGAATAATAGTTATGTTTTTTTATTCAAAATGTTCAACTTCTAGAACAAAGTAATTGATACTTGAACAGTTTGGAGGTGGTACAGAGTGGCTTTTAGGAGAACGCGCTTTTTATTCCCCGATCTAGCCCTGGCGATTATCCCCGTATGGAGACTTTTCGTCCTCACCTGTGTGTCCAGGTGCTGAAAAGATCTTTGAACTTCTTTATTAGGATGCTGAAAATGAACTATGAATGGGGTTGGTTTCAATGCCACCGGAGGGCCCTCATTAGTCATAATCCGACATGATATCAACTCCACCGGGAACTGGGTCATCGATTATTAGGTTGTAAGGAATGCTCAGCACTGTTCACCTGTTACACAGTGAGTGAGTTTAGACACCTGGTGTGCGTGCTGAGTTAATGTTTTCCGAGTTTATGTTTACTAAAAAATAATAAACCAAAAGAAATGCGAAGTATCGGCCTTAACGTTTCAACCTCCAAGAGTTGTAGCTGACTTCGAAGAAGGTATCCACAGTTCAGCCCAGAGAATATTTGAAAATTCACCAATTCTGGGATGCCGGTTCCAATCAACACAGGCAAAGTGGAGGCGGATTCTAGCGGTGGGACTACAAAAAGACTACCAAATTGACGGTGAAATTCGCGATTCACTAAGATTAACCCAAATGAAGTTGAAGATTCTTTAAGCAATAGATTTCAACCGTATTTTTACCACCGCTCACCCCAACTTATTTTTTTTTTGTTGAAGTCCTAAAACGCTGCAAATTATTACACAAAGGTTTATTATTTTTCTATATAGATCACTCGTCTGCAAAGAACACGGTTTTGCCATTGTTACCACCAACCAACGCGAAGAAAAATATCGATCGCATTTCGGTCAGCTAAAATTTAAACGGAGATTAGGCCTCTTTTGCTATTCACAATCGTGTTTCTGATTTATCATAAGTCCAACCCTAAAGTTCGTGTAGGGAGCGAACGGTTTGTCCTACAGGGCTCCGCGTGGTCTTTAAAAATTCTAAAAATTCAATACTATCTTAAATTCATGGAAAAACGTACCTTTATATCACCTACCTCAACCTACATGACCTATATCAACCAAAAGTTTCGGGGCACAACTAGACCCCAAATGGAGCCCATTTGCCATTAACAATTTATATTTGGAAAAAATACTTCACAAATAGGTACAATTGATGGTATTGTACATACATATTTACATCACAGTATTGTATCAGCACTCAGCAGTCATGTCCATCTGGCTGCTTGGTATCAGGGTCCGAGATCCGACCTCGGACATTGTGGTGAGGGACAAGGTTGAATCACCTTATCCCACGAATGATGGAGGGAGGATTGTGCCTCCGGCTAAGCCATCAGTCGACGCTTCTCCTCCCCATGGTGTTCGAGTTCAGCTCCAAGTCCCACGGGGCCCATTTGCTCGAGCCGCGGCACGCCGTCGTGTGGCCGTAGCCCTGAATTTAGACCAGATGAATGATCCTCCTGTCAGGACTCGGGTGGTCATCCATCCCCAGGATAAACAGTGGGTAACCAGCCCTAATCAGATCCTTGGCTGACTTGCCATGTCATATCCCTCTCCAGGTGATAGTTGCTCCAATCACCTTCAGTTGGTTTCGCTGAATGTTTGCAAGTGCTACTGCAGCCTATCGACAGTGAACTTGCAAAACCATGTAAGTCGTTTTCCAGAAATTTTACAGGAAACGAGAAAAACTTGCTTCAAAGTGGACTCAACACGTCATTGTTGGTTCATATTTGTTGCTTTTGGCACATAGAGAAGAGATAGTCGAGTTTTTGCCAGTTTGGCTCTGTTTGATGGATCAAGGGTGTTTTGGAGGGGGGGGGTAGGGGGCTCATTCTATCCAAATAGCTAATAACCTTTTTTTCGAAAAAAATCGGTCTTACATGGTTTTGCAAGTTCACTGTCGCTATATTAATGCGTCAACTTCATATTTTTGAATTTTGGAAGCATTGATGTGGGATCTTGATAGCTGTGAATCCCACCTTCCTCTGCTGGATTCGGTTTCTCAGCTGCGTAACCTTCTCCCCTACTGATTAATGTGAACAAAATAATTAAATGCTTATTGTGTAATAAATTCGATAAATTTAAAATGTTTAATTCATTAGGATACCGAGTCACAAATTAATTGACTTATTGAACTTGATTGAAAACAGGGAGTTTAAACCCAAATTTCAATCCTGACATTGATATGATTCAATCCCTTGGTCGGACTCTCCGGTTGGATTTTTCATTCGTAATAAATTCTTGAGTTACTGACAATGATAAAGTTACTGACGCGATTACTCGTATGGAACAACCCGATAATAATAATTAAGCACAGTAAATCAAAATAGGAGTACAATGGTGCTTCGAAATTGACAATAATGATGACTGATCATATGGATGTTCCTTGTCACGGGTAGACATCAAGAAGAGAGCCACCAGAAGACTTACCAGTGCGTGCCAAATCTGAAGCATCCTCCATACGGCGATGACATTTAATCCCTGCTGCGGGGGATGGATGCTTCAGATTTGGCTCCAGAACCTTCAGAAATCCTGGCCAGTTAGTCTTCAAGCAAAACATCTCCGCACTATCTCACTCCCAGTTGTTGCAGTCTCCATCCGTCAACACCTTTCCGCCAGCTAGACACCAAGACCAATTTAACAGTGTGAAGCGTTGTTTTACTTCGAAAACCTCAACAAATACACTGCTTGTCTCCTCAAACTCATAGACTAGATACCCACATGTAAATGGTTGATTTTGATGCTATCTAATGATGCTATGAATATGCCATGGACAATCCAAAATTTTGGCCGCAAATAACATTTTTGCAGAAATGGATCCGGTGTGGCCGTGGTCGCTGGGGCGGACGATCTTGGGTGGAGGGATTCGAACCGACTTCTGCGGGGATCGTGGGTTCTAGCCTCACAGCCGGCGCACATTGGTCCAGAACCCCCCAAAACGTGATCAATACCTAATTTGTTCATATTTTTTTACAGATTTGAAAATTTTACCCCTTATTCTGCAGTTCTTGGATTACCCAAGCCCGTCAAGGGTTTTCCGAAAACTGCTTTTTGCTGCTGTTTGCTGGAAATTCGGAATGTTTGAAGTAGACCGATGTTAGCAGTTTTGGTTGATAATTTTCAATAATGAACCCATTTTTTTGTTTATGTAACAAATTTTTTTTTTCTTATTTCCAAAATGAGGAGACTCTTGCTAATTAGTAATCACAGCAAACAAGCAGATCCGAAGTTGAGTAAATTATCTTTAAAGTACAATTTTCAAATATTTTTCAAAATTATAGGTAGGAAAATCGTTGAAATATGCGCGCTAAAATTTTATTTTTTGTTCCATATTTTAAACGCTAGGATGACTCCAATCGTATGATCTCTCGTTCTTGTACAAAACATGAAGACTGGTTATGTGGAAAAATAAAATTACACGAAGAATTGATTCCTTCAAGTACTTATTCCTTTGATACCATTACTAAAAGGAAGTAGGCCAAGAAAGGATTTTCTTGAGTGGCTCCGATGTTATCAAAACAAGAAGAACAAGTGAGCTTAGAAAATCATTCTCTTCCCTTATGCTTCTGCGATGAAACTTCGTGAAGATGGAGGTGGGGCGTCTGCTACACAAATAACGGGATGCACCAGTACGTACCTAAAGTAATTTGTTAATTTTTATAGTCAATAATAGTAGTCAATAATACTCTTGGGTCTGATATGAAAAGTTCAGGTAATCAACGAAAAAAGGTCACTTTTTGTCTATTTTTAGGTCTCAAAAATAAACATAAACATGATTTTTGGAATCTAAGCATTCAAAAACATAAGACCTACACACTTTAGAAGCAAAAGTGACACAATTAAAGCCGCTAGGAGTTTTGATCTCGTTTTGGGGGGTTCTGGACCACAGTGAGGCGGTCATGCGTCCGCGGCTCATCGCCCTCCTCGCGACAACCCTCATGGGAAGCCATGAGCGAAATCATCAGAATAAATTCTGATCATCCCTTTGGAAGACAGCTGATGACGTCCATGACGCCAGGAATGGCAGTCGATCAAAAAGCCAACCTGAAATGGTTGTTTACTTTACTTCACTTTACTTACTACATTTCCGCAAAAAGACATGATTATTTTTTGATAAACTTTCTTCTTCATCTTCCATGATAAATGTTCACTAAATTCTACCATCTTGGTTCGTGCGATGAATCTAGTTGTTCGGAGTGACTCATCTCCCACAACATTGCAAACTACAAGAGAAATATACGAGAAAGAGCTGACAACAAAGGCAAATTGTTCGAGTCGAGTTAAAAGTTCTAGTAAGCCCGATGTGCTCCGCAACTCGCAATAAATAAGAATTCACGAGATTTCTACGTAAACTTCGTTAACGTCAGAGTATTTAGTTCCTCAACGGGAAGATCCGTTTGCGAGAATGTGGTCCCCATTTAAATTCCAAAACTAAACTCCGGAAGAGCCCCGATGTGGCAAGATATACCGACGAGTCGCGCGACCTTATGAACTATTTACACCAGTGAGACATTGCGAGTGCTTTCAAGGAGCTCAAAAACCACGAGGGGAACCTTTATTGAGTAAAAGATGGTTGTTGTAACAAGGGAAAACCCTACTCCCTCCGGAGACATAATAATTTCAAAAGAACGCGGCCTTAATTCATCTGTTAGAGCGGAGATTTCGGTATTCATTGCGTTTTGGTCGTCCGTTTACGTGGGATGCGATGAAGGTGAGTACCCTGCGAGGTTGCCTGTACTATCAATAAGCCTGTTTTCAGTAATGAACCTTTGGTACCGAGCGAGAAAAAATGTAAACCTCGCCCCTTTGAAATTTAGATGGTTCTCGTTTCAAGGTAAGTAGAATCCAAAAACGCTGAAAATTATTACACACGCTAATACACGCTTCTGAAGGTATTAATAGTACCTACCAATTGCACTATCGAGCAAGGTTACCGATCAAGTTGTCTGTGACAGAAAGTTTGCACCAGCAAAACATTGTGGATGTCGTAAATACGGAATTCGATAGTTTGTTGGTTAAGAAAATCAAACAAATTAAGACGACTCAATAGTTGCAATCCGAATTTTATGTAACACGATGTAATAAAAATGTTCTAAAAAAACCTTCTGGAGTTTTCCGGCCCAACAATGGTTTTGATAAACGACGTAATATTTCACATCCCTTTATAAAGCAGTTTTACGGATCCATCATCAAGTTTCATGATGAGAACTTTACTTCTGTTCACCGCCGTTCTGGCGGCACTCATAGCCTGGTTGTCTGCTACTTCTATCCCCTTCTGGGGAGAGGGGCAGTACGATGACACTGATATCATCTACTATCACGGGCTACCAGGTGTCTGGCCAGCAGCCAGGCAACGACAACCTGCTGATCCCATCGACATCCACTACAATCGCGGGCCACCAGGTGTCTGGCCAGCAGCCAGGCAACGACAACCCGCTGATCCCATCGACATCCACTACAATCGCGGGCCACGAAGTGCCCGACTGGCAGCCAGGGAGGTACCCAGGAATCACACCGACAACGACGTACAAAAAATACCACTGCGTATGTATAATGGTTATAATTTCGATTCGATCGAATTAGTATAAATTTGTCAACAAATCAATCGACACCTAAAATGGATAGTTGCTGGATAGTGTAGCTTCCTTAGAGTAACACGGAAGGATACTCACTTAAGAATTCCTTAATATTACGAAAACATTAACTTCTCACCAAGTCGATACTCAGCTAGATACAAAAACAGTGCTCTGGGGAGGGTCCTACTGATCTTTTGATCACAGAATTTTAAGAAATCACTATCGAACCAACCCCCAACTGTCATCCGAATTTTTAAAAAATGGAGCTTAGCTACGCCGATTCTTCAAGGACCTTGACAAGAACAAAGAATTTCATGTGTTACTATTGTACACTCACTCCTGATCCGAATGTGATGAAATTCATAGGCAGTCACACCCAACACAGCCAACACCCTAAGAATTGGACCAATTTCGATCAAACAAGAACTGAGATGTCAGTTTCCAAGAATTGGTCAGAAGGCAACGAAATTCTATAAGAACTATTCATGGGTAAATCTGCAACATCACGAAATTGTCATAAAAATTCTATGAAGTTCGGCAATTTTGAACGAAGATTGGTTTTACTGATTTCGAATGGTTTTACTGGTGTTTACTGATTTTCTCTTTTTTACGGCATGGAAAATCCATCCAAAAATTCATGGGACCAAAATTGACCATAAACAGTGAAAAACGGGAAAGAATTAATATTGGGGGACCCACATTTTTTCAACCCGCTTCAAATAAATTTGTGGAGAGTTCTGTTAGGGAAGGTTGCTCTGATCATGGATTTCATACCACTTCATATTTCAAGGAAAGAAAATTGCACAATAAATAATATTAGAAGAAGTATATGAAAAATACTGAAACATTTCACCAATTTTACAAAAGTGTAGATACCGAAACTAATAATAATTAGTTGTCATTAGAAGGTAATAATTAGATGTCATTAGAAGTGCATTACACTGATTGATGAATCTAAATCGTCACTGTCATTAGCGCTGCTGATGCTGGAGAGAGCGCTTCCACAACTCAGTTCCATAGCGTTAGATGTGCTCGGTACAGCATAAGGTATCAGTTTTGTGGATGGTGGTCGTGTCAATGAAGAATCGCTAATCAGATACTGGTTGATGACTTCATAATCTTTTCTGTTCTATTCTGTCGATATGAAAAATGCGAGGATGTGTTTTTTTTCCTCTCCACACTTTCCTGCGACTTTAATTTTTCAAAAAACTTTCTATTAGGATTGAAAATTTCATAAAAAAAAAAGTCGCGGCTAGTCGCGACAAATTCCAACGGGATTGAGTCAAGGGATGGTGCCAGAAAACATTCATCAAATGCAATAATTCCTCATTTCTCCTCTTTTTGAGAAATCTTCTATTTAATGTTAAGGTTTAAGAACACTGAGTGAACAGCGTGGATGATACAAACAAGGAGGCATCTCCTGGAGGTCCTTGGAGCTACTGAGGCAAATTCAACCAACGACCAGCTGAGTTAGCTCTGTTGGGCAAATGTGGATGAACCAAGATTCTGTGAAGGAGGTGGAGAAGTGGTCTTGCTTTCCTACACGTTCTAAACCTTTCTGTCGTTCTTCAAGGTAGACGATTCAAAAATTTTGACAACTGCGGGATGACCTGCAAAGGCAACTCTCCTTATTTGTGCGACTGACTACTAACTTGTTGTTATTATTTCCAGCATCACTTTGTTTGGGGAAACTTGGGTTTGGTCTATGGACACTTTGTGGCTGAGCTTTGATTGGATGAGCGACATTGGATGGGTTGGGCCTTTGTGATGCTTCGATTTCAATGGTGCTGTCGTAACCAACTCTGGCCACGATTTCCAAATTAAAAAAAAAACTTTTGATCTAACCGCTTTTTGTTTGTTCTGAATCCTTCAATTCAATCACGTTTGATGGCGAAAGTATTTAAGAATAAAACATATTGCATGCATTCCAGGGGACATCCCATTGGATAAGCATTTGGTAAATTTAAACCAGTTGGTAAGCGATTAAACTGTTTCTTTTTATTTATTTAGTATTTTAGGTAAGAAACAGTGGTTAATCTCTCTCCCCCCCCCTCCCACGACTTATCCACCATAACATTTCTAGCGGCGTGCGAGCCTCGAATTTGAAGGGCATTTTAAAATCCATGATCTGCGATACCCAACATGCGAATACGAGTTGACACCATTCCATTGATTGAATTAATTGATTGAAAAAAAAAAACACTGCAAATTATTACACAAAGGTTTATCTATCTTATATTTATCTATACAGAAAAAATAAACCTTTGTGTAATAATTTTCACGTTTGTAAATGGGTTATGTGTCATTTTTGGTCATTTTAACTTTTTTTTCTGGCTCTCCATCGATTGCGATTAAAAGGAGACGCTTCCAAAAGAAAACAGTGCAAATTATTACACAATGGTTTATTTTTTTCTATATAGATCACTTGTCCGCAAAGAACTCGTCTTTGCCATTGTCTCCATCGACCCAACCATAGATACTACCAACCTACAACGTACCTAAATCAATCGCATTTTGTTCAGATGCAATTTCAATGGTTGATGGTAGGTAGGTACCTATTAGGTGGCCAAGAAAAAGAAAAGAGTATTTCAGTCAATTTTTTAAAATTTTCTTTTCAAAAGAGTATGCTTCAGGAATAACGGTAATCGGGTCTGTTCGTCGAGAAAATGTTTTTAGAAATTCAGAGAAGCTAAGGAAAGTTAAAGATTTGAATGGTGTGACGTAGCTAGCCAATCGTGACGTAGCTTGCCAACTGTCTTTGAAAAAAGTAACCATGCACAGAGAAGAGATGAAACCTGTGATGGCTGCTAAAATGAGAGAGAGAGATAGTGAGAGAGAGAGTGTATATTTGTGGAAATACAATGCATATCACAATTGTCAACAATTCAGATAATAGAATAACATAAAATAAACAATGGATGGAAATGATACATACTTAACAAACAATGTAACAGTCGTATATAAAAAATGTCACTGTGCATATTGCTGCGTGCCAGGTGTGAAGGGGCACTTAGGACTCCCCCCTGTGCCGGCCGGGGGCCACCCGACCGGCCAGGGGCACCACCCACTATATAGATCACTCGTCTGCAAAGAACACGGTTTTGCCATTGTTACCACCAACCAACGCGAAGAAAAATATCGATCGCATTTCGGTCAGCTAAAATTTAAACGGAGATTAGGCCTCTTTTGCTATTCACAATCGTGTTTCTGATTTATCATAAGTCCAACCCTAAAGTTCGTGTAGGGAGCGAACGGTTTGTCCTATAGGGCTCCGCGTGGTCTTTAAAAATTCTAAAAATTCAATACTATCTTAAATTCATGGAAAAACGTACCTTTATATCACCTACCTCAACCTACATGACCTATATCAACCAAAAGTTTCGGGGCACAACTAGACCCCAAATGGAGCCCATTTGCCATTAACAATTTATATTTGGAAAAAATACTTCACAAATAGGTACAATTGATGGTATTGTACATACATATTTACATCACAGTATTGTATCAGCACTCAGCAGTCATGTCCATCTGGCTGCTTGGTATCAGGGTCCGAGATCCGACCTCGGACATTGTGGTGAGGGACAAGGTTGAATCACCTTATCCCACGAATGATGGAGGGAGGATTGTGCCTCCGGCTAAGCCATCAGTCGACGCTTCTCCTCCCCATGGTGTTCGAGTTCAGCTCCAAGTCCCACGGGGCCCATTTGCTCGAGCCGCGGCACGCCGTCGTGTGGCCGTAGCCCTGAATTTAGACCAGATGAATGATCCTCCTGTCAGGACTCGGGTGGTCATCCATCCCCAGGATAAACAGTGGGTAACCAGCCCTAATCAGATCCTTGGCTGACTTGCCATGTCATATCCCTCTCCAGGTGATAGTTGCTCCAATCACCTTCAGTTGGTTTCGCTGAATGTTTGCAAGTGCTACTGCAGCCTATCGACAGTGAACTTGCAAAACCATGTAAGTCGTTTTCCAGAAATTTTACAGGAAACGAGAAAAACTTGCTTCAAAGTGGACTCAACACGTCATTGTTGGTTCATATTTGTTGCTTTTGGCACATAGAGAAGAGATAGTCGAGTTTTAGCCAGTTTGGCTCTGTTTGATGGATCAAGGGTGTTTTGGAGGGGGGGGGTAGGGGGCTCATTCTATCCAAATAGCTAATAACCTTTTTTTCGAAAAAAATCGGACTTACATGGTTTTGCAAGTTCACTGTCGCTATATTAATGCGTCAACTTCATATTTTTGAATTTTGGAAGCATTGATGTGGGATCTTGATAGCTGTGAATCCCACCTTCCTCTGCTGGATTCGGTTTCTCAGCTGCGTAACCTTCTCCCCTACTGATTAATGTGAACAAAATAATTAAATGCTTATTGTGTAATAAATTCGATAAATTTAAAATGTTTAATTCATTAGGATACCGAGTCACAAATTAATTGACTTATTGAACTTGATTGAAAACAGGGAGTTTAAACCCAAATTTCAATCCTGACATTGATATGATTCAATCCCTTGGTCGGACTCTCCGGTTGGATTTTTCATTCGTAATAAATTCTTGAGTTACTGACAATGATAAAGTTACTGACGCGATTACTCGTATGGAACAACCCGATAATAATAATTAAGCACAGTAAATCAAAATAGGAGTACAATGGTGCTTCGAAATTGACAATAATGATGACTGATGGGTTGATGTTGATATCATGGTAGCAGCGAAGGGGTGAACTGGCTAGTTCCTCCATAGGGCGCAAAGGCTAAGTATGAATTATACATCTTTCGGCAATGGGATATTTCGGTGGGTCAGAAATTCAGGTTTTTGACCTCAAATTTGGATTCAACACCATTGAAAACCTCTAGACTCCGAATTTTTGCCCATTGATACTATAACATGTGGTAGAAAAATTAAATAAAGAAATCACACGTTCGAAAAAAAGACGGGCCTCCATGAACGTGTGTGCATACTATTTTGTAGTATCCAAGGCCACTAGGCGTTCGAGACCACACGGGATTAGTTGAACGTCTCGATCCAAGGTCAGCAAGTTAATACGTCACAACAATTTACTACGTAACATCATTCAAATCTTCAACTTTCAGTAGCTTCCCTAATTTCTTCTAAACATTTTCTATATTTACAGTTATTCTTGACCCATGCTTTTTTGAGAAAAATAATTTTAAAACATTGACTGAAATACCCTATTATACCGGCGCCGAGTTCAAAATAATATTTTGAATATTATCTTCATATTATGAGGCGAGGGCTCAACCATCGTTACTGAATTGGAGGATTTAGACTAAACTAAATGACATTTGGGTCAAAAGTTTTTTTATTTGAAAATTGGGTCACAGTTTGTTATGATTGCAGCATGATAACTGGATGGGCGCCACATAGGTCCAATGTTCCTTACTAACCAATGCTTACTTTGAGCCTTTACAGACTGATATATATACACCACCCCCCTGTCTTTCCAAGTGACAACCTGAAAATAACAAGGACAAGTCAGTCACACGAATATGGAAAGGTAAAACAGCAGGTCTTCTGGCAATTCATAATGGGGGTGCGCCTGATTTTTTTTTTTTTTTTTTTAATCAAAAGTAGGACCTCATTTTGAGAATTTTGACACCAGCCGTTCTCTTTTTGGACGAGTAGATCTTTTTCTATGATTTTTCGAAGTTTCGAATGTTTATGACGTCACGCGCCCCTCCCGCCTGGGCGGGACCTCCCAGCCCACTGTGACGTAATAAACATTCGAAACTTTGAAAAATCATGGAAAAAGGTCTTCTCACGCTAGAAGGTCGCGGTTGGTGTCAAAATTCAAGGAATGAGGTCTAGTTTAGATTAAAAATAACAATAAACAGTTTTCTGTTTATAATAAATAAATAAATAATAAATAAAATATGTAGAAGTTATGGATGTTACAAGGGATTTACGTTTGCGCATGCGCAGAGGCTACTGTCAATTTTGAGGTCTTTATTTTCATAGGGGACCATCTACAACCTAATCCAAATAATTCCTGAAAATTTCATCTAAATCGGATGGAAAATGTGGAAGTTATGGCTATTACAAGGAATTCACGTTTGCGCATGCGCAGTGGCTACTATCAGTCTGGCGGTGATGATTTTCATAGGGGACCATCTACGCGCCAATCTGAACAATTCTCGAAAATTTCATCGATATCGGACAATAACTTCGTTTAGCTATGTCGGTTACAAGGATTTCATGACAGACACACAGATAGACAGACACGGAACCAAAATTGTTCAGAAAGGTCTGAAACGTAAAACGCGAGTGGAAATTTCGATTTTGGAGAACTTTTTTTTCAACCTTGAAAAGTGAATACAAAGCTTCCGCTACCTTGGTAGACTCGGAAGCAAAATGGAAGCATAGAGTTTTTTGGATATGAGTTTGTGATATACAAAAACTAATTTGTAATTTATACCTAGGTATAACGTTTCTAGGCATAACTTTTTCTTCGTAGCACATTTTGTTTCCGATTCTACCAAGCTTTGTTTTCACATTCCAAGGTTGAAAAAAAAATCTCTCCAAAATCGAAAGTTTTACTCGCGTTTTACGTTTTAAACGTTTCTGAACAATTTTGGTTTCGTGTCTGTCTGTCTGTCTGTCTGTGTGTCCGTTAGTGTGTGTGTCTGTCATGAAATCCTTGTAACGGGCATTACTATACGAAGTTATTGTTCGATTTCGATGAAATTCTCAGGGATTGTGCAGGTGGGCTTGTAGATGTTCCCCTATGAAAATCAACACCTAATAGAAGCTAAAATTTGAACGGGGATAAGGCTTCTATTGCGATTCACACTTGTGTTTCTTCAAGTGGATTCACAAGTGCACCCATTCTAATCAAGTTCTCTTTGGGAGCGAACGGTTTGTCCTACATATCTCTGGGTGGTCTCATTCGATCCTAAAAATTCTATATTGAGGAAAGAACAATATATTTTAACATTAAAAGTTTCCGAGCTAAAAGTTAATGATCTCAATCAAATGCTTCGGGGCACAACTAGGCCCCAAATGGAGCCCTTTACCAAATTTCATGAAATCCAAACTTTGGGGAGGGAGAGGGTAAATTCTTGGTCGATTCGAAAGGTTTATAATAATAATTAACCAAAATGGAGCTCTTTGGCAGGTAGAAACTCGATTTGACTTGTTTATTTCTTGTAAATGGTCGGTAGTGACAGTGGAAAAGCTGTGTTCTTTGCAGGTGGGTGATCGATACAGTAAAATAAAAAAACCTCCGTGGGATGGTGTGCAGATTTTTTCATTTGTATGATCTTAAGAATGTTAGTCGGACAAAGAAATGTGGGCTACAAAATCTTTTTTTTTTTTTTCAATCGTGTTCTTCAGAGATGTTGAACAATTTTGGAGCCGTGACCGTCTATGTGACCACTGTAATACCTTTATTTGAGCGAAAGCGTTGATGCTAGCATGGAATTTTGATTACATTTTCAGGGATTGTGTGTGTATTTTACCCCTGGATATTTTGTACCTTAGTAACTTTCTGACCGATGGTAATAAGTGCATTTTTGTTCAACTTTATGACATTAAATTGAATAGAAATTAAAACCACAAAGGTAACGAACTTCGAGATCCACGGAGGTTGACGTCGATGGGATCGATGGGTCCTCCTGGCCCGCCTCTTGGCCGGACACCTCGTGACCCGTGATTGTGGAGACTCCTTCCGCCCAGGCTGAGACCAGGTAGAAACAAGGCTACAAGTGTCACCAAAACGAGGGTGAACAAAAGGGCAGTCCTCATCGTGAAACATTTGTATAAATTCGTACTGTTACTATAAAAATTGATATTATGAGGTAAATTCAATGGCTTTTAAATGGACGTGCGCACACTACAGTTCGCTGCGACCCGATGCAATGCAATGCCTCTAGTGTGCGATGGCCTTACTGTGCCTGTTTATTACTCAATCACCAATGTTTTTACACTAACAATTCCTATACAGGGTGTCATCCTTTCGGGCGCACCACCGGGCAGGGTTCGATTCAACAACCAATTTGCAACAAAAAATGTCTCATAGCAACTGTTTTTTAGAGGCTTCGTTTTCGAGTTATTTCGCTTTTAAGATTTTTGTGTGTTTTCGATCTTATCTCAGTAAAACGGCTATAAATCACCAAATTTTCATTAAAATTTAAATCTGATTACATAGTTGGAAAGATATCCTTGATAGAAAAAAAAACTGTTTTTTTTTTAATTTTGAAAACGGGTAAAAATTGGACCCGAATCAAAAAATTGGTAAAATTTTGGAAATTTCAACTTTTTTTCAAAATCTCATAGGCATGTTAATTTTTACCTGTAGGCCTAAAAGATGCACAAAAATCTCAGCTTTCCAACGGTGTAGTCATTTCTATTTTGAAAGTGGGGCTTATCACTGAAATGTGTGTTTGAACGCGGGAAAACGTGAGTTTGATCAACAGAATCAGCGCTCCTGCTAAGACGATCTGAAATCTTGAAAGTGAAATAACTCAAAAACGAAGCCTCTAAAAAACAATTGCGCCCGAAAGGGTGACACCCTGTATTATGTCCGATTCATTTTATACAGGGTGTTCTACGAGTATAAGTTATCCACCAAACTTCTGGAGTAATTTTACAACTATCGTTCACCATTCGTTGAAATGCCTCAAATTTATGCATAGATTATATAAAAGACATAAAATGTCCCAATATGTTGCAGACTCGAATGCAAGCGTTTTTTTTACGTAGGTAACTCTCCTAAAAAATTATTATTATTTCGTGAATCGCGAAGATAAAGTTCCGTAGCAACGACCTGGTAGTATGTGGAAATTGTTGTCTTTACTTTGGCACATAAACGAAAAAACGTCACGAAAAAGCGTCACAAAATTGGCCGCAAAATCGGTCCCAAAAACGCGTTACTGTTAGTTTTGAGTGGAAATCTTTTTTTTTAATAACTGTAACGCTTTTTTGTGACCAGTTAGTGACGCTTTTTAGTGAAGTCTTATGGTTTTTTTATGGTACCAAAGTAAAGACATAAAATGTCAAAAATGACTTGATCGTATCGTCCAGCAATTCAAATACAAATGAGTCGGAAAAATTTGGAAAATTTGACTCAATTTGGAACAGAAGTGATATTTGTAAAATTGTTCAAAAATTCCAATATTGATGTAAATACCATGACGTCCTGGCTAACTCATTATCGCAGTTTAAACTTCTATTGAGACGCCAAGAGCAAGAGACGCCTAATGATGACAGTTGTGCAGTCAATTCTCTTGATTGGAGCGGAGGTGTGGCAGGCGCATTGAGTGTAGTGTTTGTCTGACAGAGATTAATAGCTGTGCAGCGTAGAGGAGCCCCACGAATCGCCTGTGCTTACCGAACAGTATCAGAATCCGCTATCTTTGCCCTCACGTGTGCTGTACCCATCCAGCTGATGGCTTCAGTGAGGAAAAGAATGAAGAAGATGAAGAAAGGAGAAGGGATGAAGGAAACAGGGCCTGCATAGCAGAGGAAGAAAGGGAGCGCACAATGGCAAAATACATGGACGGGAGAACATAGAGGAAGGTAGACTGGACGGCTGGTGCCAAACATTCAGACGCAGATGGAAAGGAAACATGGAGCAGTGAACTTCTTCCTTACGCAGTTCTTTACAGGACATGGACTTTTTAGAGCTTATTTGCATAAAATTGGGAAGGTATCCCCAACATATCTACACTGCTAGAACAAAGATGACGATGATGTGTTCCACACCTTCTTCAAATGCACCAAATGGGCGCCTGAAAGAAACCAGCTGATGGCAGACCTGGAGTTAGCTCCCCGGTGTTCAACACCAGAGGCTGTTGTCAGCAGGATTCTGGAAGGTTAAAGGAGCTGGACTGCTGTGGCAGAATACACGGAGAGCATCCTGACAAGGAAGATGCTCTTAGAACGAGAAAGAGAGAGGAGGAAGCATCTGGTCCGCCACCTCAGGACTCAGCGCGAAGTAATAAGTTAAACGGTCCGGGCCGAGTTCCAACGTGGGAAAAAAGGAGGTGTTTTTTTTAGTGGGTTTGAATCCCACATAACCGGAAGACGCGGACCCTTCCAGGAATCTTACGAGATCCAACTCCACTTATGGATCTTGAAGATTTTCTTACCTGACTGCCGAAAAAAAACTTCTATTGAGTGTGATACCGTAATACCTAGCTATTGATCCCGGTTCACCATGAAATTGTTACATCTAACATAAAAAGCTCGTCACCGCGACTCTTCTCCCTAACACGAGCATTTGCCCACATAGGAAAATAGTTTCTGTTCTAGGTTTTGAATTTGTTCATTGTGTGTACATTTTTACTTACTTACTTGCAAAATACAACTTTATAAAATAAAAAACATAGCAGCCTTTAGCCAATGATAGGTAATTGATGAGAACAACAATTTAACTTACAGCTCGGCCCTACACTGCGTAACCCGTAGATGTCGTCATTGAAATCGGAGATCTCATTCTGCCTGCTGCCCCAGTCTTGGTGACGAAGAGGAGGCAACCCGCCTAGAAGTGTAGCCAAAACGAGGGTGAACGAAAGTGCGGTCTTTGTAATGGGACTATAGAATTGATATTATAAGGTCAACTTGTGCACCAGGTCAATCTATCGCATCGCAAAATCCGTCTGGATAAGTTCAGTGGCATTTAAATGGACGTGCGCACACTACAGTTCGCTGCGACCCGATGCAATGCGATGCCTCTAGTGTGCGATGGCCTTACTGTGCCTGTTTATTACTCAATCACCAACGTTTTTAGACTAACTATTCCCTTATGTCCGATTTATTTTATATAATCACGAAAACTATACAGTTTGTCCTGTGTTAAGGACTGCAAAACTTAAGGAGTCGTCTCTACTATTAACTTTGGTGAGAAAGTGTCCTATAACATTTTTTTTATTAGTTAATTAACAGTAACAGGAGGTTTCCATTATTTTTCCGACGGTCACTTTTTGACCATCATCCCACCTTTCTGACCGATCGTCACGTCACGATTCAAGGAAGCGTTACAATATTCATTTTAACTTTTGCATTAGTCATCTTATATGGTACAATCTTTGATGAATAAGTCACCATACAACATTTTGCAATAGGTAGTGGAAACAATTTTGGTGGGTAAAACGCTGCAAATTATTACACAAAGGTTTATTATTTCTTTGTATAGATCACTCGCCTGCAAAGAACACAGCTTTGCCATTGTCAGTACTAACTAACCAGCTTCACAATCATGTTTAATTAATTGGAAAAATAAAGAGTTATACAATTCAAAGAAACGATCGCATTTTAGTCAGATGAAATTTGAACGGAGGTTAGACCTCTTTGGTGATTCACACTCGTGATTCTGTTTTATCGAAGGAAAACTCTTAAGTAGGTACTTGTAGGGATCGTCCTACAAAGCTCCGCGTGGTCCCTAAAATTTCTAAAAATTCAATATTATCCTTAAGTGATGAAAAAACTATACCTTTATTTCGAGAGTTTTCGAGCTAGGGCACTTTTGAAAATGTATACCCTCAATTTCCACCCCTTAGAACTAACTGACATCAACCAAAAGCTTCACGGCACAACTAGACCTCAAATGGAGCCCATCTACCAAATTTGAACCGAATCGGTCCAATCGGTCCAAAGAATCGGTCCGGGTTGCTAAGAAAAGTGCCGCGTACGACGGACGGACGGAAAATTTTTTATTTGATTTTGAAACGTAAACCAAACAAATTTTGAGGGGGGTTGAAAATTTTTTTCTTGGTCGATTCCAAAGGTTTTGAATTGAAAATAATGAACCAACGATTTTACAGGATACATTTTTACCTAAATCAATTGTAGAAACGACTCCTGAAGTTTCGCTGTCCTTAACATGGGAGTGAGTACCTAATATGATTCAATCGTAATTTAAATGGTAAGGCTTGGAATTACCACTGACCAATACGAGCCGTGACGTGAAATTATTTATGGTTATTCTGCAGATCAAAAATGCGTATTGTTCATGAAAAACTCCTATCTCATAACTGTAACTGGTGAGTCATCTGATACCAAAATACCTAATTCCTGTTCCTGGTCCTATTGATCCAGGTTCACCATGAAATTGGTACATCCAACATAGCAGACTTGAGCCAATGATAGGTAATTGATGAAAAAAAATTTGCATACCCCTCGGACTTCCACAGCGTGACCCGGTAATAATGTCGTAGATATGAGCCCCCCTGGAGCCCCGGTTGGGGTTGCCACAAGCAGTCACCCAGGCTCCGAGTGTCGCCAAAACGACGGTGAACAAAAGGGCGGTCCTCATCGTGAAACTGGATGATGGATCTGTGAAACTGTTTACTATGTATGTCGGGAAACTACATCGCCGGAAAACTACAAACGTTCTTTTTTCAAGAACATTTTTATTATATCGGGTTACATAAAATTCGTATTGCAGTTTTAGTCGAATTCGTTTGTATGAATTTTATTTGATGAATTGAAATGAAGGCGAAGCACAATTTTGGGCGGTTTCGGATCAAAAACAGGCGGCATCTATAATATGTATTACAATATTACAGTACAATCGATCTTTGTGTTCCTTAAAACCCGATCCATCAGTATTTGTTCAAAGTCAGTATAAAAAAGTGAACGTGGATTTACGACCAAAAATGACGAGAAAATTCTTTGTCGGAAAATATGAGTTGAGTAGCACGTCAATGAATTTTATGATAAGTCTTCATAGACGTCTTTGAATTTGGATCGGCAGTTTACCTATTCCTCATAGATATTGAAGACCCCCAGGTATCGAAATTCACAAACTCATCGGTAGTTTCCGAAATTGTAAAACCTTGTCCCATTGCAGTTCCATTGTTACGTTCTGTAGTTATGGGGGTTTTACATTTGAGAGGGTAATCGGAGGGCACTGATTTTCATAGGGAACCATCAGAACAAGGTCGTAAATTCCACGAAAATATTATCGAATCCGAACAGTAACTTCATATAGTTTTGCCCTTTACAAGGATTTACGAACACATAGGTAGACCGACCGAAGTTGTTCAGGAAGATACTTGAAAAGTAAGTGGAAATTTTGGATCGGAGGACTTTTTAGGACGTCCCACAGTATGACTTCGGCGTCCTTAAGCGATTAAAAACACCGGAACTTGTTGGTTTACTCGAGAAATCGGCCACTTCAAAGGCTCATTTCTACCTCCAATTCTTGGAAAAAGTCGAGATAGAAAGTTAAAAACACCGAAACTTGTTGGTTTACTCGAGAGAATCGGCCACTTCAAAGGCTCATTTCAACCTCCAATTCTTGGAAAAAGTCGAGATAGAAGGTTAAAAACACCGAAACTTGTAGGTTTACTCGAGAGAATCGGCCTCTTCAAAGGCTCAATTCTACCTTCAATTCTAGGAAAAAGTCGAGATTAAAAAGTAGAATCCGAATATCGAATAACAAATTTCCCGCCCGTCACTTTTCTTAGTTACCCTGGACCGATTTGGTTCAAATTTGGTATATGGGCTCCATCTGGGGTCCAGTTGTGCCGCAAAACTTCTGAGATAGAAGGTTAAAAACACCGAAACTTGTAGGTTTACTCGAGAGAATCGGCCTCTTCAAAGGCTCAATTCTACCTTCAATTCTTTGAAAAAGTCGAGATTAAAAAACTCGGCGCTTTGCGCCTCGGCGGGGGGCTCCGCCCCCCTGCACCCCCCGGTTTATTTCTTTTTCCATACCCTGTATGAAATCATGGGAACACAGAATGTGTTTTTGCGATGCTAGTCATCCGTTAAATAAAAAACAACAATAATAAATGTGGAGTCTTTGGCAATAATAAAATAAATAATTGTTAGACATTTAATTTGGTCTAAAACCCTATAAATGTTTTAAAACCCTATGCTTTTCAATTGATATGAACCTCCAGTTTATGCTGTATGAACAGATGACACCTCGTCCAAAAAGGAGAATCTCTCTTCCTTCTTTCAAGAGAAGAGCTCCATCTAACCAAGAAGATCAAAATGAAGAGTTATAATAAAAGGGATTTTATAATAAAAGTTATTATAAAAGGGATATCCTGCTTTGTGGATGCGCACATTTATAGGGTTTTAGACCAAATTAAATGTCTAACAATTATTTATTTTATTTTCAATCCACTCAGGCGCCTTCAGCATTCTCCTTTGACCCTGCCTCTCAAATTTCAGGTTCCTGTGTTCAACAGGAGAGGAAATGGCCTTGGAGCTCACTCAACTGATCAGTGACCACTCAGGCGCCTTCAGCATTCTCCATTGACCCGCCCTCTAAAATTTCAGCTTCCTGCGTTCAACAGGAGAGGAAATGGCCTTGGAGCTCACTCAGCTGATCAGTGACCACTCAGACGCCTTCAGCATTCTCCATTGACCCGCCCTCTCAAATTTCAGCTCCCTGCGTTCAACAGGAGAGGAAATGGCCTTGGAGCTCACTCAGCTGATCAGTGACCACTCAGGCGCCTTCAGCATTCTCCATTGACCCGCCCTCTAAAATTTCAGCTTCCTGCGTTCAACAGGAGAGAAAATGGCCTTGGAGCTCACTCAGCTGATCAGTGACCACTCAGGCGCCTTCAGCATTCTCCATTGACCCGCCCTCTCAAATTTCAGGTTCCTGCGTTCAACAGGAGAGGAAATGGGCTTGGAGCACACTCAGCTGATCAGTGACCACTCAGGCGCCTTCAGAATTCTCCATTGACCCACCCTCTCAAATTTCAGGTTCCTGCGTTCAACAGGAGAGGAAATGGCCTCGGAGCACACTCAGCTGATCAGTGACCACTCAGGCGCCTTCAGCATTCTCCATTGACCCGCCCTCTTAAATTTCAGCTTCTTGCGTTCAACAGGAGAGAAAATGGCCTTGGAGCTCACTCAGCTGATCAGTGACCACTCAGGCGCCTTCAGCATTCCCATTGACCCGCCCTCTAAAATTTCAGCTTCCTGCGTTCAACAGGAGAGAAAATGGCCTTGGAGCTCACTCAGCTGATCAGTGACCACTCAGGCGCCTTCAGCATTCTCTATTGACCCGCCCTCTCAAATTTCAGGTTCCTGCGTTGAACAGGAGAGGAAATGGCGTTGGAGCACACTCAGCTGATCAGTGACCACTCAGGCGCCTTCAGCATTCTCCTTTGACCCGCCCTCTCAAATTTCAGCTCCCTGCGTTGAACAGGAGAGGAAATGGCCTTGGAGCTCACTCAACTGATCAGTGACCACTCAGGCGCCTTCAGCATTCTCCATTGACCCGCCCTCTCAAATTTCAGCTCCCTGCGTTCAACAGGAGAGGAAATGGCCTTGGAGCTCACTCAGCTGATCAGTGACCACTCAGGCGCCTTCAGCATTCTCCATTGACCCGCCCTCTCAAATTTCAGCTCCCTGCGTTCAACAGGAGAGGAAATGGCCTTGGAGCTCACTCAACTGATCAGTGACCACTCAGGCGCCTTCAGCATTCTCCATTGACCCGCCCTCTCAAATTTCAGGTTCCTGCGTTCAACAGGAGAGGAAATGGCCTTGGAGCTCACTCAACTGATCAGTGACCACTCAGGCGCCTTCAGCATTCTCCATTGACCCGCCCTCTCAAATTTCAGCTCCCTGCGTTCAACAGGAGAGGAAATGGCCTTGGAGCTCACTCAGCTGATCAGTGACCACTCAGGCGCCTTCAGCATTCTCCATTGACCCGCCCTCTCAAATTTCAGCTCCCTGCGTTCAACAGGAGAGGAAATGGCCTTGGAGCTCACTCAGCTGATCAGTGACCACTCAGGCGCCTTCAGCATTCTCCATTGACCCGCCCTCTCAAATTTCAGGTTCCTGCGTTCAACAGGAGAGGAAATGGCCTTGGAGCTCACTCAACTGATCAGTGACCACTCAGGCGCCTTCAGCATTCTCCATTGACCCGCCCTCTCAAATTTCAGCTCCCTGCGTTCAACAGGAGAGGAAATGGCCTTGGAGCTCACTCAGCTGATCAGTGACCACTCAGGCGCCTTCAGCATTCTCCATTGACCCGCCCTCTAAAATTTCAGCTTCCTGCGTTCAACAGGAGAGAAAATGGCCTTGGAGCTCACTCAGCTGATCAGTGACCACTCAGGCGCCTTCAGCATTCTCCATTGACCCGCCCTCTCAAATTTCAGGTTCCTGCGTTCAACAGGAGAGGAAATGGGCTTGGAGCACACTCAGCTGATCAGTGACCACTCAGGCGCCTTCAGAATTCTCCATTGACCCACCCTCTCAAATTTCAGGTTCCTGCGTTCAACAGGAGAGGAAATGGCCTCGGAGCACACTCAGCTGATCAGTGACCACTCAGGCGCCTTCAGCATTCTCCATTGACCCGCCCTCTAAAATTTCAGCTTCCTGCGTTCAACAGGAGAGAAAATGGCCTTGGAGCTCACTCAGCTGATCAGTGACCACTCAGGTGCCTTCAGCATTCTCCATTGACCCGCCCTCTAAAATTTCAGCTTCCTGCGTTCAACAGGAGAGAAAATGGCCTTGGAGCTCACTCAGGCGCCTTCAGCATTCTCTATTGACCCGCCCTCTCAAATTTCAGGTTCCTGCGTTGAACAGGAGAGGAAATGGCCTTGGAGCACACTCAGCTGATCAGTGACCACTCAGGCGCCTTCAGCATTCTCCTTTGACCCGCCCTCTCAAATTTCAGCTCCCTGCGTTGAACAGGAGAGGAAATGGCCTTGGAGCTCACTCAACTGATCAGTGACCACTCAGGCGCCTTCAGCATTCTCCTTTGACCCGCCCTCTCAAATTTCAGCTCCCTGCGTTGAACAGGAGAGGAAATGGCCTTGGAGCTCACTCAACTGATCAGTGACCACTCAGGCGCCTTCAGCATTCTCCATTGACCCGCCCTCTAAAATTTCAGCTTCCTGCGTTCAACAGGAGAGAAAATGGCCTTGGAGCTCACTCAGCTGATCAGTGACCACTCAGGTGCCTTCAGCTTTCTCCATTGACCCGCCCTCTAAAATTTCAGCTTCCTGCGTTCAACAGGAAAGAAAATGGCCTTGGAGCTCACTCAGCTGATCAGTGACCACTCAGGCGCCTTCAGCATTCTCCATTGACCCGCCCTCTAAAATTTCAGCTTCCTGCGTTCAACAGGAGAGAAAATGGCCTTGGAGCTCACTCAGCTGATCAGTGACCACTCAGGCGCCTTCAGCATTCTCCATTGACTTGGTTGCACGTGACCACATTGACCCAGCATTCCAAGGCTTGGTTGCACGTGAATATCATTATAAAATTCGCGTAACGATTTTTTCTGTCGTTTTTTCGTGACGATTTTTCTTCGGTAGGTCATCGCAAAAACACATTCTGTGTTAAAAGTAGAATCCGAATATCGAATAACAAATTTCCCGCCCGTCACTTTTCTTAGTTACCCTGGACCGATTTGGTTCAAATTTGGTATATGGGTTCCATCTGGGGTCCAGTTGTGCCGCGAAACTTCTGGTTGATGTCAATCACTTCAATGGGGTGAAAATTGAGAGTTAATATTTCAAGAGTGCCCTAGCTCACACACTCTCGGAATAAAGATATCGTTTTGTCATCAGTTTTCAATAGTATTGAATTTTTAGAGACCACCCGGAGCTCTGTAGGACAAACCGTTCGCTCAATACGAGAACTCAATGGTCGTACTTACGATAAATCAGAAACACGAGTGTGAATCGCAAAAGAGGTCTACTCCATTGAAATTGCAGGTTGACCAAAATTCGATCGCTGTTCGTTTCTCCGAGTTATATTCAGATTTGCTTCTTTAGCAACCAAAAATCATTTTTCCATCCCTATTTCTTCGAATCGAGTGCGAGGAGTTTATTTCTGCCAAGTAAACTTGATTGTGAAGGTGTGAAGTATGCAGAGGGTACTTAATGGTTGGTAGTTTAAAAAAATAGTGACAATGGCAAAGCAGTTATCTTTGCAGACGAGTGATCTTGTGTATGTGTGATTTGTAACCGCGAATAGATAAACTCGTGAATTTCGGTAAATGAACTGAACATATTTTATTGCTGTCTCATCATCTCCAAGACATTGTAAGATATATAGAAACATACGGTACAAACAAATAATAATAGGATGTAGGATGGCAGCCACATTACTCCCCCCCCCCCCCCCCAAGTTTCAACGATACCGTTCTGGAAACCGGACTTGTCGACCGCTCTGAGTTGTAGTATGATGAGTTGCCGGGACAGAAGTTGGTGTGCTGGCCTGTGGGATCGAAAATGGATGAGGAGATGGAGATGATGAGGAGATCTGCGGGCTGAGCCAGTATGAAAGCTGGTTCGACTCTGTCTACCGAAACACTCTGCTCTCCACGAGGCGTCTGTAGGCGAAAACGCTGCAAATCATTGCTCAAAGGTTTATTATTTTCTGTATAGATCACCCTTCTGTATAGATCACTGGTTCTCCATCAATAGCACCTACCACCATCTGTATTCTCCCTTGACCTCCCCTCTCAAATTTCAGCTTCCTGCGTTCAATCGGATTGAAAATGGCTTAGGAGCTCACTCAGCTGATCAGTGATCTGAAGAGTGAAGAAGATCTCCTCGAATGCTGGAGACGCCTGGAAGAGCATTTCCATTCAATAGGAGTAAAAATGGTTTCGGAGCTCACTCAGCTGATCAGTGATCTAAAGAGTGAAGAAGATCTCCTCGAATGCTGGAGACGCCTGGAAGAGCACTTCCATTCAATAGGAGTAAAAATGGCTTTGGAGCTCACTCAGCTGATCAGTGATCTGAAGAGTAAAGAAGATCTCCTCGAATGCTGGAGACGCCTGGAAGAGCACTTCCATTCAATAGGACTGAAAATGGCTTCGGAGCTCACTCAGCTGATCAGTGATGTGAAGAGTGAAGAAGATCTCCTCGAATGCTGGAGACGCCTGGAAGAGCACTTCCATTCAATAGGAGTAAAAATGGCTTTGGAGCTCACTCAGCTGATCAGTGATCTGAAGAGTGAAGAAGCCTTTGAGCAATGATTTGCAGCGTTTTTTACCCACCAACATTTTTTTTAACTACCAACTTTTTTTACCTACCAGCTAGGTACTACCTACCACCCCGTACTGGCTTCACACCTTCACAATCAAGTTTATTAGAAAGAACTAAACGCTTCACACTCGATTGGAAAAATAGAAAGCTTAATATGGAAATTTGATTACTGGTTACGCAGAAGGCAAAACTGTAAACAAATTGAAGAAATGAACAGCGATCGCATTTTAGTCCGATAAAATTTGAATGGAGATTAGACCTCTTTTGCGATTCACACTCATGATTCTGTTTTATCGAAGGAAAACCTTCAAGTACTCGTAGGGACCGAACGGTTTGTCCTACAGAGCTCCGGGTGGTCTCAAAAATTTTTAAAAATTCAATACTATTTAAAATTGGTGAAAAAACGATACCTTTATTTCGAGAGTTTTCGAGCTAGGGCACTCTTGAAAATTTCAACCCTTAATTTTCACCCCTTAGAAGTGACCTACATCAACCAAAAGCTTCGCGGCACAACTAGACCCCAAATGGAGCCCATATACCAAATTTGAACCAAATCGGTCCAGTGTTGCTAAGAAAAGTGCCGCGTACGGCGTACGGCGTACGGCGTACGGCGGACGGACGGAAATTTTTTTATTCGATTTTCGTATTCTACGTACTTACCTTGAAACGTAAAACATCAAATTTTGAGGGGGGGTTAAAAATTTTTTTTTCTTGCTCGATTCCAAAGGCTTATTATTGAAAATAATAAACCAAAACTTTGTCTGTATGGGACAGTACGCGATAAGGGCCATCGTAAGTAGGTTGCAAAGATCTTCTCATAGCATCCTGTCGTACGAAAACATGCGAAGAAACAGGTAAATCTGGATGGACATAAGGAATTTTGGCGGTGTGATGTTTGAAAGGAACTGGACGGAGGTTACGGATTTCAACGTTACCGACAGTCCTCCTAGGATTACGTTCCTACCTTATCCCAGACATTGGAGTAACGCCAGCAGAAATCATCTATGGAGAACGTATTCGTCTTCCAGTTGATTTTTTCGATTCCCCCAGCAGACCTTCTGATCTTCCAAATTTACTTGTGAAATTGCGTGACCATGTCCGTAACCTTCCCGTTCTCCCTGCAGAATATAGTACGATATCGGAAAACATTCGTATTGTACAACATTTTCGAGGGAAATTCAGGAGGGATCGGTAGATATGCGATCGTTATACTTAATACACCGAAAGTTTGATTTTACGGGGTCACCACTTGTGTATGTGTGGTTTGTAACCGCGAATAGATAAACTCGTGAATTTCGGTAAACGAACTGAACATAATATGTTCAGTTCGTTTATTATGGCTGCCATCCTACATCCTATTATTATTTGTTTGTACCGTAAGATTCTATATATCTTACGGTACAAACAAATAATAATAGGATGTAGGATGGCAGCCATAATCTGTACAGAAAAATAATAAAACTTTGTGTGATAATTTGCAGCGTTTTTCTAAGTCGATGGAAAATCCGTGGAACGCTCGTTAAGGACGATAACTTGCTTGTAGGTTGTGACATTTTCAAATACCTTCTGATCTCTTTGACATCACTAAAGCTCCCTTATGTAGGTGCGTACATATAACTGACTTTGTACATGTGGCAATACTTGTTACATGCGGCGTTAATGTTTTCGAGTCTTCACAGAAGGGTTTATCACTCCATAACGTCGTCCCGTTTCATCTCTGTTCTTCCATTTCCCGTTGGAGTTGTTGCTTTTGATAGCAGAAGGAACGTTAAATTACTAATTTTTCTTTTTACAATCACCGCTCTCGAAATCTCACCCGAGCAACATCCATCATTAAGTTTTGCGAAGGGTATGGGAAAACCGACATTCTCTAACCACTGTTCCGTCCCAGAGTAGCCTTTTCGGGCTCGGAGCCTCCCGCGGTCATTAATTTATTACATGCCTTCTCGCTCTGTCCTTTGAAGTTTTCATCCGTTTTCCTCCCCTTTTCTCGACTCCTTCGTAGCAAACAAAACGGCCCGAGGACGGTACTTGAGGTTTACAATTTAATGTGGTTTCACTCTCCCTTTTATACGACTGCTGGAAGTCGTTCGCCGCCGGTCGGTCAGTAAAAATACGACCCTTTGAGCCGGTACACATTTTTACTTGATGGTTTAAAAAGGGTTTACGCGTAAGTTTTTTTTAAATATCTAAATTATGACGCAACGAATTTATATTTTGTATAGAATACTGCGGAATTCTTGGTTAAATTGGTAAGTAGCACTTGATTATGATTAACGAAACAGGTGAATAAAAGTTGCAGTCGAACTTTGTACTGCTAGTGTGTGCTCATGATTCCATAGAGCGATGTGGTGCAAAAAATGAGAGAACAGAGGACAGAGCAATGGTTGATATTTCGGCCTAGATCCCCAATACTTGGTAACCGAGGAAAACGAGAAAAGACATTGCACCATGATGTTCTTTCACCTTGCATTGCCCGTTGAAAGAAGCTGCAAAAAGGGGTGAAAAGTTGAGCAACAACCAAAAGTACTTGAGTCACTTGAGAATCGTAAGTTTCAAACTCCGACGTATGTAGAGGGTCTCAGTCGGTCGCCGTTTTTTTCTCGTTGCGGGTTAGTCTAATCTCTTACGAAAAGGCGCTGTCCCCCCCCCTCCAACCCGTCAGAAGGAGCAACTTTGCTCCTTCCACTCCCCACCACCCACCACTCCCCCCCCATCCAGGGGCCAGCCCCCATCCACCAGCCTTCTCATAACTAGCTAGTTATCAACAGTTTTTCTCAGGAAATAATCATCCAATATTCATGTTTCTTGTGGCATTCTTCTTATCTGTATAATCTCTACACCCATGCACTCGTTTAATTCCAAAAGCAAAAAATAATTTTAAAAGTCTGCCAAGTGGGTGTGGCACACAGCTTCCTCGTATCAATAACATCAATATCTAAGTACCTTTCACTACCTTCATAGAGGACCATCCACACGCTAATCTGAACAACCCTGAGAAATTTCGTCGAAATAGGATGGAAAATGTAGAAGTTATGACTGTTACAAGGAATTCACGTTTGCGCATACGCAGCAGCTACTATTAGTCTGGGGAAGATGATTTTCATAGGGGACCATCTACACGCCAACCCGCACAATCCCTGAAAATTTCATCGAAATCGGATGAAAAATGTGAAAGTTATGCCGTTACAAGGAATTCATGTTTGCGCATGCGCAGCGGCTACTATCAGTTCGGGGGTAATGATTTTCATAGGAAACCATCTACACGCCAATCCCTGAAAATGTCATCGAAATCAGATGAGAATTGTAGAAATTATGGCTGTGGCAAGGATTTCACGACAGACACTCAGGCAGACAGACACGGAACCAAAATTGTTTAGAAAGGTCTGAAACGTAAAAATGCGAGTGGAAATTTCGCTTTTGGAGAAATTTTTTTTCAACCTTGAAAAGTGAAAACAAAGCTTCCGCTACCTAAATTTGGAATTTTCAAGACTTTTGAAATTTATTAGTGCACCTACCTAGAGAATTGAAAAACTAAAAGATTTTTCTTGCTCGGTTCCATTGGTTCATATTGAACATAATAAACCAATACATAAGGTTTTTGGGGTTAGGTTTCGATTATCCCCTCGTGTTTTGCTAGCTTCAGAGGTCACAATATTGTATATTTGTGGTATTGGATTATAAAGAGTAACACTTCACGATCAATAATAAACTGTACATATATCCCACTTCTGAAATTGTGGAATTGGATTTGGATGTTGGCACGGGTTCAAATCACGGAAACACAGATAAAAACATCAGTTGTGCGCGACCCGAAATCGGCGTTTTTGTGGGCACAAATTGAGTTCAATCCCACTTCTGAAATTGTGGTATTGGATTATAAAGAGTAACACTTCACGATCGATAATAAACCGTATATAATTCAAATAAATCACAACAGGACTGCGGTAGGTCATAACATAAACTAAAAACTAAAACTCGAAAAACAGGGAGGTTCCTATTTTAGTAGGGTGGAGTGTCACTAGGTGCGCTAGGTGTCGCTAGGTTTTGGCGGGTCTTACTACATATTAAAATTAATGAAAACAATTTTATAATAAAATTTAGCTATAAGAATGCGAGTCTCACATTTCATTGAGTATCAATATCCTCCTACGGTATCCATCTCACCAAGAATACTAGCAAAAGTACGAGTAGTTTTCGATTCATAGCGTTCAGCTCGGCTCAACCTCACTGGCAGCCCTATTGTTTCCTAGTTATTCAGGAATCTCATACATCCTCATATTTCCACTCACCCCGATCTCTTCCTGCCGTCATGAATACTCCCGACCGGAGAACGCGGACCTTTGCGAAGCCAACTTCAAACCCCCGTGCGAAACTTTATCGGCCTCGCGGTTTTGCTCACATTAACTCGCGGAGCTAATCGAGTTTGTTTCGTGAGCTTTCCCTCTTTGAACAATGGAAGTAACCGTAGATCTACTGACGAGCATTTTGCTGCGCAGCTCTATAGTCGGGCGGTAGCGGAATTAATGATCGTGTTTGAACCGACTGAAGTAGATATGAATGGTATGTGAAGCCGTCCATATGAAGCCTTGGAGTTTGAGTGCACGATACGTGATCAGATAAGTAGCTTACTAAATAAAAGAGGCAATTTTTTTTTTTTTTTTTTTTACACAGATGTGTCTTTTGGCTGGGGGTCAAAAATTGTTCCGACACTTATTTTTCCACGAAAAAATGCAACGCTGCAACCAGTGAACAAAATCATAGCTACATATCGGTAGCTATGAAGCAAGGTTATTTAGAATACTGCAATACATTACGTGCAATCGGAGAGTTTAAAAATCTATTTATTCATAGAAACAAGGAAGATATCCAAGATCTATTGTTTCTCCCTCTAAGGGAGAAATTTCCCCCTTAGAAAAGACTGACACTAATCAAAAGCTCCGGGCCACAACTAGACCCCAATTTTCTAAGCATGTTAGTTTTTGAGCTGAACATTATTTATTGTTCTTATTGTGGAAATTATGTAACGTTTACCCCTCAACAGCATGGTTCAAATCAAATTTGATAAATAATATCATTAATTTGTAGTTAAATTTTGGTTTATTATTTTAAATGACAAGCCATTGGAATCGAGCTAGAAAAAAATTGTAACCCCTCCCCCCCCTCAAAATTTGATGTTTTACGTTTCAAGGTACGTAGAATACGAAAATCGAATATAAAATTTTCCGTCCGCCGTACGTCGTACGCGGCACTTTTCTTAGCAAACCTGGACGGATTTGGTTCAAATGTGGTAAATGGGACTAAATGTGCCTTCACATTTCACAATGAAGTTTATTAGAAAGAACTAAACGCTCCACGCTCGATTCGAAAAATAGGGAGCTTCATATGGAAATTTCATTACTGGTTGCTCAGAAAGCAAAACTGAATACAACTCGAAGAAACGGATAACGATCGAGTTTTGGTAAGCTAAAAATTCAACAGAGATTTTGTGATTCACACTCGTGATTCTGTTTTATCGAAGGAAACCCCTTAAGTACTCGTAGGGAACGAACGGTTTGTCCTGTAGAGCTCCGGGTGGCCTCACAAATTTTTAAAAATTCAAAACTATTTAAAATTGGAGAAAAAACGATACCTTTATTTCGAAAGTTTTTGAGCTAGGGCACTCTTGAAAATTTTAACCCTTAATTTTCACCCCTTAGAACTGACTGACATCAACCAAAAGCTGCTCGGCACAACTAGACCCCAAATGGAGCCCATATACCAAATTTGAACCAAATCGGTCCAGGGTTGCTAAGAAAAGTGCCGCGTACTGCGTTTTTCTGATGCGAATCATCTAGGATTCAAAGGTGGAAAGTCTCTTTCTCTTTGCAAAGTCTCTTTCTGTTACGAATCATTTAGGATTCTAAGGTGCGGTTTTTCTTAACACTTTCCCAGGAAATTGATCGCTGCATCATCGAGCTGTTTAGGTAAGGTAGATAAGTCCAAATTGTAAATAAAGTTGAGAAGGTTCTTAGATGACGAGATGTATAATATACATATTATGTTAAATCAAGTTGAACTCACACTAGAAAAGTTTTTTTTGGAGGTATAAGAAAAGAAAAGAAAATTCTCTTATTTGGAGGTATAAGATTGACAAGTGTAACCAATCAATGATCGCACATCAAGTCAGTCCTATGCCTGAGAAAGAAATGCCAAAGCTGGCCAAATTTCGTTTGGCAAGGTTTTGGAAATAATAACAAGCGTGTGAGAGTGAAATATTACGGCCAGACTGTCTCTTGAGGCCTTGAGCCCTCGGCTTCTTATGAGGGGTCTACATCTCCCCCAGGCTACCCCTTCCGCGAGGTAGGCTGCCTACCCTGAGCCTCTGGAGAATCCTCAGGTCAGGTGAGATACTATGGCTGTCTTCATTTTATTAAATTCTCATAAAATCTTTTAATTTTTAATGTAAAGCCAGGTTCAGGCTCGTAATCTGGGTTAGGATTCGAGGGGAGCGGACCACATTTCTCAGGTAACAAAACCATACTTAAATATTTATAAAAATATTTAGGTAAAATTGACAAAAATGTTTGTGTCACATGTCAATTTTACGATTGTTAAAGCATCAAAATTTTGAGAAAAATGAAGGAAGAAGAAAATAAAGCACTATTCTTCAGTCAGAAAAGCATATTGCAACGTTCTAGGCGTCTTCACCTCTCCAAGACTTCACTTCCCTAGAGATGAGCTAAGCAACGATCAACAACCAAAAATATCAACAGGTCGGAATTCCCACTTTTTACTTTTGCCTTATAGATTTTGAAAATGGTAAAGTAAAAAGTAAGTAGAGTAAACAACCATTTCAGTTTGGATTTTCGTCCGACTGCCATTTCTCGAGTCGCAGACGCCATCAGCTGTCTTCCGAAAGGAAGAAGATTTCTCTCATGGCTTCCCATTGCTCTGGGTTGTGACGAGGGGGTTGAGCACAAAACTGCACGCAAAAAATTCACGCTGCCGGCGAAGAGACTTGAACCCACAACCCCCCAGAAGTCGGTCCGAATTCCACCACCATACATCGCTCGCCCCTGCAATCGTGGCTACACTGGACCCCGATTTTGAAAACGGTGTTTAGCGAAATATTAAAAATAGTCTATTCTTTGTAATTTTTGTCAATTTTCACTTATACGTGCTCCAGTAGAACCAACCAATTTCTTATTCATATACAAATAACTAGATTATTAGATTTAGAGATTTTGATACATCAAAATTTTGGATATATTGGACAATATATCTTGTATCAATCAGGCCTGCAGCCAGAATTTGGTTTCGTGATCATGTTCATCAATAAAAAATATGTTGTTGAATGAATCTTTTGAAGAAATTGAGAACTTTTTCTAATCTTTTTGTCATTTAGTTGGAATGTTTGATATTTGAATGAGTGGGAGGAACTTAGTATGTCGCCTGTGTTTTTAGAAATGAGGAACAATTTCTGAGCAACGCAGGAAAAACCATATTTCCAACTTGAGGCTGAACAGTTGAAGTAAAAGCAATCAATATTACAGACATAGTGCTTGAAAGTGATGATATCGCACATCCGGAGCAAGACTGGTATAAGTCAAAAAACCCAACTGATGGGAAATCGCATTTAAAGATTTTCGACTTCTTTGTTGTTCTATAACAGTCATCTGAACGAATTTTTTTAATATCTCAAGGGTCTACGGCACTCATATACTATTTAACTATCATGTGCTATACCAAAATTGCTTCGTTACCTCTTCATTTGCGACCAGCATGCTTAAATTGATCAAATTCCTATGATGTACCACTATTACCCCAAGAAATGGTGGAACATCTCAAAATAAACCAGAGTTGTAATTCTAAAAGTGGAACCAATACATGACCTTTCGGATCAAAAGTGGTACATCTCATATTATACCAACGTTACAACATGCAGACCAAAGAGAAATTCCATTTTGTTTTGGAGAAATACTGGTGCATCTCAAAATAAACCAGTATTGCAATGTAATTGTAATTTAAAACTAGATCAACCACTCTAATTATTGTTGGATCAAAAGCGGTACATCTGATATATACCAGTATTACACATACCTTGAGTTCATCACACTTCGGCGTCTGGCGCATAACTGAAGTGATCCAGTCTTGCTCCGACGCCATGGTAGAAGAATGGCTCAGAACCATACTGGTTTATCTGCTCTCTAGCGGCCAATAACTAAGTTATCGTTAAACCCGTTCTACCCCCGTGTAGAGCTCGACGAGAGCTATCTGGTGGAATATATAACTCAAAACCGCCAATTTCGGACTTATACCAGTCTTACTCCGGATGTGCGATATGTGTCATTAAAAGCGGGAAAGCACTGCGTGACTTCATACAACGTACTTTACTGAAAAAACATCTAGTTTGGTATGTACCCTTCTAGTTGGAACTAGAATATTTCCCTCTAAAACTCAATTCAAAAGTGTTTCTTTGGTGATTTCTTCTTTCCTACTTGGTGAAGTAGTCTTCAGTATTATGATTGGAAGCCGGGTAAAAACTACTTAATTTCGGACTTTTTTCCGATTTCTGCTCTCAAGTATCTCATTACTTTATTCCGGTCGTTTTCTATTCAAAATTCCAAGTCTGATTTGAATCCGCTTTTAATATCTTTCTCCGCAAGCTCAAAACAAACTCGGGAAGAGGGAGAGCTTCGATCCGCCCATCGCGTGTTTGAAAGGTCAATAAACACCAAGAATATATCATTTTTTGACGCTAGAGGGTGTGGAGGGGAGGGAGCTACATAACAGTCGTTAGCTCGCCTATTCGACGCTTTACGAACTCACTTTGAGGCTAAATGATCTCTTTAATATCCCACGAGAGAGTCATCACGAGTTATCAACATTTCGGTTTATTTTCATCATTCTCTCCTTCGCCTTATTTGTTGCTCAAATAATTCAATCATTGACATTTAGTCACCAATTTTGATTTTTCATAAGCATTTTTTCTCAAGCTAGTTATTGGCTGTAGAAACACATATCTGTGCTTATTATATGTACAGTGTGTCTACATTCCTTCAAGGGTTCGATTCTACAACTAATTTGCAACAAAAAATGTCTCCTAGCAATTTTTTAAAGGCTTTTTTTCTGAGTTATTTTAATTTTAAAATATTTTTTCGTGATTTTGACCTAATATCATTAAATGGGTAATAACTCCTGCTGTGATAATTACAATTTGAGGGTACCGTTAGAAAGAGCGTTAAATTCCCTATCTTCCTAATACCAAATACAAATTTTTCAGTTGAATTTTACAGCAACCTAAAAATTTACCTTGGTAACTTATCGAAAACTTTCTGTTTTTAACGCCCATATGTCCAGGGAAACAGAGAGACTCGCTGCTTAAGAGTAGCCGCGGTAGAGCAGACCCCGCGAGTCCTCCCGTCAAATTTCGTTGGAAAAAAAAATGCACGTTTTTCCGCGTTTAAACATAAATTTCTCTCTTAAATTCGATTGTAAAATATTTATTGATTATACCGTTGGAAAGCTGAGATTCTGGTGCAGTGTTCAGGCTTTACGGCAATAGTTGATTATTATTAGGTATAAGGAATTATTTGTCAGGGATGGTCCCCAGTGAGAATCTCAAATCCCATTCATTGCATCACTGACTTAGTACACCTCGTGGTACGCAACTTCTCAAGTATGTGCAATCAAATAACTGTATACCGTTGTCAAGTGGGAAACCAACATACTGGCCAACAGACATTAAGAAGAGGCCTGATTTAATTGATTTCTTCATCATGAAAAATATCTCAGCGAACTATGCACTTGTTGAGGACTGCGCTGACCTCAGCTCGGACCATTCGCCAATAGTTCTCACACTAAGTGAAACGATTATTCTCAAACCACATAATCCAGTCCTAGTGAACAAAAAGACTGATTGGGATCAGTTCAAAATCAACGTAAATCAACACATTGATCTCAGTGTGGCACTGACATCACCGGATGAAATTGATAGAGAGCTAGGTCAACTAGTTCACTCCATCCAAACTGCGGCATGGCAAAACACCCCTGAAGAAACGAGAAAGCTGAAGGGCCTCAACTATCCGTGCGAAGTTGTGAATACGATCAGAGAAAAACGAAAAGCTAGACGTAAATGGCAACATTTACGTATCCCCACTCTCAAAACTGAATGGCACAAACTTGACTACAAATTGAAGAAAATGATGGAACAGATACAAGAAGAAACCCAAGAAGATCTTCTCACGTCGCTCACCAGTCATCGAGACACTGAATACTCTCTCTGGAAGGCAACAAAGCACTTGAAGAGACCTATCATCCAAGCACCACCTATTAAAGATACAACTAATAACAAGTGGATAAAAACCAATCAAGAAAAGGCTGATGCTTTTGCTCGTCATCTAGCAGATATTTTCACGCCCAATTCTGGTTGTCCTAATGAGGAATCTCTCAAAGAAGTTCCCTTGGGAGATCAACAAATTGACATCCCATTGGTCACTGTCAAAGAAATACAAAACACCATCAACACCAAGATAAATCCAAAGAAGGCCCCTGGATATGACCTGATCACTGGACAAGTCCTCAAACACCTTCCGCGGAAGACGCTTGTAAAGATCACACAAATCATAAATGCTTCTATCAAACTTCGGTTTGTTCCACAACTGTGGAAACTTGCTGAAGTCATCATGATACTGAAGCCAGGTAAACCTCCTGAAGAAATAACTTCTTATAGACCGATATCACTATTACCTGTACTCTCAAAACTCTTTGAAAAAGTGCTCCACAAACGACTAATAAAAATTGTGGAAGAACGAAACCAGTTTGGGAACCTAACACCAGTTTGGGTTCCGCCATAAGCATTCGACTATAGATCAGGTGCACCGGATCACTCATATTATTGAACAAGCCATGGAAGACAAAAAAGTCTGCTCAGCTGTCTTCCTCGACGTTACCCAGGCGTTCGATAAAGTCTGGCACGAGGGACTTAATCATAAGCTCAGACAAATGCTTCCAGCAAAATATGCTGAGTTGCTCCACTCATACCTATCAAATCGGTACTTCCGAATCAAACAAGATGATGCATACTCAGAAGCAAAAATGATTCATGCTGGAGTCCCGCAAGGAAGCGTACTTGGCCCCCTCTTGTACGTCCTATACACTAGCGATCTACCCGAACACGAGGGTAACACCCTGGCATCATTTGCAGATGATACTGCAGTCCTTGCTAATGGTGAAGACAATCGCGAATCAACTTTAAAACTTAGAAGATCCATCGAGAAACTCCATGACTGGACAATTAAGTGGAGAATCAAGATGAATGAAGCCAAATCAGTCCATGTTGATTTTACCAACCGCCATATCAAACATATACCAATATATCTTAATGGCAAAGTCATCCCTTATGCTAATGAGGCAAAATATCTGGGTATGACTCTGGATACGAAACTCCGCTGGAGGGTGCATGTGAAAAATAAAAGAACAGAACTGGACATCAAACTCCGAAAAATGTATTGGTTGGTTGGTAGACGATCAAAATTGTCAATACAGAACAAACTAACCTTATACAATCAGGTCCTTAAGCCAGTCTGGACATATGGTGCACAACTGTGGGGCTGCACCTCTCAAAGCAATCGTGACATTATACAGCGTTTTCAGAACAAAGTACTGCGCTCATGCGTTGATGCGTATTGGTACTCAACCAATGACGACATCCATAAGGACCTTAAAATTCCCACAATAAATGAAGTCATCAAAACTCAAGCAATAGCCCATCACCAGAGGCTACAAGGTCATATCAACGAGGAGGCTGTGAAGTTGCTGGATGTTGATGATCTACTCAGGCGGCTGAAAAGACGAAAACCTCACGATCTGTGGCAGTAGGGAGTGGTGTTTTCATGAAGTTGTTCAGTGAGTGTTGTGCTGTGAGCTCCTGTGAATCTTGTGCGTCAAAAAGACACATAAAATAGCCGACAAATGAAGTATGGAGGTGTGCTATGTACCACACTCTCTTTTCAGTTATTTATATACATTGTCAGAGAAATGTTGCTAATAAGTTGAATTACTTGGTGCAATAAATCTAATTTGAAAAAAAAAAATTGCATCACTAGGCTTCAATAGCTCAGAGGTAGAGCATAGAACTGTCTCGGGGTCCCTCCCAGGGCATAGAGGGGTCCCGGGTTCGAACCCCAGCCGAGGCTAAGCATTTTTTTGATCCAATCTCATACATCTACTCACTTACATTTTTCATCCGAATTTGATGAAATTTTCTAGGATTGTCCAGATTAGCATGTAGATGGTCCCCTATGAGGGTAGTGAAAGGTACTTAGGGATTGGTGTTTTGAGATTAACTACTATGCATCGGATCATCTATATAATCGGGTTATGGATACGAGGAAGCTATGTGCCACACCCACTTGGCAGACTTTTTTAATTGATTTGATGAATTGAATTTCAAATGTCACGAAATTGCGAAGATGAGGTTTGAATGACCGAATTGACGTGTGAGTGTGCCGAATGAAAGTAAATCCTTGTATCGATTATTGATCCGATTAACTCAATTGTTAGTTTTCACAAAATTATGAAAAAGATAATGATTTCGGAATGAAGGAAAGTTCTCAATATACCCATATGCTCTAATTGACCCAATTAACTGAACATTTGCCAATTATTTATGAAGGTCCAATAAATTAACGACTCATGTCTCTTTTCTTTAACAGGATATATTTCAGATTCGCACCTTCAGGGCACCCCCAAGGCCCCAAACTGTCGTAAATGCCGGCAATTCCCAAACCGTACACCTAAATGCACTACGTAACTCCACTTCGCGTGAGCGTTTCAGGACTTTATAGGCTCTCATATTTCTGCAGCTCTCTGACAGTTAGAAGTTCGCATTATGTTTGTTACTTGCCTCGAGCACGCGATATTAACAGCCGAACAACTGTACCGTTTCCCAGTTCCTGAGACGTCACAATTAAGAAGAGGTGGAAGTCGGCGGATTGAGTTTTGAATTTCTACACCGAGCCAGACTTAACTGAGTTGCAAAACGTGATTGAACGATGATTGACTCAACCTATTAGAAAAACGCTAAAACGCTTTGCCATTGTTACCGACAACCAACATGAATAAAAACACCGATCGCGTTTCGATCAGCTAAAATTTGAACGGGGTAAGACTCTTTTGCTATTCACACTCGTGTTTTTGATTTATCGTAAGTCCAACCCTTAAGTTCTAGTCGTGAGCGAACGGTTTGTTTGCCTCTAAAAATTCAATACTATCTTAAATTGATGGAAAAACAGTACCTTTATATCAAAATTTTTTGAATTAGGGCGTTTTCAAAATCTCAACCCTTATTTGTAAACGCTTAGAAGTGACCTACATCAACCAATATCTTCGGGGTACAACTAGACCCCAAGTGGAGCCCAAAATACCAAATTTCATTAAAATCGGTCAATGGTAAGTGAGGAAAGTGCTGCGTACGGCGGACGGACGGCCAAATTTTTATTCGATTTTTGGATTCTACGCACCTTGAAACGTAAAAAAACAAATTTTGAGGGGAGGTTTAGAAAAAATTCTTGGGCGATTCCAAAGGTTCATTATTGAAAATAATAAACCAAAAGTTCTCAAATATCAAAATTTCCACTCGCGTTTTACGTGTCGGACCCTCCTGAACAATTTCGGTTCCGTGTCTGTCTTTAAATCCTTGTAAGGGGCTTAACTATACGAAGTTATTGTCCGATTCCGATGAAATTTTCTTCTAATGATTGATTTTTTAGGATAAGCTAGGTACTATGCATCGGATCATCTATTCAAACGGTTTATGGATTCGAGACGGCTATGTGCCACACCCGCTTGGCAGTTTTTGGTTTGTCATTTAACACCCCCTCAAAATTCTTTGGTTTACGTTTCAAGATACGAAGAATCCAAAAATCGAATAAAAATTTGGCCATCCGTCCGCCGCACTTTCCCCCTTAGCACCGATCGAATTTGATGAAATTTGGTATGTAGGCTTCATTTGGGGTCTAGTTGTGCCTTGAAGATTTTGGTTGATGTAGGTAAGTCACTTCTAAGGGTCGAAAAATGAATTTTGATGGTTGATAGATGACGAACCGATGCATAATTTTCATGGAAATGTCTACTTCAATCGCTGTGAATTAGAAATAAAATATAGTTTCCTGTATTTAGGATGTTGGAGGACAAAGAAAAGTTAGATTCTGAAGGTCGGATGGAACTGTGTGGTGGTTTACCCTTGGCCAACATTTACCGACGCCCCCCTCGAGTGGAGTTGAACCGAAGAGGACCTAATTAGTATGGCAAAGAGCCTAGAAGCCCGGACCTTGGACGACTTGCGGTTCCAATCAAGGAAGAGGACAAGCGAAGGATCGGGTGCCGTCGGCAGATTCGCCGGCCGAAGATAGCGATTTGTGAATGGTGAAGTTGCACGGTTAGTTTCAATTAGACGGCATCGGTGGAATAGCGATGTGGAGGGCAGGAGGGCTAGCCCCTCTCTTCCCTGACCCCCGAGCACAAAGGTACGGGGGGGTGGGCCGCCGCGATTGGGACTCTCGCCTTTGGCTCCAAGCCAGGGATATTACTTCGGAAAGCCATTACCTCCCTTCCTCGCCACTTCTGGCACTGTGGCGCATCTATCGCCCAGACGCCTATCTCAACCGACCAACCTTTCTCCTATCGCTTCAATATTCCACGGACCACACGGCTCACACGGTGTTCCCAAGGTCTCTTTTATGCTTTTACTCCCCTGAAAAAAAACGGCAGCGCTTTTTTTTGGCTCTTGTTTCCAAACCAGACATTAGCGTCCGTAATCTGGATCAACCAGTACGTATGCCAAACGATTTTCTTGCAGCTGCAGCAGATGATTAATAACAGACACTGTTTGCTTCCCCACTACCGAAAGTGAAAAAAAGTGCCCTCTCATACCAAAGTTCCACTTGATTTTGAGTTTATTATTTTCAATAAAAACCGAACCTAACACCACTCAAATTTTGATGTTTTACGTTTCCAGGCAAGTAGAATATGTAAATCGAATTTAAAGAATTTGATATTGACTGAAAAAGGAGAGGGCTCAATGAATTAATAATGAGATGAGTTAAGTTAATCCCGATTGAATTTGTAATAAAACGAAATTAGTCGGGGTAAATTAGTTATACCTAACTGATGGTAAGTATCTGCCTATTGGAAAAAATGGTAAAACCAACAAAAGATGAATAGATCGAATTTTTACAATTCTGCCAAGTGGGTGTGGCACATAGCTTCATCGTATCCATAACCCGATTGTATAGTATCAATCTCTAACTACCTTCCACTACCCTCATAGGGGACCATCTACACGCTAATCTGAACAATCCGAGAAAATGTCATCGAATTCGGATGAAAAATTTAAATGTTATGGCTGTTACAAGGATTTCATGACAAATACACAGACAGTCAGACACGGAACTAAAATTGTTCAGAAAGGTCTGAAACGTAAAATTCGGATGAAAAATGTAAGTGTTATGGCTGTTACAAGAAATTCACGTTTGCGCATGCGCAGCAACTACTATCAGTTCAGGAGTGATGATTTTCATAGGGAACCGTCGACACGCCAAACACGCACAATCCCTGAAAATTTCATCGAAATCACAATAACTTCGTATAGTTATGCCGGTTACAAGGATATCATGACAGACAGACAGACACGGATCCAAAATTGTTCAGGAAGTTCTGAAACGTAAAACGTGAGTGGAAATTTCGGTTTTGGATACATCTTTTTTAACCTTGAAAAGTGAAAACAAAGCTTCCGCTACCTTGGTAGATTCGGAAGCAAAACGTCCGCCAAGTGGGTGTGGCTCATAGCTTCCTCGTATCCATAATCTGATTGTATAGATGATCCGATGCATAGTAGATGTTCCAGCAAGTACCAATTTATTTTCTAAAAATTGGCACTTCGCCAATTTACAAGTAATTTTTATTTCAAATCCCAAGATGCAAACCACAAAGTAGGTAGGTATCTGATTCAACACTGAAGGTTGAGAGTTAGCGTTTAAGAAGTGAGTGAAACCGTGAAACAGTGATAAAATGCCAATAAAATCAAAGTTCAGTGCGCCAAGGTCATCCATCACCAGCCTTCCTCTCAAGGTCTCCCACAAGGTCAGTCTTTCTGAGTCCTTTGTCCAGCACACCTAAATGCAGCTCTCTCTCTTCCAAGTTTCCAACCTTGCTTTCTCTAAGTGAAGTTGACTATCTTCCGGAGTGCAAGTAGCTTCATCTCAGTAATAGTGAATATTGGTGACTTCCGCGAGGTTCCAAATCATCCTGAGTACAACAGAGCGCTCAACTCATGCTGACCAGCTTCTCCTTCGCATGCATTTGGAGAAAAACGGTGTTACGCCCCATCATCATCAAGTTCAGAAGGTACCTTCTTCTCCATCAAGCTGTCCTGAAGGTACTGTGACCAATCATTCAGTAAATCAGTGTATTCCTGATTGTCATCAATTTCTGCGGTACGTCTTCCGCCGAACACACACGCTTCATAACAACTTGATTCACTATCTCTCACCTAACCCACCTGGTGTAGTGGATAGAGTAACAAACTCTGAATGCAAACATCTCGGGTTCAATTCCTGGAAATCCTATTATAATTTTTTGGCCACCAACTGATTCATCACTTCACACCTACTGCATCATTTCGATCGTCGTCAGACAGACAATTACTTTAATAATTTCACATTTTACCAACTTTCCTTTCTATGTAATACAAGATCAAAATTTATTTAATTTTTCTTTTCTTTTATCCTTTTTCTTAAAGTGAGGTAATTAATGTACCAAGATAAGGGTACTTAGACCCCATTTTTATCCAGTAGATAATCTCAAAACATCAATCCCTAAGTGCACTTACCTTCTCGCACTATCCTCATAGGGGACTCAACGTGTCAACCAGCACATCTCACAAGGAACCCCCCAAAAAAAAATAAACCGAAAAAAGTGTCAACTTTGATGGGTTTTCTATGACTGCGGAGCAAGCAATAGGGGGAGGCAGACGGAAAGTTGGATTTGTTAAGTACCTCCAATTGGTCCCAAACAAGAAAAAAACCAGGACTACCATATTCCGCTCTATTTACTGAACTATTTTGAGCGTTTTTCGTCATATTCTTAGTGTAAGATTCAGTAAATTTCACGAAAGATCCAAATCTGCAATAAAAAAACATGGGTTTCCTTTTGAAGTAATGAAGCGGTGTAACTTTGTGAAGAAGCGACGGTCGTACGATGGGTTTTTATATTTTTTTCGCCATTTTTCCTCTCAAAGAACGTATTTAGCAGTGAGTTGCAAACATTTGACTTCTGAGGGAAATGACTCGGGGATTAAAAACCTCGAGAAAGCGCTTCGAGATTGAATGTTATTTTGAGTAAATATTCCCGACGGTATCTCCTTGAACGCATAATGTTTTGATATTGTGGTGCGTATATACCGAGGTACATGAAATACATCGAGACTGAATAGTTACACAGTTCTTTTTCTTCTTTCGTGGCACAGCAGTGTGGAGTTTAGGCTCAGAATCATTTTTTCCAGACTGCGGTTCTGCGGTGAGGTCTTCCAGTCGCTTACACTCAAGATGAGACTCCATCCGCCCACCGTAACCTCGGTCTTCCCAGCCGTAAAGTTCCTCATTCAGAATTTTCTTAGGGATCTGCGCAACGAAGTCGGCCGAGTCGGATGACGTGCACTACCTATCTTTCCCTATAAAAAGTTTCTCAATAAAAAAAACGCCTGCCAAGTGGGTGTGGCGCATAGCTTCCTCGTATCCATAACCCGAGTATATCCGATGCATAGTATCTCATCTCAAAACATCAATCCCTAAGTGCACTAACCCTCTTGCACTATCCTCATAGGGGACTCAACGTGTCAACCAGCGCATCTCTGAATATTGTTGGAAAATGTAGCAGTTATGGCTGTAACAAGGAATTCCACGTTCGCGCATGCGCAGCTGCTACAATCAATCCGTTGTTAATGATTTTCATAGGGAACCATCAACACGCCAACAATCCCTGAAAATTTCATTGAAATCGGATGAGAAATTGTGGAAGTTATGGCTGTGGCAACGATTTCATGACAGACAGACAAGCACACAGAAACGGAACCAAAGTTGTTCAGGAAGATCAAAAACGTATAACGCGAAAGGAAATTTTGATTTTGGAGAACTTTTTTTTTCAACCTTGAAAAGTGCAAACAAAGCTTCCACTACCTTGGTAGTCTATTGTCGCCTGAAAAATAAACAGAAGACCCATTAAACCGTTGAACTTACTTATTGCATAATATGTATAGGTATATTATACCTATACAACGCGGTACCCATTAACCATCAAAAAACCAGTTCAAAAAATTTGTTTTTTTTCGGAATTTTTAAATTAAATTTAGATGTATTTTGACAAATCTATAGAATATTTGAGCAGAAGGTACCTCAAAGGCCCTATTGCAGTCTGTCTGCTCAAAATGATCTTTCCAAGGGCCTCACTAGCCCTATCTGCGACAGCAGAATCTGTCTATAATCCCAATTTTGTTAGAGTAAAAGACAAAAACTTGGAAAAATCATTGGTGAGATGTTGGAAGTCAGTTATTTCTTATAAAGTAAAGAACCAGGGAATAAGGTAGAGAAGGTTCACTTCATAGAGAGATCTGTGCTGCCTTAGACAGTGGAGTCATCTCTGACGAGGAAACCCAACTAATAGCCTACAAGGTGAGAAATGAGGATAGAAGGTCCCTCGAAGGCCCTGTTACAGTATTTCAGTTCGAGAATTATTTTGTTTTTCTTTGACTTATGTTTTGATTATTACGTTTTCTTGCACAATCGATGGTTGGACTATCAATAAAAAACGGCTATCAGTTTTGTATTAAAAGTGGATAAACTGTTGACTTCCAAAAAGATACCTCAGGGTATTAACGAACAACGCACCTAGAAATTAAAAAAAAACTGGAATCAACATCACAAATTTATCTGTGTTAGAGCACTCAGATAGGTTTGTTAAATTATGGTTCTTTGAATGAATGTTTTATTTGTTGTGAAACACATAGTGCATTAACAATAGTCAAAATAGATATTAAACAATGGCTAACAAATTAATATAACAATTGATAATACTAGGACAGGTAACGTAGGTGAAAAAAAAAAAAAAAAACAGAAAAAGTGGGAAGAAGAAAAGTAGGTAACAAGAACACTCCAAGCCACAAAAGCAGCGGAGCCCGACAGGGGGTACCCAGCCGGGCCTAGACCCACCCACCATGACGGCTCCCAGACAGTATGCCCAAATGGGCAACGGCCAAGTTTGCAACGCAGACATTGCAAACGAGGAAAATCCACCAAGGAGGGCCGTGTTGAATGTGAGAATGCAATATCCAGCTTATATTAAGCACGAAGAAGCGAACAACTATCGCATTTTGGTAAGCTAAAATTTGAACGGAGGCCTCTTTTGCGATTCACACTCGTGTTTCTGATTTATCGTAAGTCCTACCCTTAAGTTCTCGTAGGGAGCGAACGGTTTGTCCTACAGTGCTCCGCGTGGTCTCTTAAAATTCTAAAAATTCAATACTATTTCAAATTGGTGAAAAAACCTTTACTTGGAGAGTTTTTGAACTAGAGCACTTTTGAAATTTTCAAACCTCATTTTTCACCCCTTTGAAGTGATTGACATCAACCAAAATCATCGCGGCGTAAATGGAGCCCATATAACAAATTTCATCAAAATTGTCTAAGAAAAGGGAACTAAGGAAAGTGCGGCGTAAGCCGTACGACGGAGGGACGAAAAATTTTTATTAAATTTTCGGATTGTACGTACTGTCAGGTGGGGAGAGTTGGGACCATTTTCACTACATTTTGCTCTGCCCTGCCTGGACTGAGTGTGGTAAAATAATAACGAAGGGCGTTTAGGAGAGATGGGACCTCAGGCTATCCCCCCCTCCCATGGTATCAAAATTGAAACCAACCTAGGAGTCTACCAAGGTAACGGAAGCTTTATTTTCAATTTTCAAGGTTGAAGAAAAAAAGTTCTCCAAAATCGAAATTTCCACTCGCGTTTTACTTTTCAGACCTTTCTGAACAATTTTGGTTCCGTGTCTTTGTGTCTGTCTGTCTGTCATGAAATCCTTGCCACAGCCATAACTTTTACAATTCTCATCCGATTTCGATGAAATTTTCAGAGACTGTGCGGGTTGTCGTGTAGATGGTCCCCTACGAAAATCATTACCCCCGGACTGATAGCCACCGCTGCGCATGCGTAAACGTGAATCCTTTTTTTTCTGAGGTCGGTCCCAACCATCCACATTAATGGGGTTTTTCCCATTTGTATGTTTGAGAACTTATGGATGTACTCAAATTTCTCCCCATCGGACAAAAGTGCTGATAACCGTCTATTGATAAGAGAAAACGACTACTGATAAAATATATTCTCAGAATATTCTCACAGAATCTGAAATACGCCTAGAAAACAAAAACTTGCGATAGATAATCAATGCCCACAGTAGAGATGGATGATTTACTGAGTTCCGATGAGCGCCGAAAACACCTGATAAAAAACACCTGTTGAGAGGAGAGGAAATTGGCGCGCTTTGAACTGATAACGGTGATGACTATCTTCTGAAAGGTAATAACATGGAGTTATAAAAGAACCACGACGGTAACTCGACATCAGCTCTCCTGGTGACCCTATTCATAACTCAAGTCCCAAGTCTCCCCACCTGACGGTACCTTGAAACGTATACCAACAAATTTTGAGAAGGGGATGAAAAAAAAAATGTCTTGGTCGATTCCAACGGTTCATTATTGAAAATAATTAACCAAAATGGACCAATACGTAATGAAATATTCATGTTTAAGGAAAATTGCGAGCGCAGACTCTGAGTTTCTCTCTATGATGATTCAATTTATAACTAACTGTATAATCCACAGAAACCAGAACAATCACATCAAAATTGGACGATGATTTTGTATAGTTTCGAACGGGACAAGAAATTGACCACAGACCGACAGACATGACGCGTAAGTTGTTCGTGATGCTTCAATATGAATACAGAGCACCTTCAGACGTTGCAACAAAAACCGATCCAACAGACGTAGCGCTGAAGGTAAATATATTCGAGAGATCAACAATATTCGAATTCATCAAAATCCGTGCGGAACGGGTTAGGCGAGGTGTACCAAGGACAATCATGAAGTGGATGAGTAATTAGCTCGGGAAATACAATGACTGCTAATTACCAAACAATCGTGAATGATAATAGGAAAGTAACTACGTATTATTGAAAAACTAAGCGAGGAAATTTCAACAAATACTAATTCCTACGTGAATAGAGCGGGGTGCAAATATTATTCGTACGTGATCAGGTATAAAAAGACAGGTAGGCGAGAGAGTCAGTACTTCCGTCACCGACAGCAACCATGAAGGTATTCTCGGTTCTTCTAGTTTCAGCACTCTGTGTTTCTGCTGTCCTGAGCAGCGCTCTTCCATTGAGCGAAGTCAGTGATTCAGCTGACAAGAAGGAAACTGCTGCTGCCGCCCCGGCTCCAGCTGCTGAGGCACCAGCTGCTGCTGCTGTCGCTCCTGCCACCGGTGCTGTTCAACCTGCACCAGCCACTACAGAAAAGCCAAGTTCTCCAGCTGCCCCAACCGGGAAACCAACCAAACCAGGAAAGAAGCCCGGTAAGAAGCCTGCCAAGAAACCTGGCAAGAAACCTGGCAAGAAACCAACCAAGAAACCCTCCAAGAAGCCTGCTGGATCCGTGGAAAAGCCAAAGAAGCCAACCAAAAAGCCCAGCCCAGCTGTCGTTAAGCCAAACAAGCCTAACAAGAAACCCACCAAGCCCAGCAAGCCTAACAAGAAACCCACCAAGCCCAGCAAGCCTAACAAGAAACCCACCAAGCCCACTCAGAAGCCAACCGAGAAGCCAGCCCCCACTCCTGCTGTTGAACCCGCCACCTATTAAAACTTCAGCAAAACTGGCTTTAGCTTTCAACAAAAAGCTATTGATAAACTTGAAGTTTATAAAGTAAACTAGAATACCGAATGAATAAATTATCATCATAAAATATTATTATTCATTATTTCTTATCTAGCTGAGTTTACTCCCACTTCCTCGAATCAAATGGTAAGACGAAATTGAAAAAAAATCTTCGCGAATTTTAACGCCAATCAAACATAGTAGCGTCATGGGTCACACTGTTAAATGTGAAGTAGGAATTTTGAACAACGTACAAGAATTTTCAACTGAATGATTTTGTTCTGAAAACCAATTTTTTGCCACCTGCCGAATCGAGCAAAAAAAAAATTGTACACCCCCCCCCCCCCCTCTCATTTGTTGATGTTTTACGTTTCAAGGTACGTCGAATCCGAAAATCGAATAAAAAAATTTCCGCCCGTCTGTCGTACGCGGCACTTTTCTTAGCAACCCTAGACCGATTTGGTTCAAATTTGGTATATGGGCTCCATTTGGGGTCTAGTTGTGCCGCGAAGCTTTTGGTTGATGTAGGTCACTTCTAAGGGGTGAAAATTAAGGGTTGAAATTTTCAAGAGTGCCCTAACTCGAAAACTCTCGAAATAAAGGTATCGTTTTTTCACCAATTTTAAATAGTATTGAATTTTTTGAAAAGTTTCAGACCACCCGGAGCTCTGCAGGACAAACCGTTCGCTCCCTACGAGTACTTGAGGGTTTCCTTTCGATAAAACAGAAACACGAGTGTGAATCACAAAAGAGGTCTAATCTCCATTTTAATTTTTAGCTAACCAAAACGCGATCGCTGTTAGTTTCTTCGAGTTGTATTCAGTTTTGCTTCCTTAGCAACCAATAATATAATTTCCATTGAAGCTCCATATTTTTCGAATCGAGTGTAAAGCGTTAGTTCTTTCTGATAAACTTGATTGTGAAGAGATGGCAGTATGGTGTGGTAGGTACAAAAAAAAAATTGGTAGGTAAGAAAAAAAAAGCTGCAAATCATTGCCCAAAGGGATTATTTTCCGTATAGACCCTTTTGATTGAGCACTCATCTTGCACAAATTTCCTCAAAAACTACTTATACTTATAGGAAATTCCATTTAGAATCCGAATATGTACTTAGTTTTCGAGATAAATTGCGTTAAACCGTCTATTTTTTACAAAACGTACAAAAAACACCGGTTCCTAACGTTCTTTGTACGGTTTTTCTCTTACATTTTACCATTTGAAAAAAAAAATAATAAAGGCTAAAAAAAATTTTCTAGGTCTGCTACTTTGTAGGGGGACACCCCAGAAGATAATGAGACCAATCGCAACCTCATAAACCCATTAATATAGAAGGAATGAGCTTTTTCATGGCAATGAAACGAAAATTCACAAAAACCGTTAATTAATTTTTTTGGGATAAGTATGTGCGTTCCTAAATCTGTTTTCCTCAAATGGATTTTCCTTTCTTCTACGTGTTTTATACATGTCACCTATTAAGAGTAAGATCGAAAATAGGCACTCGTAAGGGGAGTAAATCATAATTGGGAAACTCTTGTTTTGTTAAGTGATTTTAATTCATTTTTACAAACAAATCAACAGCAGAAAAGTTGACAGTGTAAATCTGTTTCATGAAGGCTTAGATGAATCAATAGTACGCAGCTTGGTTGTATCTTCACCTCAGAGGTTTCACTTCTATGTTGAGAAAACTTTTCGACTTTCGTGAGTAGGCCGCCTGAGGCACATCTCTCTGTAAGGTTCAACAGTAGTCCGCCATCATGAAGTGAACGTCCCGATATCCTTTGCACCGTTGTTCCATGGTTTTCGTGTCTTGGTGGAACCTCTCCCCGTATTCTTCACTAAAGTCGCCAAGAGTGTGAGTGAATTTGTCCAAGTGATTGAAAAGGAAGTGAACCTTGATGGACATGTTGCACCCAAGGTTACATTAACAAGACACCGTCAAGCTTTGAAGGGAAGCAGAGTGCCTATTTTCGATATTACTCTTAATAGGTGACATGTATAAAAAATGTAGAAGAAAGGAAAATCCATTTGAGGAAAACAAATATAGGAACGCACATACTTAATTAAAATTAAATAACGGTTTTTGTGAATTTTAATTTCAGTGCCATGAAAAAGCTCATCCCTTTGATATTAATGGGTTTAGGAGGTTGCGATTGGTCTCATTCTCTCCTGGGGTGTCTTCCTACAAAGTAACGGCCCGAGAAATTTTTTTTAGCCTTCATTTTTTCTTCAAGTGGCAAAATGTAAGAGAAAAACCGGAGAAAAAACGTTAGGAACCGGCGTTTTTTGGTACGTTTTGTGGAAATTGGAGAAAAATGGACTCAAAAACTAAGTACATATTCGGATTCTACATGAAATTTCCTTTAAGTTTAAGTACTTGTTGAGGAAATTTGAGCAAGAGTGCTCAATCAAAAATAAAGTGTGATCTGAAGAGTGAAGAAGATCGTCTCGAATGCTGAAGATGCCTGGGATATCACTGATCCGTGAGTGAGCTCCGAATCCATTTTCAATACTATTGAACGCAGGAAGCTGAAATTTGAAAGGGAGGGTCAAGGGAGAATACAGATGGTGGTATTGATGGAGAACCACTGATCTATACAGAAGGGTGATCTACACAGAAAATAATAAACCTTTGGACAATAATTTGCAGTGTATTTTTAAACTACCAGCCATTGGTAGGTACTACCTACCTCACCATACTGCCTTCACACCTTCACAATCAAGTTTATTAGAAAGAACTAAACGCTTCACACTCGATTCGAAAAATATGGAGCTTCAGTGGAAATTTGATTACTGGTAGCTAAGGAAGCAAAACTGAATACAACTCGAAGAAACGAACAGCGATCGCGTTTTGGTTAGCTAAAAATTCGATGGAGATTAGACCTCTTTTGTGATTCACGCTCGTGATTCTGTTTTATCGAAGGAACACCCTTAAGTACTCATAAGGAGCGAACGGTTTGTCTTACAAAGCTCTGGGTGGTCTCAAAAATTTTTAAAAATTCAATACTATTTAAAATTGATGAAAAACAATACCTTTAATTCGAGAGTTTTCGAGCTAGGGCACTCTTGAAAATTGTAACCCTTAATATTCACCCCTTAGAAGTGACTGACATCAACCAAAAGCTTCGCGGCACAACTAGACCCCAAATGGAGCCCATATACCAAATTTGAACCAAATCGGTCCAGGGTTGCTAAGAAAAGTTCCGCGTACGTCGGACGAACGGAAAATTTTTTATTGGATTTTCGGATTCTACGTACCTTGAAACGTAAAACATCAAATTTTGAGAGGAGGTTAAAATTATTTTCTTGCTCGATTCCAAAGGCTTATTATTCAAAATAATAATAAACCAAAATGGACCTACACGTCATGAAATATTCATATTTCAGGAAAATCGCGAGCGCAGACTCTAAAGTTCTCTCTATGATGACCAGCTGTCTAATCCACGGAAACCTGAACAATCACATCGAAATAGGACAATGATTTTGTAAGGTTTCGAACGGGACAAGAAATTGACCACAGACCGACAGACATGACGCCTAAGTTGTTCGTGATGCTTCAATATGAATACAGAGCACCTTCAGACGTTGGAACAAAAACCGATCCAACAGACGTAGTGCTGAAGGTAAATAATATTTACCTATTCGTAAATAATATTTACCGAATATATTATATTCGAGAGATCAACGATAGTCGAATTCATCAAAATCCGTGCGGAACGGGTTAGGCGAGGTGTACCAAGGACAATCATGAAGTGGATGAGTAATTAGCTCGGGAAATACAATGTCCGCTAATTACCGAACAATCGTGAATTTTTGTAGTAGAAGTAAACTACGTATTATTGAAAAACTATGCGAGGAAATTTCAACAAATACTGATTCCTACGTGAATAGAGCGGGGTGTAAATATTATTCGTACGTGATCAGGTATAAAACGACAGGTAGGCGAGAGAGTCAGTAGTTCCGTCACCGACAGCAACCATGAAAGTATTCTCGGTTCTTCTAGTTTCAGCACTGTGTGTTTCTGCTGTCCTGAGCAGCGCTCTTCCATTGAGCGAAGTCAGTGATTCAGCTGACAAGAAGGAAACTGCTGCTGCAGCCCCAGCTCCTGCTGCTAAGGCACCAGCTGCTGCTGCTGTCGCTCCTGCCGCCGGTGCTGTTCAACCTGCACCAGCCACTACAGAAAAGCCAAGTTCTCCAGCTGAAGCACCCGCTGCCCCAACCGGGAAACCAACCAAACCAGGAAAGAAACCCGGTAAGAAGCCTGGCAAGAAGCCTGGCAAGAAACCTGGCAAGAAACCTGGCAAGAAGCCAGGAAAGCCTTCCAAGGAACCCAGCAAGCCTGGTAAGAAACCAACCAAGAAACCTTCCAAGAAACCCGCTGGATCATTGTGGAAGCCCAAGAAGCCAATCAAGAAGCCAAGCAAGAAGCCCAGCCTACCTATCATTAAGCCACACAAGCCAAACAAGCCTAACAAGAAACCAGGCAAACCAACCCACAAGCCCAGCAAGCCTAACAAGAAACCCACCAAGCCCACTGAGAAGCCAACCGAGAAGCCTACCGAGAAGCCCACCGAGAAGCCAGCCCAAGAAGCTTCCCCTGCTGCTTAGAAGCTCGCAGCGAAACCTCACGTCGTGCTTCGTCCAACTCCCAAACCAGGCCAAAACTATACATAATTCATTCTGGTCACATCAAGTTTTCCATCCATTTAATATTCCATAATGTAATTGAATAACAATATATTTATGAAATTTGGACAAACACCTTGTTGAGTATAAATCGTTCTTAGCTATCCAAATTCCTCCTCTTGCTATCAGGTTTGATTCAATTCCAGTATTCTGAAAAATAAGAATACAGACCAGACTGTAATAATTGTGTTGAGCCAAACAAGAAGTTCAGCTCATTTAATCCCAGCAAGCCTAGAGATGCCAACCCACGCTCCAGCTGTTGTACCTGCCACTTCTTAAAACTGACTTCATCTCTCAAGAACGGGCGATTGATGAACTTGAAGAACTCAGTTGAGAAAACTAGAATACCGAATCAATAAATTATCAGTATAAACTATTATTCAACATTTCTAAGTAGTTCTAGTTTGGGAGAAAAGCCTTGGGAGAAGAGCCGGCGCACGGCATACAGCGGACGGACGGCCGTCACCGACAGCAACCATGAAGGTATTCTCGGTTCTTCTAGTTTCAGCACTCTGTGTTTCTGCTGTCCTGAGCAGCGCTCTTCCATTGAGCGAAGTCAGTGATTCAGCATACAAGAAAGAAATTGCTGCTGCAGCCCCGGCTCCAGCTGCTGCTGCTGTCGCTCCTGCCGCCGGAGCTGTTCAACCTGCACCAGCCACTACAGAAAAGCCAAGTTCTCCACCTGAAGCACCCGCTGCCCCAACTGGGAAACCAACCAAACCAGGAAAGAAGCCCGGTAAGAAGCCAAGCAAGAAACCTGGCAAGAAGCCAGGAAAGCCTTCCAAGGAACCCAGCAAGACTGGTAAAAAACCAACCATGAAACCCGCTGGATCCTTGTGGAAGCCGAAGAAACGAACCAAGAAGCCCGCTGGATCCGTGGAGAAGCCCAAGAAGCCCAGCCCAGCTGTCGTTAAGCCAAACAAGCCTAACAGGAAACCCACCAAGCCCACTCAGAAGCCCACTCAGAAGCCTACCGAGAAGCCAGCCCCCGCTCCTGCTGTTGAACCCGCCACCTTTTAAAACTTCAGCAAAACTGGCTTTAGCTTTCAACAAAGAGCTATTGATAAACCTGAAGTTCATGAAGTTAACCAGAATACTAAATAAATAAATTATCAATATGAAATATTATTATTCATTATTTCTTATCCAGCTGAGTTTACTCCCACTTCCTCGAATCAAATGGTAAAACAAAATTGAAGAAAAAAGCTTCACGAATTTTAACGCCAATCAAACATAGTAGCGTCATGGGTCACACCGTTAAAAGTGAAGTACGAATTTTGAACAACGTACAAGAGTTTGTGTCTAATGACTGTGGGTGGAAAAGTATAGTGTGATAAAAAAAATTCAATGATTTTTGGTTGCCAGCACGTTTGTCATCAAATTGTTAGTGCAGAAAGATGCGATTGTGCAACAAAGGGGTTGCCACCACACGCACAAACACTCATTTTGTCATTATCATAATTTGTATATCATTATAATTTTGCTTCCGAGTCTACCAAGGCAGCGGAAGCTTTGTCTATGAAAATCATTACGCCCGGACTGATAGTAGCCGCTGCGCATGCGCGAACGTGAATTCCTTTCAACAGCTATAACTTCCACATTTTTTATCCGATTTCGATGAAGTTTTAAGAAATTAGGCGGATTAGGTTGTAGATGGTCCCTGATGAAATTCAAGGCCTTAAAATTGACAGTAGTCACTGCGCATGCGCAAACGTAAAATCCTTATGCCATAACAGCCATAACACTTACGTTTTTCATCCGAATTTGATGAAATTTTCTAGGATTGTTCAGATTGGCGAGTAGATGGTCCCCTATGAGGGTAGAGGAAGGTACTTAGAGATCGGTGTTTTGAAATTGATCTATACAATCGGGTTACGGATACGAGAAAGCTATGTGCCACTTGGCAGAATTTTTCTATTGCAATTGTAATTTTGTATTGATGGCGTGCACTCGAATACGCATTGGAACATGTTTTGTCTTTCCTCCGATTTCAACTACTGAAATATATGTCTTTTTGTGTTGCAGGAACATGTTGGAGATGTATGTGCTACTCTCGTATTCAAGAGTTGGGTTCACCAAGACAAAAATTAGGTGAGTTCTAGTAATCTTGCACTAATTACCTAAGCAATGCTAAAATGCTCCAAATTATTACTCAACGTTTTGGTTTGTTATTTTCAATAATGAACCTTTGGAATCGACTAAGAAAACTTTTTTCAGACCTCCCTCAAAATTTGTTGGTTTACGATTCAAGGTAGGTACTTAGAATCCAAAAATCGAATAATAATTTTGCCGACCGTCTGCCGTACGCCGTGCGCCGGCGTTTTTTCCCCCCAAACTAGAATTACTTAGAAACATTGAATAATAGCTTATATTGATATTTTATTGATTCGGTATTCTAGTTTTCTCAACTGAGTTCTTCAAGTTCATCAATCGCCCGTTCTTGAGAGATGAAGTCAGTTTTAAGAAGTGGCGGGTACAACAGCTGGAGCGTGGGTTGGCATCTCTAGGCTTGCTGGGCTTAGATGAGCTGAACTTCTTGTTTGGCTCGACACAATTATTACAGTCTAATCTGTATTCTTATTTTTCAGAATACTGGAATTGAATCAAATCCGACAATAAGAGGAGGAATTCGGATAACTAAGAACGATTTATGCTCAACAAGCTGTTTGTCCAAGTTTCAAAATATATTGTTATTAAATTACATTATGGTTTTGTTGTTGGACGGAGCACGACGTGAGGTTTTGCTGCGAGCTTCTAAGCAGCAGGGGAAGCTTCTTGGGCTGGCTTCTCGGTGGGCTTCTCGGTGGGCTTCTCGGTTGGCTTTTCGGTTGGCTTCTCAGTGGGCTTGGTGGGTTTCTTGTTAGGCTTGCTGGGCTTGTGGGTTGGTTTGCCTGGTTTCTTGTTAGGCTTGTTTGGCTTGTGTGGCTTAATGATAGCTGGGCTGGGCTTCTTGATAGGCTTCCATGGTTTCAGGAGACCCAGGCTGGGCAGCTTGGTTGGCTTCTTGGGCTTCCACAAGGATCCAGCGGGTTTCTTGGAGGGTTTCTTGGTTGGTTTCTTACCAGGCTTCTTGCCAGGCTTCTTACCGGGCTTCTTACCAGGCTTCTTACCGGGCTTCTTTCCTGGTTTGGTTGGTTTCCCAGTTGGGGCAGCGGGTGCTTCAGCTGGAGAACTTGGCTTTTCTGTGGCTGGTGCAGGTTGAACAGCACCGGCGGCAGGAGCGACAGCAGCAGCAGCTGGTGCCTCAGCAGCTGGAGCTGGGGCAGCAGCAGCAGTTTCCTTCTTGTCAGCTGAATCACTGACTTCGCTCAATGGAAGAGCGCTGCTGAGGACAGCAGAAACACAGAGTGCTGAAACTAGAAGAACCGAGAATACCTTCATGGTTGCTGTCGGTGACGGAACTACTGACTCTCTCGCCTACCTGTCTTTTTATACCTGATCACGTACGAATAATATTTACACCCGCTCTATTCACGTAGGAATTAGTATTTGTTAAAATTTACTCGCTCAGTTTTCCAATAACACGTACTTACGTAGTTACTTTCACTACAATCATTCACGATTGTTCGGTGATTAGCAGACATTGTATATCCCGAACTAATTACTCATCCAATTCATGATCGTCCTTGGTACACCTCGTCTAGCCACTACTCGGCCCGAATTCTCGGATTTCCATGAATTCGACTATTCTTCTCTCAACTTCTGGACGTTTACCTTTGGCACTGCGACGGTTTGATCGGTTTTCACTCACATGAATGAGATTTGTATTCATATTGAAGTTTCAGTAACAACTTAGGCGTCATGTCTGTCGGTCTGTGGTCAATTCCTTGTCCCGTTAGAAACTATACAAATTCGTTGTCCAATTTCTTCGCGATTTTCAGGTTTCTGTGGATTATACGGTTTTTCATAATTTAGCCCCCATCGGAACAACATTAGCGTCTGCACACGTGCAAACGTGATTTTCGTGAAACAGAAACATCTCACGATTTATCAGTCCATTTCCGCTCAATTGTCGAGGGTGGGTTTGTGTTTCATGAGGGCTGTGACCTTTTTCAAAAAACTTCAAAAAGTCGACGAAAATCCTCAGTTTTAAAGCGCTGAGTTTGTCTCATTCATGCAAACATTTAGTTGTTCTCATTATTATTATTTATCACTATTTAATGGATATTGATAAATCACATCAATAAACAAACTGTTCTTGGCAGCTCGAGAGATCTCGTTCTGCGGATAATCATTCTAGAATCTCCATTTTTAAATCTTCAAAATTTGAACGAATTCGGGCTTTTGCAAAATGAGAAATCGTAGTTCCGAAGCGATGGCGATGAAATTTATTGGGGACTATCCAGAGTTCACTGAAAGTAGTTACTGAAAATGTTGTATGGAAAGCACCAAAATGCATAATACCGATGGAATACTTGATTTTCAATGAACCCAGATTTGTTTGATTTGTCTCATTGCAAGTAATACGAGCTCCCTTATCTACGATAATGAGGAAATAAAAGTAAATTTGTCTGTTAATAATTTTCCGAAATTATGGAACTTCGGTCTTCTTCATTTAAGATCCACGATAGTATACAAATCCGACAAATGAATTCAATGAATAGCTTAGAAAATAATAAAAAGGGAACTGGCATGATAATTAATGGATAATTCAATTGACATAAATGCTTGTAAGAAGAGTTTGGCAGTTTTCCAACCCATATTGGATTATCCACTAGAAAACTTTCTTTTTATAATCCGAACGAGTAAGATTGGAGGGGGATCGCAAATTTTCTGGCAAGGAGCGAATTAATAATGGCATACTGTAGAAAATGTGTCCATCAGCACTCCATATACGAGTTTTCGGTGCAGGAACTACAGCTTGTGTAGTGAACCGGAAGGCGTACGGAGTGTTTTTAGAAAAATTGAAAAATTCCGGGAGTTTGTGGAAAAAGGTGAGCGCCGACTTAATATACAACTGATGGACTGAGAAAACACGGACATAGTTATACAGATCTACTGTAGGAAATCTACGTGGTTTTTTTGTCATTACTTTGAGAATGGATTTTTGCATGATATTCAGTGGATTCAATACCGCGGAAGTGGCTCCTTCCCAAGCAATAATTCCGAAGCCAATGATGCTCTGGACAAGTGCCTTGTATACAAAAATTAAACTTTCCTTCCCAAGACATCCTCGGAGGTTGTAAAATAAATCAGTAAATTTTCGAAGTATGCGAATCAACGTAGAGACATGGCAGTCCCATGTTAGATCCTCGTACTCCCAGGTACCTCACAGACTCAACACGCTCCAACTCTGGACATGCGCACACACAGGAATCGTACATTCTGCTAGCACCACATAAATGCAACTTTATTGAGGCAGAAATGGATTTTTTTAAGGGGATTTGGAAAACACGAGGTACTTAGTTTTTTTAACATTTAGGCTCAGAGTATTATTACATAGCCATTGGAACGTGCGATTCATATCACTGTTGGCAGGGTCAAATACCTCTTCCCAGGTGTCGCCCTCGCATAGGATTGCTGTGTCATCAGTGAATAAGTATGAGGTACCCTGTACGTCCAGATTTCCGAGTTGGTTGATAGAAATCAAGAAGAAAATTGACGCCATGGTACCACCCTGAATCACACCAAAATCAATAGGTCTTTCAGTAGGTACTATCAATGTCTTCTATAGTCATTATTTGCTTCCGTTCATTGAAGTAACTGATAACCCATTTCAACTCTAATCCTTCAAAGTCATAGGCAGGTAGTAATTTTACCAATAAATCCCTGTCGATCGAGTCAAAGGCTTTGGCCATATCTAGTGTTAACAAAATTCCCTTTTTTCCACGATCCAACGGCGAGTTAATGTCTTTGGTTAGCATAAATATGGCCTCTTCTACCCCTACACCTTTCCTAAAGCCAAATTGTCTCTCCGAAAGAAGGTTTTGTTCTTCAAGATGCGTATAGATAAAAGATGGTTAATCCATCGCTCAATGAGTTTGGTTATCGTACTTAATAGAGAAATTGGACGATATTGGTGGGGTCGGAGGCATCCCCGCCCTTGAATAAGGGTATGACGCGGGCTACTTTGCGTAGGTCCGGAAAAATTCCATTTTTTAAGCTAAGGTTAATAAAATGCACGAGGACATCTTTCAGTACATGAAAATATTTTTTAATTACTGCTAATGAGATATTATTGATTCCTGGCGCAGATTTGCCATTCATGCTAGAAATAATTATATCAAGCGCAGATGATGAAGTAATTTTGAATTTGAATTTTTTTGGGACATCGTTCATTATATTATTATCAGAAACAGCGCCTTGGGGATGAGGGATACGGGGGATCTGATCGACTAAGTTTTTTCCTACATTGCTAAAAAACAAATTAAAATTTTTCGCAACATCAGCCTTGGCTGTTGGAATATTAGTATTCCGCGATTCCGCATACTCCGTGATGAGTTTGTCAACCGAATTCAGTCCTCTAGATTTTCCCAAAAAACCTTCGTTGATTATTTTCCAAGTGTCCTTTGGATGTTTTGCTTCCTTGAATTTGTTTTTAAAGTAATCATTTTTTACTGTGTTTCTCAAATTATTAATTGTATTACGAGAATGTTTTATTCGTTCTCTAAGTGCAGAATTGAAAGGCTCCTTTTTTTTACTTTTTGCATAGTTTGTCTCTAACTCGTATGGCACGAAGGATTCCATTCGTCATCCACGGTGTCAACTTTTGTTTTGCATGAGGGGCAATTGGCCTCTGGTTCGAGGCACTTTTTATGCATTCACTCAAGCCGGTAACGATCTGGGAGACAGCCTCATTTACGTCTGTTACCTTAATTATATCATCCCAATTGTAACTGTTCTTTTTATGGTCAAGTTTTGAATAATTGATTTTAGGATGACGGAGTTTGCTATTTTTGTCAGTCTCCTTTTGGAAATTCAAGCACTTCACAGAACATCAAAGAGAATTTAAATTAAAGAAGAACGGAACATTAAAGAATATTAAAGAAGAACAAAGAACATTAAAGAATTAAATGGTTCAACTCCATGTTGTTCTCGATTACCCTCACTACTCCCTCGAAATCCTCTTCCCAGCTCCTCGCATTGAAACAAACAGTTCATCAACAGATGAACTGTTCTTGATGAACAGTTCTTGAGAGATGAAGTCAGTTTTAAGAAGTGGCGGGTACAACAGCTGGAGCGTGGGTTGGCATCTCTAGGCTTGCTGGGCTTAGATGAGCTGAACTTCTTGTTTGGCTCAACACAATCATTACAGTCTAATCTGTATTCTTATTTTTCAGAATACTGGAATTGAATCAAATCCAACAATAAGAGGAGGACTTTGGATAACTAAGAACGATTTATGCTCAACAAGCTGTTTGTCCAAGTTTCATAAATGTATTTTTATTAAATTATATTATGGTTTGGGTGTAGGACGAAGCACGACGTGAGGTTTTGCTGCGAGCTTCTAAGCAGCAGGGGAAGCTTCTTGGGCTGGCTTCTCGGTGGGCTTCTCGGTTGGCTTCTCGGTTGGCTTCTCAGTGGGCTTGGTGGGTTTCTTGTTAGGCTTGCTGGGCTTGTGGTTTGGTTTGCCTGGTTTCTTGTTAGGCTTGTTTGGCTTGTGTGGCTTAATGAGAGCTGGGCTGGGCTTCTTGATAGGCTTCCATGGTTTCAGGAGACCCAGGCTGGGCAGCTTGATTGGCTTCTTGGGCTTCCACAAGGATCCAGCGGGTTTCTTGGAGGGTTTCTTGGTTGGTTTCTTACCAGGCTTCTTGCCAGGTTTCTTGCCAGGCTTCTTGCCAGGCTTCTTACCGGGCTTCTTTCCTGGTTTGGTTGGTTTCCCGGTTGGGGCAGCGGGTGCTTCAGCTGGAGAACTTGGCTTTTCTGTAGTGGCTGGTGCAGGTTGAACAGCACCGGCGGCAGGAGCGACAGCAGCAGCAGCTGGTGCCTCAGCAGCTGGAGCTGGGGCTGCAGCAGCAGTTTCCTTCTTGTCAGCTGAATCACTGACTTCGCTCAATGGAAGAGCGCTGCTCAGGACAGCAGAAACACAGAGTGCTGAAACTAGAACAACCGAGAATACCTTCATGGTTGCTGTCGGTGACGTAACTACTGACTCTCTCGCCTACCTGCCTTTTTATACCTGATCACGTACGAATAATATTTACACCCCGCTCTATTCACGTAGGAATTAGTATTTGTTGAAATTTCCTCGCTCAGTTTTCCAATAACACGTACTTACGTAATTAATTTCACTACAATCATACACGATTGTTCGGTGATTAGCAGACATTGTTTATCCCGAACTAATCACTCATCCAATTCATGATCGTCTTTGGAACACCTCGTCTGGCCCCCTATCGGCCCGAATTCTCCCCGGATTTCCATGAATCGACTATTAAATATAAATATGAATAATTTAGTCCCCATCGGAACAACATCAGCGTCTGCACTCGCGCAAACGTGATTTTCGTGAAACATAAACCTCTCACGATTTATCAGTCCATTTCCGCTCAATTGTCGAGGGTGGGTTAGTGTTTCATGAGGGCTGTGACCTTTTTCAAAAAACTTGGAAAAGTCGACGAAAATCCTCAGTTTTAAAGCGCTGAGTTTGTCTCATTCATGCAAACATTTAGTTGTTATCATTATTATTATTTATTACTATTTAATGGATGTTAATAAAAATTATCAATAAACAAACTTTTCTTGGCAGCTCGAGAGATCTCGTTCTGCGGATAATCATTCTAGAATCTCCATTTTTAAATCCTTTAAATTTGAACGAATTCGGGCTTTTGCAAAATGAGAAATCGTAGTTCCGAAGCAATCGCGATGAAATTTATTGGGGACCATCCTATGTTCACTGCAAGTAGTTACTGAAAATGTTGTATGGAAAGCACCAAAATGCATAATACCGATGGAATATTTGATTTTCAATGAACCCAGATTTGTTTGATTTGTCTTATTGCAAGTAATACGAGCTCCCTTATCTACGATAATGAGGAAATAAAAGTAAATTCGTCAATTTGATAATTTTCCGAAATTATGGACCGTCGGTCCTCTTCATCTAAGATCCACGATAGTATACAAATCCGACAAATGAATTCAATGAATAGCTTCCATAATGCAATAGCTTCTATACCGAACCAGTCTGCATCGCACTCATGTTTCTAACCATAAATTTCACAATAAATGTGATTTTTAGAATGTATAATAACTTTAGAATTCATGTTGGCATCGATTCAAAGTTTGGAATTTCTGTAATAGTTGCTCTAATTTTCCAATCCACTTATTGAAAAACAAAATTTTGAAATTTCAAAATTGTGTGCTCGAACTCAGTAATGCAGGATCATGTCTGTCGGTCTGTGGTCAATTCCTCGTCCCGTTAGAGACTATACAAGTTCGTTGTCCAATTTCTTCGTGATTGTTCAGGTTTCTGTGGAAGAAGAAGAAAAGAAGAAGAAGAAGAAAGAGCGTTTATTTCCTCACGAAATTATTACATTGCAATCATTACACTTAGTACTTATCCGTGATTTTTATCTTATAATCTATATTGTTTGACATCATAGCTTTAATTAGTGAACTTACATATATATAAATGGCCAACGCTACTACTGCTGATCATCAGATCGTCGCAGGGGGGTTACGCTTTTCTTTCTATTTTTTAAAAATTCTATTTATCTTATTACAATTATTATTATTATTTCCTTAGCTGTGCTTATTATTTTTGACACAAATTAGTTTAATTTTAGACAATAGTACTGTTACTTGGATTTTGCATAGTTTTAATCTTTACATTATGGTGTGGATGAATTCTGCTATTATTTTAACTACTTCAGCTTTCATAATTAAACTCGTCCACGAGGAATTGTCTGTACCTCGTCGCCGTTCTTACGAAGTTCACCAGATCATTGGGTGAGACCTCCTCCGTCTTCCCATCCAACATGTCAATCGTTTCCATCCAGGTGAGGCGGCTCTTCTTAAGAAATTTGACACGGAACCCGCTGAGTATTGGGCAGATCGCGATAAAATGTGCGACCGTCTCATCTTCTTGTCTACTCCACAATGAAGATGTTCTGAATTTTCCATGATGTTCTGTTCTCCATGATGATGATGTTCTGAATTTTAGCTAGGTCTTGGATTTTTAAATACCTTCGTCCACCAGTCAAGTCACAGTTCAACGATGCATTCAAGTTACGGTGTGCCGATTCCTCCACCTCCTTCTCCAAGTTCCGCATCCACCTCTCCTTCTTCGCCTCCCGCCATACATTCTTCATTTCCCGTACCCATTCTGAGTGGCTTGCTTCTTGATAAGTGTTTCCGTTTCCACGACAATCCTGCGCCAATTTGAGGTAGTCCTGGACCCATGCCGATCTGTGCCCGATTACTTCCTCCGCCGTGAAACGGTTTTCCGGGTATTCCAACACCTTGGTCTGGTAATCAAATTGCAATTTCATAAAATAAAATTGCAGGTGTTCCACACCACTTTCTGAATGTATTATGTAATAAAATGAGTTATTGGGCATCGCGAACAATTTTGGTTTATCATTTTCAATAATGAACCTTTGGAATCAAGCAACAAAGAGAAATTTTAACCCCCCCTCAAAATTTGTTGGTTTACGTTTCAAGGTACGTAGAATCCAAAAATCGAATAAAAATTTGGCCGTCCGTCCGCCGTACGCCGTACGCGGCACTTTCCCCACTTAGCATTGACCGATTTTGATGAAATTTGGTATGTAGGCTCCATTTAGGGTCTAGTTGTGCCCCGAAGATTTTGGTTAATGTAGGTCTCTTCTCAGGGTTGAAAAATAAAGGTTGAAATTTTGAAAACGTCCTAACTCAAAAAATTTTGATATAAAGGTATTGTTTTTCCATCAATTTAATCTAGTATAGAATTTTTAGAATTCTTGAGACCACGCGGAGCCCTGTAGGACCAACCGTTCGTTCCCTACGAAAATTTAAGGCTTGGCCGTCCGATAAATCAAAAACACGAGTGTAATCGCAAGAGGCCTAATCTCCGTTCAAATTTTAGCTGACCGAAATGCGATCGATGTTTTTCTTCATGTGGGGTGATTGGTGGCTTTGCAGACGAGTGATCAATATAGACAAATAATAAACCATTGTGTTATAATTTGCAGCGTTTTTTCAGATAATATCGGTTCAGTACCGTAAAACCGTTAAACTTTACCCCACCAGGGGTAACTTTACCCCAAAAAGTGAGAATCTTCTATTGTGACGTAAGCTTGGTAGAACTTAGATAAAAGTTAGCTATTGTGTTTTCGTTATTCTCCACATCCCAGAGAATCGATGCGGCTTGCGATGGAGCCTTTATCCATGTTATCAGCTGTTATCAGTCATAGTTTCCTGTTCAGCTGTTTTTGTCCTGTTTCTCGTGCTCCAAAATTTCTTCCATATCAGGTGTTTGGAGTGGATTTACCAGGCAAGCCCCCATCATATCACTTTCAATATCTTATTTTGAACAAAATACACCAATAAAATTCTCAAAAACGTCTGCCAAGTGGGTTTGGCACATAGCTTCCTCGTATCCATAACCCGATTATATAGATGATCCGATGCATAGTAGTTAATATCAAAACACCAATCTCTAAGTACCTTTCACTACCCTCATTGAGTACAATCTACACGCTAATCTGGACAATCCTAGAAAATTTCATCAAATTCGGACGAAAAATGTAGTGCGGAAGTGATTGGAATCAAAATATTTCTTAGCAAGACTGGGAGTCGAACCTGGGACTCCAGGGTGTGAGTCCTGTACTTTGCTCACTGATCTACAAAGGGGTTGGTTGAATGGTTTTGAGATCCTCAGCTCAGACGCAACTGTTACGGCTGTTACAAGGATTTTACGATTGCGCATGCGCAGAGGCTACTGTAAAGTTTAAGGCCTTGATTTTCATTGGGGACCATCTACAACCTAATCCGCATAATCCCTGAAAATGTCATCGAAATCGGGTAGAAATTGTGGAAGCTATGGCTGTTACAAGCAATTAACGTTTGCGCATGCGCAGTGACTACTATCAGTCCGAAGGTGATACTATACTCCACTATTTTGGTTGGGATATAGGTAGCCTCATTCATATTTTTCTTATTCAATCTCGAAAAATATTTGAGTTTTATAATTTTCGCAGTGTTGAATGTAAGGTTTCTAGTGTATCTCATGTCAGAAGTAAGAGATGGGGAGAAGAAATGAGAAAAAGCTTGGTACGCAGCTCCCCTACCGAAACTTTACAACTGAACAGCTGCATTATGATATGAACATAAACGTGTTTTGGTCTCATAAGTTGTGATTTACAATATTATTTACTCGTGGGTTAACTTTGAAATTTACCATTGCAATTCATTTGAAAGTTATCGAATGTGAAACAGACTTTTTCCGCGATTTTGTTAAGTCATTCGTTTATCGTTTATTGTCCGTTAATATTTCTTTACTTTTTGCTCTTGAAACTTTGCTTTGAAAACTTTGCTCGATTACCTACATAAGTCTATCTAAACTGAAGACTGAAATTGTGATCTCTTAACCAGAAATATTGAATTTCAAGCAAATTCGTTGAAATAAATGATCATTGGAATTTATATTTTTCTTAGGTATAACTTGTATTTTTCAAGCTAAAAAGTTCAATTTTTCAGAATATATTTTATAATATTATTATGAATACTTGATATTATCAAGTATTTCTGGGGTAATGAATTCAATCCCTACTAGCAACATTGCACCACTGCCCGTTTCTGTAGCGATAACCGTGAGTTTTTCAGAGTGGACTAAAGATAGACGCACTCGGAGGAAATTTTACTCTAACATTTAAACAATTAAATCTGGGGGTTACAATTATCTGATCAATAAGCTCGACCACTCAAAATGTTCAGGAAGCCCTGAAGATCAATTCGCTTATTAAAAAAATCAATTTAACCCATTTCGAGTGGGAGAAATTGTATTTGGAAATGTTTTGGAGTAAATCTTGGGGTAAAGTTTGACGGTATTACGGTACTTCAATCTGCTCGTACATCCTGTGTCCCCAAACCTGAGCTGCACGGCCAATGACCGACCTCGTCGTTGCTTCAAAAACCTTGTGTTTTATTTCTAGCGGTACACTTCTTTTCCTGATCAGCGGGTCCCACACCACATTCAGCCCATGTTTTGCTTTTGTCTTCTCTTTGAAGTGTTTTCCCATGTCAAGGCGGGACGTTAATACTACCCCCAAGTACATATACTCACCAACCACTTGGAGCGGGCTACCTCTATCGAGCCACTTTTCATTTTTTGCAAGCTTTCAGCCTTTCTTTCCAAACACTACAACTTTTGATTTTTCGGGGCTCAGTACCAGATTCCATGTCTCAAAATAATTGGCCAATTCATCTATCATGACATTCACAGACCATTATTGAATTCGACATACAATTTTGAAATTTCAAAATTTCGTTTTTCAATAAGTGGACTGGAAAATTAGAGCAACTATTACAGAAATTCCAAACTTTGAATTGATGCCAACATGAATTCTAAAGTTATTATACATACTAAAAATCACATTTATTGTGAAATTTATGGTTAGAAACATAAGTGCGATGCAGACTGGTTCGGTATAGAAGCTATTGCATTATGGAAGCTATTCAGTGAATTCATTTGTCGGATTTGTATACTATCGTGGATCTTAGATGAAGAGGACCGAAGTTCCGTAATTTCGGAAAATTATCAAATTGACGAATTTACTTTTATTTCCTCATTATCGTAGATAAGGGAGCTCGTATTACTTGCAATAATACAAATCAAACAAATCTGGGTTCATTGAAAATCAAATATTCCATCGGTATTATGCATTTTGGTGCTTTCCATACAACATTTTCAGTAACTACTTTCAGTGAACTCTGGATGGTCCCCAATAAATTTCATCGCCATCGCTTCGGAACTACGATTTTTCATTTTGCAAAAGCCCGAATTCGTTCAAATTTTAGGGATTTAAAAATGGAGATTCTAGAATGATTATCCGCAGAACGAGATCTCTCGAGCTTCCAAGAAAAGTTTGTTTATTGATAAATTTTAGTAATATCCACTAAAAAGTAATAAATAATAATTATGAGAAGAACTCAATGTTTGCATCGAATGAGACAAACTCAGCGCTTCAAATCTGAGGATTTTCGTCGACTTTTTGAAGTTTTTTGAAAAAGGTCAGAGACCTCATGAAACACTAACCCACCCTCGACAATTGAGCGGAATTGGGCTGATAAATCGTGAGATGTTTCTGTTTCACGAAAATCACGTTTGCGCGAGTGCAGACGCTGATGTTGTTCCGATGGGGACTAAATAATTCATATTTATATTTATTAGTCGATTCACGGAAATCCGGGGAGAATTCAGGCCGAGTAGGGGCTAGACGAGGTGTACCAAATACGATCATGAATTGGATGAGTAATTAGTTCGGGATAAACAATGTCTGCTAATCACCGAACAATCGTGAATGATTGTAGTGAAAGTAACTACGTAAGAACGTGTTATTGGAAAACTGAGCGAGGAAATTTCAACAAATACTAATTCCTACGTGAATAGAGCGGGGTGTAAATATTATTCGTACGTGATCAGGTATAAAAGGACAGGTAGGCGAGAGAGTCAGTAGTTCAGTCACCGACAGCAACCATGAAGGTATTCTCGGTTCTTCTAGTTTCAGCACTCTGTGTTTCTGCTGTCCTGAGCAGCGCTCTTCCATTGAGCGAAGTCAGTGATTCAGCTGACAAGAAGGAAACTGCTGCTGCAGCCCCAGCTCCGGCTGCTGAGGCACCAGCTGCTGCTGCTGTCGCTCCTGCCGCCGGTGCTGTTCAACCTGCACCAGCCACTACAGAAAAGCCAAGTTCTCCAGCTGAAGCACCCGCTGCCCCAACCGGGAAACCAACCAAACCAGGAAAGAAGCCCGGTAAGAAGCCTGGCAAGAAGCCTGGCAAGAAACCTGGCAAGAAGCCTGGTAAGAAACCAAGCAAGAAACCCTCCAAGAAACCCGCTGGATCCTTGTGGAAGCCCAAGAAGCCAATCAAGAAGCCCAGTCTGGGTCTCCTGAAACCAGGAAAGCCTATCAAGAAGCCCAGCCCAGCTCTCATTAAGCCACACAAGCCAAACAAGCCTAACAAGAAACCAGGCAAACCAACCCACAAGCCCAGCAAGCCTAACAAGAAACCCACCAAGCCCACTGAGAAGCCAACTGAGAAGCCAACCGAGAAGCCAACTGAGAAGCCCACCGAGAAGCCAGCCCAAGAAGCTTCCCCTGCTGCTTAGAAGCTCGCAGCAAAACCTCACGTCGTGCTTCGTCCAACACCCAAACCATAATGTAATTTAATAACAATATATTTATGAAACTTGGACCAACAGCTTGTTGAGCATAAATCGTTCTTAGTTATCCAAATTCCTCCTCTTATTGTCGGATTTGATTCAATTCCAGTATTCTGAAAAATAAGAATACAGATTAGACTGTAATAATTGTGTTGAGCCAAACAAGAAGTTCAGCTCATCTAAGCCCAGCAAGCCTAGAGATGCCAACCCACGCTCCAGCTGTCGTACCCGCCACTTCATAAAACTGACTTCATCTCTCAAGAACGGGCGATAGATGAACTGTTTATTTCAATGCGAGGAGCTGGGAAGAGGATTTCGAGGGAGTAGTGAGGGTAATCGAGAACAACATGGAGTTGAACTATTTAATTCTATAATTTTCTGTGTTCTTCTTTAATGTTCTGTTCTTCTTCAATTTAAATTCTCTCTAATGTTCTGAGAAGAGCTTGAATTACCAACAGGAGACTGACAAAAATAGCAAACCTAAAAACAATTATCGAAAACTTGACGATAAAAAGAAAAATTACCATTGAGATGATATAATTAAGGTAACAGACGTAAATGAGGCTGTCTCCCAGATCGTTACCGACCTGAGCGAATGCATAAAAAGTGCCTCGAACCAGAGGCCCATTGCCTCTCATGCAAAACAAAGTTGACACCGTGGATGACGAATGGAAACCTTCGCGCCATTCGAGTGAGAGACAAACTATGCAAAAAGTCAAAAAACGAAGCCTTTCAATTCTGCACTTAGAGAACGATTAAAACGTTATCGTAATATAATTAATAATTTGCGAAACACAGTCAAAAATGACTACTTTAAAAAAAATTCAAGGAAGCACAATATCCAAAGGACACTCGGAAAATAATCAACAATGAGTTGCAGCGATATGAGATTGTCCGCCATGATGGCTATGTCGTCCACGTTCATCACCAACCTTATCTTTGTATCACCAACCCTCACCCCGCCTCTTAGAACATCCGGCAGATCATTCAGAAACAGCGAGAAAACCATTGGCGACATCGGACGTCCTGCTTCACACCACTTACCGTATCAAACCACTCAGATAGGCCCTCTTTGGACCAGACTGCCATGCTCGTGCCGTCATACAGACTTTTCATAATCTGCGCGCTTCGTTGCACGTGGTCGTACGCAGCTTTCAGATCAACAAACAGAATGTAGGTTTTTTTTCCCTTGCATTTCCCAGGTTTTCACAATATTGTATACGCAGAAAATGTTGTCCACAGTGCTATATGCCGACCGAAAACCTGCTTGCGCCTCAATCAACTTTTCTTTCTTTTCTACCCATGTCGTGAGTCTTCCCAACAGCAAACTCATGAACATCTTTGCCGATGTATTCATGAACGCGAGACCTCGAAAGTGCGGGGGATCCGTAGTGTTTCCTTTTTTGTGTAGGGGAAACACAATGGCTTCTCTGAATGATTCCGGTGCATCACCACTCCCATAAATTTTGTTGTACACTTGTAGTAGTTGGTGCCTCATTATTTCAGGTGCGTCAATAAAAAACTCACTCGTGACTCGGTCAGGGCCTGGCGCTTTATTGTCTTTCTACTTTGCGATTACCCTATTGAGCTCACCCATTGAAAACTGACGATCTAGCTCCTCGTCAGCACAGTAAGGTTCTGCATACGACATAATTGAACTGACTTCATCTGGGTTTACCAAAGTTCTGAAATGTTCTACAAGTACTTCCATGGTCATATGCGGTGCACGATATGGTGATTTTCCTCGTACGTGATCCACTAGCCGCCAGAACCCTTTCAACTCTATCACAGCCATCAAACTGCATCCACGTTCTCATAGCATTCTTTCCGCTTTTCTCGACAGTGTGTCTCGTAAGCTGTTTTTGCCTGAGTGTACTTTTCTCTGTTACATTTATCATCACATTTTCTCAAAATATTTAGCTGTTTCATCTGGCCCTCCACTTCCTACCTTCATGGCCACGCTTCCCCTTTCCGCTCATCTTCTTATGCATGCCATCAACCCGTTCAGTTTATCTTCGCTGTCACCCTGCGTGAACGACATTTTCCTCATTTCATCGGCCATTTTACCTTTATAGAATTTAGCATCATTTTTGTCCAATTTATCCTGGGCCTAAGCGGTAGGATTTCTCCTTCATTCCATCCTTCTTGGGTTATGCTTATTTTGATGGGTTGGGGGTCGGAAAAAATTTCAGGTACCACTCTGAAGTCCACAACGTTCTCCAGGCAGTCCCATCACAGAACACCCCTTGTTATCCACAAAACTGTAATTGCCCTCTTCATCGCCCTCTTCATACGACCATCAAGTCACCAAACCATGCTCACCAACAAATCTTACCAACTTCCGCCCTCTTGCATCCACCACCTTATATTTGGATCTCCGACTAGAACTTATACACGCCAACTCACTGTATGGACCCTCCGGGAGTTGTTGGTTCGATCCTATTCTTGAATTTGTATCACCTGTAATTAAATAGTTCAACTCCATGTTGTTCTCAATTACCCTCACTACTCCCTCGAAATCCTCTTCCCAGCTCCTCGCATTGAAATAAACAGTTCATCTATCGCCCGTTCTTGAGAGATGAAGTCAGTTTTATGAAGTGGCGGGTACGACAGCTGGAGCGTGGGTTGGCATCTCTAGGCTTGCTGGGCTTAGATGAGCTGAACTTCTTGTTTGGCTCAACACAATTATTACAGTCTAACCTGTATTCTTATTTTTCAGAATACTGGATATGAATCGAATCCGGCAATAAGAGGAGGACTTTGGATAACTAAGAACGATTTATGCTCAACAAGCTGTTTGTCCAAGTTTCATGAATATATTTTTATTAAATTACATTATGGTTTGGGTGTTGGACGAAGCACGACGTGAGGATTTGCTGCGAGCTTCTAAGCAGCAGGGGAAGCTTCTTGGGCTGGCTTCTCGGTGGGCTTCTCAGTTGGCTTCTCGGTTGGCTTCTCAGTTGGCTTCTCAGTGGGCTTGGTGGGTTTCTTGTTAGGCTTGCTGGGCTTGTGGGTTGGTTTGCCTGGTTTCTTGTTAGGCTTGTTTGGCTTGTGTGGCTTAATGAGAGCTGGGCTGGGCTTCTTGATAGGCTTTCCTGGTTTCAGGAGACCCAGACTGGGCTTCTTGATTGGCTTCTTGGGCTTCCACAAGGATCCAGCGGGTTTCTTGGAGGGTTTCTTACCAGGCTTCTTGCCAGGTTTCTTGCCAGGCTTCTTGCCAGGCTTCTTACCGGGCTTCTTTCCTGGTTTGGTTGGTTTCCCGGTTGGGGCAGCGGGTGCTTCAGCTGGAGAACTTGGCTTTTCTGTAGTGGCTGGTGCAGGTTGAACAGCACCGGTGGCAGGAGCGACAGCAGCAGCAGATGATGTCTCAGCAGCTGGAGCTGGGGCTGCAGCAGCAGTTTCCTTCTTGTCAGCTGAATCACTGACTTCGCTCAATGGAAGAGCGCTGCTGAGGACAGCAGAAACACAGAGTGCTGAAACTAGAAGAACCGAGAATACCTTCATGGTTGCTGTTGGTGACGGAACTACTGACTCTCTCGCCTTCCTGTCTTTTTATACCTGATCACGTAGGTACGAATAATATTTACACCCCGCTCTATTCACGTAGGAATTAGTATTTGTTAAAATTCCCTCGCTTAGTTTTCCAATAACACGTACTTACGTAGTTACTTTCACTACAATCATTCACACTTGTTCGGTGATTAGCAGACATTGTTTATCCCGAACTAATTACTCATCCAATTCATGATCGTCCTTGGTACACCTTGTCTAGCGCCTACTCGGCCCGAATTCTCTGATTTCCACGAATTCGACTATTCTTCTCTTAACTTCTGAATGTTTACCTTTGGCACTGCAACGGTTTGATCGGTTTTCATTCCCTTGAAGGAGCTTTGTATTCATATTGAAGCTTCATGAACAACTTAGGCGTCAAGTCTGTCGGTCGGTGGTTAATTCCTTGTCCCGTTAGAAACTGTACAAATTCGTTGTCCAATTTCTTTGTGATTGTTCAGGTTTCTGTGGATTATACGGTTATTATACAACATCAGCGTCTGCACACGCGCAAACGTGATTTTCGTGAAACATAAACATCTCAAGATTTATCAGTCCATTTTCGCTCAATGGATTTTTTGATTTTCAATGAACCCAGATTTGTTTGTTTGGTCTTATTGCAAGTATTACGAGTTTCCTTATCTACGATAACTAGGAAATAAAAGTAAATTCGTCAATTTGATAATTTTCCAAAATTATGGAACTTCGGTCCTCTTCATCTAAGATCCACGATAGTATACAAATCCGACAAATGAATTCAATAAACAGCTTCCATAATGCAATAGCTTCTATACCGAACCAGTCTGCATCGCACTCATGTTTCTAACCATACATTTCACAATAAATGTGAACTTTAGAATGTATAATAACTTTAGAATTCATGTTGGCATCAATTCAAAGTTTGGAATTTCTGTAATAGTTGCTCTAATTTTCCAATCCACTTATTGAAAAACGAAATTTTGAAATTTCGAAATTGTATTCTCGAATTAATAATGCAGGATCATGTCTGTCGGTCTGTGGTCAATTCCTTGTCGCGTTAGAAACTATACAAGTTCGTTGTCCAATTTCTTTGTGATTGTTCAAGTTTCTGTGGAAGAAGAAGAAGAAGAAGAAGAAAAAGCGTTTATTGCCTCACGAAATTATTACATTGCAATCATTACACTTGGTACTTATCCGTGATTTTTACCTTATAATCTATATTGTTTGACATCATAGCTTTAATTAGTGAACTTATATATGTATATGTATATAAATGGCCAACGCTACTACTGCTGATCATCAGAACGTCGCAGGGGGGTTACGCTTTTCTTTCTATTTTTTTAAAATTCTTTTTATCTTATTACAATTATTATTATTATTTACTTAGCTGTGCTTATTATTTTTGACACAAATTAGTTTAATTTTAGACATTAGTACTGTTACTTGAATTTTGCATAATTTTAATTTTTATATTATGGTGTGGATGTATTCTGCTATTATTTTAACTACTTCAGCTTTCATAATTAAACTCGTCCACGAGGAATTGTCTGTACCTCGTCGCCGTTCTTACGAAGTTCACCAAATCATTGGGTGAGACCTCCTCCGCCTTCCCATCCAACATGTCAATAATTTCCATCCAGGTTTTTTTTAACGTGATTCATTATTGCAACTGAATATTAAATACAATCCATCTAGCAATATTACATATCATTATTACACTCCTTGAGAGCCCGTTTACAGTAAAACGCAGTCCCTTCTCATAACAGTATCTTCAACACTGAGCTATAACTGCACTTAAAACAGCACTAAGTCCAGTGGTTTTTTTCGCTTGAGTCGCCGGAGTTCATCTTCGTTGTCCAAAACGTAGAGCATTTCCAGGTTCTCATGATTGTGGAGGCGTTGTTCGTGCCTCCTTGAGTACCTTGCGATAGTTTCGTGGACTGTTTCCATCCCCAAATCTCGATGAATATCATCGTTCCTCATGTACCAAGGTGCACGCACTATACTTCTCAGTATTTTATTTTGGGAGGTTTGGATTTTTTTAATGTTTGATTTTTTGGCACAGCCCCATAACTGAATTCCATAGTTCCAGATAGGGCGAAGGATCTGCTTATAAATAAGCAGTTTATTGTGGAGAGAGAGACGAGAATTGCTTCCCATCAACCAATACATCTTTCTGAATTTGATTTTATATTCCTCTTTTTTCTTTTCTATATGTTTTTTCCAGTTTAATTTGGAGTCGAGGGTCATACCCAAATATTTAACTGCATCGGTATGGGGTATTTTATTTGAATTGATCTCAACATCTATGACTGGAATTTTTCGGTTAGTGAAGTTGATGTGAACTGATTTTGATTCGTTCAACTTTATTCTCCACATATTGATCCACTTAGAGACCTCAGTGATTGACTTCTGTAGATAACTAGTTGCAGCTTCGATATCATCATCGACGGAGAGGATAGCCGTATCATCTGCAAAGGTGGCAACAGTTGTACCTTCTCGTTGGGGTAAGTCCCTTGTGTACAGTAGATAAAGGACTGGCCCTAAGACACTCCCTTGCGGGACCCCAGCTTTTATTGGCTTCAAGCCAGAGTATTGGTCATCTTGCTTCACCCTCAAATGTCTGTTTTCAAGGTAGGATTTTAGCAGTAAGTAGTACTATTTTGGGAGATCTCTGTGCAGTTTGTACTCCAATCCCTCGTGCCAAACCTTGTCAAAGGCCTGTGCCACATCCAAGAAGGTACTAGCACATATTTTCTTACCTTCGAGGGCCTTTTCTATTATGTTAGTGATTCGATGGACTTGATCTATAGTTGAATGTTTTTTTCTGAATCCGAATTGGTGATTTGGAATTAAATTTTTATCTTCTATCAATGGTTTGAGACGTTTAAGAAGCAATTTTTCAAATAGTTTTGACATAACAGGGAGGAGGGATATTGGTCGATACCCCGTCTTCTCGTTTGGTGACTTTCCTGGTTTGGAGATCATGATGACTTCAGCAACTTTCCATTGGGAAGGTACGTGTTTCAGTCTAAATGTAGCATTGATAATGTGAAGCAATTTCATCACTGCTTTATCGGGGAGCTCTTTCACTAACACGACCTGATATCAGGTCGTAGCCGGGCGTTTTTTTTTTTTTTTTTTTTTTTGCATTAATGTTGCTATTAATTTCATCTTTAAGTTCCTTCAGTGTCACTGGAAGTATTTCGAGTTCGTCAATTTTTTCCGTCCGAGTTGTATTTTCGTCTGGTACTTGATTTTGGTAATGGTTGAAAAGTTTCGAAGAGATGTTCAGCAAAAAGGTCTGCTTTCTCTATATTACTTACTTCTGGCCCAAGTTCCATCCTCCTTTTTGATTGGAGGTCAGAGGACTTAGGGACGTTTCAAGTTTTTGGTGACCTTGTAGAGAGAGTACTCCGTATCTTTCTCCGCAGTCAGAGTACTTAGAAAGTGATCAACTGATTCATTTTCCATGGTTCTGATTAGGTGTTTAGGTTTTTTTGCGTATCTGTTAAGTATTGTTTTGTTTTCGGATGTTCTATTATTTTTCCACTTTCTCCTCGCTTTTCGTTTCGCATTCAGTAAATTTCTCAATTCCAATGGATACAATTTTTGATTGTCACAATTGTTGTTTTGAGTTACTGGTGTATTTTGCCAGGCTGCTTGTTGTACATTATTAATAAAGAGGTCAAGTTCATCTTCTATTTGTTCAGGGGTTTTCATTGGTACTTTCAGGTTTATAGTTGTTTCCACCTGTTGACGAAAACAGGACCAGCAAGTTTTTCTATTGAACAAACTTGGAGTTTTTTCTCTCAGGATAACTTTTTCACTGATTGTTACGATAATGGGTGAATGATCAGATGGTAAGTCGTCACTATCCTCTACGTTTATGTATCCACTTGAGATACCTCTGCTTACAAAGAAGTCAATTAGATCAGGAGTTTTGTTGGGATCAGTGGGCCAATATGTAGGCCTGCCAGACGAGTAGAAATCGCACTTGAGTATAGTTGCTGCTGCATACAGTTCTTTACCTTTTGTTGTTGTTAACCGTGAACCCAGTATGTATTTTTGGCATTATAGTCTCCTCCGATAATGAAGTTGCTTCCTAGCCTTTCAAAAAAACTTTTATAGTCATCTTGCTTCAAGTTATGTCTCGGGGGACAGTAAATTGCTGCTATTCTGAAACATTTGTTTTTGAGTTGCACGTTGACCGAGGTTACTTGCATTTTTTCCTCCTCAATTTTCAGTTCTTCGTGATGCACAACGTTCTCATTCATTATAATTCCAGAGCCTCCTCTAGCTTTATTGCTAGGGTGAATTGTGTGGTAACAAATGTACCCTTTTATTTTAACGTAAGAACGAGTGAGATGAGTTTCAGACACGAGAAGAATGTCTATCTTGTTGGAGTGGAGAAATACTTCCACTTCTTTTATGTGATTCAGTAAACCATTTGCGTTCCATGTTGCTATTCTTAATGTTGGATCCATCATATTATTCCTTAGTTGGTTAGACTTTTTTCTAATTTGGCTATTCTTTCAAATAGCAGCTTATTAGTATGATTTTGTTCGTTTAATCTCTCTAGTATTTGTCCGAACATTTTTTCAGTGCTCGACACGTTCACCTCTTTTTTTGCAACTACGTTAGCATATGAAGCGTTGGAGGTGGAAGCACCTGCTATTGCTGTAGTAAGCGATTTTCGCCTGCTAACACTTCTTTCGGTGGAAGTATGTTGTCTTCTGAGTTCTTTCACTTGGGGTTTGGTGGCATTGTTCCTCATTCTTTGTAGCTCTTTAGCTACTTCGCAGCCGCGATAATTTGCTGGGTGATTCCCTTTACAATTAACGCATTTCGGAGTTTCAGCCTTGTCTAGAGGACATTCGGCTGTAACGTGTGGTCCAGCACATTTCACACATGCTGGTTCTTTTCCACAGTAGGATTGTGTATGAAGATAGCTTTGGCATTTTTTGCATTGAGGGATAAGTTTAGATGCGTTCTTTAACGGTAACCATCCAGGTGAGGCGGCTCTTCTTAAGAAATTTGACGCGGAACCCGCTGAGTATTGGGCAGATTGCGATAAAATGTGCGACCGCCTCATCTTATTGTGTATTGCACATTGAACATCTATTGGATACTCCCTATTTCCACCATCTGTAGTTCACTCTTAACATTTCCGATCTCGCCCTGAAAATGGTCCGAATTTTAGCTAGGTCTTGGATTTTTAAATACCTTCGTCCACCAGTCAAGTCACCGTTCAACGATGCATACGATGTTATGGTGTGCCGATTCCTCCACCTCCTTCTCCAAGTTCCGCATCCACCTCTCCTTCTTCGCCTCCCGCCATACATTCTTCATTTCCCGTACCCATTCAGAGTGGCTTGCTTCTTGATAAGTGTCTCCGTTCCCAAGACAATCCTGCACCAATTTGAGGTAGTCCTGGTCCCATGCCGATCTGTGCCCGATTACGTCCTCCGCCGTGATCCTAGGAAAACGGTTTTCCGGGTATTCCAACACCTTGGTCAAGTAATCAAGTTGCAATTTCATAAAATAAAATTGCAGGTGTTCCACACCACTTTCTGAATATATTATGTAATTAGGCGAGTTATTGGGCATCGCGAACAATTTTTTCAGATAATATCGGTTCAGTGTCCCCAAATCTGAGCTGCATAGCCAATGACCGACCTCGTCGTTGCTTCAAAAACCTTGTGTTTTATTTCTAGCGGTACACTTCTTTTCCTGATCAGCGGGTCCCACACCACATTCAGCCCATGTTTTGCTTTTGTCTTCTCTTTGAAGTGTTTTCCCATGTCGAGGCGGGACGTTAATACTACCACCAAGTACATACACTCACCAACCACTTGGAGTGGGCTACCTCTATGGAGCCACTTTTCATTTTTTGCAAGCTTTCCGCCTTTCTTTCCAAACACTAAAACTTTTGATTTTTCGGGGCTCAGTACCAGATTCCATGTCTCAAAATAATTGGCCAATTCATCTATCATGCCATTCACAGACCATTATTGAATTCGAGCATACAATTTTGAAATTTCAAAATTTCGTTTTTCAATAAGTGGATTGGACAATTAGAGCAACTATTACAGAAATTCCAAACTTTGAATTGATGCCAACATGAATTCTAAAGTTATTATACATTCTAAAGTTCACATTTATTGTGAAATGTATGGTTACAAACATAAGTGCGATGCAGACTGGTTCGGTATAGAAGCTATTGCATTATGGAAGCTATTCAGTGAATTCATTTGTCGGATTTGTATACTATCGTGGATCTTAGATGAAGAGGACCGACGGTCCATAATTTTGGAAAATTATCAAATTGATGAATTTACTTTTATTTCCTCATTATCGTAGATAAGGGAGCTCGTATTACTTGCATAAGACCAAAAAAACAAATCTGGGTCCATTAAAATCAAAACGCCCATTGGTATTATGCATTTTGGTGCTTTTCAAACAACATTTTCAGTAGCTTATTTCAGTGAATTCTGGATGGTCCCCAATGAATTTCATCGCCATCGCTTCGGAACTACGATTTCTCATTTTGCAAAAGCCCGAATTCGTTCAAATTTTAAAGATTTAAAAATGGAGATTCTAGAATGATTATCCGCAGAACGAGATCTCTCGACCTGCCAAGAACAGTTTGTTTATTGACGTAATTTATTAATATCCATTAAATAGTAATAAATAATAATAATGAGAAGAACTAAATGGTTGTATCGAATGAGACAAACTCAGCGCTTCAAATCTGAGGATTTTCGTCGACTTTTTGGAGTTTTTTGAAAAAGGTCAGAGCCCTCATGAAACACTAACCCATCCTCGACAATTGAGCGGAATTGGGCTGATAAATCGTGAGATGTTTCTGTTTCACGAAAATGGCGTTTGCGCGTGTGCAGACGCTGATGTTGTTCCGATGGGGACTAAATAATTCATATTTATATTTATTAGTCGATTCACGGAAATCCGGGGAGAATTCGGGCCGAGTAGGTAGGGGCTAGACGAGGTGTACCAAATACGATCATGAATTGGATGAGTAATTAGTTCGGGATACACAATGTCTGCTAATCACCGAACAATCGTGAATGATTGTAGTGAAAGTAACTACGTAAGAACGTGTTATTGGAAAACTGAGCGAGGAAATTTCAACAAATACTAATTCCTACGTGAATAGAGCGGGGTGTAAATATTATTCGTACGTGATCAGGTGTAAAAGGACAGGTAGGCGAGAGAGTCAGTAGTTCCGTCACCGACAGCAACCATGAAGGTATTCTCGGTTCTTCTAGTTTCAGCACTCTGTGTTTCTGCTGTCCTGAGCAGCGCTCTTCCATTGAGCGAAGTCAGTGATTCAGCTGACAAGAAGGAAACTGCTGCTGCAGCCCCAGCTCCAGCTGCTGAGGCACCAGCTGCTGCTGCTGTCGCTCCTGCCGCCGGTGCTGTTCAACCTGCACCAGCCACTACAGAAAAGCCAAGTTCTCCAGCTGAAGCACCCGCTGCCCCAACCGGGAAACCAACCAAACCAGGAAAGAAGCCCGGTAAGAAGCCTGGCAAGAAGCCTGGCAAGAAACCTGGCAAGAAGCCTGGTAAGAAACCAAGCAAGAAACCCTCCAAGAAACCCGCTGGATCCTTGTGGAAGCCCAAGAAGCCAATCAAGAAGCCCAGCCTGGGTCTCCTGAAACCATGGAAGCCTATCAAGAAGCCCAGCCCAGCTCTCAATAAGCCACACAAGCCAAACAAACCTAACAAGAAACCAGGCAAACCAACCCACAAGCCCAGCAAGCCTAACAAGAAACCCACCAAGCCCACTGAGAAGCCAACCGAGAAGCCAACCGAGAAGCCCACCGAGAAGCCAGCCCAAGAAGCTTCCTCTGCTGCTCAGAAGCTCGCAGCAAAACCTCACGTCGTGCTTCGCCCAACACCAAAACCCTAATGTAATTTTTATAACAATATATTTATGAAACTTGGACAAACTGTTTGTTGAGCATAAATCGTTCTTAGTAATCCAAATTCCTCCTCTTATTGTCGGATTTGATTCAATTCCAGTATTCTGAAAAATAAGAATACAGATTAGACTGTAATAATTGTGTTGAGCCAAACAAGAAGTTCAGCTCATCTAAGTTTTAGGAGTTAGGGCCTGGAGTCCGAAGGATCAACAAGTCTCGTGTTGCTCTCTGATTCAATCGTCATTTTAACCGGTTCATTGTTTCCGTTTCGCGATAATTTTCAGCAGGGTTCCAGATCTTGTACCTGGGTCGGCACACCCGTACGTTCAAGTTCGTGCATAGTGTGTATGCAGTTTGCTGAACGATATAATTATTCCGTTCGAGGCTCGTTTCTGGGAATCGGTCGGCCGTTCCGTGGAGGTGAATCCGAGATAAGCGTTCTCCCACTGCGGTGGTGATCCCCCACTTCTTTGGAGCTCGAGGAGATTGGAATAGTTGACACCAGATCGAGGCGGTAAGCCCCCACCTGTCATCTGTCATAATCGACGCGTCTCCTTTCTGATTTCGGGGGAAGTGGATTTTAGTGAAGTTAGTTTGCTCGGTCGACCCGACCGGGAAAGACTGATTAGCAAGCGAACGCTAAAACAAGTGGAGTTCTGCTTCGCAATCTTCTCGTAATATCTACCAATTTAATGCAACAAAGTATTGGAAAGTATTTGGAAAGAAGTAACAGTACTCCCCCTAGGAATAACTCAACCCCCAAGCGTCCAAGAAGCTCACCTGAATTATCAAATTCAGAAAGAAAAAAGAGACCAAATAAAATGGGTGGAGACGAAAAGTTATGGGAATTTATCAAAAAAATGGATGCAAAGATAGACAATTTGCCAACAAAAAATGATTTCCAAGCATTACATACTGATGTACAAGCATTGCGGGATGAAAATAAGTTACTTCGTGATGAAATTTCTACTTTGAAAAAATCCGCAGTGGAGAGAGATCGTCGAATTGAATTTTTGGAATTTAACTCCAGGAAGAATAATCTATTGCTACGGGGACTACGTGTGTTGAGAGACGACGATCTTTTTGATGTAGTCCACAAGTTTTTCTCGGAAATACTTCGTATTCAGGAGAGGATTGATGTGGAGTTTGTCAGGCGCATCAGTACTTCAAAGACTGCAGGTGGAGACCTTTTATTGGTATCTTTGCAGAGATCCCGGGACAAATGGAATATAATCGGTAAGGCAAAGGTGCTCAATGGGACAAATTACAGCATTTCTCAAGACTTCCCTCCGACTATGCGTAATAGACGTTCCAAACTATTGCGTTTGCGGGCAGAAATTCGAAAGACTAAGCCTGGAATAGTTTGCCACGTCAGAACAGATAAGCTGGTCGTTGATAACAAGTTATTCTTCTGGGATGATGAGGATGGGCTTCTTGCCAGGGACGGTACTACGAATATTAAGAATATTGCGGGGATAGATTTGTCGGCGGTCAACCAGAAGTTGCTTTCTGAGGGTCAAGCTGATGTCGGCGTTGGTGCGGCCATATGAGATGAGGGAGTCTGTCGGAAGGATGATGAAGGGCACACGGAATCATATTTTAATTTTCTTGTTTATAACATAGATGGGCTAAGCAGTAAAAAGAGCAATAATTTATTTTTTAATTTTGTCAAACAATATTCCATAATAATTCTAATTGAAACACATGTTGTTGAGTCAGTAGAGTCAAGTTACTATGATTACTTTCTAAATTATGAAGTTCGATGGATTAGAGCTAAGAAAAATAATGTTCACGGTAGAGCAAGTGGTGGTATAATGGTGGCAGTTGAGAAAGGTCTTAAAAATGTTAATATAGTTGATATAGACGGGACATTGATTGTTCGTTTTCGTTCTGAGGGGTCTGTTATTGATGTGGTGCCAACATACCTCAACTGCAACAACTGGGATTTAGACTTCGCTCAGCTGGGCGTTTTCCTCTCAGAGCACGTGGACAAAAATTTTGTGGTTGTTGGTGACTTCAATGTGCGGATTGGATTGGAGCAGGACTTTTCTGATACTCCGGAGATTAATATGGGAAATTTCGCCCTCAATCGATGTTCCCGTGACAAGGAGTTGAACTCTCGTGGTAAGAGGTTTTTGGAGCTCTTATCGGATACTGGTCTAGTAGTCCTTAATGGGCGATCACCAAGTGATGTGGATGGGCATTTCACGTTTGTATCTCATCAGGGTGCATCGGTCTGTGATCTAGTTTGTGCTTCAATGGAGGCTCTGCCATGCTTGGCGGATTTCTCGGTTCTCAAGGAGAATTTCTCAGACCACATGCCAGTCACATTCAGTGTTCCAACAAGTTTTTCGGAGTCAGCCATGCCTCTGCTTCCCCGCTTGAGGTGGTATCCGAGATTTGCTGTGAAATACAAGAACCAATTAAGAGATGCGGTACCAGGAATCATTGACCGAGCTGATGGTGATGTCGACGTTTGGGCGATCAGCATAGTGAACACGATCAGAAACTTGGCATCTCACACAGATAAAGGTAATAAATTGAACGCAAAAAACCCATGGTATGATTGGGAATGTGAACGAGCAAGACGAAAATCCATGTGCCTCCTCGGACTCCATAGAGATACTGGCTCGGATATGGTTAGAGCGGATTATGTGCTTGCCAATCGTGCATACAAGGCGGTGGTACTGAGGAAGAGAAGAGAGTTCTTTGATGGGTTGTCGACCAAGTTTAAACAGGTCAGGGACAGTTCAGAGTTCTGGCGTTTGGCAAAAGTATTCAGAAGGGCGAGTTCACCCCCCCATGTGTTGATATCAGCATCTGACTGGGTGAGTCACTTCAGCTCATTGTTGAATCCTGAAGTTTCAACTGTATCGATTTATTTTGTGGAACCAAACCATATATCTGAAACATTGGATGCTCCATTTTCGATGGCCGATCTCCAAAGGGTTCTATCTGGGGTGAAGGACAATAAGGCGCCTGGCTGTGACGGAGTGCCATTCGAATTTTTCAAGAATTCTCCCTCTGAGTTCCGGGAGATGTTGTTGAATTTCTTCAACTTCATTGCTACTACTGGGCGGACCCCTGTTTCGTTCAAAGAAGCAGTTATCTTTCCTCTTCACAAGAAGGGAGATCCTGCAGACGCCTCCAACTTCAGAGGACTGTCCTTTATTAACTGTTTAGCCAAGCTCCTCTCGTGTCTTCTTGCGAATCGTTTGACAGATTTTGTTGTGCAGGAGAGTATAATGTCAGAGTGTCAGTCAGGTTTTAGGAAGGGATATTCGACGGTTGACTCCATTTTTGTGCTGACTGGATTGGTTGAGCTCCACCTCGGGCGTCCTCGTGGAAAGATATACGCCTTTTTCGTAGATCTTAGGGCCGCATTTGATCGGGTCAGCAGGGACCTTCTCTTCTGCAAGCTTTACAGCTATGGAGTGTCTTCCAAGTTTATAGCCATCCTGCGTAACCTGTACTGCAATATCACCTCGTCGGTTTGGACGGACAATGGGATTACGGAATCATTCCCAGTTGAGAGTGGTGTGAGGCAGGGCTGTCCACTTAGCCCCCTCCTGTTCTCGCTGTTCATCAATGACCTTCCTGAGGAGCTCGAATTCGGCGTTCAGGTTGGAGGCACGATTATTAAGGTTTTGTTGTATGCCGATGACTTGGTGGTTTTGGCTGATGATCCAGTGCAGCTTCAAGGGAACATTGATAACCTCAGAGCTTATTGTGACCAGTGGGGACTTGAGGCTAACTTGGAAAAGTCAAAGATTGTCGTCTTTCAGAGAGGAGGTCGACGGCGGGCAACTGAGAGGTGGCACTTTGGGAATGAAAATCTCGAGATAGTAAATGAATATCCTTATTTAGGTATTACTCTCACACCGAGGTTGTCCTTCACCAAGCACCTGGCTCGAAAGGCTAGGTCAGCCAAGTCAGCAATGCATTGTACATGGAGGAGAGCGTTTTCTGAGACGAACATCCCCTTGTCGGCCAAAATGAACATTTTCAATGCCATAATCAGGGCCATTCTATGTTATGCAGCTCAGGTGTGGGGTGACCTTGAGTACGACTCTGTGGAGAGTGTACAGTTGCTGTTTATCAAGAAGCTTTTTCATCTCCCTCGTTTCACTCCGGGCTATCTAGTGTACTTGGAGACAGAGCTGAACAAACTGTCAGTGTACACGCTTGGATTGCACTATGCCTACATCCTAAGAGTGCTCAAGATGCAAGAGTCCCGCCTCCCAAGAGTGGTGGCAGTGGAGATGGTGAGGAGCCATGCAGGATTTGCAAAGCGTTATGCATCCAAGTGTGCCAGCCATAACATTCCAGATAGCCTGTCGTCGTTCGATCCGCGTATACTGTCTTCAGATATGGAGCGTCTCATCACAGAAGTCACTGAGCGACAGCGAGCAGCATTCCATGGACGAGCTGAATCCTCGGAATTTTTTACACTGTACCGGGAGCTCAACACAGAGGTGAAATGCTGCAGCTTGGTCAGGAATTCCAACACTCCTTTGCACGTGGCGCGTTGGGCTTTCAAGATTCGGGCCGAGTCGTTGAGCTTGAATGCAAAGCCATATGCATCCGACAGGCCCGAAGAGTGCTCAATGTGCAACCTTCATGAGCGGGAAGATGTCTTCCATTTTCTCTGCCGATGCCCAATTCTCGGTGAGTTTCGGCAGCCGGCATTCGGACGGAGGATGTTGTCGCGGGATGAGGCAATAGGGATTTTGAATGGTCCCAATTGGTCTAATTTGGAGGTGTTTTGTAGGCGAGCCTGGCTTTACAGGTCACTCCTTGTGAGAGAATTTAATTTTTGATTTATTGTATTATTTTTTTACCCACTTAGCTATTTCTAATTTTACATTAAGTTTATTTTGTCATTATTTTCTATCATTTAAACATAATTGTGCGCGGCCCTGACTTCCGGCAGACGGTTTCGGCCAATGCCGTAATGTTTATTTATTATTTACACATGTAAACATTTTCTTTTGCTCGTAAAATAAACTCTTTCTTCTTCTTCTTCTTCTTCTTCCAATCAAGAAGCCCAGCCTGGGTCTCCTGAAACCATGGAAGCCTATCAAGAAGCCCAGCCCAGCTCTCAATAAGCCACACAAGCCAAACAAACCTAACAAGAAACCAGGCAAACCAACCCACAAGCCCAGCAAGCCTAACAAGAAACCCACCAAGCCCACTGAGAAGCCAACCGAGAAGCCAACCGAGAAGCCCACCGAGAAGCCAGCCCAAGAAGCTTCCTCTGCTGCTCAGAAGCTCGCAGCAAAACCTCACGTCGTGCTTCGCCCAACACCAAAACCCTAATGTAATTTTTATAACAATATATTTATGAAACTTGGACAAACTGTTTGTTGAGCATAAATCGTTCTTAGTAATCCAAATTCCTCCTCTTATTGTCGGATTTGATTCAATTCCAGTATTCTGAAAAATAAGAATACAGATTAGACTGTAATAATTGTGTTGAGCCAAACAAGAAGTTCAGCTCATCTAAGCCCAGCAAGCCTAGAGATGCCCACCCACGCTCCAGCTGTTGTACCCGCCACTTCTTAAAACTGACTTCATCTCTCAAGAACGGGCGATAGATGAACTGTTTATTTCAATGCGAGGAGCTGGGAAGAGGATTTCGAGGGAGTAGTGAGGGTAATCGAGAACAACATGGAGTTGAACTATTTAATTCTTTAATGTTCTGTTCTTCTTTAATTTAAACTCTCTTTAATGTTCTGTGAAGTGCTTGAATTACCAAAAGGAGACTGACAAAAATAGCAAACTTCGTCAACCTAAAATCAATTATTCAAAACTTGACGATAAAAAGAACAATTACATCTGGGATGATATAATTAAGGTAACTGACGTAAATGAGGCTGTCTCCCAGATCGTTACCTACTTGAGTGAATGCATAAAAAGTGCCTCGAACCGGAGGCCCATTGCCCCTCATGCAAAACAAAAGTTTACACCGTGGATGACGAATGGAATCCTTCGCGCCATTCGAGTTAGAGACAAACTATGCAAAAAGTCAAAAAAGGAGCCTTTCAATTGTGCACTTATCGTAATACAATTAATAATTTGAGAAACATAGTCAAAAATGATTACTTTAAAAACAAATTCAAGGAAGCACAATATCCAAAGGACACTTGGAAAATAATCAACAATGAGTTGCAGCGATATGAGATTGTCCGCCATGATGGCTATGTCGTCCGCGTACATCAGCAACCTTATCTTTGTATCACCAACCCTCACCCCGTCACTCAGAACATCCAGCAGATCATTCAGAAACAGCGAGAAAACCATTGGCGACATCGGACATTCTTCTTCAATGCTTACCTCCTTCATGCTCCTTCACTGCTAACATCCTGCTTCACACCGCTTACCGTATCAAACCACTCAGATAGGCCCTCTTCGGACCAGACTGCCATGCTCGTGCCGTTATACAGACTTTCCATAATCTGAATGAATTTAGTTGATAACTCCATTTGTGACAACTTCTAGAAAAGCGCGCTTCGTTGCACGTGGTCGTACGCAGCTTTCAGATCAACAAACAGAATGTAGGTTTTTTCCCTTGCATTTCCTAGGTTTTCACAATGTAGTATATGCAGAAAATGTTGTCCACAGTGCTACATCCCGACCGGAAACCAGCTTGCGCCTCATTCAATATTTCTTTCTTTTCTACCCATGTCGTGAGTCTTCCCAACAGCAAACTCATGAAAGTGCGCGAGACCTCGCACAGCGAGACCTCGAAAGTGCGCGGGATCCGTAGTGTTTCCTTTTTTGTGTAAGGGAAACACAATGGCTTCTCTGAATGACCGGTGCATCACCACTCCCTTACAATGCGTTGCACACTTGTAGTAGTAACTACTACTTTAGTAGTAACTACTGGCACCAACTGTTGGTGCCACATTATTTCAGGTACGTCAATAAAAAACTCATTCGTGACTCGGTCAGAGCCTGGCGCTTTATTTCAACTTTGCGATCACTCCATTGAGCTCAACCATTGAAAACTGACGATCTGGCTCCTCGTCAGCACAGTAAGGTTCTGCATACGACATAAATAAACTAACTGCCTTCAACCTTGCATCCACGTTTTCATAGCATTCTTTCCGCTTTTCTCGACAGTGTGTCTCGTAAGCTGTTTTTGCCTGAGTGTACTTTTCTCTGTTACATTCATCATCACATTTTCTTAAAATATTTAGCTGTTTCATCTGGCCCTCCACTTCCTACCTTCATGGCCACGCTTCCCCTTTCCGCTCATCTTCTTATGCATGCCATCAACCCGTTCAGTTTATCTTCGCTGTCACCCTGCGTGAACGACATTTTCCTCATTTCATCGGCCATTTTAACTTTATAGAATTTAGCCTCATTTTTGTCCAATTTATCCTGAGGCTGAGCGGTATGATTTCTCCTTCATTCCATCCTTCTTGGGTTATGCTTATTTTGATGGCTTGGTGGTCGGAAAAAATTTCAGGTACCACTCTCAAGTTCACAACGTTCTCCAGGCACTCCCATCACAGAACACCCCTTGTTATCCACAAAACTGTAATTGCCCTCTTCATCGCCCTCTTCATACGACCATCAAGTCACCAAACCATGCTCACCAACAAATCTTACCAACTTCCGCCCTCTTGCATCCACCACCTTATATTTGGATCTCCGACTTGAACTTATACACGCCAACTCACTGTATGGACCCTCCGGGAGTTGGTTCGATCCTATTCTTGAATTTGTATCACCTGTAATTAAATAGTTCAACTCCATGTTGTTCTCAATTGCCCTCACTACTCCCTCGAAGTCCTCTTCCCCGCTCCTCGCATTGAAATAAACAGTTCATCTATCGCCCGTTCTTGAGAGATGAAGTCAGTTTTAAGGAGTGGCGGGTACAACAGCTGGATTGTGGGTTGGCATCTCTAGGCTTGCTGGGTTTAGATGAGCTGAACTTCTTGTTTGTCCAAGTTTCATGAATATATTTTTATTAAATTACATTATGGTTTTGATGTTGGACGAAGCACGACGTGAGGTTTTGCTGCGAGCTTCTAAGCAGCGGGGGAAGCTTCTTGTGCTGGCTTCTCGGTGGGCTTCTCGGTTGGCTTCTCAGTGGGCTTGGTGGGCTTCTTGTTAGGCTTGCTGGGCTTGTGGGTTGGTTTGCCTGGTTTCTTGTTAGGCTTGTTTGGCTTGTGTGGCTTAATGAGAGCTGGGCTGGGCTTCTTGATAGGCTTCCATGGTTTCAGGAGACCCAGGCTGGGCTTCTTGATTGGCTTCTTGGGCTTCCACAAGGATCCAGCGGGTTTCTTGGAGGGTTTCTTGGTTGGTTTCTTACCAGGCTTCTTGCCAGGTTTCTTGCCAGGCTTCTTGCCAGGCTTCTTGCCGGGCTTCTTTCCTGGTTTGGTTGGTTTCCCAGTTGGGGCAGCGGGTGCTTCAGCTGGAGAACTTGGCTTTTCTGTAGTGGCTGGTGCAGGTTGAACAGCACCGGCGGCAGGAGCGACAGCAGCAGCAGCTGGTGCCTCAGCAGCTGGAGCTGGGGCTGCAGCAGCAGTTTCCTTCTTGTCAGCTGAATCACTGACTTCGCTCAATGGAAGAGCGCTGCTCAGGACAGCAGAAACACAGAGTGCTGAAACTAGAAGAACCGAGAATACCTTCATGGTTGCTGTCGGTGACGGAAGTACTGACGCTCTTGCCTTCCTGTCTTTTTATAACTGATCACGTACGAATAATATTTACACCCCGCTCTATTCACGTAGGAATTAGTATTTGTTAAAACTTCCTCGCTCAGTTTTCCAATAACACGTACTTACGTAGTTACTTTCACTACAATCATTCACGATTGTTCGGTGATTAGCAGACATTGTATATCCCGAACTAATTACTCATCCAATTCATGATCGTCCTTGGTACACCTCGTCTAGCCACTACTCGGCCCGAATTCTCGGATTTCCATGAATTCGACTATTCTTCTCTTAACTTCTGAATGTTTACCTTTGGCACTGCGACGGTTTGATCGATTCATAATGAAGCTTCATGAACAACTTAGACGTCATGTCTGTCGGTCTGTGGTCATTTTCTTGTCCCGTTAGAAACTATACAAATTCGTTGTCCAATTTCTTTGTGATTGTTCAGGTTTCTGTGGATTGTACGGTTTGTTATAATTTAGTCCCAATAGGAACAACATCAGCGTCTGCACACGCGCAAACGTGTTTTTCGTGAAACATAAACATCTCACGATTTATCAGTCCATTTCCGCTCAATTTTCGAGGCTGGGTTAGTGTTTCATGAGGGCTCTGACCTTTTTTCCAGAATTAAAGCTGAATTAGAACGAATGGAAAGAGATAAGGTCATAGCCAAGGTCAATGAACCGTGTGATTGGTTAAGTTGTATGATCTGCACGGAGAAAAAATCAAGCCAACTTCGTGTATGCCTAGATCCTAGAGATTTGAATTTAGCCCTAAAAAGATCACATTTTCAGTTACCAACTTTCGAGTTCATTAGATCCAAATTCACGTTCTACCATATTCACGACTTTGGATGCGAATTCCGGATTTTGGATCGTGCCATTGGATGAACCAAGCTCGAAACTCCTTGTTTTTAACACACCTTGGGGTCGACGAAAATTTTTGAGACTTCTGAATGTGGGTAGCCTCTGAAATTTTTCACGAAAAAATTATGGAAATTTTTGGAGACTTGCCAGGAGTGTGTGTCTTTTTAGATGATTTATTAATCCATGCTGATACTCAACAAAAGCATGATGAGCGTCTAAGAGCAGTCCTTGACAGAGTACGTCAAGAATAAGAGTAAGTAAGAAGGAGTCAAATTTAATAAAAATAAATGCAAATTTAACCAGTTGCAAGTAACCTATTTTTAGGTCATGTATTTAGCAAAAACGGTATAAGTCCGGATAAAGATAGGAATAAATCCATCTGTAATATGCCGCCTCCCACAACAAAACTGAACTGCAAAGGTTCTTAGGTATGATAAATTACCTATCAAGCTTTATCCCAAATGTTGGAAAGGAAACAGCAGTTCTGAGAAATTTGATCAAGGAAGTTAGTCAGTGGGAATAGGAGCATCAGCATATAGCCGCATTCACAGGTTAAAGTCCCTAACAACAACAATACCTGTTTTAGCTCATTTTGATGTCGATACACCTATTGTGTTGTCTGTTGATAGTTCACAATCAGCAGTTGATGCTTGCCTACTGCAACGCAACAAGCCCGTCGCTTTTGCCTCAAAAACCCTCAATGAGTGTCAGAAGCGTTATGCGCAAATAGAAAAAGAACTTTATTCGCGTGTACTGGGTTTATTCATTCGACTGTACATTTATGGAAAAAATATCACAGTTGAGTCAGATCATTCCCCTTTAATATCATTGATCAACAAGCCATTAGGAAATGTACCCCCCAGACTTCAGCGAATGTTTTTGCAACTCCAGCCCTACAATTTGAATTTAATATCCTATAAGCCTGGTAAATATTTGTACGTCACTGACACTCTATCAAGAGCAGCACTGCCTAAAACTGAGAATATTATTGATGATGATGTCAAATTCATGTAAATTTTCTTATCCCATTCACGATGATACTTTGAATCAAATCAAGTTAGCAACACAGAATGATCAAGCCATGCAAATCTTGATTGATTATATTAATAATGATTGGCCGAACAACAAGAATAATGTCAAAGACCTCGTAAAGATGTATTGGTCGTGCAAGTCTGATTTGTTTGTAAACAATGGCATAGTTTACAAACACACAAGTCTTGTTATTCCCGCTTGTCAACGAAAAGTGATAATGGAGAAAGTTCACACTAGTCATCTCGGTTTAGAAAAAGCTAAGAATTTGGTCAGAGGAGTATTATTTTGGCCAAATATGGCCGTCGATCTAAAGAATTATAACTATTGAATTATTGAATTATTCAATATCATTGAATCCTGCCTGTCATGTCTTAAATTTTGCCGTCAAAATTCCAAGGAACCATTAATTCCTCATGAGATACCGCCGTTACCATGGTATAAAGTCAGCGCAGATTTTTTTTGATTTTGAAAACAAAAAATATCTAGTTTTGATGGACTACTATTCAAACTACATAGAACTACTGCAGTTAAATTCCACAACTGCAAACACCGTAATTATTCACTTAAAAAGTATATTCGCTAGACATGGAATACCCAATGAATATATCACCGACACAGGACCACCGTGGGATTCCATAGCTTTTACCGAATTTACACATGAATGGAAATTTAATCATAAAATTCAAGCCCTTATCACAGTCAGAGCAATGGACAAGCTGAATCAGCTGTTAAAATTTGTCAAAATATTTTGCGTAAATGCAAGGATTCTGGGAGTGATCCACATTTGGCCTTACTCCATTATAGAAATACCCCCAAAAATGAAATTGAATCGCCAGCAAATTCGTTAATGTCAAGACGTCTTAGATGTGTACTACCTATAGGTCCAAAATGATTGATTCCAAAGTCAGTCAGTCCAGTTCAGCAACATACAAACATTTTGAAGAACCAAATGTCATACAAAAAATCAATATGACAAATCTTCACATCAATTGCCAAATTTGATTCCTGGACTTATTTCAGGAAAACACCTAAAAGTAATTGGTCGCCAGGTACAATCATACAAGCACAAGACAATCGGACATTTATAATTGAAAACGAAGAAGGTACTCGTTATAGAAGGAACAGAAAATTTATTTTAGAAAAAACTAAATCAACAAGTGTAACAAACTATATAACAAGAAGTGGTTGAAATACAGTACTACCTGAACGTTATACGTCATGTAAATAGAACAGGTACCCACTTACATGTACTTATGGAATTGGTACATTTTAATAAAATAATTTCTATCAGAATAGAAGTAAAAAATTATATTATAATTATATAACAAAAGAAGATAAAAATTGTTATTTAAAAAAAGAAGGTTGTATAAATTATTATATAATATTAACCCTGGAATGGAAACCTTCCGCACCATACGCTTAATGGAAACGTTCGACGTAAATTTCACTCCCACTAAAAATTTGAATTTCCCATGATTTTTTATTCGCTCCAACGTTCTCTGTAATCTATTATCTGCTAAAACGCCACATACTATTAGTTTAGCTAACTGGGAGCTTAATACAAAAAGATAAGAGAACAATTTTTTCCCAAAATGGTAATTTTTGTAATTATACCATATAAATTAATCATTAAAACAAAAATAACTTGAAATTATAGACTTTTTTCTTATTTAAGTAGGCATAAACTAATAATTTGAGGTTCGATTTAAAAGAATTACAGATGTTGAAAATGATCAATTAATAAATTTATTTGAAAATAAACTCAATTTTAAATTCTGGTGTGTTTTTTTGAATAGGTTCAAACATTGCTGGATTGATAAAAGGCGAAAATCAATCGATAGGCTCAAGTAATTCCCTTCTCTTCAAGCATAAACAAAGCTTCCGGAATAACATCATCACTCATCAACTTCCCCATTTTGGATTACTATTTTCAATAATAAACCATTGGAATCGAGCAAGAAAAAGAAATTTACCCCCCTCAAAATTTTTTTTATACAGAAAACCTTTATTGAACATTTCACCGCACAAACTCACTCAACCGTACAAAAATGATTTTGATTTGTCGGAGGAAGGGAAGACCAGTTACTGAGCGAGACCCAATTGAAGAGCTGCTCCGTCGCTAAACCCTTTGTTGGTTTACGTTTCAAGGTAAGTAGAATCGGAGAATCGAATTTAAAAAAATTCCGTCCGTCCCCCATACGCTGCACTTTCCTTGGTTACCATGGACCGATTTTTATGAAATTCGGTATATTTATGGCCTCTATTTGGGGTTATTATGTTTTTGTTGATGTCAGTCTTTCCTAAGCAGTGGAAAATAGGCGTTGTTCAAAAGTGCTCTAGCTCGAAAACTCTCGAAATAAAGGTACTGTTTTTTCACGGATTTGAAATAGTACTGAATTTTTATAATCGAATGAGACCACCCGGAGCTCTGTAGGGCAAACCGTTCGCTGCCTACGAGATTTTAAGAGTCGGACTTGCCATTCTTAAGAGTTCGTATCCCAGTTGATAAATAAAATAAATTAATGTCAAGATAATGAAATTGGAATTGTAAATTTACTTCTACAAAAGGGGCTGCAATGGAAAAGTGAAGTAAACTTTACTCCTTAAGAAGGGGATGTAATGGAATTATGAAGTAAAAATTACTTCATCCAAAGGGGGTTGATTGGAAAGGAGAAGTAAATTTTACTTCATCCTTCGTACCTTATTGGAAAGGAAGTAATTTTTACGTGTAGGGTTTAGGTTTCTTGCCTGTAAAGGGCAAACGGAGATCAGCACGGTGTCGCAGGTTAAGCCGAACCTTCGAGGACATCAGATGTCTGTCTCAGATTCTGAGGGCAGGCATAGATAGAACCCTGGCACCCCTACCCTTTCTACCCTCATCTACACTATTTTACAGGCTCGAGACGTAAAATTTACGTCACCTTTCCATTTCAGGGTTAATTATATAATATTGTTCCGTCTCGGATTATCTGTCTGATGGACCTGCCGTGCTGGAAGAGGATGTTTTCAGGCATCAACAGGAACCCCCCTTCTCTCCTATCTTCCTATACTCTATTCTCCCTGAGCTTCTTACCACTAGTTGTGTCTTCGTCTTCCGCACATTCCGCATGCCCCTCGCTCCCCCAAAATTTCTACTTGAAGTCGGTTGTCTCGGGCTTTTCAAATTCTTCTCACCTCCAAGTTCGGACGTTCTGGATTTTCGGATGTTCTGGTCGACCGGTGACGCTGCAGCAGTAATATTCGAGGGCCTTCCCTGCCTCGAAAAGGTACCTACTCTTTCTTACCTTTATAATATTCTTGTTGTATGTCTGTCCTCTAGCTGGTCCACATCAGCATTCTTCCATCAGTTCTTGTAGGTATTTCTTTGACAATATCATTACATTAATAATACACTCTTTTTTTTTTAATGTGCTAGGATTGGTAAGCATAATCATAACTCATCATACAGTCTGCTAAATATCGAAAAACCTCACAATAATAAATATTTCAAGTGCGTGCTCAATTTTACACAAATATAAATAAATGAAATGTAAAACTTATAATAAATAATTATGATCGAAATTGTAATCAATGATAACTTGATAATTGTATTATTTCGGAACCTTCGGAATAGGGGTGTCTGTCTGCCGAGTCTTCGTGCAATAAAAATCTGTCAATATCAAATTCGTTTTCATCGTCTTAATTCATGCCCTGTACATCCAAATTAACACGGTGCATCACGACTCCCATAAATTTCGTTGTACACTTGTACTAGTTGGTGCCTCATTATTTCAGGTGCGTTAATAAAAAACTCATTCGTGACTCGGTCAGGGCCTGGCGCTTTATTGTCTTTCAACTTTTCGATTACTCCATTGAGCTCACCCATTGAAAACAGACGATCTAGCTCCTCGTCAGCACAGTAAGGTTCTGCATACGACATAATTTAACTGACTGCATCCGGGTTTAACAAAGTTCTGAAATATTCTACAAGTACTTCCATGGTCATATACGGTACACGATATGGTGATTGTTCCATGTTGTTCTCAATTACCCTCACTACTCCCTCGAAATCCTCTTCCGAGCCCCTCGCATTGAACTAAACAGTTCATCAATCGCCCTTTCTTGAGAGATGAAGTCAGTTTTAAGAAGTGGCGGGTGCAACAGCTGGAGCGTGGGTTGGCATCTCTAGGCTTGCTGGGCTTTGATGAGCTGAACTTCTTGTTTGGCTCAACACAATCATTACAGTCTAATCTGTATTCTTATTTTTCAGAATACTGGAATTGAATCAAATCCGACAATAAGAGGAGGAATTTGGATAACTAAGAACGATTTATGCTCAACAAGCTGTTTGTCCAAGTTTCATAAATATATTGTTATTAAATTACATTGTGGTTTGAGTGTTGGACAAAGCACGACGTGAGGTTTTGCTGCGAGCTTCTAAGCAGCAGGGGAAGCTTCTTGGGCTGGCTTCTCGGTGGGCTTCTCGGTGGGCTTCTCGGTTGGCTTCTCGGTTGGCTTCTCAGTGGGCTTGGTGGGTTTCTTGTTAGGCTTGCTGGGCTTGTGGGTTGGTTTGCCTGGTTTCTTGTTAGGCTTGGTGGGCTTGTGTGGCTTAATGATAGCTGGGCTGGGCTTCTTGATAGGCTTTCCTGGTTTCAGGAGACCCAGGCTGGGCTTCTTGATTGGCTTCTTAGGCTTCCACAAGGATCCAGCGGGTTTCTTGGAGGGTTTCTTGCTTGGTTTCTTACCAGGCTTCTTGCCAGGTTTCTTGCCAGGCTTCTTGCCAGGCTTCTTACCGGGCTTCTTTCCTGGTTTGGTTGGTTTCCCAGTTGGGGCAGCGGGTGCTTCAGCTGGAGAACTTGGCTTTTCTGTAGTGGCTGGTGCAGGTTGAACAGCACCGGCGGCAGGAGCGACAGCAGCAGCAGCTGGTGCCTCAGCAGCTGGAGCTGGGGCTGCAGCAGCAGTTTCCTTCTTGTCAGCTGAATCAGTGACTTCGCTCAATGGAAGAGCGCTGCTGAGGACAGCAGAAACACAGAGTGCTGAAACTAGAAGAACCGAGAATACCTTCATGGTTGCTGTCGGTGACGGAAGTACTGACTCTCTCGCCTACCTGTCTTTTTATACCTGATCACGAACGAATAATATTTACACCCCGCTCTATTCACGTAGGAATTAGTGTTTGTTAAAATTTCCTCGCTCAGTTTTCCAATAACACGTTCTTACGTAGTTACTTTCACTACAATCATTCACGATTGTTCGGTGATTAGCAGACATTGTTTATCCCGAACTAATTACTCATCCAATTCATGATCGTATTTGGTACACCTCGTCTAGCGCCTACTCGGCCCGAATTCTCCCCGGATTTCCATGAATCGACTATTAAATATAAATATGAATAATTTAGTCCCCATCGGAACAACATCAGCGTCTGCACACGCGCAAACGTGATTTCCGTGGAACATAAACATCTCATGATTTATCAGTCCATTTTCGCTCAATTGACGAGGGTGGGTTGGTGTTTCATGAGGGCTGTGACCTTTTTCAAAAAACTTCAAAAAGTCGACGAAAATCCTCAGTTTTGAAGCGCTGAGCTTGTCTCATTCGATGCAAACATTTTGTTGTTCTCATTATTATTATTTATTACTATTTAATGGATATTAATAAATTACGTCAATAAACAAACTGTTCTTGGCAGGTCGAGAGATCTCGTTCTGCGGATAATCATTCTAGAATCTCCATTTTTAAATCTTTAAAATTTGAACGAATTCGGGCTTTTGCAAAATGAGAAATCGTAGTTCCGAAGCGATGGCGATGAAATTCATTGGGGACCATCCAGAATTCACTGAAATAAGCTACTGAAAATGTTGTTTGAAAAGCACCAAAATGCATAATACCAATGGGCGTTTTGATTTTAATGGACCCAGATTTGTTTTTTTGGTCTTATTGCAAGTAATACGAGCTCCCTTATCTACGATAATGAGGAAATAAAAGTAAATTCATCAAGTTGATAATTTTCCAAAATTATGGACCGTCGGTCCTCTTCATCTAAGATCCACGATAGTATACAAATCCGACAAATGAATTCACTGAATAGCTTCCATAATGCAATAGCTTCTATACCGAACCAGTCTGCATCGCACTTATGTTTGTAACCATACATTTCACAATAAATGTGAACTTTAGAATGTATAATAACTTTAGAATTCATGTTGGCATCAATTCAAAGTTTGGAATTTCTGTAATAGTTGCTCTAATTTTCCAATCCACTTATTGAAAAACGATATTTTGAAATTTCAAAATTGTATGCTCGAATTCAATAATGCAGGATTTAAAGTTTGAAACATTGATCACTTTGGTCCTAATTTACTGATGTATGATTTAAAACTTCAATAGTAGTTAATTATTAATAGAAGGCCATAAAATTATTTAATAATGACTACTAACTTGCCCAATAGAGTAAAATTGAAGTTTTTGAATGACAATTTAAAGTCTGAAATTTCAACATTGATGCCCAAATTCTAAATTCCAGCGTTTAAAGTTTCAAATTTCAAAAATAATCCTAATTCATTTATGTGAAATTTAAAATTTCAATGGAAATGTCCGATACTTAATTGTGCAAAATAAAAATTATGAAATACCTATAATATTGCCCGAAATTCTCAAATATAAAACTTGAAACTTCAGTATTGATGCTCTTGAAATGTTGATAATAGTTGCCCTCTTTTATGTAAAATTTATAATGCCTATAGTAGTTTTTGTAAATTATAAATTTAGATATTTGAATAGTGTATGCTAAAATCTTCTAATGTAGAACTTAAATTCTGAAATTTCAATACTTTATGATGAAATTTATTTCACATTTTAACGTGTTCAGAAATCTTGCCCTTTCTTCCTTGGCCTTTTGGTTTATTATTCTCAATATTGAACCTTTAGAATCGGTTTACGTTTCAAGGTACGTAGAATCCAAAATTCGAGTAAAAGTTTGGCCGTCCGTCCGCCGTACGCGGACTTACTTTCCCCACTTAGCATTGACCGATTTCGATGAAATCTGGTATGTAGATGCAAACCGTTCGTTCCCTACGAGAATTTAAGGGTTGGACATAAATAAAGGCCATAAATCAGAAACACGGGTGTGAATCGCAAAAGAGAATCGAAATGTGATCGATGTTTTTCTTCAATTTGGTTGGTGGTAACAATAACAAAGTCGTGTTCTTTGCAGACGAGTGATCTATATGGAAAAATATTAAATCTTTGTGTAATAATTCGCAGCCTTTTCGGCAATTTCAATGGTCTCTCTCAAAGCTTTCGCTACCTACCCGTTTATCTTTATCATGTACAACAATATTTCATTCTGTATCATTTCAAAAATGATGTATTTATAAGAGTATCTCCATACTCATCCACAGTTCCAAGTAGGTACATGATTTACAGTTGTCTTTGTTGTACGGTTAGTGAAATCCCTTCTAAAACGTGAGGGTCATTAATTTGACAAGTTTATTATGTTGTGACATGGCAAATTTTTATTTAATCTGTAAGTACATTATGAATTAGATTGTTGTAGATTTCCGGTTCACTATTTTGGAGGATTTTTCTGTTTTCATATTTTGGGTAGCATTCAGTTTTGATTATTTTAAATGTGAGCGCTATGTTTGTGACTCTACGTATGTGTTAATAGATTTTGTTGTTGAAAAATTTAGAGTTTTGAGAACCCAAATTTGACCTGCATCGAATACAAAATTCTTTATTTTCGATAATGGGGGTGCTTTATCAGTTATGGTGTCTTGTAGAGGGGAAATAGACTTTGGTACTGAACGTGGCGGTTCAACTGGGAGGTGCCGTGTCCGGATTGATATTTAATACACCTCGTCCCTTTATTAGGGTCCCGACGGATATCCGGGTTTTCCATCAGAGTCGGCCCTAAAAAAAAGAACAACCTTCCAAAAGAATTACGAGACGTTGGAAGCGGGCACGGCAGGGCACCCGAGGGACGGATAACGTTCCGCCTCCACAAACGGAATCCTGGGACTGAGGGGAACCGACGTTCGAGATGAGAACAAGTGGCTCTGGAGGTCTTACAGCACCCCTTCTGGATCACACCCTTTGGTACAATATCGTCCAATCAAAGGGCAGTGCGGAACTGAACCGGATTTGAGTAACTTCTGGTTGATGAAGGAGTACCTGAGTGTTTTTGACCGAATTGAACACCCAAAATATGGAGGATGTGAGCTTAATTCCACTAATTATGATAATATAGTTGAGTGTTAGTGTGTTAAGTGTTTCAAGAGGGAACATATCCAATCTCAAAAAATGGCTAGGAGGAGAGAAAAACGAATTGCACAGGCAGTTTCATAATTTGTTCAGTATTTCTGGGCGTAGTATTTCACAAACAAGCTCCAGAATATTAACCAAAAATATTAACGATTTACAGTTAGAAATGGAGGAGAAATCGCCATTTTAATTTTGTATATGTGCCCTTTTGAACGAAAAATGTCATTATGTGCCCTTTTGCTTGGAACCCCGAATTTCGATGAATTTTAAGAATCTCTAAAGACGAAACTTATAGTAAAAAATAATAAACCAAAAAATATAATTCGAGTACCTACTGGGCGTAAGTATAGAGTTGTTGACAACTAGAATTTACTGTGTCGTAGGCGGGGGGGTGGGGGCACCGAAATTATCACAGCAAGAATACAGAACAATAAATAAAATCATTTTCATTTAAAAATTCGCAAAACTTTTTCTTCTTTTTTCTATTTGGAACAGTTTTTTATTGCTTATTTACTTACAAATTATAGGGAACCAGATTTGATTTGTTTGAAATCATTGTGAAGAACGAGTTTTATTACAGTTTCTACAAAGGTACTCGTAGGTATCTGAATTTAAATTCTCCATCCTGCTCGCGGATCTCGACTTCATCCCACACATAGGTACCACTTTCACTAAGGGTTATGGGCTTGTACCAAACGAATTCACGAATATCATTCCAGTTATTTCCAAAATAGGTTTTGAGAAGATGCTGTACTTTATTCTATCCCTTGTTAACGATAGAACGAAAGACTTCGCTAAGTTTTCGAACCTGTAATGGGAAATGCACCTCACTTATACTAACCTTGTCTCCGAAACGTAAGGTACCTCATATGTCACCTATTCGATGGAGTTTCAATCATTCAATTACTAGTAATACCAGAAGATTGTACTCTTAGAGATGAGGATATGTGCCCTTTTGAAAAAACACTCCACATATCCACACAGTTATTGTTTCTCATGGAAGATCCTCCAACAAAAAACGGAAGCCATCTCAGACTATACGTAAAAATGCAAGAATCTCAGCTAATGATACTAGCGAAGAAACTCTTACTACAGCTTAATTGTTATTTCGAACCAACCAGTGAAAAACTTCTGCCAAGTGAGTGTGGCATATAGCTTCGTCGTATCCATAACCCAATTATATGATGATCTAATGAATGGTAGCTAATCTCAAAAAATCAGTCCCTAAGTACCTTGCACTACCCTTATAGGAGATCATGTATACCCCAATCCGTACAATCTCTAAAAATTCGACGAAATCGGATGGGAAATTTTGAAGTTATGGCTGTTACAAGGAAATTCACGTTTGCACATTCGCAGCATCTACTATCCGTCGGGGGGCCATGATTTTCATAGGGAACCATCCACCCGCCTACCAGCACAATCCCTGAAAATGTCATCAAAATCGGACCACTTTCAACTTTGTATAGTTTTCCAGTTATAACGACATACAGACAGACGGACGGACAGACAGACGGACAGACAGACGGACACGGAACCAAAATTGTTCAAAACGCTGCAAATCATTGCTCAAAGGTTTATTATTTTCTGTATAGATCACCCTTCTGTATAAATCACTGGCTCTCCATCAATAGCACCTACCACCATCTGTATTCTCCCTTGACCTTCCCTCTCAAATTTCAGCTTCCTGCGTTGAATAGGATTGAAAATGGCTTCAGAGCTCACTCAGCTGATCAGTGATCTGAAGAGTGAAGAAGATCTCCTCGAATGCTGAAGACGCCTGGAAGAGCACTTCCATTCAATAGGATTGAAAATGGCTTCGGAGCTCACTCAGCTGATCAGTGATCTGAGGAGTGAAGAAGATCTCCTCGAATGCTGGAGACGCCTGGAAGAGCACTTCCATTCAATAGGATTGAAAATGGCTTTGGAGCTCACTCAGCTGATCAGTGATCTGAGGAGTGAAGAAGATTTCCTCGAATGCTGGAGACGCCTGGAAGAGCACTTCTATTCAATAGGATTAAAAGTGGCTTCGGAGCTCACTCAGTTGATCAGTGATCTGAGGAGTGAAGAAGATTTCCTCGAATGCTGGAGACGCCTGGAAGAGCACTTCTATTCAATAGGATTAAAAATGGCTTCCGAGCTCACTCAGCTGATCAGTGATCTGAAGAGTGAAGAAGCCTTTGAGCAATGATTTGCAGCGTTTTTTACCCACCAACATTTTTTTTACCTACCAACTTTTTTTTACCTACCAACTAGGTACTACCTACCACACCATACTGGCTTCACACCTTCACAATCAAGTTTATTTGAAAGAACTAAACGCTTCACACTCGATTCGAAAAATAGAAAGCTTCGTATGGAAATTTGATTACTGGTTACGCAGAAGGCAAAACTGTATACAAATCGAAGAAATGAACAGCGATCGCATTTTAGTCCGATAAAATTTGAATGGAGATTAGACCTCTTTTGCGATTCACACTCATGATTCTGGTTTATCGAAGGAAAACCTTCAAGTACTCGTAGGGACCGAACGGTTTGTCCTACAGAGCTCCGGGTGGTCTCAAAAATTTTTAAAAATTCGATACTATTTAAAATTGGTGAAAAAACGATACCTTTATTTCGAGAGTTTTCGAGCTAGGGCACTCTTGAAATCTTCAACCCTTAATTTTCACCCCTTAGAAGTGACTGACATCAACCAAAAGCTTCGCGGCACAACTAGACCCCAAATGGAGCCCATATACCGAATTTGAACCAAATCGGTCCAGTGTTGCTAAGAAAAGTGCCGCGTACGGCGTACGGCGTACGGCGGACGGACGGAAATTTTTTTATTCGATTTTCATATTCTACGTACCTTGAAACGTAAAACATCAAATTTTGAGGGGGGGTTAAAATTTTTTTTTTCTTGCTCGATTCCAAAGGCTTATTATTGAAAATAATAAACCAAAAGGCCAAAAGCGTAAATCGCGAGTGAAATTTTTTTTTTTTTTTTCAAGAACATTTTTTTTCAACCCTGAAAAGTAAAAACAATACTTCCCCCACACAAGAACCAAAGTTCATTATCTATTTTTTCAGGCAGAATATAGAAGAATTAGAAGCAAAAACACATTTATGTACCACAATTGCGACCTATAACAAAAATATGAGTGGTACAGGCAGGGTGGATCAGGACATCAGTCAGTACCATATAAATATCGATTAGAGAAAAAATGGTAGTGGACTTTTCTGACGTGGATTTTGGACACGGCAACAATCAATGCTTGGCAGATACATATGATTACTGAGAGGCAAATGGCCAGACTCAAATTCAGGAGTGAACTAGTTCTCACACACGACACGAGATAGAAAACCACGGTGAGAATAAGGGGTCCCATAGTATTGTCATCGAAGAGGTCATTGAGTTTCCTAGGTGAAATAAGGTATGATCGTACTGATCATCTCCTCAGTGAAGTTCTTCTTCTTCTTAGGTTAATCAATCGTTAGATTGGTTGGTGACGGCTGTCCTCCATGCTTCGCGATCTCTGCGAGTCTCTTCATTTCCCTATAGCTCCCGCATCCAACGTCCTCCACCACCTGGTCCATATATTCCCTCCTTGGTCTGCCTCTAGCGTTTGTACCCTCCGCAGCTCCCTCCAACACCGTTCCTAGAATCAAGTGTCCAATCCAGATGTTCCTCCTTCTGCGCATCATGTCCATGAGACACAGCTTCTCTTCTTCCGCTCTCCTGAGAACTTCCTCGTTCGTGACCTTTTCCGTCCATGGAATCTTGAGCATCCGTCGGTGGCACCACATTTCAAACGCGTCGATCCTCTTTTGCTCTCTTTCTCCTATGGTCCAAGTCTCACTTCCATAAAGAAGCACACTCCACACAAAGGTCTTAATCAGTCTTTTTCGAAGTTGAATGGTCGTACTATTGGAGGTGAGAAGGGCATGTTTTTTGTTGAAAGCCGTCTTCGCTTGGTTTATACTGCTCCATATTTCGGTATACGATTTGCCATCTGATGTTATCTTGCTTCCAAGGTACGTGAAGGCATCCACATTCTCAATTTTCTCTCCTCCCAGCATGCAGTCTGCTTGGGTGCCCTTCCTGCTGGCGACGAGCATTTTGGTCTTTCTCTTATTGATTTTCATATTGAACTTCTCGAATGTGTTCTCCATCTCTTCCAGGATCCTCATCAGATCTTGTTCCGACTCAGCCAGCATTGCCTTGTCATCCGCGAAACGGAGGCAGTGTATCCTTTCACCCTGAATCCGAACACCTCCTGTCTGACCAATATTATCCAGTACTTCATCCATGGCTCTTTGTATGTAGAGGTTAAACAGAGCAGGTGACAATGAGCAACCCTGGTCAGTGAAGTTGAAGACATGTAATAGTGGAGTCGTGTGGACGCAGGTTTCAGATGGAGTAAGATGTCTCCTTTCATACAAAATCGTGATTTTATTTATTTATTTTTTTTGTGCTATTGAGATCTAGTTGTCAAAATTGAAATAACTAAATAAATTGTGGTAGTTATTATGATGCAAAAGCATGCAGCGTATTTATAATTCTATGTTAAAATTGACCCAGTGTAATTCTGCTCCTCCAGAGGACGAGTGTGACATGTATGCCACCCTCCCCCCCCCACTCATCACCGAATCGTCACAGATTTTTAAAATTATTTTTCTGACCTTAAACTAAAGCTAAAGAATCGAGAATTAAAAGGAAAAAACATCTTCTCAGAGGTAAATAGTTCTCGTCCCCGTGGGTTAAAATTATAGGATTGTATCGCTCGAATTTGTTGGATATTTGTTTCTAGAGCCCATAAATTAGTAGAGAAACGTAGGATTTCCTGCTATCCCGGACGAAATATTGGTCCAATTTTGATTGAATGTTCAGGTGTTACTCAAATTGTCCCGAAACACTACTTCTGCTGGTTAGAAATCGACATTTTACGAAGTTATAGTCCGATATTACCTATCGTGTGTTTCCCACTTTTGCCGCCAAACACGATCTATTTCTCACAATTGGAGCAACGGGACAATAAGGAGCAATTTGGTGTTTCATATTATGGAATTCGTTAGAAATATTATTCCATTATCATTCTTGAGTATGTAAATGTTTGAATTTCAGTCCGACGCACAAGCAAAGAGAATGTAAACGAATCGAAGCAGTTTGACGAAACGTAAATATTAATTTGGTTATGGTTATTCCCTGAAGGAGGAACCCACCTGTATTACCAAGGCTCAATAATGAGCGTAGTTAGCTCTCAGACTATCAAAACAATAGCTTGTAATTAGCCACCGTTCGTCAAAACATCGAGTAACTCTGACAATACGATATGACGAATTACACCTATGTTGCACCTTGAGTTAATTTAGACCAACCTTCTATGATGTTAAAGAGCAAATATTACTCGAATGCTAATGATTAATTGGCAACTGCAATGTCTCTAATTGCAGGTTTGATTTGGTGGTTTACACAAGTGATGTATCACTATATTTTTTCAAGTAAGACTTTGTAATTGAATGAGAATAATTAGTTCTAGAATATTTGATTCAGCCACACTCCTAAATCCGTCAAATAGCACAGCTCAACTGCATCTTGGCGATTCTACAGTCGTGACGTGCGTTAGGCCCAACTGTACTATCAAGGCAACTAAGTAAGTGCGTAATTATCATTAGCATAACAATCGCTCTTGATTAACCCTCAAAATATTGATTAGCATATGACAGTACAATATGACAAACGGCTCAAATTGGTACAAAATGTTGATTGATTCTCGAAATTATTATTCTACCGACTGGAAGGTGAATTATATAACATGATACGTCAGCACGTAATGTATTCATTGACCGCATCCATGAAGGTGTTTGCGGTTCATCTTGTTTCGAAATTCTGTTTTGGCAGTCCTCAGCGCCACTTTCGCAGGGAATGGAGTTGACGCTGCAGCTGACAAAACAAAACTTCTATTGTTGCCGAAAAACCTGCTGGAGCTGCTCCACTGACAGAGAAACCAGCAGCTTCCGAAGTTCAACTTCAGAAGCCTAGTACTGTAGATGAAAAATTTTAAAATACTCCAGCTGTTCCCGCGAAGGAACCAAGCAAGCCCTTTTAGAAGCCCGGTAAAATACCGAACCAGCCTGGCATCGAACCAGCGAAGAGCCCCATCAAGAAGACTACTGGATCAGATGATAAGCCAAAGAGGCCATCCAGACCAGGAAAGAAGCCTCCCAAAAACCCCACCAGCCCAGCTGTCGTAAAACCAGGTAAGCCTACCAATAAACCCAGCCACGCAGCCAAAAGCAACCCAAGCAAGCCTATCCAACTGCTGCCAAGCAAAATAAGCCAAAAAGAAAACCATGGCAAGTCAACAAGAGGTCTCAGCAAAGCCCAGCAAGCCTATCCAGAAATCAACCCCCGCTCCTGCTGTTGAACCCACCACAACTGCTTAAGCAACCGCTTAAAATTGACTTCAGCTCTCAACAAAAAGCATAATTTTGGTCACACCGAAGAATTCATGTATTCAAGGATCCATAATGTAATTTATTCTCAATATATTCATGGAACTCGGAGAAACAGCTTGATGAGGATACATCTCCAGATATATATATCTCTCTTTTATTGTTTGATTAAATTAATTTCCAACATTTTGAGAGTAACAAATTAATGCTGGAATCCATGGTTGCTCTAACATTTGATACGCCCCATCTCAAAAGTTGGTTGAACTATGAAGGTGCCCTCCTGACTTACTACCTCAATATGGTGTTGGTAATGAATTATGATTCCTAAGCTGAAGCAACTTACCTCCACACCGTCGTATGCGTTAGTCCTCTCACCGATACCAGAGATGTGTTATTTCCAACGAATATTGTATGATGGAGAGAGTAGGGGAGGGATTTTCTACTTGGGCTCCCTTGGGAATAATGTCTGAATCCGTGTACTCTGAAGTTCTGTTCCTGCACAACGCTGTATCTTGAGCAATCATAGGTTTTCAGGGTCCAATGGATGAGCTTCAACCTGATTTGGAAATTTTTTGAAGACAAATGAGCTTCTAATAATGTAACAAAACTACTTAACTTACTTGGAAATTCAAACGGTTTTAGATGCTCCTGATAATGTTGTACTCAAGCACTCCTTAAGGAGGTACGGTAAAAGCTTAGTGTAACATTTAATTGGAAGTAACCTAACTTACACTATACTCTAACATAGTGGTCCACGTAGACTTTCTTCAATCTATCAGTGATCTACATTTTGAAGTAGTTTTATGTTGTGGGAAATGTCTGTAGTTTCGAACTGATATTGATATTTTGTGACAACTCTAGTGAATTGTTGATCTGTTCCTTATTTACTAATCAATTGTTTGTCGACCGAGTTATCAAATGCCAGGATTGGATGGTTCTTCGATTCTTGTGAATAAATTTCACTTTCAAGTGTGATTATTGATTATTGAAGAGTCGTGAATCTAAAGGAATTCGACGAAGCAGTCGTCCTACTGTCTTACTGTTACTGAAGTGTGATTTTACCTTATATCATACGTTAAGCATAAAATATTACGAAATGGTGATGCCTCATGACTCATTTAGTCTGAGCACAACACATTATTAACCTCAAATTGCGTGGACTGAAAACTTTCTCGACAACGTTTTCTGACACTCAGGGGCGATGAACGGGGAGAGCGGCTGAGCTATCGATTAGAACCATGAATGAAAGGTCATTAAAAGTTCAAGGGACTGGGAGGCAGATGCCTATTCGCGTGTATTGTTCAAGTTGTCCCACTATTTATCAACAACATGCATAGATAAAATCATACACGCATGCTGCTGTCGAGATTTCCAATCCTCACGAGTATGGTGAGTTCAATTCAAACATTATTCCTAATGAAGAGTTGATGTGAAACCCATCATCGTGGCATATCGATGAGGATTATGTGCTCTTACATGGAATTTCAGCACTTCCAACATGTTCCCTTACCACCTTGGATGTATTTACCATTTCAATTTAATGATGGTAACTGGTTCAATGTATATAATGGCATTTCAATCCCGCTTTCAGTTTTACCGGGGGATCTCTGTAATTACAACTCGAGCGACAGTAGGGATCAACATTCGGTCGAAAATCGTAAGTACTTCAAGTCCCAAAGGACACTCCATCCTTCCCAAAATTTGGACTTGGACTTCCTGATTCGTAACTTTCCCTTTATCAGTAGTCCATCTTCTGACGCCACCTCCTCGACACCGACACCCGTCATCCTTCAATCGCCTGATCTGACACAACTATTATAAAAACATTAATAGCTTTATATTTTATAATAAATCTGACTGCAAATTTCATTCGAGTTCCTTTGAAATAGAACTAGTTATTCGTCTTCAGCGTCCATGGTAGTAAAGTAAAAAAGTAGCAAACAGCCATTTCAGGATTGGATTTTAGTCCAGCTGCCATTCCTGATGTCTTCAGCTGTCTTTCAAAGGGAAGATCAGAATTTGTTCTGAAGATTTCGCTCATGGCTTCCCATTGCCTTACCGCCCTGAGTTTGTGACGAAGGGGGCAATATGCCCCGGTTGCAAGACGCCGGTGGCGATACTCGAACCCACGTCCCCCGCAGAAGTCGGTCCAAATCCGCGCCCACGGCCACACCGGACACCCACGCCCATGGTAGATAAGAAGAAAGTAGACATCTAAAAAAAATACTGATTTTCCCTCCACCTTCCCAGCTCAAAGGACCAGTAACGTAATTAACCTTGTAATATTCTTTAACTAGTTGAAAATATTCTACAACTTTCTTCTTATCTTAGCACTCCCTGTACAACTGTCATGGTGGGTGATACTACAATTTTTCTTCTCGATCAAATGAATGTGGAAAATGAAATGAAAGGAAGTCTACTCGAAGATAATGGTGTATTTGATACGATGGTCTCCCGCTAACCAAAAAACGCTGCAAATTATTACACAATGGTTTATTTTTTTATTTTTCTATATATATCACTCGTCTGCAAAGCCACCAACCATCCAACATGAAGAAAAACATCGATCGCATTTCGGTCAGCTTTAATTTGAACAGAGATTAGGCCTCTTTTGCGATTCACACTCGTGTTTCTGATTTATCGTACGTCCAAACTTTAAATTCTCGTAGTGAGCGAACGGTTTGTCCTACAGAGCTCCGGGTGGTCTCAAAAAATTCTAAAAATTCTATAGAATCTTAAATTGAAGGAAAAACAATACCTTTATATCTAAATTTTTTGAGTTAGGGCGTTTTCAAAATTTCAAAATTAATTTTTGAACCCTTAGAAGTGACCTACATCAACCAAAATCTTCGGGGACTAGACCCCAAATAGAGCCTACAAACCAAATTTCATCAAAATCGGTCAGTGCTAAGTGGCAAAAGTGCCGCGTACGGCGGACGGACGGCCAAATTTGTATTCGAATTTTGGATTCTACGTACCATGAAACGTAAACCATCAAATTTAGAGAGGTTTTAAAAAAAATTTCTTGGTCGATTCCAAAGTTTCATTATCGAAAATAATAAACCAAAACGGAAGAAAGGATTTAGATCGAAATAGGCAAGAATAAATATACAAAAGCTCACCTACTGCGACCACAAGGGTGGTGGAACAATTCCTTGGATTCCACAAGAAGAGGAAATGTCTGAGAGAAAACAAAATGGGACACCAGCTGGATCTGAGGAGACATGCACGAATCACAGGTAACAAGTCAGTCCTTCGATCCAGCAAGTTTAACCCTGGGGATGGTTTGACTCCCAAACCCTCTTTTCTATTTCCTTCTATTGGTCTAGGGGTTTCAATTTGTAATGTTGAGCCTAACACAAACGATTTCTAGACGTTCATGATTCATCTTGAAAGATAATCTGGTTTTGGGGAAATGAACCACTCATTCAAAAAAATTCAGAAAAGAACATATAATCCAATGATTCCAAGATGATGTGTTCGCCGGAGCACTAGCAGGTACCTGAATTCTTATATGGAACATGAACTTCACGATCAAGTTGCTTGTTTCTTACGTAGGGTGTCAGCAACACGATCGAAAAATTCTTCCTAATTTATACGGTTCAATAATATTCCTTAGGAAAGCTACTTACCTTTGGTGAGCGGATACGAAATGGACCCTAGGACCATCTAGCGTCTGATACACGAAATGCCTGAAAAGTTCGTCTAAAGAATTTTTACAGGAACAAGCAAGGAATTTGACGTTTTTCACAACCCGAATATTTTCGTATGGTTTTCCCTCAGAGAGTTCAAGACTTCCAAGAAGCTCTGAAACACAAAATTTGAGTAGAAATTATGTTTTTAGGGGTAACCTAATGCACGATTACAAAGCCTTCCTATCCTCGATAATGAGGAAACAAAAGCTGTAAGAGGAACCTCGAAAATCAGATACTTGTTTTAGAGAAATCCCTGTTGTTCCAGCTTAATCATGGAGCCCGCGTGTATGATTTCCCAAAGCCCCCTTTAGTCTCTTTCAAGCACTTTGTTTGTTACTAGTTCCATCGCCTCATTCCGGATCGAAATTCGAAGGTAATTTGACGAACATCCGAACCAGTTTGAGTAGAAAATGTATGCAGATGGTGAAGGGGTGAGGCTCAGGATTGCCAACAATTCCGAAGATTAATTACGCACTAGGAAAATGGTTCTATTCTATGGTGGATGAGAGAGGAGGGGAGGGGTCAAAAGTGACCCTGTTGATGGCAGGGTACCAGGTATGGACCACTTCAGGGCCTCGGGGAGAATGTTGAGTTAATGAAAACCGGCCCTCGGCTGTAACGAACCGAGTAGAAGGCCGACCCCGCCCACCAAATTATGTGAAATTCTGCCCCCTGGGGAGCTAGCCTGCAGGTGGAGTTTAGGGCTCTTGAACACTGCTTCTTCCTCGACCGGTGACTTATTCTATTCTATATCACAGGTGTGCAGAAATTTCTATTCCATTCCAACACTCGCATTGCAATATCGCCACCTCGCTATCGAAGATATTTTGAGCGATATAGCTAGCTGGTTGCCCAATGGTTTACCCGAAAACCAGAAGTAGAATCCGACGAAACCTACAGACCTGTTTCCAGTATCCCGGCTGTAAGATTACTCCTCAAATTGGCAGTAAATAATAAATGGTTAATGGATGAGTCATGGTTTCATATTCGATTGAAGATTTGAAAGAATGTCCCAACGGAATAACAGGAGTAGAAGGTAAAGTGGGTAAGCTTTTGAGGAGTTTGTACGGTTTAAAACAGGTTGGTTTGGCTGACATAATGGCGAAGCCTTCAACAAGGAACATGAATTCAACCATCATAGAATCTATGGGGCTCAACAAGATCTGCTGAACGGAGGGGGACTTGTTGGTTGTCCTTAAGATCCTATAGCCAAGTGTTATGAGTTTTAGTACCTACTCTCTATAATTAACTATAATTAATAAGTTAACTATAATTAATTTAGGTTATGGTTAATCATAGATAATGATTCGTAGCATGGTAGCAGTGATACCCCTTCTGCCTTCTCTCCTCTCCTACCTACCTGATTCTCTCTCCCAGTTTAGGTGTTCTTCACACGCCATTAGAACATCCAAGTCCTCGCGACGCCCCAATTTCGTTCTAATTCATGCTCCTGTTCGGCTTCAAAGAAGATTTTGGTTCATCTCCCTCCAAATTTCCCTTTTTTGTACGTTCTACGCAGTCTTTGATTTACTACTAGACATCAGCTATGAGGCCAAAGTCAACTAGCAGAGAGGCGCCTCTACACGTAAGTCACAATCCTTTTTTCCTACAAAAAATCCGTGTACCATTAGCTTCACTAGTAATGAGAAACAAGTACTTCTCGGTTAAGGGAAAACAGCTACACCACTTTGTGGGAGCAAATTCCTCCCTGGAGAGGAGAAACAGCTCATCATTTTTCTTATCAGGAACTTTCCTTGAAGAGGAAAAACAGCTGCACTCATTCTGAGGAGACAAGTACTTGTTCTGAAGGACTGAAAAACGCTACACTCAGTATAGGCCAGTCATATCAGACATTAAAATCGCAAAAAACCGTCTAGTTCTGCATTTTTGATATGTTGTTTGGGACTGTTAGGGAAGTCTAAATTCAATTTTGCAGGCATGAAAACCTTGTGCAATTTCCGTGGCACTCGAAAAACATCGATTTTTTTCCCCTTATTCTGGTTTTTTCGCTATAACTTTGAAACCGTGCGTCTTTCGTCAATAGAGCGTCTTTTCGTTTGTTAACTTATTTAAAGTTAACAAAATTTGCTACAAAACGAGACCAAGTACAGCTCTGTAAGTCTTATAGTTTCCGAGATACAGCTTTTCAAAAAGTGCCCATTTTTTCAAACAAAGTGAAATTTTAACTTTTGTCAACTTTAGACCTAAAAAATCAGTAGAAATACGTGTTTTATGAAGAACGTTATATCGAAAGAAGTTGTAGCAAATCTAATTAGCTTTCATTTAAGCCCAATTGCACGTCTTTGGGACCTATGGTTCTCTCACAATCTCTAAATAACCAAAATTGAAAAAATCGGGTTTTCCGTAAATTTTACCTTATGTGCTCTAATCATGGTAATCGGTCATTTATACCAAAAAAATAGTACCTACTCTTCAGAAAGGACCAAAATATAATTCCGAGGGTTTTATTGCATGAACAAAAAAGTGCAAAAATTTGAAAAATGCAGTTATGCACCCACAGATGCTGAATAAAATATGTAACATGACAGATAGTAAAGTAGTTGATAGATAATAATTGATCAATAAAATATGTAACTAAATCATATTTTACGTCTAGATAATATTTTTTCAGAGCCGTCTGCCCACTTCGCACATGATCATGCGAGTAGATAGAAATTAGTCGGACAAAATTGAAAAAATCGGGTTTTCCGTAAATGTTACCTTACGTGCTCTAATCATGGTAATCGGTCATTTACACCAAAAAAATAGTACCTACTCTTCAGAAAGGACCAAAATACAATTCCGAGGGGTTAATTGCCAGAAAAAAATTGTAGAACAAACAATTAAGCTATATTTATTTATTATGAAATACACAAGACATTCAATTATTTACAAAGTACAAAATAGTAAAATCAAGCTATTTTTGAACTTTTGGCCGCTTCTGAGGGGGCTCATCATCTCGGAGGCCCAAGGGTTGAGGGTCGTCGTCGTCGTCGTAAAGGGTGATGTGGCTGTTATGGCAGGACACCCCCAAACAGAACTTGCAAAGTGCGGAGCACTTGAGCCCTGCTTTTTGGCAGGAACAGCCGCCTCCGGCGCACCCTTTCTGGCATTGACAAGAAATAAATTTCAGAAGTGATGGGGACGCTACTTCTGCTGTCATAGTGATGGGGATGAGCCCACCTTCAGAGACTTTCCATCCCAATTCAGTGGCCGGCTTGTCTTCCCCCATCCACTTCTGAACTTGATGGAATGTTCGGAATGAATGGAGGGCAGCTGCATCTTCGGTGGGGGCAGACGTGCTAAATCTACTTTCGCGGAGGCGGCTGTCCTGACGAAAATAGAATATCTTAAGGAGTGGAGGGTTTCCTTGTTGACATCCCCTCCGTAGAGGGCCACCAGGCACTTAGCCCCAGCATCAGCTATCGCCTGGTGGGAGGCATCGGGCTTAAGGAACACTTCTGCCATGGCGATGAGTTGAGGGTCTGTCTTCAGGGTGCTCCACAGTCGGTTTTTCCCAATCCAGAAAAGGGCAGAGGTGGTATCGCACCCCGTGAAGGCGTGGAGGAAAAGTAATAAAGCAGGGGCGATTGCAGGTGGCCCACTCATGAAACATTTCGCTGAATATTGCGAGGGGTCAGCGTTACCTCTGCCGCTTTTCTGGAAGAAAACGTTTTCTGTCTCTGACCCCAGCGCGTTCAATAGGATCAGGAGATCTACGTCCTCTCCAACAATGATGACAGATTCAGAGGAGGTGCTCTTTTCAAGGGCCAGTTTAACAATCTCACCATCAGCGTCCTCGGGTGCCTGTCTCGTCTCAATCCCTTTCGCGTGGAAGGCAGAGCGAATGAAGGCAATGAGCCTCCGTTTATTGCTGTCGCTGGACAACAGCTTCTCCTGGGACATGGATATGGTGGTTGTCTCTTGAAACTGCACCTCGCTACACTGAAGGGAACTGTAGCGTCTCACACGCTCTGCAGTTTTAGTACTCCTCCCTGCCCCATCTTGAGGGTAACCATCAAAAACTACAGCAACATTCTGCCCAAAGTGGTTCAGGCATCGTTCCGATGCCAGGTCACCTTGTGTATTAGGTAACCTCCGTCAAAAACGTGTTGGCTCCTAGGGAGATGTTCTGGGGTAGAGGTGTGAAAGCCGAGAAAAACTTAGATTTTCTTAGCCCGGCTCCCTATTATCCCTTTCGAAAAATACCGAAACGACTCATTCAATCTGTCCGACTAATTTCTATCTACTCGCATGATCATGTGCGAAGTGGGCAGACGGCTCTGAAAAAATATTATCTAGAAGTAAAATATGATTTGGTTACATATTTTATTGATCAATTATTATCTATCAACTACTTTACTATCTGTCATATTACATATTTTATTCAGCATCTGTGGGTGCATAACTGCATTTTTCAAATTTTTGCACTTTTTTGTTCATGCAATAAACCCCTCGGAGTTATATTTTGGTCCTTTCTGAAGAGTAGGTACTATTTTTTTGGTATAAATGACCGATTACCATGATTAGAGCACATAAGGTAAAATTTACGGAAAACCCGATTTTTTCAATTTTGGTTATTTAGAGATTGTGAGAGAACCATAAGTCCCAAAGACGTGCAGTTGGGCTTAAATGAAAGCTAATTAGATTTGCTACAACTTCTTTTGATATAACGTTCTTCATAAAACACGTATTTCTACTGATTTTTTAGGTCTAAAGTTGACAAAAGTTAAAATTTCACTTTTTTTGAAAAAATGGGCACTTTTTGAAAAGCTGTATCTCGGAAACTATAAGACTTACAGAGCTGTACTTGGTCTCGTTTTGTAGCAAAATTTGTTAACTTTAAATAAGTACATAGTGGCTATTGACGAAAGACGCACGGTTTCAAAGTTATAGCGAAAAAACCAGAATAAGGGGGAAAAAATCGATGTTTTTCGAGTGCCACGGAAATTGCACAAGGTTTTCATGCCTGCAAAATTGAATTTAGACTTCCCTAACAGTCCCAAACAACATATCAAAAATGCAGAACTAGACGGTTTTTTGCGATTTTAGCCCTTTTTTGTGTCAGATATGACTGGCCTAGTAAGGAGTGGTCGTTTAATAGTTTTGAAAGTAGGAGGAAGGTTTAGACAAGAGTGGTTAAGAGGAGAATATGTACCCAGCTAGGCTGTAGCTGAGCTCACCAGGAGGTTATGGGCCTCCCCTTCCTGGCCCTGGGAAGTTCCCTGACCTGCTGGGAAAGGCCCTCTGGGAAAAACCTAGGTCTTTGATCTTTCGCCTTTTCAATCCATTAAGAAACATATTCAGTAATTTGTTATGAATTTTACATGTTTTGGTAGAGGTACATAATATCAAGTAATCGTGTCTATTTTGTATTGTGTTGGGTTTTATAAAAATGCATTGCTACAAAAATATCCTTGTCTTACTGTTTGGCGAAAATTATGGTTCTCTTACAACAAATAGGATAGCTTTGTATAATTTAATAAAAAGAACTAAATTTCATCGAAATCGGATGAGCATCGTAGAAGTTATGGCTGTAACAAGGATTTCATGACAGACACACAGACACGCAACCAAAATCTTTCAGAAAGGTCTGAAACGTAAAACGCGAGTGAAAATTTCGATTTTGGAGATCTTTTTTTTCAACCTTGAAGAATGAAAACAAAGCTTCTGCTACATTGGTAGACTCGGAAGCAAAACGCTGCAAACTATTACACAATGGTTTATTATTTTTCTATAAAGATCACTCGTCTGCAAAGCCACCAACCATCCAACATGAAGAAAAAACGCTGCAAATCATTGCTCAAAGGTTTATTATTTTCTGTATAGATCACCCTTCTGTATAGATCACTGGTTCTCCATCAATAGCACCTACCACCATCTGTATTCTCCCTTGACCTTCCCTCTCAAATTTCAGCTTCCTACGTTCAATAGGATTGAAAATGGCTTCGGAGCTCACTCAGCTGATCAGTGATCTGAAGAGTGAAGAAGATCTCCTCGAATGCTGGAGACGCTTGGAAGAGCACTTCCATTCAATAGGAGTAAAAATGGTTTTGGAGCTCACTCAGCTGATCAGTGATCTGAAGAGTGAAGAAGATCTTCTCGAATGCTGGAGACGCCTGGAAGAGCACTTCCATTCAGTAGGAGTAAAAATGGCTTTGCAGCTCACTCAGCTGATCAGTGATCTGAAGAGTGAAAAAGATCTCCTCGAATGCTGGAGACGGCTGGAAGAGCACTTCCATTCAAAAGGATTGAAAATGGCTTCGGAGCTCACTCAGCTGATCAGTGATCTGAAGAGTGAAGAAGCCTTTGAGCAATGATTTGCAGCGTTTTTTTACCCACCAACATTTTATTTACCTACCAACTTTTTTTTACCTACCAGCTAGGTACTACCTACCACACCATACTGGCTTCACACCTTCACAGTCAAGTTTATTAGAAAGAACTAAACGCTTCACACTCGATTGGAAAAGTAGAAAGCTTCTTATGGAAATTTGATTACTGGTTACGCAGAAGGCAAAACTGTATACAAATCGAAGAAATGAACAGCGATCGCATTTTAGTCCGATAAAATTTGAATGGAGATTAGACCTCTTTTGCGATTCACACTCATGATTCTGTTTTATCGGAGGAAAACCTTCAAGTACTCGTAGGGACCGAACGGTTTGTCCTACAGAGCTCCGGGTGGTCTCAAAAATTTTTTAAAATTCAATACTATTTAAAATTGGTGAAAAAACGATACCTTTATTTCGAGAGTTTTCGAGCTAGGGCACTCTTGAAAATTTCAACCCTTAATTTTCACCCCTTAGAAGTGACCTACATCAACCAAAAGCTTCGCGGCACAACTAGACCCCAAATGGAGCCCATATACCAAATTTGAACCAAATCGGTCCAGTGTTGCTAAGAAAAGTGCCGCGTACGGCGTACGGCGGACGGACGGAAATTTTTTTATTCGATTTTCGTATTCTACGTACCTTGAAACGTAAAACATCAAATTTTGAGGGGGGGTTAAACATTTTTTTTTCTTGCTCGATTCCAAAGGCTTATTATTGAAAATAATAAACCAAAATCGATCGCATTTCGGTCAGCTATAATTTGAACGGAGTTAGGCCTCTTTTGCGATTCACACTCGTGTTTCTGATTTATCGTACGTCTAACCCTTTAGTTCTCGTAGGGAGCGAACGGTTTGTTTTCCTCTAAAAATTCTAAAAATTCAATACTATGTACAACATTTTTTGAGTTAGGGCGTTTTCAAAATTTCAAAATTTATTTTTCAACCTTTAGAAGTGACCTACATCAACCAAAATCGTCGGGGCCCAACTAGACCCCAAATGGAGCCTACATACCAAATTTTAACAAAATCGGTCTATGCTAAGTGGGGAAAGTGCCGCGGACGGCGGACGGACGGCCGAATTTTTATTCGATTTTTGAATTCTACGTACCTAGAAACGTAAACCAACAAATTTTGAGGGGGTGTTAAACAATTTTTTTCTTGGTCGATTCCAAAGGTTCATCATTGTAAATAATAAACCAAAAAGGTTCAATATTGAAAATAATAAACCAAAAGCTCAAGTTGGGTGTGATAGACTACGAAACAAACTGACAGACACAACTGAGATCGAAGGTGTCAGAAAGGTCTTATCAATCAACAATATGTTTTTTACAGACTAACAAACTGGATTATATGCATTTTATAATGTTTTACATGGGAGCCCATGTTCCAACTACTACACCCCGAGCAACAACGGGAGATGTAACATCCTCACTCCCCAAACTTCACGAACTCGGAATTATTTCGACCTCAAACATGATTTCAAAGTTCAGAACCCTCTGGAAAGCGGTGTGTAGCCAGAAGGCGAACTATTAGCGAAAATGGCATCACGCCATTCGACAAAGTTTCGCGGCTCATGAAACCGCCCCTATAGTGGATTTTGCTAACTAATTCAAGTTTCCATTACTACACCGCAGCTCGTCAATACGGGATCAACACCCATCGACACGCAACCTGAAATGTTATCCAATCATAATTACGAGGACAACTGAATGGGCGATCCGAATATCGCAGACCCTATCATAAATCATATATAACATGATCATCATAATATTCATCATTGAGTATATAATTTTGGATGAGAATGAGTTATTTACTTGTGATTGAAGATCTCCAAAACTATTGTACAAATTTCGAAGATATGGAAGCTTTTACTCGTGTAGCTATTCAAAAACAGTCACTCACGTTTTTGAGATTTTTGGACAATAAATTGTGGTTTTGTGTCTGTGGCAAACGCAGTTTTTGGATTATTACTTTTAATAATGAACCTCTGAAATCGAGCAAGTTATAACAGTGTTCTGAGCAATCATTTATTTAATAATTTATTCAAAATGTTGTTATTCTTCATTTCTTTTTCCGAGCAGCAGAGGAATACTACCTAGTACTCTCGCTTGCTAAATTTTTTATTATTTCATATTTTTGGTTATGTAGTTGTAATCAACCTGTGGTTTTCGACTGACCGTGATTTTGGTTTATTATTTTCAATAATTAACCTTTGGAATCGACCAAGAAAATTTGTTTTATAACACCCCCTCAAAATTTGTTGGTTTACGTATCAAGGTACGTAGAATCCAAAAATCGAATAAAAATTTGGCCGGCCGTCCGCCGTACGCGGCACTTTCCTCAGTTAGCATTGACCGATTTTGATGAAAATTGATACAAGAGATCCATTTGAGGTCCAAGATTTTGGCTGATGTAGGTCTCTTCTAAGGGTTGAAAAATAAGGTTTGAAATTTTGAAAACTCCCTAACTCAAACAATTTTGATAGAAAGGTATTGTTTTTCCATCAATTTAAGATAGTATAGAATTTCTGCCTCTATGGTAGACTGCACTGTTCGTCAGGGCTGCCTCTCCAGAAATGGATTGGTAGCCCCGGGGGCCGCCATGGGGGGTGGGTCCGGGCCGATCTGGACGCCCCTGGCCGTTGCGGTGGCGCTCCACACATGCCTCGGTTCCTAAACACTCAAGTCCAATCACTCAAGTTCCTAATCCACATAAATATGTTCCAGTTTCACGTCTTTTTATTTTTTCACAGTGTTGAATGCGTTTTATTTAGTTCTTGATATATACCTAAAATCATTAGATTATAACCTAACTAAATATTTGGCGATTGTTCCATACTTACCGTATGATAATAAAAAAAGATATTGAATTGAAATCCTATCAGCAAACTTCATAGTCTTGTTCAGTGTTTCAAGGTAAGTACTATGTGGAATCAGTATTCATTAGCAGCTAGTGCCAGTCACTTTTAAAGAGTGAAAAACAGAAGTTGTAATATTCAAAAGCGCCCTAGCTCAAGAACTCTTGAAACAAAGGTGTTGTTGTCGAATGTAGTCGAATTATCAAATGCATGCAGGATTGCAGGTGTGACTCCGACAAGGGAACCAAAAAGGTCAATTTAATCCAGTCAGCCGCCAACCCTTATCCTCCTCTCCGAGGTCCTACCGGAAAATCGGTACTTGGACAGAAAGGATAGTCTATAAATACCCTTTTTGGGGTCCCTCCAAGGGATTTCGTCTACAAAATTTAACAAGCGAATTGCTCTATCTCCTCCTCGCCTCTCAAACTCAAATTTTAAAACTTATCAACAAACTCAGTGTTCTGGTTTCTACACGGACTTTCAGCTTCAGCTTGCCTTCCCTTCGGTAACCCAGTTTTTAGAGCCCAGAAACCTTAAATATCAACAAGCTGGTTTCTACACAGACCAGAACTAAATTCATTTCCCAATTCGCGAATTATGCATTAACTTCACAAGCTAGTTTCTACACTGACCAGAACTAAACTCAATCTTCAATCAGTAAATTCATTAACTTCATAAGCCGGTTTCTAAACAGACCGGCACCAAATACCATTCATTTATTCGTTGGATAAATTCACCTTCTGTAAATTCAAATCAAGTCAAAATTAACTTTAGTCAGCCAGATAGACAAACAGCAAATTTTTCATTCAATAGTTTATTCCAAATTTCCAGTTAGTACTAATCAGAACAGTATTGAATTTTTAGAATCGGTTGAGGCCACCCTGAGCACTGTAGGCAGAATGTTCCCTCCTTATGAGGGACTAAAGGATTGGACGTACGATAAATCAGAAACACGAGTCTGAATCGCAACAGAAACCTAATCTCCGTTGAAATTTTTGAAGCAAAACTGAATACAAATCGAAGAAATGAACAGCGATCGCATTTTTAACTGATAAAATTTGAACGGAGATTAGACCTCTTTTGTGATTCACACTCGTGATTCTGTTTTATCGAAGGAAAGCCCTTAAGTACTCGTAGGGAGCGAAAGGCTTGTCCTGCAAAGCTCCGGGTGGTCTAATGTAATACTATTTAAAAAATTTTTTTTTTTTTTTGCTTTGCGGCACAACTAGACCCCAAATGGAGCCCATATACCAAATTTTATCCAAATCGGCCCAGTGTTGCTAAGAAAAGTGCCGCGTACGGCGGACGGACGGTAAATTTGTTATCGGATTTTCGGTTTCTACGTACCTACTTTGAAACGTAAAACATCAAATTTTGAGGGGTGGTTAAAATTTTTTTCTTGCTCGACCCCAAAGGCTTATTGTTGAAAATAATAAACCAAAATCTCCAACAATATGTCGTTATCCCCAAAAGTTTCTGAAGGGATAAGTATCTATTTCGATTGATTAAAAAGGGTGGATTTATTGAATCAAGTTCTTGCAATCTCTTGGTTGGAATTATTGCTGAACCCATTGTCTCGTCAAAATTTTGAACGTCTTCAGAGTTGAATTTTGATTTTGGCCACAATTTTATGTGTTTACATAGCCACTCTGGCCCCTCCCACCAAAATTTGGTAAGTTCCGAAACCTCTTTTCCTCTGGTGGAACGGTCAGCCAAATTTTGGTTAGATGGAATAATATTCAGTATATTATACTTAAACGAAATTCCTTCCGATTTTGACCAAAGTAAGCTCTCTGTAACGTAAGCTCTATGTATGCCTGTATCTAGGATACCGCTTACTTCACTACTCAGCTTTGGATAGATTGACGAACACGGCCGAAACAGTTTGCTGGGAGACATCCTCTGCTGCTGTCAATTCTCCTGTCTCAAATCCTTGATGTTCTCCTGAGGTTGCAGATTCTTGATATCCTCTTGACATGCCAGCCTACTGAAGTTCTCTTGACTCTGGTTGTTCCATCCATGTTACACCCGCGATGTATGAGGAGACCCTACCGAGCTTTTCAGGAATTCTACAGATGCTTCGATCTTTCCTAGTAGCAGTTTTGCTTCTGAGACCATGAAGCAGTCGAGATTAATTTTCTCATTTACTACAGCTATCTGCATGGTGGCTTCACAGCCCAACGAATTTTATAGCATAATTCGATGGCCCTTAATTGTTAAAACGCTTCAAGAATTTTCCTTTAAAAAACGCTAAAAGTTCCACCTGAGGGAAGGGATAAGTCTCCCTAATTCGTTCACTGAAGCACGAAGGTAATCTAATAACATTAACTCGATAAATTGTAAGACTGGAAGCAGTACGACTTCAATCCACAAATTCCTTCTCCGTCACGTACGGAATGATATCACGTGATTCCACCGCCTCCGCCATATCAGGTGAGGTTTACCTATTTAGTGTAAATCTTGTTTTCTCTCATTTTATTTGGAGTCCGCCTCTCTGCCTCGTTGTTTGGTGGAGGAAGGTTTCATTGTTTGGTTTTTCGAGGCTTTCCCTGATAAAAGTCTGAAAGCTGCGGATTAGGCCCAGCGGCTCTACCCTCTATTTAGAGGGTTCCCTCTCCCCGCAATCGCTACGAAGATGGAGGGGAAAAGAGGACAGGAAATTTATGAAATACGTTTCCACCATTTTTTTCTCTTCTCATTTTTCCAGTTAATTTTCTCGACATTTTTTTCGACCTCGAATAACAATGCTGCTTGTCAAACATCTTTCATCTCTGCGGCTATTGTTCTGTTTCGGGCTAATACAACGAAATCAGTTTATGCGACGATTCTGTCTTTAGAAGGTTCATAGAAGATTTCACCAAACATGGAAGGCAGGTAGGTTGGATTTATATCTGGTTTGGTAAAAATGACGAAAAGCCTCTTTTGTACTAAAAAATTTTATTGGCTTCGAAAAAAATGACATACAGCCGAACTACACCACAGGAATATAATCTTTTAAATAATTAAAATAATTCAATAAGTGTCCAGTAATTATAAATAATCAAACTATAAAGTTTACTTCACAAAAGAAATCTTATTAAAAGTAAAGTAAAGTAAACAACCATTTCAGGTTGGATTTTTTCCGACTGCCACTCCTGGCGTCGCGGACGTCATCAGCTGTCTTCCTAAGGGAAGATCAGAATTTGTTCTGATGATTTCGGTCATGGCTTCCCATTGGCCTCACCGCCCTGGGTTGGGACGAGGGGGGCGGCGAGCCGCGAATGGTCGAAAAAGCGCCGGGCACCCGAGATTTGAACTCACGATCTCCCGCAAGGATCGGTTCGTATCTCGGACCCAGAATCGCTTCGGCGAACAAGCTCGGCTATCCGCACCATAAAAGAAATCTTATTATAATCAAGGATTATATTATAATCCTCAGTAGATCCCTATTTTGTCTTCAACCAAAAGGGTGCCAATCTAAATAGTACGTCTTGGATGGAGATCGTCAACCGTTCTCGTGATGCATTGTGGGATTTACACTTCAAGATCACGTGGTGCTCTTCCCCAGGTGAGCAAATCCGGCATGGTGGTGTAATAGCTGGATTTATCCAGCTTTGAAGCCTGTTTGTGTTCTTGTAAAAATCTTTTAGTTTTACTTCGGAGACTCTTTCAAACCAGGTACGTCTATTTGGTCCTAGGAATAATTTTGCATTCGGCTTGCCGAGTGAAAGTCATGGGCTAAGTGGCAGATACCTTCAGTGTAACAACGGGCCTACGACAAAGAGATCTGCTTGCTACTACCCCATTTAATTCTGCAATGGAGTGCATTGTCAGGAACGTGCGCTCTAATCCAGAAGGAACCATCTACTCCCGCCTGACATATCACCTGGCGTAAATGGAAGTTGTGGACTTGATGGCGAGGACAATTCCTGCATTGTCTAGAGCATTTGAGGAATCCGAGAGGGCTGCGACAGTAAGAGGGTTGAAGATCAATTAAACCAATTTAAATGAAAAACTCTAGGAGATCACCTCCTGAGCGAGTATCTTTTGACATTCTTCATCAGATCTTCCTTATTTTCCGCCAGTTCAAGTACTTGGATGCAATAGTGACGAACGACTGATGTCACTACTGAAATTAAGTTGCGGATTGCAGCATTAAATAGATGTTTTTGGGCTGGTCAAAAAGTGTTGAAGTTCAGGGGACTTTCCTGAAGAACCAAGATCGTGATTTTCAAGACAACAATAAGACCAGTAGTGACATATAGCAGCGTATCCTGGGTCCTGACAACTACAAACGAGCGCTCGCTCAACTGCTGGGAGCGGAAGATTCTCCCTAAGGTATTTGGGCCAGTGTACGAGGATGGGCAATGGAGAATCAGGAAAAATGAGGAGGTGAGAAGGCTGTATGCGCAACCAGACCTGGTAGCATTCATTAGACATAGAAGACTAAGATGGCTCGGTCATGAGGAGAGAATGCCTCCAGAGCGATGTCCACGTAGATCAATGTATGAGACACCTGTGGGAAGAAGGCAGAGAGGGAGACCTAGGAAGCGTTGGCGTGACGACGTGGAGGAGGATCTTTCTAGGCTTGTTGTGATAAGATAGAGAGAGAAGGCCATGGATCGGAAGGAGTTGTCGTCTATTGTGGAAAGGGTCCTGGTTCTTCAATGACCGTAGTGCCAAATAAATAAAATAAATAATTTTGCATATCTGGCTCCTTTAGGGAATTCTTGAAATTCTTCCAATCATTTTTGAAGTATTTTCAAAGTATCTGGATACTTTCGAGAAGGGTGAGGTTTCAGGAACAATGCTAATTTTCTTGCTTTTATATCGACCAAGTCATTTCCCCTCACCCATGAGTGTGTGTTTGTGGTTGTCCTCCCTCGTCGCTTGGGCTGTCGCCTGGTCAGACCCGGGGGCGGTTTCCTAGGTGCCTCGTTTTCAGCTATTTATGCGGGATATTGTGGTGCGATGTGTGCCTGGTAGTGGTGGCGAACGGTCATTGTGTGGGGAACCGCCATGGTGGGTGGCGCCCGGCCGATGAGTGACTTCTCTGCCAACAATGGAGGGTGCGCCTTGTTAACACAGAATGTGTTTGCGATGACCTACCGAAAAAAAATCGTCACGAAAAAGCGACAGAAAAAACCGTTACGCGCCTTTTATAATGATTTTCACGTGCAACCAAGCCGTTAATAAGGAAATAGAACTCCCGCAGTGTTCATTGCACAGAAATTGTTCACCATTCGTTGGAAAGCTCCCAATTTATATAGTATTTTTCTTGTAGTTACATATTTATTTATATAACATTTATAGGGTTTTAGACCAAATTAAATGTCTAACAATTATTTATTTTATTATTGCCAAAGACTCCACATTTATTATTGTTGTTTTTTATTTAACGGATGACTAGCATCGCAAAAACACATTCTGTGTTCCTATGATTTCATACAGAGTATGGAAAAAGAAATAAAACGGGGGGTGCAGGGGGCGGAGCCCCCCGCCGAGGCGCAAAGCGCCGAGGCGCAAAGCGCCGAGTTTTTTTTTTAGATTTTTAATCGAAAGTAGAATACATCCTGAGAATTTTGGCACCAACCGCGACCTTCTAGCGTGAGTAGATCTGTTTCTATGATTTTTCAAAGTTTCGACCGTTTATGACGTCACGCGCCCCTCTCGTCTGGGCGGGACCCTGACGGGAGAACTGTGACGTCATAAACGGTCGAAACTTTAAAAATTCATAGGAAAAGATTTACACAGGCTAGAAGGTCGCGGTTGGTACTAAAATTCTCAGAATGAGGTCTACCTTAGATTAAAAATAACAATTAACAGTTTTTCCTATCTAGGCGCACACCCTATTTCCCTCTGTTCTCCCACTGATTTGGCAATTGTCAACTTCCGTTCGACTTCTGCTTCTATTTTTGAAAAAGAGGCGGTAAATTTCAGGTCAAAAGCTTCTTCAAAGCTCTTTTCTAGTCGTTTAGGGTTATTATTTAGGTACCCGATTTTCCATACTGTTTGCATAACTTAGTGAGTACCTGCCAGATAGCGTAGCATTCTTCCATGTAAATGGAAGATCTATTCCATAAACCACGTATATATGTAGCCGGTTTAACAATTTAACATACCACTCTGTCTATAGGAACAACTATCTGTCCATCTGGTTTTGAGGCACTCTTGTACAAGTTAATTAGTTGAAGATGGGACCCTGTAAATAGTAGGAAGCAGTGTGACTGCTTAGAGGAGTTGTTTAGGATGGAGTAGATCAAGGGTATCTCGGAAGTTGCTATCCTGCAACTACGCTAATCACATTTCAGACAAATGTTTAGAAGCCATAAAAAACTGAATGTATATCGTACAACCTCAAGGCGTGAAATCCACATTGTTGAAAACATTTTCTGTGTACGCTAACTCTGTTCACACGTTTGAGCCAAATTTGTAGATATTGGTACTCTTGGGTTTATCGCAGTTCAGGTCAGATCGTATGCCAACTTGGATTTGTAAGGATCATCTCCTCCATCCTCAACTCGGCCTCCCTTCGAGACCAAATTTCTGGTATACTTACCTGATTTCTATCCAGTTGGAAATCGGTCGTCTTGCCTGTGATGCTTGGATAGACATTGCATTTTATATCTATAGCTTGAAATCAATCGGACGCTGACCGAGGTCTTGATGTGAACAGTTTTAAAACTGAAGTTTCCCGTTTAATGGAACTCTGCATTACTCAAGTACTTGAAAGCACCGACTTGCAATGTACCAAGGTAGTATTTACATAGGATGTTTACGGTCTGTAGAAAAGCCTTTGGGTCCGATCGAGAGGGTCGGCTAACAATAATAATTATAATCCGAGACTTTAATAGGGAAAACCCCGACCTTTTGTCTTATTTGTAAGTAAGCCCCCTGACTTAGACTATGGATTGGGAGAGGGCAAGGAGGAGGCTGAATGGGGAATTAGTGTTGCGTTTACACGGGAAGCCTATTCTCATGCAAATTTCTCCAAGCGGATTATAATGCTGGAGCCGCTCCTTGGTGGTGTGGTAGCGCTCGACTCTGTCTCTGGAGGGTGCCCCCCCCCCCTGCTCTCAACACCTTGCCATGTCCCGTAGTTTATCAGTACACACTCTATCGCCTTGGTGGCTATTCCGTTGTTCCTACATCGGCGTCATCTTTTCTCTCTCCTTCATGAGTGAGGAAAATTCCAGTGGATCCTTCAATAATCAGTTTTTTTCAAGGAGTCTCTGAGAAGCGTGGTCTTGAGCTGAGATGCAGAGCTACAAACGTCAACTGATCATAGATAAAAATCATGTTTGTCTATTAGTTTCATCGCCTGTCTCAAACCCATATTCTGCATCTTTGTTTGTTCTCCAGCTCTTTCCAAACTTCTATCTTCAGATCTTCGAACGTAGCCTCGTTTGAGGGATTTAATAAGCTCCTCTTGCCACATCTTCTCAGCCAAGCTCATTCCAGGTGATCATTCCTCCTCTAACAAACTCTCAAATTCACACTTTTTTGCAGCGATTTTACGAACCGACCAGTTCATTCTCCTGAATCATGAAAGCTTCATTCTTCATGAAAGCTCGTCGTTCAGGAAAATTACAATTGAATTTTACGAAAAATCGGATGGTATCTCTTCAATATTTTGTGGTAGGAAATAGTCCACCAATATTTTAAACTGACCTGGACCTAATACCAAAATCAAAATCATGCAGAAAGGGACTTCATTCCGACGGATGTTGTATTTTAGACCTGAAAATAATGGTTTTGGACGCTTTCTGCATGAAGCAATTCATTTGATTTGCTGCATTAACTATTAAAATATATTAAAAAAATTAAAAATAAATATATTAATAAATAATAATAGAATAAATTAAATATAATAATAAAATAAAATGAAAAATATTTCATCGTTACAATCGATGGTATTACTCACAAATTATATATTATGATTATTATTATTATTATTATTATTATTATATTATATACATCAAAGTAATTACATCAGCACACTTAGCACTCCGTAGCCATACACCCTCAGCTTGGTTTTTAGGGTCCGAGATACGACCCCGGATATTAGAATGGGAAGAAGATTGAATCAGCTAGACCCGAATTGAAGGACTGTACCTCGTCTGGCTTTTGCCATCAGCCGACGCTCCTCCTCCACGTGGGTTTTGAGTTCAGCTCCAAGTCCCACGGACCCACTTGCTCAAGCAGGTCTTTGAGTAGCCTTGAATGCATACCAGATAAAGGATTCTTCCTTCAGGACTCGAGAGGTAATACACTCCAGGATCAGTGGAAATCCTGCTCCTATTCAGCCTTGGCTGACCTGCCTTGCCATATCCCACGCCATGTAATCGTTGCCTCAATCACTTTTATTTGACTTTGCTGTATGTTGGCAAGCGCTGCTGTATCCTTTAATAGCGCGTCAACTTACTGTATTACTGGATTTAGGAAGCATTGATGTCCTTAACTGATCTCTGTTCAAAGACCACCGAGAGATCAATGAAGGCTCTTCATGGTATCACCACCAAAAGATCAGGACTAAATCTCGTTGTTCTAGGTTGAAGTGCAGCTCAAGCCAAACTGGCAATTCTTCATGACGAGCTATTAGGTGCAGGGCAGACTTAAGGCGGGCACACCTGGGTCTTACCAAGGATGAACAAATCTGAAGAACTTAAGCGGCTGTTTTCGGTGTTTGACAACCCATTCGACACAGGTTATGGCCTGTTGGTAGAGAAACACAATGAATTTTCACCATACTCAATAACCTCCATCTCTGTAATTTCTCTGAAGGATTTCTGGTTCTTGCTCTGCTATCTCTGGATCTCCCCAAATCAGCTCCATCTGTAATTTGATGACGAGTAGTGCTCTAGCGATTGAAGGTCGAGTCTCGATGTCCCAGTTTGCTATTGGTGATTGGTTACTTCTTCAAAAAGTTGGAATTCACCATTTCCGGTCTTATAGCTCCAAGACCATCATCACTGGTTAGCATTAGCTAAGTCAAAAGACGACCGCAACCATTTTCTAATGTATCTCCTCTTAATTATATCCATCTGTTTTAGAGTTCCCCGAATTCCTCAGCAATAATTGGTATGCCAGAGAGGATATGTCACGGGATCGCCGAATTACTAGCTTTTGTAGTAGCTTCAGTGGAGCCCTGGCAATTTTCTCAAGAATTTCTATAGCTTTTCCTGGCGTGTTACGACAGATACCCTGGACATCAAAGGATACTCCCAGGCACGCCCATCGAACATTGTGTTACGCTGGCCTCAGGCACTGTTCATCAACATCAATGAACGACTCACGGCTGGCACAAGTCGACCCCCTCTTAACATCGATACCGTAGGTAGTGAGGAAGTAATACGAACGAAAAACTCGACATGTGATGAAATTCTGTCCAGGTATTTGACCCATTAATAACAATTGAATGTGTATTTTACTTCGTGGTTTATTCTCCACACAATGGAGGTGGTGTGTCGACAAGCACTCTGACAGACACAGGAGAAACGGGGCCTCGTAAATTATTAATGGACTCTCAAGAAATATGACCATTCGGGGCAAAGGCCGAAAACAACACGCTTTGTGTTGCTGAACGCTTTTTTTCCCCCAAAGAAAAAATTCCCGGGTCTCACAAAAAAAAAAACGAGTTGTTTATTGAGGAAAGTTATTTTGGTTTATTATTTTCAATAATGAATCTTTAGAATCGACCAAGGAATTTTTTGTAAACCCCTCTCAAAGTTTGATTGTTCATGTTTCAAGGAACGTAGAATCCATAAATCAAATAAAACATTAAATGCGGTATTTTGCTTAGTTACCATGAACCGATTTTGATGATAATGGCTCCATTTGGATTCTAGTTGTGCCTGAAGCTTTTAGTTTTATTCTTTATATTGTTATGCTTATTTTACGTTATTTTTGACATGGATAATATGTTTTTGGCGGGGGTCAAAGAATTTTTTGCGACACTTTTTTTTGCCACAAAAAATGCAACGCTGCAACCAGTAAACAAGCAGTGAAGCAATTTTCTCTAGTCCAAAACAGGTAGTAAGAGTGCTTTATATTAGAGAACTATGGCCGCTGGCCTCGTGAAGTCTCGCGCGCTCCTCTTCAAAATTAGCTCAAAATCAGCTCCTCGGTTTGATTAAAGAACCGGTTCCTTTCTTAAAATAGAGTTTCGTATCACTTATTTGGGCTTCCTTAGGAACCAAGAACCAAATTTCGTGATGAAGGCACTCACTGCTCTCGGATAGCGATGTTATTGCAGACGGGTGATCTATACAGTGAAATTATTAACCATTGTGTAATAATTTGCAGCGTTGCAATCCGACTTCTGCCCTACATCCATCGTTTCCAGAAAACAGATGTAAAAAGTAGATGAGTTGATTCCAAGGCCCATTATTCGCACGCACAGTCTACCTATTGATTCAACACGTCATTTCCTCTCTGGCATTCCAACAGAATGTCTGCATTACCTTTGTGATGGAGTAAGCAGCTTCGGAAGATTATCATATGAACCGATCACAGTTTTTATGTAAATTTTAGGTTTATAAGAAGTGATCTTTGTATGGATCACAGTTTTGTAGGGAGGGGTAGGAGGAATGAGTCTTTTCTTCTTTCCTTATTTGGCAAAGGGAATTCAACCGTATTTTATAATATGTCCCAAATTAAAATGAATATTTAATTATTACAGCCATTCAGCCATAGGAAATATTTTATAATATTTTACTAATTAAAATGAACATTTAATTATAAATTAGCGTTAATGAACGTTACATATTTGTATGTGGCATCATTAATGTTCTCGATATCCAGTCTGATGACGTAGCACAAGTCAGAGGGTTGATGGACTAAGTCAATAGCTGGGTGCTGAAAATAGGTGTATCCTTGGTGCATTGACAGTTGAAGTAGATGTGTTGTACTGTTTCTTCTTCTTCGAAGCTCATCATTCAGTGCTTTCGCCTCTTTCAACCATATTGTGATACTTTCTTGTGAGACAGCGGCCAGTCCTCATTCTAGTCTAGTATCTTCTGGGTTCCGAATTGTTCCTTTTTTAGAACCATATGGGCCTCATGTCTTCATAAAACATGATGACATTCTTCCCTTCGGATACATTTTGTGATAGTATTCCTCTCCCTGAATAACTCTTATAAGGTGACCATTTAAAGTGAAGAAGATTAAACGTGATGCCAATGAGCTGACCTCATCATTCGACACTGATGATCCAAAACATCAATAATATCAATAGTATACAAGTTAACATTAATTTCTTACTTACATAGAAAGGCCCCATGGAAAGTACCAAATTCAGATAAGAGCTCTATTGAATGGGCCAATTCAGTATCCACTTCCAGCATAAAGGAACTGTCGTTTTCTCTCAAAATTTTCAAAGAAATCAGTGAATGCCTAATAATGTTTCCTATAATGAAAACACACTCGTTATTGCTATATATCGAAAATATAAAGGCGTTTTAGCGAATTTTCAAAGAAAATTATGTAAGCTACTGAAATAGACTAATCATTTTAGCATTAAATTTTTTGAAATTTTTTTCAGTGAAAAATATTAGCACAATATTTCTGATGTAAGTAGGTAAGGAAAATACGAGTTCGCAAACCTGGAATTTGGACAACCCTAAGAAGTCTAAATTTCCAAAAATATGCCAAATACGTACTTTTAGAGTTTGGTGGATTCAGCATAAAATTTATGATGTAAGTAAGTACAATTTCAGAAATTAAAATTTGACAAAAATTGTAAATATACCTATCTATATAAACAATTTACATAAATAATGAAAACCTGCGTATATTCATTGTAATTGGTCGACCTATGTGGTCGGGTTGATCGTATAATTTTAACGATTCGTGCTATGTGCTACACTCACAAGGGTGACAATAGCTTTAAAAATTTCTTTGAAAATTCACTTATTACCTCATTTTGTTTGAATGGACTTTTCGGCATGAGAAAGCCAACACTTGTTTTCCAGTGCAATTAGCCTCCACATGGATATTTGACTGAATATTTTATACCTATTGCATACTTCCTATGAGAGGAAGCTATTTTGCCCAAACAATAGTAGAAATTTTATAAATTATAACAATACTTATATGGTACATAGCTTCAACATTACTCTTGTAGGAATATTTGCATTAAATTCAGACATTAATCCCATAAATTCGTTCCTAAATTAGTCTACTTGTCATGTGTGTTCAATAAAATATCGTTGGTCCAGAGCAAGACAGGGTTAACTCAAAAAAAGGCGTTTCTGAATTTTTTGCAAGAATCATCTCCGAATTCCGTCTTCTTTCACTGCGCAAGACCGCTTCACTAAAACTAAGCGGATCACAACTAGATTTGCGCGGAGGTTTGCGGGATATCTCAGAGTTTTGGAGTGCGATTGGTGCAAGAGGGGGATAAGTCAGTTGATCCGCGTTTGTCCTGAGGTGAAGTGCCGAAGGTAAGTGCTATATTGAGATTTTATGTGATACAACAACAAAATAACCTGTTACAGAGTGGATCTTTATTGCAAAACTGAGCTATTATGTGTGATGGCGCTGTTTAGAACAATCGTACTTGATCTGTTTCTGAGTAGATCTTCCTTACAAAACTGAGATAACTATATGATGGCGCTGTTTACCGCGAGAAACCTGAAATATTTCGGTGCAAGAGGTCATAACTTGCATTTTTCCCAATTTTTGGCTCATTGGTCAATGATCTGGCTGTAAGAAGGGGTAAGATGATAGGAGGGTTTTTTGAGATGATCCCCTCAAATGTTCAACTTGATTGAATTACCCGGGAAGTGGGTATCATAAAAAGAAGAAAGCAGAAACTTTGAACGGCTCTCCTGAAAAGTTGGGGCTTTTGAGATAACTCTGTATTGCTCTAGGCCAACGATATATTCCGTCTTAAATTCCAACTGATGTAGTCTATCTTTCTTATAATTCTCAATTTAAAGTTTTTACTTTGCTAATATAAATATTTACTATAATACTCATTTTAAGTTTCTCTCCACGTCCTATAAGGGCATTTTACAATCTACACATTATTCTCCATCCATTCTCCTTCAAACTACTGTACACAAAAAACGATCGGAATCTTCTTTACCGTCGTATGAACGCGGCTTTTCCACCGAATTTATGAGAATTTAAAGTGACACTAGCCGTGACCCCTGTAACCCGTTGATAAAATATCACAATGATGTTTGCTCAGCTTCTACCCTTAAGTAGACGTGCAGCTGTTGGCGTCACCGTATCTGAAGTGTCAGCTCAGTGTGACTTTAGTGAAAGCAGATGCTTCTACCTTCCTCCATATTTTACACTAGACAAACAACTCACCCTTAAATGAACTTCCCGCGTTACGACCGTAGCAAATGAAAAAGCGGATTCATTCGCAACAACTTTCTTCTTTCAAAAGAAGAACTTATTACAAAAGGGCAGCATTTTTTAGTGTTTTTTTTCTGTGTAACTTAATTAGTCCGGTTTTGACTTTTTTTTCCTCGTGATTTTCGTACAGATGAAAAAAAAACCGCTGAGACTGTAGGAGGGGAGTCAATTAAGAAGTTTCGGCCATCCAGAGAAACAAAGTTCTTACGAAAAAATCCTCAGAGATTGTGGACTTTGAGAAAGAATTATGTAATTCGGATCTGAAGTGGGAGTAATGTTTCCATTAGCTTTTAATTAGAAAAATGTCGCAGTTGTCTGAAAACCGAATTGACCCTACGTTGTTTCAAACATTTCGTCAATATCGAAACATCTACCCACCGCAGTAGAAGCAGGAGGCCGGAGCGCTGATTTCGTTAGAAAAAAAAACGCCACGAATTATTTCACAAAGGTTTATTATTTTCTATATAGATCACTCGTATGCAAAGAACACGGCTTTGCCATTGTTACCACCAACCAACATGAAGAAAAACATCGATCGCATTTCAGTCAGCTACAATTTGAACGGAGATTAGGCATCTCTTGCGATTCACACTCTTGTTTCTGATTTATCGTAATTCCAACCCTTAAGTTCTCGTAGGGAGCGAACGGTTTGTACTACGAGGCTCCGCGTGGTCTCCAAAAATTTTAAAAATTCAATACTACCTTCAATTGATGGAAAATCAATGTCTTTACATACAAATTTTTGGAGTTAGGGCGTTTTCAAAATTCGTCGCTGAATCGGCAACTCTTGCTATCTCAATTTTCCTCACTTTTCAGGGGGGCTAGAAAACCTTTCCTTGGTTACACTTTGCTTACTTTATTCCATGTTAGGCTTTTGTTACGTTAAATCATATGTCACGGATGCGTAGAAACTTCAAATCGACCCAGAAATCTAGACTGAAGAAAATAGCTTGATATAGCCAGGGTTGTCAGTTGCAGACCTGAGATAGCGGGTGTTGCTTCCTAAACAACACCAGGTATCTCATGTTTTGTGGCATCGAGCAATACTTCATTAAGATTAAATTATACGAGTTTAATTAAATTTTTAACGTAGTTTCGAAAAAAGTAAGTTTTGATGGCTCAAGAGCTTAACTCTTTGGCTTTTGCTTGAATTCGATGAGAAAAAATGATGGAAAAAAATGACTGAAGGTTGAATGTATGAACGAGATAAAATCAAATGAACAAGAAACAGTAAAATTCTTTATTACTTAATATTTTTCAAACATGGTTACAAACTATGACAGCCTTTTCCTCTAAGAACTCAATATTGAGTAGGTTTGTAACAATTTTCAGAACTTTGATACCTACTTCTTATATTGTAAATATAAGACCATATACCTACTTCTTATGTTAAATTTTCAAATTTTACAAATTACTAAAATTAAGAAATTAATTTTTTACTTAGTCAAAAAATAATAAAACTCACTAACGGTCTTAAATTTTAAAAGGAGGCATTAAAAATTCAGTCTTTTGATGTACTCTCATCATTCTTTGTCTTCAATTTTCGTCTACTCCCATCTTCATTTGGAATGAAGACAGAGCCAATTTAAGTAAAACCTGCTGAACCCGGTTGAAGAGTTGGCTTTGAAGACCTCTCCCGCTTGGAACGTTGTGTAGCTGGAAATTGGAGAGCCAGTAGTGGAGTTCTGCTCGTTTGAGGCCGAGAGTGCTGAGGTACATTGCCCTACAGACAGGAAACCTTCTGTCTTGAATTTTCAGATTATAAAAATAACTCGAAGAACGTACGCCTTGATGGCTTTCCGTTTACAGTTTTCTGTTTTGTGGGTTCAATACTCACTGTAGAACAGACTAAGTTTTTTTTCTTCCCAACTCGACATCTTCTTCCAGAATATTACTTCTCTGTCACTCTGTGTGACCAACTAGCACGATCTTTTGGCCCATTTAAGGCACATAAGTGATACACAAGGAGGACCCATCTTACGATCTTCTCGATCAACATCATGTATTACTTTGTTTCCTTCCTTCGAAAACCAATGTATGGCTGCCCAAGCACTCGGTTCATTTTTGAGTGCTGCTTTGACGCAGATTTCGAGATCGTCACGGGGTTTCTCTCTCGAAGAACGGATGTGAGGCCGGAATGGTTAACAATTTCGGGGAGGGAGGAGCATTTAATACCAGGCTGGGTGGAATCGTCATCTCTATCACAGGGAAGTGCAGCTTCGAAAGGAACTTCAATTGACGAGGATACAACCATGTTTTGGTATGACATATTATCAGCTTCCAAAATACTATGAAAATCCTCAGTAAAATCTTCATGAGGAGCAGCCATTTCAGGAAAGCCTCCAGTAACAGGCTGAAGAGAGGTGAATTCATTATCACTAATAGTTGCCTCTTCCTTACCACTGTTTGATGTTTCAATGATAGGGAGTTCATACGTTCCCTCCAATTCCCATCCAACTTCGTCTACGATGACGTTTTCACAGATCACAAATCTCGTCGAAGGTGAACATGCCTTGAGACTTCATAGTCATCGTCCTCAGCGCCGGATGAACCTGAAAAGCCACCAAATAATGATGCAAACACCTAGTTCCAATTTCGTATTATTTTAAATGATTTTTGTTACTGAATTGAAGGTTGAAATACATGGGCGTGGATTTGATGTACGATGACAACAACTGCTATCTCAGGACACAACTAACTTCAACTCATGCTATCTCAAAGCCATTCCAAGCCTGTCTGGTTGTCCATGAATTCACCCCGAATTATTGATAATCGAAGCGATTAGGACTTATCCTGATCAACACAAATGCCACGCCGTTGAGATAATCCAAAAATATATCGAAATTATCATAAAGAAATGTACTTACATCCAGAGGAAGGAGAGGGCTGCCGGCGATCCATCCCTGCATACTTGAGATAGCTGGTGTTGACAACCGTCTTTAGATAGCATATGTTAGCATAAACGTGTTTTGCGCGGTTCTACTTGTATGGATCGTCAAAAGAACCTCACCGTTCGATCCGGCACAAAATTTCACATGAAGATCCATGTCTAACTCATTTTGGTAAAAAAATGAGATAGCAGGTGTTGCCGATTCAGCGACGAATTGCAACCCTTATTTTTCAACCACTTCTAATGGTTGAGAAATAAGGGTTGCAATTTTGAAAACGCTCTAACTCAAATAATTGTATGTAAAGACATTATGGCTGTATGTAATATTATGGCTATGTAATATTAATTGTATGTAATATTATGGCTACATTTAATGTAGCCCTCATACCAAATTTCATCAAAATCCGTCAATGCTAAGTGGCAAAAGTGTTGCGTATGGTGGACGGACGGCCAAATTTTTATTCGATTATTGGATTCTTCGTACGTTGAAATGTAAAACAACAAATTTTGAAACGAAAATCGATTCCAAAAGTTCATTATTGAAAATAATAAACCAAAAAACATGTTTTTCCGATTCCAAACACAAAGTTCTGTAAGAAGCCCCACTTTAAAAATAAAAATGACTAGACCGTTGGAAAGCTGAAATTTTGGTGCATTTTTTGCCGTTCTTGCATCTTGAAGAAATATTGGTTCTTGTAGTTCACTTTGTAATTGAAAAAATCGAGTGTTCCCAAATTACGAAAAATTCTCTTTCAGATTGCTTTTTCATGTCTTAAATCTTAACTATAAGGAGAGATAAGGCATCTAACCGATAGGAAATTTAATGCTCTTTTCAACGGTGTCCTCAAATTGCAATTATTACAGCAAATTAAAGGAGTTATGACCAATTTAATGAGGTAAGGTCAAAATCACGAAAAAAATCTCGAAACTAAAATAACTTAAAAACGAAGCCGCTAGAAAAAACTCGGCGCTTTGCACCTCGGCGGGGGGCTCCGCCCCCCTGCACCCCCCGGTTTATTTATTTTTCCATACTCTGTATGAAATCATAGGAACACAGAATGTGTTTTTGCGATGCTAGTCATCCGTTAAATAAAAAACAACATTAATAAATGTGGAGTCTTTGGCAATAATAAAATAAATAATTGTTAGACATATAATTTGGTCTAAAACCCTATAAATGTTATATAAATAAATATGTAACTACAAGAAAAATACTATATAAATTGAGAGCTTTCCAACGAATGGTGAACAATTTCTGTGCAATGAACACTGCGGGAGTTCTATTTCCTTACCAACGGCTTGGTTGCACGTGAAAATCATTATAAAAGGCGCGTAACGGTTTTTTCTGTCGCTTTTTCGTGACGATTTTGGTTTATTATTTTCAATAATAAGCCTTTGGAATCGAGCAAGAAAAAAAAAAATTTAACCCCCCCTCAAAATTTGATGTTTTACGTTTCAAGGTACGTAGAATCCGAAAATCGAATAAAAAAATTTCCGTCCGTCCGCCGTACGCCGTACGCCGTACGCCGCACGCCGTCCGCCGTCCGCCGTCCGCCGTCCGCCGTCCGCCGTACGCGGCACTTTTCTTAGCAACACTGGACCAATTTGGTTCAAATTTGGTATATGGGCTCCATTTGGGGTCTAGTTGTGCCGCGAAGCTTTTGGTTGATGTAGGTCACTTCTAAGGGGTGAAAATTAAGGGTTGAAATTTTCAAGAGTGCCCTAGCTCGAAAACTCTCGAAATAAAGGTATCGTTTTTTCACCAATTTTAAATAGTACAGAATTTTTAAAAATTTTTGAGACCACCCGGAGCTCTGTAGGACAAACCGTTCGGTCCCTACGAGTATTTGAAGGTTTTCCTTCGATAAAACAGAATCATGAGTGTGAATCGCAAAAGAGGTCTAATCGCCGTTCAAATTTTATCTGACTAAAATGCGATCGCTGTTCATTTCTTCGATTTGTATACAGTTTTGCCTTCTGCGTAACCAGTAATCAAATTTTCATATCAAGCTTTCTATTTTTCGAATCGAGTGTGAAGCGTTTAGTTCTTTCTAATAAACTTGATTGTGAAGGTGTGAAGCCATTATAGTGTGGTAGGTAGTACCTACCAATAGGTAGGTGTGGTAGGTAAAAAAAAATTGGTAGGTAAAACAATGTTTGTAGGTAAAAAACGCTGCAAATCATTGCTCACTGATCAGATCACTGATCAGCTGAGTGAGCTCCGAAGCCATTTTCAATGCTATTGAATGGAAGTGCTCTTCCAGGCGTCTCCAGCATTCGAGGATATCTTCTTCACTCCTCACATCACTGATCAGCTGAGTGAGCTCCAAAGCCATTTTCAATCCTATTGAATGGAGGTGCTCTTCCAGGCGTCTCCAGCATTCGAGGAGATCTTCTTCACTCTTCTGATCACTGATCAGCTGAGTGAGCTCCGAAGCCATTTGCAATCCTATTGAACGCAGGAGCTGAAATTTGAGAGGGAAGAATACAGATGGTGGTAGGTGCTATTGATGGAGAACCAGTGATCTATACAGAAGGATGATCTATACAGAAAATAATAAACCTTTGAGCAATGATTTGCAGCGTTTTTTTTCGGTAGGTCATCGCAAAAACACATTCTGTGTTAAAATTGTCAACAGACATTTTTTATTGCAAATTAGTTGTAGAATCGACTCGTGCAGTATGGCATACCAGTTAGGTTTACAACCTGTATAAGACTAGAGATTATTATATAGCGTAGCCACGTATATAACCCAGGATTCAAGTAATATGGAAAAAAGTAATGTATTGTTAAGTAATTTACTTATTACTGTAAAATATAGTAGGTATCAAGTTATTTACCGATATGGAGCGATTTTCGAAAAATCCTACCCTACAACACAGCCAAGCCTAACGTCGCGTAGGAAATCTGAGCAAATCGCATCCCTTCATGCATTTTTCTTCTCATAAAAGTGTACAAAATGGCGCCAAATGAACATTAATCTATCTACCAAAAAATAATAAACCATTATGCATATCTAGGAGAAGGTCACGATACCGTCTGTTGGAATGCTCCATTCTCTTCTGATTCAATTAAAATATTGTTGAAGATACACAAATGAAACACAAGTACTCGCGCACAAGCTCAAAACGTCTGCCAAGTGGGTGTGGCACATAGCTTCCTCGTCACCGTAACCACTGTATACGTCATTGAAAATATTTATTCAATCAATTTTCTCATTCATAAATTCAATTATCAGTTCGGAGTTGTAGATTAGGGTAAAATGTGGAATATAGTTTGGTTATTGTAATGCAGAAGCATACCACGAAAAAGGTGAAAATATATTATTATTATTAAATCATGAAATGACTAAGGAGTGATTGGTCGCTTCATTTCTGGAAGACCGTGAATCCCAGGTTACACTGATACCCATCACATACCTCAGCATTGATCAAAATTGGGAAACAAAACAATCCATTTCTGGATGACCGTCAATCCCAGGTTACACTGAGACCCATTACATTCCTTAGCATTGATCAAAATTGGATCAAATCTGTAAAATCTCTGAAAATGCATGGATCAAAATTGGATCAAATCTGTAACATTCCTGAAAATTTCATTGAAATCGGATGGAGAATGTAGAAGTTAATTCTTAAACAAGGAAATTCACGTTTGCACATGCGCAGTGGCTATTATCAGCCCGAAGGTGGTGACGCTTTTGTTCATATTCTTTAGAGAACTAAATTCTTTCTTGTATGGGCTCGGAAACTACTTGTTTCTAGTAAGATGCCTCTCTTAAATAAACCACGATAGTTTTCGTAAAAACGCTGCAAATCATTGCTCAAAGGTTTATTATTTTCTGTATAGATCACCCTTCTGTATAGATCACTGGTTCTCCATCAATAGCACCTACCACCATTTGTATTCTCCCTTGACCTTCCCTCTCAAATTTCAGCTCCTGCGTTCAATAGGATTGAAAATGGCTTCGGAGCTCACTCAGCTGATCAGTGATCAGAAGAGTGAAGAAGATCTCCTCGAATGCTGGAGACGCCTGGAAGAGCACTTCCATTCAATAGGATTGAAAATGGCTTTCGAGCTCACTCAGCTGATCAGTGATGTGAGGAGTGAAGAAGATATCCTCGAATGGTGGAGACGCCTGGAAGAGCACTTCCATTCAATAGCATTGAAAATGGGTTCGGAGCTCACTCAGCTGATCAGTGATCTGATCAGTGAGCAATGATTTGCAGCGTTTTTTACCTACAAACATTGTTTTTACCTACCAATTTTTTTTTACCTACCAACTATTGGTAGGTACTACCTACCACACTATAATGGCTTCACACCTTCACAATCAAGTTTATTAGAAAGAACTAAACGCTTCACACTCGATTCGAAAAATAGAAAGCTTGATATGGAAATTTGATTACTGGTTACGCAGAAGGCAAAACTGTATACAAATCGAAGAAATGAACAGCGATCGCATTTTAGTCAGATAAAATTTGAACGGCGATTAGACCTCTTTTGCGATTCACACTCATGATTCTGTTTTATCGAAGGAAAACCTTCAAATACTCGTAGGGACCGAACGGTTTGTCCTACAGAGCTCCGGGTGGTCTCAAAAAATTTTAAAAATTCTGTACTATTTAAAATTGGTGAAAAAACGATACCTTTATTTCGAGAGTTTTCGACCTAGGGCACTCTTGAAAATTTCAACCCTTAATTTTCACCCCTTAGAAGTGACCTACATCAACCAAAAGCTTCGCGGCACAACTAGACCCCAAATGGAGCCCATATACCAAATTTGAACCAAATCGGTCCAGTGTTGCTAAGAAAAGTGCCGCGTACGGCGGACGGCGTACGGCGGACGGCGTACGGCGTACGGCGTACGGCGGACGGACGGAAATTTTTTTATTCGATTTTCGGATTCTACGTACCTTGAAACGTAAAACATCAAATTTTGAGGGGGGGTTAAAATTTTTTTTTTCTTGCTCGATTCCAAAGGCTTATTATTGAAAATAATAAACCAATAGAAAGCTTCATATTGAAATTTGATTACTGGTTACGCAGAAGGCAAAACTGTATACAAATCGAAGAAATGAACAGCGATCGCATTTTAGTCAGATAAAATTTGGATGGAGATTAGACCTCTTTTGCGATTCACACTCATGATTCTGTTTTATTGAAGGAAAACCTTCAAGTACTCGTAGGGACCGAACGGTTTGTCCTACAGTGCTCCCGGTGGTCTCAAAAATTTTTAAAAATTCAATACTATTTAAAATTGGTGAAAAAACGATACCTTTATTTCGAGAGTTTTCGAGCTAGGGCACTCTTGAAAATTTCAACCCTTAATTTTCACCCCTTAGAAGTGACTGACATCAACCAAAAGCTTCGCGGCACAACTAGACCCCAAATGGAGCCCATATACCAAATTTGAACCAAATCGGTCCAGTGTTGCTAAGAAAAGTGCCGCGGACGGCGGACGGCGGACGGGGGACGGCGGACGGACATTGCAAATTTGGATTCTACGCACCTTGAAACGTAAAGTGACAAAGTTTGAGGGGGGGTTATAAAAATTTTTTGCGATACGATCACATAGGCTTATTATTAGAAATAATAAACCAAAAACCAAATTGAACTAGGTACATGATGAACTTCTATGTAAGAAACTAATTCTATTGTACCAAGCGAGGTTCTCTTCAATCTCTCCTGCTTGTTAAGATGATCTTCACACTCCACTCCAGGTGGAAGTAAAGCCCTATATTGGGTTTCAAGTGAATCTGACTCTTCCCAGGTGCACGTTATTGCTCTGTTGGGAGCGTATCATACAACGAGAAAGGGTATGTGGAGGGTGTAACATCGGAAAACCAGAAGTTGGGCGGCCCGCGTTAACTCCTTTGACTTCATTATCTCGGTAATTATAACTTATATTGATACCACCCAACCTTTGAGGTCTCCGTGAAATGAAGGTAGGCAGGTTCTAACGGAGCCCCTCGGGAACTGCGGCACGAAGTGGCAATTCAAGAAACTTACTGGCGGCTTTGTTTCCTTATTGCATACGAAGTCTTGGTTCTTGGAGAGTAGTACCTGGCTATTAAGATTCTCAAACCGCGAGAATATGTAGTGGGTGTTCGCACAATCTAATTCCCTGTTCTGATCAAGGTCTTTGGCAAATTTGATTCGAAATGTATGAGTCTACTCTTCTTGGACAAGTTAATATTAAGGAATGGATATCCATTTTCTTTTTCCGTTCATTCACTTGTAGGAAAATTTTGTTTTCGTACTGAAGGTCAACAAAATTTTGGTCCTCTCAATTTAAAAAGGTCACTCCCATTTTCGTTCTGTGTCTGACTGTGTCAATGGGGTCTATTCGTTGCTAGTCACGGCTGGTCCCAGAATTATTGCTTATTTTTTTATTCATGATTTGATCGATAGAGCCACAATAAAAGTAAAAAATTAGAAAATTATCGACATATTTGAGGAACAAATAGAAGCACTTAGAATTAATATCTAGGTCTCGATTTTGTATCGTACAAATTTGTCTATACCTGTGACAAACCCTGAGGAACTTTACATTTTCATTCTAAAAATGAACAATTAAAAATTATCAATTAAACAATTTATTCATTATTAAAAAAATTGTTTTAATTTTTTCTCTCAGATCCTGGGTGTATGTTGTGTCAAGACCGTGGGTTCACCCTTACCTTCAATTCTTTTCTTTTTTGTTAAAATTCATTTGTACTGTCACACTGCGTACCTGTACCTAAACAAGATTTGCGCTCGGCAAACAAATCTATTAGGCTCAAGACATGCGGAACTAGGCCAACTATCCCAAAATTATCAAAATAAAAAGAAAGCCTACTCAGAACATAGTTCGGATACCCAAAAACCTAAGTTCCACGATGATGACGATCTTCTACTAGGTACTCCATTCCCGCTCTAGCATCCAGCAATGAAATCTATTTGGGTTGAGATTTGAAACATGCTCAACCAACCCAAAAGCGTCAACGTCTGAAGGTAGTCCATCCAGACCAGGGTTTTGTATGGCGATCCTCAGCTGGGCGCTCCATTCATGCCTTAGAACCCTGCAATCAACGCCATTTGGCTCAAGATCCCAAGAGCATCATCGCCAGAAAGAAGCCCATCTTGACCAGAGTTCCTAGAACCAATATAGCAATAGCTATCTTCAGCTGGGAGCTTCACTAACATCCCTGTGTCCAGCAACCAAATTGGTTGCTGGACACAGGGATATGATAATAGCATTGAATGCTATTAGGCTGACGCCAATCCTCAGGTGGGGGCTCCATTCCTGCCAAACTTTCAGCAAATAAAACTGTTTGCCTCATGACTTCAGGAACAAGCCCAACCACCCCAAAAACAACATGGTCGGAAGAAAGGCTACCTTGACTCCGTTTAGCCGTTTGGACTTCCAGTGCCTAGGTAATGGTGATCCTGCGCTGGGCACTCGATTTGGGTCTCTGCTAGCTAGGAACCAACAATAGAGACTACTGAAGAAGGATACAGACTACAGAAGCTAGGATTACTCAGAACAATGATTGAGTCCACACATATCCCACTTTTACGCATTGATTTTAGCATGGAAGTTACATAATTAAGCAATAATGTTTGAATAAGTCCATCATCTATATTAGGTAAAGAAATAGGACTTTTTACTTCACTCCAAGCTGGTAATTGAGAGGTACCACCGGGTGTGGGACGTCGGAGAGAGAAAAAAAAATCAGTATTGAACTCGGAGCTCTGAAAAGGAGTCTGTACAGCTGGAGGTTTCCTCGGGGCCTTGTGCCCCTCGGTGCGAGATCAAGCACAAAGATAAGATTAAGACCGTGAGCGAGGGAGAGGGGGAAATAGAGAGGCCAGAGTGAGCAAACCTCCCCGAACAATAAGGAAGCCTGAACAGTGTCGGGAGAGAAGGTTTCTCGCTGGGAAGGACGGAAAATGGTTTAGAGAGAGAGAGGAAATAACGTCCAAAAGGTCGGGTCTTGGCAGGAATACCGGTCGTACCTTCCCGAAACTACCTCGTGGAAACCTATGTCGCCTGCTCAGCGTTTGCCTCAAAATATTCCCGCGGTTTCGCATTTTTACACGAGAAGGGAATGGAGGGGAGCCACCATTGGGAAGAATGGCTGTCGTTGCTGAATACGTACATCGACTGCACGAGTACCTACCCATAGAACTAACAGGTATTGTATTTCAAGGGGTGAAACAGGGAAAAACGTGGTAGTTCAAGCATACTGAAGAAGGCGCATATCCGAAAAAAATCAGGAATTTCCAAACAAGGAAAGTTTTTATTTAGATGTAAAAACGCTGCAAATTATTACACAATGGTTTATTATTTTTTATTTTTCTATATAGATCACTCGTCTGCAAAGCCACCAACCATCCAACATGAAGAAAAACATCGATCGCATTTCGGTCAGCTTTAATTTGAACGGAGATTAGGCCTCTTTTGCGATTCACACTCGTGTTTCTGATTTATCGTACGTCCAAACTTTAAATTCTCGTAGTGAGCGAACGGTTTGTCCTACAGAGCTCCGGGTGGTCTCAAAAAATTCTCAAAATTCTATGCAGTCTTAAATTGAAGGAAAAGCGGTACTTTCGCATTATACGAAGCCACTACATTTTTAGGATTTTTGGTACCGGAAATCAATTAAAAAACACATATTTATACAAAACACACTTTAATAAACTTACGTACGAAATCACACAAATTCAAGTGGAACGGTTTTGGCGTTCTGCCTCCCAGAAGGCACCGATGTCTGCGAGGATGGTGTTGAAAGCGTCACCGCCGCTAGCCGCCACACCCGACCGCCACATGTACTTCACCAAATACCTGCTCGGAAGGAGTTTGGCGGGCGAAAGTATGACTCATCGGGTATAGTTTGATTCGTTACGAAACAAGGAAAGTCCTAGGAACATAATTACGATAACCTAACCGCCGCAGCGCGCTGTATATAAGTGGCGCCCGTATAATGCAAAAGTACCGGAAAAACTACCTTTATAATATAAACCTTTATAATATAATTTTGATATTATCAAAATTTTTTGAGTTAGGGCGTTTTCAAAATTTCAAAATTCATTTGGGAACCCTTAGAAGTGACCTACCTCAACCAAAATCTTCGGGGCACAACTAGACCCCAGAAGGAGCCTACATACCAACTTTCATCAAAATCGGTCAATGCTAAGTGGCTGCGTACGGCGGACGGACGGCCAAATTTTTATTCGATTTTTGGATTTTACTTGAAACGTAAACCATCAAATTTTGAGGGGGTGTTAAATTTTTTTTTTTTTTGGTCGATTCCAAAGGTTCATTATTGAAAATAATAAACCAAAACATCGCTATCTCACGGACATAAATTATGTGATCGACTGGCGGCAGGAGCTGGTCAATAAGGTAGTGGAATCACACCCAGGAGAAAAACGCTGCAAATTATTAAAGTCGGGTGGAGGGACCAGTAGTTGACTAGTAATAGACATCTCACACAAGTGTGAACAGTGAGGAATAGGATTGTTTTTCACGCTTGATACATTGAATCAATTAATACTGAAATTAGGATGTGTCAATCATTGGGTGTCAATCACAGGTGCAACCAAAAATTTGGCAGTCAAACACTGGGTAAAAAAATTGATTTTGAAAAAACGGATTTATGAGACTTGAATTTGTGATTTTATTCAATAATAAATATTTTAATATTGTTTAACAACTATTATTGGAGAACATCCTGAGGTAACAGTGGGCGTAAGAATAAAGTTTGAACAAATGGAAAAACATAACTTAATTGCTTGTCAAAGTCAGAATTTTGCTTAAGGTGTCAAACACTGGTCCACCCTAGGTATAAATGTTTTTTTTAGATGACCCATTTCAAGGTCAATTTTATTTTGACAGAAACTACCTTACACCAAAACATCGTTATCCGATATAGTTGTGGGTACCCTCATATGCATAACGGAATTAAGTTCTTAGTTGCTATGAAGGCACAACTGAGTACCTAACAGAAAACTCCACAACAAAGATATCATTTGACCAGCTGGCATTTGAACATGAGATATTTAGGCAATTTTCGTCAGTATTGTCAGTAAACATTCTTTTTGCGATTCACACAAATTACAATAACTTAATTTAAGATCTAAAACTATCCATGGTGTCAGTTGTGCTATACTCACTAATTCTGGAATCTACGAATACCCTTCCATCTTGTTCTTCAATATTCACTGCAGAACTTTTTGCAATACACCATGCACTAGAAAAGAGTAACGAACAGTCATTTGCTCAGACTCCCTGTCTGGTATCCAAGCTATTAAGAAGGGACATTCTCAATGATGTAAGGAGATTGATGGAAGGGGGAATCTCAGTCATTCTCTATTGACTTCCGGGGCATTGCGGAATACCAGGAAATGAAATGAACAACAGAAGAGCCAAGCTTTTGTTCATATTCGTTCGGACTTCCAAGCAAGATTAGATAATGCAGTATGAACAACCTGCGAGAGCGGAATGGAGCCTTATGGAAAAAAATAAGCTTTGGAGGAAAAGAAGTGTGTAACAGCATGGTCCTCCTCTTGCAGATCAAAGTAGCTCCCTGACTAGTGGTCTATTCACGACGCGAAGAGGTCTTTCTAAGACACGACTTCGAATAGGACACAGCGGAATTCTACATGGCCACCTAATGGATGGAATTCGAAGACCCACACCTGACTGCCCAACATGTCACCGCCAGCTAACATTTCGCCAACTGAGTGTCCCAATTTTTGTTCAACCCTGTCAGAGACTCCGAAAATTGCAGGGAATCTCGCCGACTCACTTAGACAAGATGTTCAGCAGGTTCAAAACAAATTGTAAACTTGAAATAATTTGATCGGCAACCACTAAATAGTTGCAAGCGCCTAAATAAAGAAAAAAAGCTATTCACACTCGTTTTTATGATTTGTTGTAAGTCCAACCCTTGAGTCTTCGTTGAGAGCGAACGGATGATCCTACAAAGCTCTCGGTGGTCTCATTCGATTCTGAAAATTCAATTCTATTTTAAATTGATGAAAAACAATAGGGGTATTCACGGTTGAGCTTATCGTGTTAAACGTGTTAAGTGGTAAACTTGTTAAACAAAAAAACCGTGAACAACCCCAGTCGACTCGTGTTAAACGTGCTTAAGTTGTTGAAGTCTCATCACTCCTTCTTCTTCGATTACCTGGCTAGATCGCAGCCATTAGGGTCGTATGGTTATTGTGTGGCATGATTCGGTGGAGGAAGTGTGAACGAGAAGGGGAAAACCGCCATAAATTCGGTAAAAATGAGGAGAAAAAATCTACAACGTCCATCATTGTTTGTTCCATGGCAAAGAAACAAGCAAAGTTTTGTTACCACAGGAGACAACTTTTATACCACCTATATTGTTTACAGATTTTTTACTTTTTACACTGAAAATTTGAGGATTACTCACTGCAGTCATGTCGAAGAAAAGTTATAAACAAGAACTTGTTGATGATGAAGTGGTCAAGAAAACAGTTTTTCGCATTTTTCCTTCACTTTCATTGCATCTATTTGTTCCTCCCAACTACCTGTCTCTTCCCTCCATACCTCCAAGAGACCTCCATACCTTCAACTCCAACTCAAATAACTCACAAAATAACCGAGACAAACAAACGAACTCCAACTCAAAAAAACTAAGACGAAACTAATTAACTTACAAGTAAACTGACTGAAAAACAGCTGGCAAGTTATCGGCCATTTTCTTTCTGATGTTGCGACGGATAACACGTTTAGCATACACTTTAACAGACCATTCGGGTGTGTTAACTTACGACGACTGATAACACACTTTGATAACATGTTTACGACTGATTCGTTCGACGTTAAACACGTTCTCGATGTATAACACGTTAACACGTCGAGAACGGCCCTACCGTGAATACCCCTAATAACTTTACACCGAGAGTTGTCGAGCTAATCGTTGCTTCCGGAAAATCTCGATTGGTAGTTACAGCGAAGACGTTTGGTACGATTATCGAGGGGCTAATCCACACAAAGGCTGGTCCAGAGACTATTCAAGTACGGCTGTCCAAAGATGACCACATTTTGTTACAGCTAAATCATGATTCTTATTTCTATCCATAAAAATTACTTCAGCGTTGAGTTACAATTATTCATAGTTTTACCAGAAAAAAAGTTGGTACCATATGGGGAGGGGGGCAGAGAAACATAGACTGAATCAAAATATATTATTACGAAATCTCTAAAACGCAAAATTTATCTCAATTTTGGAGAACTCTAAGTGTTTGACCTGATGGACGAATAGAAAGGCTCCCTAGGCTCAGTAATGAAAGAGAAAAAAGTTTCAAGAAGTTTATGAATTTTCTGTTTTCCGTCCGCATCAAATATGAAGATCAGAGATGTTTAGCTATATCTACATATATGGAAGACTTCCCTGCATCTTTCCCTCTTCCGTACATAACGTACTAGTCAAACATGGAAGCGAATCAAATATTACCAAGTTCACCTTTACTTACCATAGAGTATTCATAATCGAATCCTAAAGTGTAACTTTTTATGACTCTTCTTCTCAAGCTTGTTCTACTCAACTATTTGCTCGAGTTCGAAAATAACTTCACAATCGGAATTTCCTCTAGAAATAAAGCGACCGCAAATTATGCGGCGCGAATGAAAAAAGTATGGCTCAACCTAAAATTAACAAGCCACTAATATTCCAGGACGGAGGAGCCGCCGTTGATGTAACCACGACCTACCTTCATTATGAATTTTTTAAAAACCATCCACGATAATCCACCCGTGAACTTTGTTGTTCCCCTCTTAACCCCGAATTCGACGCCCGTGCGGAAAGGGAAATCTTAAAATGAAGGAAAAAATGAAATGTAAAAGCTTTTTAATCTAGGGATTAAAACATTCAGGAAAATCCGATTCAGCCCAGTGGATTTCAAACATCTACGTGACGAACATGCAAGTAAACTGTCATTAAACGTATTGATCAATTTGGTACGTATGCTTCATACTAACCGCTTATCCCAATTGCTCAGGTTGGGTTGGTAGTATAGCTTCCCCTCATAGATAACGTGGACAGTGACAATGCTGAAAGTGCCCAAAACGCCCATGACGCACCTCTTGTACCGTTGAGTCATCTCAACCTAGAGTTACATGAACTCATGGGTTTCTCTTTGTTTTCACTTTTGAAGGTTGAAAAAAAAATTTCTCCAAAATCAAAATTTCCACTCGAGTTTTACGTTTTAGACCTTCCTGAACAATTTTGGTTTCGTGTCTGTCTGTCTGTCATGAAATCCTTGTAACTATACAAAGTTATTGTCCGATTTCGATGAAATTTTCAGGGATTTTGCGGGTTGGCGTGTAGATGGTCCCCTATGAAAATCATCACCCCCGGACTGATAGTAGCTGCTGCGCATGCACAAAAGGGAATTCCTTGTAACAGCCATAACTTCCACATTTTCCATCCGATTTCGATGAAATGTTCAGGGATCATGCGGATTGGGGTGTTGATGGTACACTATGAAAATCATTGCCCCCAAATCGTCAGTAGCCGCTGCGCATGCGCAAACGAATAATCCTTTCAACAGCTTTAACACCTACATTTTCCGCCCAATTTCGATGAAATTTTCAGAGATAATTCGAATTGGGGTGTAGATGGCCCCCTATGAAAATCATTGCCCTATATTGATAGTACCCAATGTGCATGCACAAACGTTAATTCCTTGTAACGGTCATAACTTCCACATTTCTCATCTGATTTCGAAATTTTCAAGGATTAAATGCGGATCGGGGTGAAGATGGTTCCCTATGGGGGTAGAGTAAGGTACTTAGAGATTGATGGTTTGAGATTAACTACTATGCATCTATACAATCATCTATACAATCGGGTTATGGATACGAGGGAGCTATGTGCCACACCCACTCGGCGGACTTTTTTCTTTTTTTATTGGCATCGGTATTCCCATACAGCCATGGTGTTATTACAAATATTTACATTAAATATTATCGTTACATTATTAAGTATTAAGAAAAAGTTATTTTGTGAACATTCATAATTTACTTGTTATTTTATATTGACATCAGCGCAATACCAAGTTAAATGGTTATATTTGTGCTACATAAATAATTAAAATTAATTCATAAACGTAGATCGTGTCTTTTCGAAGAATGGTTGAGAGGTTGATCGGTCGAGGGATGGTTGGTGGGATGCTGTTGATCATAATATATCTCTCCGCAATGAATTTGTTGCATTCGAGAAATAAGTGATGCAACGTTTCAGGCTTCTGGCGGATGTCACAATAGTCCGTATCACTTCCACCAGTTCGGTGTAGGTAGGTTTTTGTGACCGATTCAGGCACAGACAGTCGCAGATTGAGCGGGTATCGTCCTTCAAGTGCCTTGGCAGCTTGCTGACTGAGGATCCTGACCCTGAGCTAGAGATCAAATTTCGAATAAAAGCTACCAAATCAAGCTTCAGGAAGATGAGTGCTCTCCTATAGAACAAAAAGTTGAACCTCAAACTGCGGCAGCAGATTGTAAAATGCTAAGTCTGGTTCGTGCTTCTTTATGGAGTCGAGACCTGGACGTTTAAAATGAACACTCTAAGCCGCCTTGAGGCTTTCGAGATGTGGATCTATCGTCGAATGCTTCGGATTCCTTGGACTGCTAGGATGACGAATGAAGAGGTGGCGTGGATCTTGGCCACGTGCTTCGGGGAGAGAAGTATCGGCTTCAGCAGCTGACAATGATGGGGAAAATCGAGGGAAGGCGTGGGATCGGACTGCGAAAGATGTCGTGGCTCCGGAACATCTGGGAGTGGACTGGCATCCAGAAGACAGAGATGCTCTCTCTAGTGATTGCTAACGTTCGGGGAACTAAGCAGGGCACTTGAAGAAGAAGAAGTGCCCTATTCGAATTCTGCTTATGATTTTAACCACGGTGTCAACGAAACTATGAGGAACATTGCTTTGTGTTGCTCACCGGATGAGTATTGTTCAAACATTTCTTGCCATTCTTACATCATCGCTTCCTTGAACCTTCTGTGGAGGTCTGATGGTGAACACTTGTGACTTTGTGTTGGTTATACTTGAATTATTGACCCAACATGAGGCGATGATTGTGATGAAGTGTAGAGGCCAGCAGCTGAAACTAAATTGTCAGCCCTGGATCCTATTGTTGGATTCATTTCTGTTTCATGTGCAACCTTAGGGCTGACGTAACGGTGTAGCGATTCTCGCTGAGTTATGTACGAGTCAAATGTGTTGGTCGATTGTCACTGTCTACAATCAGTGCGGGCTGAAACAATCCAAACCTGATATTCTCATGGACTCCCGAAGAAGCCTTTTAGTCTTGTTGCAGATCGATCAGGACTGGAAACGTATATGAGACTGTGGTTATGAAGTTATAAAGGAGAACCGCGAGGAACGAGTGAGAATAATTTATATTTTACAAGACTCAAAATCACAGAATAAGAGAAAAGGAAAAAGTAAGTTTCTAGGTAAACGAATTTGCATAGCAACCAGCTGTTGTGGGGTTGGACCTCCACAGTACTCCCCCCCAAGTGTCAACGATACCAGACTGGGAAACGAACATGACGACCAGCACGAGTCACTGACGGCCGGTTTGGTTGGTCCGGATTGGCTGCGTTGACTATGTTGGATGGCAGATTGCTTGAGGATGATGAGGGATTCGGTGGTGATGCGGTCTCGGTAGTATCGACTAAAAATGCTGGCTTCAGTCGGTCTATAGACAGCGTTTGCTCTCCACGGGGCGTGGCAATCTTGAACACTTTCTCGGTCCGCGAAATCACCAAATAAGGGCCATCGTACGTCGGTTGGAGTGGCTTTCGGACGGCGTCGTGCCGGACGAAAACGTGCGATGACGTACGCAACGCCGGGTGTACGAACAATTTCCTGTGGGTGTGATGCTCGAATGGTACTGGCCGAAGCTTTTCAACGTGCTCACGTAGTTTTTCAATGACTGCTGGCACGTCAGAAGGGCTTGAGGTCTGTTCGAAGAAATCTGCTGGTAAACGGATGTTCTCGCCATAGAGGAGCCCAGCTGGTGTCACTCCGCAGCTTGGCATCAAAGTAGATCGCAAACCGAGAAGAGTGAGAGGGAGGGCGGAAACCCAATCGTCAGAGAGCTGTGCTTTCAACGCCGATTTCAAGCGCCGGTGCCAAATTTCAATTGCACCATTTGACGCTGGATTGTAAGCCGTAGTTCGCAGGTGATCTGTCCCCAGCAGTATGGTGAGGCTTTTGAAAAGTTGGCAGTCAAATTGCCTGCCCCGATCAGTGGAAATACGGCGGGGGACGCCAAACCGGGAGACCCACGTTGAAATGAACGCTGCAGCGACAGTTTCGGCAGTGACGTCTTGAATTGGCGTTGCTTCTGGCCATCTGGAGAATCGGTCGACCATGGTGAGAAGGTATCGGAACCCCTGAGAAATTGGCAAAGGCCCTACAATGTCAACATTGACGTGGTCGAACCTTGCTTCCGTCGGAGGGTAGGAACCTATCGCACTGGAGGTGTGGCGCCATGTCTTGGCTCGCTGGCATGGTATACACGTCTTGGCCCACAGAGCGACGTCTTTCTTGAGGGATGGCCAGCAGAAACGAGACTGAACTAACTTCACAGATGCGGAAATCCCTGGGTGAGCCAGGTTATGAAGGGAGTCAAAAATACTTCGGCGAAACTGCTCAGGAATGAAAGGCCGGAGGGTTCCCATGGACGTGTCGCATGCCAGTTCCAAACCATCACTAAGCTTCATGTGCTGAAACTGGAGCTTGCACTTGGGTGATGACTTCAAATGCCGAAGTTCGTCGCATTTTAGCTGAGCTGTGACTACTGCTTGTAGCAGGGCTGTTGAGGAGAGTTCGATGGCTGACAAACGAGAACAAAAATCAGCTGGAACATTTGAGGACCCTGGGACATAACGGATGTCCGTCGTAAATTGTCCAATGAAGTCTAAGTGCCGGAGTTGTCTCGGGGATGCCTTTTCTGGTCGTTGAGCAAAAGCGTAGGTCAGCGGTTTGTGGTCCGTATAGATGGTGAATGAACGTCCTTCCAGCATATAACGGAAATACTTGACCCCACGAAACGCTGCCAGTAGTTCGCGGTCGTAGGTGCTGTACGAGCGTTCGGCCGAGGACAACTGCTTCGAGAAAAACCCGAGTGGCTCTAAGGTGTCACCACGGCGTTGGTGTAACGCTGCACCTAGTGCACTGTCGGAAGCGTCGACCATCAAGACTACAGGCAGCTCGCAAGATGGGTGGGCCAGAAGTGTAGCGTTTGAGAGAGCTAGCTTCAACTGCTCAAACACGTTTTTTGTCTCATCTGTCCAGTTAACTTTGCGGCGGTCACGTTTCCTGGGACTAAGGCACAAGTCAAATAATGGCTGTTGTAGCACTGCAGCACGAGGAAGAAAACGCCGATAAAAATTCAGCAAACCCAGGAATCGACGTAAGTCTTCAACTGTATCAGGGAGTGAGTAGTCGGAAACAGCTGAAACACGCTCAGGAAGAGGCTTGATGCCATTGGCGTCGATGAGGAAACCGAGGAAAGGGATGGCTGTTACTCCAAATAAGCACTTGGCAACGTTGGTGCATACTGAGTGGGAGTCAAGTTGCGAAAATAGCTGTTGCAGATGGCTTTGATGTTCTTCCACCGATGACGATGCTACGAGAATGTCATCTAAATAGACGTAAACGAACGGTAATTCTCGGAGAATTGCGTGGATGTAGCGTTGGAATGTTTGAGCTGCATTCTTAAGCCCAAATGGCATCCGAACGAACTCAAAAAGACCGAATGGTGTCACAACTGCTGTTTTGGGGACATCTTCCTCGGCAACCTTGATGTGGTGGTATGCACGAACGAGGTCGATTTTTGAAAATATAGTTTTTTCCGGCAAGTTGGGCGTTGAAATCGTAAATATGTGGTAAGGGGTATTTGTCAGGGACTGTAGCTGCGTTCAGTGCCCTGTAATCGCCACATGGCCTCCAAGTACCGTCTGTTTTTCGAACCATATGAAGCGGACTAGCCCAGGCACTTTTAGATGGGCGGCAGATGCCCAAGTTTATCATATGTTGAAACTCCTGTTTGGCCTGTTCCAACTTGTCTGGCGGGAGTCGGCGAGGTTTGGCTGCAACTGGTGGTCCTTTAGTCTCGATGACGTGTGAAAAGTCAGGCTTAGGATCGCAGTAGGCTGGGTTGTTTTGAAGGAGTTTAGGGAAGGATAGGAGCAATTTAGCATACTTATGGCCAGGATCAACGACATGAACAGATGAGTGATCGCTCACTTCTCTTTCTGTCACTGGTCTCCACAGATGCGTCGAAGAGTCTATTAGGCGTCGATTCTTGATGTCGATGAGCAGCCCAAATTCGCCTAGAAAATCGGCTCCAATTATGGCATGCTCGACATCTGCAATCACGAATGGCCAGCGAAACTGACGACGTAAGCCTAAGTCCAGGGAGTAGAGTCGTTCACCATACGTGCGTATTGGTGTTCCATTTGCTGCGAACAGGAAACGTTTGGTCGGTGAACGACGATCAGCAGGTGAAGGTGGAACGACAGAAATGTCAGCCCCTGAGTCAACTAGGTATTTAGTGTTATCGAGGAGGTTGAATACAAACAGACGACGAGAATGTTGTGTGCCCGCTCTCCCCGTTGCCGCATTTAAGGAGGGGGCTGTTAGTTTTCCGCCTGAGTGTCGGATAGTGCGGGTTTAAAACTACATGGGAGCAAACATCGTCGAGCTTTTACACCGTAACGTTTATGGTACATGCAAATCTCATTTTCAAACTGACTAGTTTTCGGCTTAGGGGTTCGAGAACGAGGTCGATGATCACTGGACCCACCTTGGGAGGATGCACGTCCCCTGAACTTGAGCTCGGCTAGAGCCTCAGAAATTTGGGCAACTTGGGCTTCTAAACGGCTGAATGCCCGATCAGATGACCGATCTGAGGTGTTGGCGGACCCAACGGCGTATACTGCATGGCTGTGCGACGGAGAAAATTCTAAAATTTTATCAGCCATCGAGGCCAGGGTGTCGAGCGGGTCCGAGGATGACGCCAGGATGGCTCGAACGTTGGCGGGTAAACGTTGGAGGAACATCGTTCGAAGGAAACTGTCCTGTACCTGTGATCCTGCTAATGAACGCATTTCTCGCAATAGCTGGGATGGTTTACGGTCACCTAGGTCGAGTTCAGTAAGCAGTTTGGAAACTTTTTGACCCTCTGAGACCTCAAATTCAGCCTGTAAACGATCGAGGAGATCGCTGTAGGGAGTCGCGGTCAGCGGTTTCAGTAGGAAATCTGAAATAAGTTCGGCAACGTCGCTATCGAGTGAGGCAAGAATATAATTATATTTTGTTAGTTCGTTCGTGACTGGTGAGTTGGAAAATTGCGCGTCTACCTGCATGCGCCAAATTTTTACATTTCTACGCCATAAGGGTGGTATTTTAATAGAAATTCGCGCTACTTCCCTTTGGACAGTGCTGTCGGCTGAGCTGGAACCACAATTGCCACTGGAGGAGGTCATCTCTGAGCCCTGGACAAAATTGAACCGTAGGAAAACCGTAAAACTCGCGAACTGGGCGACGAAACTGATCGCGAAATTATTCTCGAGTACCGGGAATTCTCGTACACTCCAAACCGATTTGTTATATTCGGGGTCACCACTGTGGTTATGAAGTTATAAAGGAGAACCGCGAGGAACGAGTGAGAATAATTTATATTTTACAAGACTCAAAATCACAGAATAAGAGAAAAGGAAAAAGTAAGTTTCTAGGTAAACGAATTTGCATAGCAACCAGCTGTTGTGGGGTTGGACCTCCACAAGACCATATAACTAGACAGACACTCGTAATTCGAACCATTTTTTCGATAAGTTTTGCCTTGGACACGGATTTCGTCGTATTTCTGTTTTTTCACAATAGCTACAGCTCCTACTGATCGAAATAGAATGGATTTATGTACATAGATTGTGTAGGAGCTTAAATCAAAAAACCATCCACATTGGAGTGGTTTTGGACAATTAAGAATTGAGAAATCTAATTTCAAGGAATTCACTTTTATGCATGCGTACTCTCTACCGGTTGTATAACATCCATGAAACTCGTATAGATTAGAGTATGGACTAGCCTTTTTTTTTAAATTCCATCAGTTATAAAAATTTTGGTTTTTAATGACCCAAACCTTCGATAGTGATGAAGTAAAATAATGATTGACCGCATCAAATTCTCATTCGTTTTCATATTGACTTAGAATTTCTTGTAACAGGCTTTTTGAATTTACACAGGTACGGTTCTATCAATAAGCACCATTCCTGTTAACCCTTTCTCTCTACCTTCCTCGGTAGCCCAACTCCTAATGATTTGCACAATGATGTCTGTTTATACTGGGAGAAGAGAACTGTGCAAAGGCGAAAACGCTTCTCTGACAAATAAATCAACTTGAAGGGCCGACACCCTCGCCGTTGTATTTGCTTCAACCCTCGGCGTTTTATTGGTGACGGCAACGCGATAGAATGTAGTAATGATTTTGTACTTGAATAAGGGCTCTTCTGTAAGTAAATAATCACGGGCTCACCCGAAACTAGTAATGAGGGATAAATAAAATCACTAACATTGTTATTATAATATTATGAAAATGTCTATAGGGTCCTTATGGAGTGGTCAACAGTGAAGTCCACGATCCTGTTAAACGTTTTTCTGGTTTCATCAGAAAGAGGAGAGCAAAGTATGTACCTTGGAAGCTGCCCAAATGAAGCAGGAGTTTTAGGTAGCGTTGAAAAGGCATTGAGAGATTACTCAAAACCGGCTGAATGAGAGGAATCTAGTGAAAGTAATCAATGCACATGCACAATGTCGCCCTTTTCTGCTGAAGTGGTTGGCAATGGACATGGAAAGATCCGTTAGACTATATATGTGAGTATACCATCTCTTAAGTCAGTGGTGGAGAGAAAGTTCTTTCCTCGCTCTCAGTGAGAACGTGGACTTCTAAGTATTGAAGAGTCAGGTTACCAAAGAATGAACCAGAATTGCTTGTCATTCCACTCGAAGTGATGACAAGTTTAAACTTGAGTTTGAACTGAACATCGATCCGGAGCAAAGATGGGCACAGAGGGCTCTCCATGGCAGACACTGGGAGCATCTATACCAACCTCATGTTGACCTTGGTGCTTCAAACACCTGGTTTATAGGAGGAGCAATGTTCACATTCAGGAAAATACCGCACCGTCCAGAAACTATGAATATATCAAGGAACATGGATTGATTGATTGCTGCAGAATTGAGAGCCAATGCCAATGCCATGGCGGCCAGCAGGTTTCAATTTCAGCTGTGGAGTTTTGTCTTGGTACCCAGTCCAATGATAGAGTCCAATCATTGGAGTACCTCGGTACTCTGGTGAATGATTTGTGGACCCCTAGAAAGTAATTTGGAGTAGAACTGTCCAAGCCTGCAGCAATTTCACGAAGCTCCGATCTCTTTTGTGCGATCGGCACCTTTGTTTTGTTTGGTCAGGGCTCTTTTACTGTCTGGAGACCTGGACTCTCAAGGTGGATTCCATCATTAAGCTTGAGACCTTTTAGATGGGTCCGAATATTTAGCATCTTGTGTGGCATAGCGCGAGCTGGAAATGGCGCTCCACTCCATCATCAAGCAGAGGAAGGTAGCATAATTACCTCTACTCGGACACATTCTTCGGATTCCTCGGTAGGAGGTTTTCACCTTATCCTCGAGGGGAAAATTGAAGACGTGGAGTTGGTTGGAATCTGCTTTCCTGGTTACGCAACATTACGCTTGAACAGGCGTTTCAAGTTTTGGGGAACAGTGCACTAGGAAAGAAGAAGGATGACGATACGCTAGTAGAATGTGCCTTTCCCAGTCCGAAGTGATGGAATATACTACTGCTGAGAACTCTGCGCCAACATACATTCGATATTCTGACATCAACAACTGGCATTGCAGCATGGACTGGTTATGTACGAACCTCCAAGTGTTCTAGAAAGTGGTGCATTTCAAGATCGAGTTATAACCACTAAAAAACTCATCCCCCACATTCGCCAGACATTTTTCAGATAAGGGGTTTTATTGTTGATAGTCAATTGTAGTTAAATTTATTATTACATTAGTAATAGATTGTCGTTCTCTCGCTTTTCTCTTAACAATTCATCTACCTTACCTACTCAATCATTCTTTCTCTTTGTATTTTTTAAGATACTTAAGAACTTTTTTCTTCTTTGTTCTTTCAAAAAAGATTAACAGACGTATAATAGTTTGGTACGAAGTAAAACACGAAAGGTCGATAGGGAGGAAATAATTTTGATTTAAGACGTTCGCGAACTGAATTTTTTCTCGACCAAAAATATTACTTTAAAAAAACTCTTGTAGAAGTGTACTTTACTTTATTCACTGAGAGGTTTCTCAAATTTCATATTAGTCATAATGAAAATTATGATATTCTAGATACTTAATAGAGTATTTTTTAAGCCTTTTTCGTTATGGTAAATATTATTCACAAAGGTCTTATTCAGTTATCTACTTTTCCACAATTAAAACTGACTGTTTGATGGGAGGTTTTGGGTTCTACTCATAATTTCGTATTCCTTTCATCATACAAGTCTCGATCAAGTTCACTTCTTCTAGGAAACTTTCGTTACTGGCGACATACACAAATAATACTTTTCCTCTTCGAGTTTATTCAAATCAATACGATTTGAATACCATATTGAAGAATACCTTCAATACGTGGAAGCAGAAATTTAATCATCGAGAGTGGATTTATTTTTGAATTCCACTGTAATAATAATATTGGTTTGGTTTGCTCGGGATTTAATTAATTTGAATGTACACCAAAAAAGCTCAATTTATTACTGTACGGTTTTAAATGATTTGATCGACAACACAGCCCCACAAAAAAGAGGGCCTTGATTTAGGAAACTGCCCTTCGAAGCTAAATGCGAATTTCCTTTCGGAGTTATATTCGAAGTTCGTTTTGAGCGCTTTCTCTTTTAATTACTTAAATTGAAGAGTTCCAACTTCAGAAAAGTCGCTGACATGAAGAACAGTTTGAAGTGAAACATTTGGTTGAACACGCTTACTTAAGTCCCATATTATAAATCTATACAAACACTTATACGTTTAACCAAAAAAATCGTTTTTTGGACGTCCTACAATAAGACTGGCGTCCTTTTGCGATCAATCTGGGTTGAAGAGGACAGCATTCAGCGGAGAAAAAATAACAAACCGAATCCAAATAATCAAAAAATGTTTTGTTCTGTTGTTTCTCTGTTCGACGGAAATCTATTTAGTCGTGCTCCGCGTCACCGGAATTTGGTTTATTATTTTCAATAACGAACCTTTGGAATCGACCGAGGAATTTTTGTTTTACCCCCCCCCCCCCCCTCAAAATTTGTTGATTTAGGCTTCAAAGTATGTAGAATCCAAAAATCGAATGAAAATTTGGCCTTCCGCCGTACGCGGCACTTTCCTTAGTCCCCATAGACCGATTTTGATGAATTTTGGAATATGGGCTCATTTCGGTATCGGGTACTAGTTGAAATATTATGGTAAAAAAGTCAATGAGAGCAATTATTCTGCAATGGGGTGAGCGCACGGGTCGGAAAAACTGTTAATTGTTATTTTTAATCTAAACTAGACCTCATTCTGAGAATTTTGATACCAACAGCGACCTTCTAGCGTGAGAAGACCTTTTTCTATGATTTTTCAACGTTTAGAATGTTTATGACGTCACAGTGGGCTGGTGTGTCCCACCCAGGCGGGAGGGGCGCGTGACGTCATAAACATTCGAAACTTTTAAAAATCATAGAAAAAGATCTACTCATCCAAAAAGAGAACAGCTGATGTCAAAATTCTCAGAACGAGGTCTAATTTCGATTAAATTTTTTTTTTTAAATCTGGCTCACCCCCCATTTCCTTAATTTTTCTAGTGGAGAAGTGAACCTCAGTATCTGATTGATGAAGCCATAGGTACCTTTTATTTGAATTCATTATTTCTTCGAATGGAGTGTGAAGCTTTTATTTCATTTAATATAGGTAGGTACTCGATTATGAAGCGAAAAATTAGTATAGGTAGTGACAATGGCAAAGCTGTGTTCTTTGCTGGCGAGTGATCTATAAAGAAAAATAATAAACCTTTGTGTAATAATTTGCAGAGTTTTTAAGAATATGATTTTACCGCGGATCGGAATCTGAAAAGTATTTGTATTGACCAATAGAAAAACCTTGTTCATTGCAGAAGGGTAATTTTTACAGCAAAATAATAAACACTGTTTGCTCAAGGGTGGCCAATACTGGTGTATTTACACAATAGACAATTTTTATTGTTGCCAATCTGGTAGTGTAATATAAATAACAACGTAAAAACTGAGTTGAGTAGAATGTTGTCTATTTCCACCAAAATATTTCTAAATATTATTAATATTATTTTCGTGGAAATAGACAACGTTCTACTCAACTCCGTTTTTATTAAAATGGTTTTCCACAATCTCATCGCGAGTGATTTTATTCGTATCACTTACGTATTTGGAAGAAGTTGACTGACCTGGGAATCCTTCTGCAAGCGCATCTTAATCGGATGAATAACTCAAAAGCTTCCCGTATTATTCCTAAGTGAAATTACCTTCACAGAGAAACGGCACTCGAGAGCATGCAAATGGGCTCTTAAGTACTTGGGAGACAAATGTCCCTCATTGAACTTCCCAAGAAAAAACGAGCCCCTTTCCACGGTCGCATTGACAAATGAGTGCGTTGATGTGATATTTTGAAACTTTGAAGAAGCGGGCACGGAATGTTCAAAAGTTTCGACCTTCTTGTAGAAAACGGGAGAGTTGAAAGCGCAATTTTCTTCCTCAAGTAGTTTGTACTGAGCCCTTCATAGAATAACTTGGGAGGTACAATTAGCGTAATCATCCACTTTACCTTCAACAACGATCACTGCCTCTTCCTCTTTCCCTCGGCCTCCCCTTCCGTTGAAATCCGAGGAACCTCTTCGTTTGCGATCGATTTTGTTTGTCTTCTTAATTACTTTAGAGTATCAACTCAAAGTAATGAATATTCATAATGTCTCTAGAAGGAGGAGCCTTGAACACAATAAATTATGTATATTTATGTTTTTATCAATATGAAAGCTCCATAATTTATTAAATGCATGGTCACGGTAGATTTCAAAGGTTCATAATTGAAAAATAAAATTCGAAAAACTGACCGACTTTAAAGTAAAGAACCTTCACCGGAGGTAGGTACGAACAGGGAACATGCTCTACTACTATGGTTTACTACTTTCCTCATAGACTACTTTTCTGAACTCTACCTCCCTAAACACTACTTTCCTCATCCTTACTCACTACTTCCTTCGGACTACTCCTTACCACTACTTTCAGTTCACGTCACTTTACTCTCACAGTACTTCCCTTACCACTAATTATCACTCCACCGGAAGTTGTGTACATAATGGAACATGGCTACGATTATGCCATTCTGTGGGCCTGCAAATCCGTGGGTCGATAACAAACTTATCTCTCAGACTATTTTCCTGTCCACCTCCCTTCGGACTCCCTCCCCCACCACTACTTCTCTCACTATTAATTTCCTCTCCAATACCTTTATTACCACTTTACAGTACAATTCATCACTTAACACTTCTTCCTCCGACAGTACTTTCCTTACCAGTACTCTCCTTGTCTCTTGGACAACCTTTCTACCATTTCTTTTCATTTCTTTTACTATTTTCTTCAAACTACCATCCCACCACTACTTTCCATACTATTATTTTTCTCTCACACTACTTTCATTACCCCTATTTTCTTTTTACTGTACTTTCGTTACCATTACTTTCCTATGACAGTTCTTCCCTTACCACTTCCAAATGACTATTGGCTTTCCACTCATTTCGTAACCACAACTTTCTTCTTGGTCAACTTTCCTCCCTTTTCTTTCTTCACTTACTACCACAACTTTCGTCACCACTACATTTCGTACCAATACTTTCCTTCAGATTACTTTCATGAAAGTAAAAAGTTGATAAGGTCATCAATGATTTTGCTTGTAATGGCACTGCTATGTAATTCGATTAGTACCTAAATTCAAGACTTGTAGAACTAATTCAAGCCCGGTAAAATCCCTAAAGTAAAAGGAATAGGCTAGTTTAGGTTGGCTCGAAGGACAAGGGGTAGGTGGGCGAAAGGGTGGCGGCTCCTATCAGTCTAGCTCACGCATACTAACACATGAATGGGGGATCTGATAAATGTCACAATAATTCCTCAATTTAAGAATAGTTGATCAGCAGGGTGGTTTCATTCGATTTTAAAAATTTAACACTTTCCTAAATTGATGAAAATAAGTCCTGGAACCTTAACCATTAACATGGTGATGTAGCTTTAAAGCAACAACAGTCATCCCATATTACTCGCATTACTACCTTTCATTACGCCATAATGGTTTTTGACATTTTCATGTCTTTGCCCTGGCACATAGCACAAAAAACTGTCACGAAATTGCGTAACGAAATTGTGTTACAGTGCCTTTATAATGATTTCCGCTTACAACGACCCCGTTGTTAGGTTTGTTCCTTTTCTCCACTTTTTAACCCACAAAAATCGTTCACCACTCGTTGGAAAGCTCTCGATTTAACGAACATTTTCATGTTCTCCATAACATATTGACTATACGAATAGCGGAGCTATGGGCATAACTGTTCTCATATTTTGTTTACAAACTAATGATCGTGAGTGTAGAAGATAATTAATCCGGAATCGTCTATTTTATTGAAATTAGGTACCTACCTCTTAATATTAATAATTGTGTCAATTTGCAACATAATATATCTATGTTATTATGTTAATGATTCGTTTCACATTCTGCCAACAACGGATGGTGGGTTATAAAATCCTATAGTGAGTTAAAAAGCAATAGGTAAAGACATGAAAATGTCCCAATGCGTAGCAGACTCGTATGCAAGCGTTTTTTTACTTATATCTATATCTACTCCTAACTTAAGTACTTACTATCTATTTTTTTTTTTTTCAACAACTTTTATTCATTTTTCACTATTAAGGGTCCAAACAGAGTGATTTTTTCCATGATATAAACGTTATTTAAAAGGGTTTTCTCCTTGTTTGTTAACGTATTTGGCACTTATAAAAAAATCATTGGAGTTAAGGATTGATGGACGAATTAGGTATAACTACGAGTAATTATCCTCATTAAGCGATCGGTTGGCCCCACAGAGCTCTGTGTGGTGTCAAAAAATCTTTAAAATCATCTCTATTGTAAATTAATGAAAACAATACCTTTACATCAAACTTTTCAATCTAAAGCGTTTTGCAAACGTTTTTCCAAAACCTTCGGGGCACAATTAGGGCCGATATACCAAATTTCATCAAAATCGGTTGATAGTAACTTGGCGTACAATGTACGGCGTACGGCAGTCGGACGGAAACATTTTTATTCGATTTTCGGATAATCGGATTCCGCATATCACTTTTTTTGCTTCCGAGTCTACCAAGGTAGCGGGAGCTTTGTTTTCACTTTTCAAGGACGAAAAAAAAAAGTTCTCCAAAATCAAAATTTTCACTCGCGTTTTGCGTTTTAGACCTTTCTGAACAATTTTGGTTCCGTGTCTGTCTGTCTGTGTGTCCGTGTGTCTGTGTGTCTGTCCGTCTGTCATCAATTCTTTGTAACGCGCATAACTATACGAAGTTATTGTCCGATTTCGATGAAATTTTCAGGGATTGTGCGGGTTGGTGTGTAGACGGTCCCCTATGAAAATCATCATCCTCGGACTGATACAAGCGACTGCGCATGCGCAAACGTGAATTCCTTGTAACGGCCATAACTTCCACATTTTCGACTCGATTTCGATGAAATTTTCAGGGACGTTACAGATTAGTATTTAGATGGTCCCCTATAAAAATCACCACCTTCGGACTGATAGTAGCCACTGCGCATGCGCAAACGTGAATTTCCTGGTAACGTCCATGATTTCTACATTTTCCATCCGATTTCAATGAAATTTTCAGGGATGTTACAGAGTAGTGTTTAGATGGTCCTCTATGAAAATCATAGAGAATTGTTTTTCATAGAGGGATGGTCTCCTGTGAGAATCTCACAGGACATAGTCTTGATTTGTGCTCCAGGGATCGCGGGTTCGAATCCCAGCCGAGGCTAAGAATTTATTGATCCAATCACATACATCTACTCACTTAATTTTTCATCCGAATTTGATGAAATTTTCTAGGATTGTCCAGATTAGCGTGTAGATGGTCCCCTATGAGGGTAGTGAAAGGTACTTAGAGATTGGTGTTTTGAGATTAACTACTATGCATCGGATCATCTATACAATCGGGTTATGGATACGAGGAAGCTATGTGCCACACCCTCTTGGTTTTTTTTTTTTTTTTTTTTTTTTTTTGCTCAACTACAAAGGTTTGTTATTGAAAATAACAAACCAAAACTACTCCAAAGAACGGTAGGACTATACATAGGATTCGGAGAATGAGCAAAAACATCCTCCTTAGCTGGAATAGCAGTCATAATAACAACAAACTAACTGTCAGATCTGTTATTTATCAGTTCACAACAACTTTACTATCCGAAAAATTCCATTCATGGATGTTGAGATCAATTCAAGCAGTTAAATATTTGGGTATGACCCTCGACTCGAAATTAAACTGGAAAAAATAATATAAAATGGAAAAATAATAAAATAAAAACTTTTTTAACAAAAAAATGGACCGACCTCAAAAATGATGTCCGTTAACACCAAAAAGGGAAAAATAATAATCTCAGCGAAAACATACTTATGTAGTAGGTTGTTGAACATAGATACCTATCTAGTCAACAGATGGTTTGTTGGAATACCAACACTTATTTGTAGTGTGATTCACACTTATTGTCACACTCATATCCTCCATCATATGATAGCAGTGACATACTACCGTATGCGTAGGTAGGTACGCATTGAAGTCGCCGTCGTGCCCATCTGTAGACACAAACTAAGCACCTTCCTTCGATGATCTGGTTAGCATTACAAGAGAATGTACCATTGAGTTAAAATGTGTCCCCAAACTATCAGGTACCTTGTAAATCTCTTCTGCCATATGAGTATGATAGTAAGTGTGAACCTCCTTAGGAATAGTTGTGACGAGTATTTTGAGACTTTATTATTATATGAGACTGTTTATTATATTGGAGGACATATTGTAATGCAGCTACATACCTTCAGAAGCGTTGTTACCTAATTAACGTTCAAAACTTCCCACATTCTTGAACGAACTGAATTTTTATTCATGCTCGGTGTGGAAGCTTGTTTATAGTATTGGAGGTATGTATATTTGCGAAAAAGAGTAATTTGTTGGTAAGTAGAAGATCTAGAAGACGTTTGTGTCTACAGATGGGCACGACGGCGACTTCAATGCGTACCTACCTACGCGTACGGTAGTATGTCACTGCTGTCATATGATGGAGGATATGAGTGTGACAATAAGTGTGAATCACACTACAAATAAGTGTTGGTATTCCAACATACCATCTGTTGACTAGATAGGTATCTATGTTCAACAACCTACTACATAAGTATGTTTTCGCTGAGATTATTATTTTTCCCTTTTTGGTGTTAACGGACATCATTTTTGAGGTCGGTCCATTTTTTTGTTAAAAAAGTTTTTATTTTATTATTTTTCCATTTTATATTATTTTTTATTTTTCACTTTTTAGTGGTCCTCAATATAAATTTGAAATTAATTTACCCGCAGTTTTTCGATCAGTTTTCGGAACGTAGATCTATTTCCTAGATCGATCTCCTATACCATTAGATACCCAACTGTATTATAAATGACGAGGGAGCTATGTGCTACAGCCACTTGGTAGAATACCCTCTCATCACCTAGTTTTACTATATACCTCATATTTGGTACGGCACTATTCAATGCCGACAATCTTCTATACCATTAGATACCCAACTATATTATAAAGGACGATGGAGCTATGTGCTACTCCCACTTTGTAGAATACTCAACTGGACCCAACTGGACTATATCTCTCTGTATCTTACTATACTATGGTAGGGCATTATGCAGTTCTGACGATCTCCTTTACTATTACCTACCCAATCATGTTATTAGTGATGAGGGAGCTATGTGCTACAGCCACTTGGTAGAATACCCTCTCATCACCTAGTTTTACCATATACCTCATATTTGGTACGACACTATGCAGTTCTGACGATCTCCTTTACTATTACCTACCCAATCATGTTATTAGTGATGAAGGAGCTATGTGCTACAGCCACTTGGTAGAATACCCTCTCATCACCTAGTTTTACCATATACCTCATATTTGGTACGGTACTATGCAGTTCTGACGATCTCCTTTACTATTACCTACCCAATCATGTTATTAGTGATGAGGAAGCTATGTGCTATACCCACTTGGTTGAATACCCTTTCATCACCAAATTGTACTACATATCTCATATTTGGTACGGCACTATTCAATTCCGACAATCTCCTATACCATGAGATACCCAACTTTATTATAAATGACGAGGGAGCTATGTGCAACAGCCACTTGGTAGAATACCCTCTCATCACCTAGTTTTACTATATACCTCATATTTGGTACGGCACTATTCAATTCCGACAATCTTCTATACCATGAGATACCCAACTATATTATAAATGACGATGGAGCTATGTGCTACTCCCACTTGGTAGAATACCCTCTCATCACCCAACTGGACTATATCTCTCTGTATCATACTATACTATGGTAGGCACTATGCAGTTCAGACGATCTCCTTTACTGTTACCTTCCCTATCATGTTATTAGTGATGAGGGAGCTATGTGCTACACCCACTTGGTTGAATACCTAACTAACAGTACTATGATTATCCTTCATATTTGGTAGGAAAACTCACATACTCGAGCATTCATAAACACGTTTAATATGGCTCATGCAGGTTCTGAGCGAATAACCCACTATAATTTCCCCGTTTCCCATCCCCCGCAGCACCTTTTAGTTATCGGAACCCCCCTCGTATAGTATATCATTTTAAAGCTTACAATCAGACCTTCAATTTGACTATACACAAGTGGTCCTCCATCGACTCAGTCGGAAGTCACAGGGCAAGAAGAGTGAATGCGGACCGATATTCCCGAAAACGGGAACCACGTTTTTCAACTTCTTTCACAAATTTTCGATACTTTTAACAGAGCAAAATGAAATCTGTTTGAAATGGGACCACCACGGATACTGGTAGAACTAATTTCATAAAGAATCAGACAGATTGGTACCAGAATAAAGAAATGCAAGGTGTTCAGACATACAAAAAAAAAAAAAAAAATCGTCGTCCCACGACAACCCGAATTGAGTACCTCCTCTTTCGCGCGCCTTCGGCGCGTTGAAGTCGGTCAATAACACATAGAAAAGAAAAAAGAGGAATATAAAATCAAATTCAGAAAGATGTATTGGTTGATGGGAAGGAATTCTCGTCTCTCTCTCCACAATAAACTGCTTATTTATAAGCAGATCCTTCGCCCTATCTGGACCTATGGAATTCAGTTATGGGGCTGTGCCAAAAAATCAAACATCAACAAAATCCAAACCTCCCAAAATAAAGTACTGAGAAGTATAGTGCGTGCACCTTGGTACATGAGGAACGATGATATTCATCGAGACTTGGGGATGGAAACAGTCCACGAAATTATCGCAAGGTACTCAAGGAGGCACGAACAACGCCTCCACAATCATGAGAACCTGGAAATGCTCTACGTTTTGGACAACGAAGATGAACTCCGGCGACTCAAGCGAAAAAAACCACTGGACTTAGTTAGTGCTGTTTTAAGTGCAGTTATAGCTCAGTGTTGAAGATACTGTTATGAGAAGGGACTGCGTTTTACTGTAAACGGGCTCTCAAGGAGTGTAATAATGATATGTAATATTGCTAGATGGATTGTATTTAATATTCAGTTGCAATAATAAATCACGTAAAAAAAATCTGTTATTTTCAGACTATACTGCGTATTACAGCTGTGTCGGTAGTTCTTAAGTTGTGCCTAATAATCATCATCATTTTTAATTAAAAAAACATTACGGTGTTGCAGATGGGCTGAGACACGTGCGGGTGCTGGTGCCGGTTGCCGTCAAGGAAGGTGACAACGCGGTTCTCATGTGTTTCTTCGATCTCAACGGGGACTCGCTGTACTCAGTCAAGTGGTACAAAGGCGGCCGTGAGATGTACCGCTACATGCCCAGAGAGGTCCCACCCGTCAAAGTCTTCCCCATTACTGGTCTCTCAGACCTGTTCATCGAGGTAAATGAGTAATAACAATCCTGTAGCAATAACTACAACGAATTAATAATAATCCAGTAATAATTATAAAAATTAGGGATCGGATTTTCATATATTTAAAAATTCAAAATATTGAACATATACATGTATTTATTTTTGTATAATATGCGGTAAATATGTAAGTCGCCGTCGCTTGGTTTCCTTTGAATACTCCTTGAGAAGTGCGGCAACGGGTCGCAGCAGCTTATTTTAGTGTCTTAAGAGTACTAAATTTGTTAATCGTTTGTCCATTTAATGGACAAACGATTAACACTAGGTACATAACTGCTAAAACATATTTGTCTTAAAAGTGCATGTCGATACCTTGAAGCACAAAGGCGCTATGTCCACCCATCTTCCAATTTTTTTTTTTTTTTCAATTTCAAAAAAACTCAAATTCAACTAAACCATTATTGACCTTCTTGACGATTATAGCTTGAAAATTAGTTGAAGAAATTAAAGAGCTTAGTGTGATAAGCCATTATTTTAGGAATTTTGCACTGGTGAAGGCTTCTTTTGCGTTTTGTGAAAACTCCATTTTTGGACATAGCACCTTTGTGCTTTAAGGTATCGACATTGGACAAACGATTAACATTTCATGACCACATCAGCGAAATATAAAGAAAGTAAAAAACTGGGATGCACAGTTGAGATCCTTTCTTGGAAGTCCGCATTTATCCATTCAAAACAAATTATTATTTTACAAAACCCTAGTCCGACCCATCTGGACGTACGGCTTGGCAGTCTGGGGTACCAGCTCCAAATCAGAATTCAGGAGGATAGAGCAGCAACAAAATGGAATTTTACAACGTCGAATCGTGCAAGCTCCCCCACTCGTGAGAAACGAAACATATCACGACTTTCAGCTAGAGCCATCAATCGACATCCTGAAAGGATGCTGCAGCTCCTTCGTTCAAAGCAACAAAAACCACTATAACCCTTTAGTTAATGAAGGCTTTCAAACGCCAGAAATCAGAAGACATCTTTCAGCAGTGATTGACAACAACCATGTTTGTAGATGACAGACTATATGGCAAACAATGAATGTATGTACACCATTTCAATGAGGCACATTGTAAAATAGCCTCAGTCAATAAACAATTTAATAAAAAAGAGCGAAGAAGTTATTTTATTCGCTCACAGTGTTCGTTACCGCGACGATGAATTAAGTTCGCGAAATTCACGAGCAGCGTGTTGTTTTGAAGTTTCTTGTGAAGGCTAGCAAAACGAACCATGAGATTCGGGAAATTATGACACCTGTTGAAGGTGATCGTCTGCTTAAAAAAAAAGTTAGTAATGAAGACTGCAAGTAATGAAGCGTCTTCGTGAAAGAGTTTGCCGAAAGAGGGTCAATTTGTGGAGAGACAAATTATGGGTGCTCCACCACCTGCTCACTCTGCTATTGTCATTCGAGATTTTTCAAACAAAACAAACACCGCAGTACTCGAACACCTTCCCTTATTCACCCCTGAATGGGTCCCCTGTGACTTTATTTTAATCTCCAAAATCAAAGAAAAGTTGAAGGGACACCATTTTCAGGACTTGGAAGCCATAAAACAGGGCGAGAAACGCAAAAGAGAAAGTGACAATATTTGCGAACTATCTCTCCCAGACCTTCTCCCCCCTACTACAGCAGTTACCGAGCGAAGAAGTTCTGAATGAACACCACAGAATGGATAGTATTCCAATTAAACCTGTGAAATTTAACGAACTCGCTAAATGCGTCAAACATGAGATAAAAACCAGAAAAGCGCCTGGATATGACCTGATCACTGGTCAAGTGTTAAAAGAACTTCCAGAGATAGGATAGCGTAAGCTACTACACCTCATAAATGCAGCGTTTCGATTAAAACATGTTCCGCAATCTTGGAAATTGGCTGAAGTGATCATGATCTTGAAACCAGGCAAAGAACCTTCGGACGTCAAGTCCTATAGACCAATTTCACTGCTTCCAGTTCTCTCCAAGCTGTTTGAGAAGCTACGAAAGAAAAGACTCATAAACATAATAGAAGAAATGAATTTAATTCCACAACACCAGTTTGGGTTTAGAACAAAACATGACGCCTCAAATTAAACGAAACTAAATCCACTCATGTGAACTTCACCAAAAAAAAAATACAAATATGCCGCTGATGTTGAATCAATGCACAGTCCTATATTCCAACTCAGCTAAGTATCTGGGAATGACACTAGAAACGAAGCTGAAGTGGAAAGAACACGTCAAAAAGAAAAAGGAACAGCTAACAATCAAATTCAGAAAACTGTATTGGCTCCTGGGCCGACATTCACAGCTTAGCTTACACAACAAAGTGCTGTTATACAAAACAGTACTTATGCCAATTTGGACCCATGGTATACAGCTATGGGGATGCACAGCTAAAAGTAACATGAAAATTATTCAAACGTTCCAAAATAAGATACTGAGGAGTATTGTGATTGCTCCGTGGTACATTTGTATGATGACTTCCACAAGGACCTCAAAATTGAGACTATTAGCGAGGTAGCAAAAAGATGCGCAAGAAACTACGAAAAGAGGCTTCACGCACACACAAACCCAGAAGCCATCCAGCTTCTGGACAAGAAATCCCACGTCTAAAAAGGACCAAGCCATGCTGGACCTTGGATGCTGAAGTGCAACTTTAATGTAGTGAAAGTCATCGGACTAACACTTGCATGAGAAATGCGTAATATATATGTGAAGTAAATATCTAGATAGTTACCTGATGCAATACCTCAAATGTAACTAGTTGATATATTGACAAATAAACCCTCTTAAAAAAATAAAAATAAAAAATGAAACAGGGATCAACAGAGGCATTGGAGGCAATTTCAGACAACCAGTTTCTCTAGTGTTTTCAAGCATGGAAAGCACGAATGGAAACATTTATAAAAGCCCAGGGAGAGTATTTTGAAGGGTGCAATGTGTAAATATATTTTTTCTGAAACAGTTCTATTGATAAAAGTTGTTCACGAACTTTATTGTCATACCTCGTATCCTACTATGCGCGTGATTTATTACTTTCCCTAACTATTGATTTTATACTTTCGTACAATATAAGAAAAGTTTTTTTATTAATTGGCCGAGTTCAATACAGCCAAAATCAAGATGAAATAGATCTCTTAGTTTCGAGATTCAAGGAATGATTTTTTTGTCTTTCTTGTTATAGGTACAGTCCGTAAATAAAAGTAGAACCCCATTGCTGGACTCGATTGTGGAAAATTGGAGAAATAAAAACTCTTCCGCTCAAACTGAGCTTAACTCGCGTTTATAACCATTTGCAACTCCTCGCACCCATTTGCACACCTGTATGTACTCGTTTATGCCCCCATGGAACGTTTTAAGTGTTTAAAGAAAAGCGGAAAAGGCGAGCTATACATTCTCTCCCCGCAGTTACCAGCTCCACCTTTCTTCCCTCTTCCCTAACAAGGTGCCAGAACAAACGACATAAATAACTGTTCCCAAGGAGTACCTGCTCCTTTTTCGCAGTGCAAACCGAGGAATTATCTTCGAAAGGGCGTTTTTTCCCGTTCCACTTCCGCGTCAAGCCGGGACCCTTTATTAGGTTCAAAATACTATCAAGGGATCGAGGGGAGACTGGCATTATAACGACGGGGCGTTTATTTTAGGTTTTATATCTCGTTTTTTGTCTCCCGTATTTTATTTCTTCTCCGCGAAGGAATTTAATTCTACACGTCCCTTTAATTTGATTTTAAAAGACTGAAGATCTCAAGGAGGACACAGACAGGAGTAAAAAGCTCCATTTCGTCTTTAATATAAAACGAGATATTTAACTTCGCGATTAAATAACGAAAGAGACGGTAATTTTTTTTCCCCCAACAGCCCTTTTCTTTTTTGTTTTAATTCGACGTCTGCCAATAAAGCTCTGGAATAATCATCTGTGAGGTTCTCATCTTTTTTAACGAGTTATTCGAAAAGGATTAAAAACAGATTAAGTAGGTACCTATCCACTTTTTAGGGACGCCTTCTGAATGCCGGCCGAACTGATCCTTCCCTACAACACGGGCCAAGCCTAATGTCGGGGATATCTGAGCGAGTCGCATCACCTCTGTCGTGACCATTCTAACTGTTTTCATCGTCAAATACACATCTATTTATCTATCTAAAAGTGCCAAAACCGTAAACTCTCCAAAACATCTCAACCATTGAAAATGAATGTAGCCATGATTTGAATAAATCTCTGCCAAGATGCAGAGCAGTAAAGCTTCCTTAGAATAAATACCAAGGACACATTGACTGATCAGAGCACTGATAGGTGCCTACAATATTCATAACATGAAAAATGCGATCCACCATCATATTGCAGGTTTCCTACACGATTGAGAATTCTTTCAGATGTATGTAGATTTTTCGGATTATTCTGTTATTCTCTCGAATTTCCCTGTTGATTGTATTGAATGAAATTCAAAAGCAGCAATTCTGGAACCAACTTCTACGATTTCACGATTTCGACGATTTCAACGTGGGAAATCTATGATTTGGGATAATCCAGTTTGTTCTTGTAATTTATTATATTATATTGCGCGTGTGCTGACGGTACTTTCAGTGCGACGGATATGAAATAAATGTGGGACTATCCAGGGACTAGTAATTTCTGTGTCTGTGAATTTGGACGTTTGTCTATTGTTGTTTTGCTTCCGAGTCTACCAAGGTAGAGGAACCTTTGTTTTCACTTTTCAAGGTTGAAAAAAAAGTTCTCCAAAATCGAAATTTCCACGTTTTATGTTTCAGACCTTTCTGAACAATTTTGGTTCCGTGTCTGTCTGTCTGTGTGTCCGTGTGTCTGTGTGTCTGTCTGTCATGAAATCCTTGCCACAGCCATAACTTCTACATTTCTCATCCGATTTTGATGAAATGTACGGGGATTATGCCGATTAGGTTGTAGATGATCCCCTATGAAAATCATCACCCCCGGATAGATAGTAGCCGCTGCGCATGCGCGAACGTGAATTCCTTGTAACAGCCATAACTTCCACATTTTGTATCCGATTTTGATGAAATTTTCAGGGAATATGCGGATTACGTTTTAGATGGTCCCTAATGAAAATCAAGGTCTTAAAATTGACAGTAGTCTCTGCGTATGCGCAAACGTAAAATCCTTGTAACAGCCATAACACTTACATTTTTCATCTGAATTTGATGAAATTTTCTAGGATTGTTCACATTGGCGTGTAGATGGTCCGCTATGAAAATCATCTCCCCCAGACTAATAGTAGTTGCTGCGCATGCGCAAACGTGAATTCCTGGTAACAGCCATAACTTCTACATTTTCCATCCGATTTCGACAAAATTTCTCAGATTAGCGTGTAGATGGAAGTAAGTGGAAGGTACCTAGAGATTGATATTTTGAGGTTAACTACTATGCATCGTATCATCTATATAATCGGGTATGGATACGAGGAAGCTATGTGCCTCACCCACCTGGCACACGTTTTTTAATTTTTTCAATTTTTCAAACTTTGTGCCTCTTTGAGATTTGTAGGCAATATTTTTGAAGCCAAAACCCAACAGCCACTTAGATTTGGGCTTTGCAAGACATCATAGTTCATAATTTTTTCATCATTCATCATTTGACATAATTGTTACTTAACTTCTACGCATATAAGCAACTTTAATTTTTCCCTCGTTGACTTGATGAAAAAAAAAAACAAAGTTGATCTTGGTTGCGTGATTGCGCGCAGCGCAATGTTTTCATTTTTGAATTTCACTCAAAAAATTATGAAGAATAGCGTTATTCCGATTCTTTTGTCCACAATTCGAGAAAATAATAGTAGAGTGTAGAATTTTGACATTTTCATGTCTTTCATATGGCACATAAAAAAAAATCGTCACGAAATTTGATGCAACGATATTTGTTGCAACGATATTTGTTGCAACGATATTTGTCCCAAGTCGCCACAATGATGATTATGACCATCAGAAGTGAAGTTGTTAGGTAGGTAGGTACTTTACAGTTTGGCATGAAAATGTTTCAATGTGTTGCAGACTCGTATGCAAGCGTTTTGTTCAATATCTAGGCCAGATTACATCCTAGAAATAGTACAGGGGTCGAAATAGCTAGAATGACTGTTCAAGAACGCTGTAAAACTTAGAGAGATAAAACACAGTTTCTTCCAGCTATGATGAATGTTATGTGCCATATGAAAGACATGAAAATGTCAAAACCTGGTCGCATTAAATGCTTGAAAATTGTTATTTTTATTATACAAACCAAACAGATCGGTAGTTGACTTGCTGTACACTATTTGGGTGATTTTTTCATATGATTGAGCCGTACAGCCCCATAACTGAGCTGCATGTCTTGAGTTGTACAATCTAAGCTCGTTCTAGTCTGACAACTTCGATTGCCTGGAAGCCGGTACATCCGGTACGGAATTTGAATATCTCGTTTATTCTTATTTGTTTCAAGCTAGAGATTCGCCAATTTAGCGTTCGACTCAGAAGCTTTCGTTTGCAGAACTGTTCGCGAAAGTGACTGTAAATATCAATGTGTGGGAGCATTAAGGATTAGATAACATACAAGAGTGAGCCAAATGCACTCACTTGTTTAACTTCTGATTGATTAGCTTCTTCTCTGGCAGGCTCCATTCTTCAATGGAGCTTGTAGATGAGTGCTTCATGCAAAACCACGTCAAACGCCTCATTGACGTCAAGGAAGATCAGAAAATGTTTTTCTCAGATGTTTCTTCGATTACATGCATTACTCTATTTGTTGAGTGTTTCTAAAAATGAAATGTAATAATATCATGTGTTAGAAGATTTGATTTAGAAGATTATATGGAATATTATTACAGTTTGAGACACCATTATGTTTTCATTTTCCTTCAAAATCGTGTCAATAAAATAAACTGCTGCAGATGAAATATTACTATCAAGAAGGGTGAAACGAGGGTAAGACGTTGAAACCCGAAATGGAGACCCACCCAAGCGAAAAGACGACACACCCTCTCCCTCGGAGCGAAAAAGAACTATTTCTCGAGTAATTTGAGGAATTGATTGCTCAAAGTGATCCGAGAGTTATCGATGTTTCAATTCAAAAACTTCCCAAGATTGTTGCAAGGAGCTCGTCAAGTCTGCTTGAAAGTTTGTAATCACTTAACGATCCCCCTCCTCTTACCGTTGAGAGGTTTTGTACGTATTTCTTCGACCGAATTTCCTTCCCCGAAAGAGCGAGAAAAGGAGTAGAAAAAGCTTTTTCTGGCCCCCGGCTCGCCCCTCCCATCTACAAATGATTGTATTTCAAAGAGTGAACTTCTCTAGAGCGAGGACAAGGTTGAGAACTCCAAAAAAAAGTTGGAGGAATTTCGGGATGTAAAAGGAGTTCGGGCGAATGATCGGTTCGTGATAATTAACGAACGGATTTTCACATTTAATTCGCGGCAATGTGACGTACTTAGATCCTTAGATCCTTCTTCTTTGTCTTCTTCGTGCTTCAGTTTGACAGGAATCATGTTATAGAACATGTTGGATTCGAAAAACTATTCACTATATTTCGTCAACTTAGCTACCTACGTTTTTCTTCAGAGTCGAAAATGGTGTAGGATGATATATTTAAATGCACCCTTCTTGGGCCTTTCTACGAAAAATGTTGGTTTTGTCTCTCTTTGTCTGTATACAAATCCTTGTTACTTCCCTTCAACTTGTAATCCAATTTCGAAGGTAATATATTTCTGGGATTGAGCTCACTAACTAGCTTATTGTTTGATAATATAATTATCTTCCAAGAGTGTAGAAGAAGATTAGCAGCATCATCCCCTATTAATGTCCTCATTATACTCCTTGTTTCCATGAGTGTGATCTACTCAGGTTCTAATGGGTGATTCAATTACCCTCATTTTGGTTTATTATTTTCAATAATGAACCTTTGGAATCGACCAAGAAAATGTTTTTTTTAACACCCCCTCAAAATTTGATGGTTTACGTTTCAAGATACGTAGAATCCAAAAATCGAATAAAAATTTGGCCGTCCGTCAGCCGTCCGCCGTACGCGGCACTTTTGCCACTTGGCATTGACCGATTTTGATGAAATTCGGTATGTAGGCTCTATTTGGGGTCTAGTTGTGCCCCGAAGATTTTGGTTGATGTAGGTCACTTCTAAGGGTTCCAAAATCAATTTTGAAATTTTGAAAACGCCCTAACTCAAAAGATTTTGAAATAAAGGTATTGTTTTTCCTTCAATTTAAGATTCTATAGAATTTTAAAAATTTTTTGAGACCACTCGGAGCTCTGTAGGACAAACCGTTCGCTCACTACGAGAATTTAAAGTTTGGAAGTACGATAAATCAGAAACACGAGTGTGAATCGCAAAAGAGGACTAATCTCCGTTCAAATTAAAGCTGACCGAAATGCGATCGATGTTTTTCTTCATGTTGGATGGTTGGTGGCTTTGCAGACGAGTGATCTATATAGAAAAATAAAAAATAATAAACCATTGTGTAATTATTTGCAGCGTTTTGAAAATGTATTATTACGAACAATCCTATAAACCTCCAATTCTATAATTGTTGTGTTCTAGGGTGTAACTGTATTGTTATGTCTGCCGCAGTTCTATAAGTTGAGTGGGGAATATTTTAGGCTTCCTCACATAGAATAACATAGACATATAGATACGTTCGTGTTATTGAGCAGTACCACCTATGATGAAGTTTATACAGAACTAAAATTTCTCGGTTGTGTTGCTTGTTATCCGAGAAGATAAAGTACAACACAGATTGTGATTATGTTGAAAAATAGTCACTTTTTAGGAAGTCACTCAGTAAGATTGGTCTTACTTATTAAATGGTTCTGAGGTGAAGCAGGATTGCACTTTGCAGAGAAAAAAATAAGCACGTACAAATCCACTTAAGGCCAGTCTGAATCCAAATCCACTCGTAAATATCTGCGTCTTTGTTAGACAAAATCGTGAGTCCTTGCCCTGGCCCGAGCTCTCAACCGTTTACCGTGTTTTTTTATTGTTTGACTCAGAAATATTTTTTTCCAATACGTGGCCTGAGTATCAAATTTTGCAAGAGAAAGGGGTGAATGGAGAAATTATAATCATAAAATATCCAAATTTAAACATTTTTGTTAATATAAGGCTTATTAATTAAAACTTTTTAAGGTATTCAAACACCATTAAATTATAAGGTATATACAGGTTTTATTAGGTTATAGGTTTTAGGTTTTATATTCATTGTTGAACCTTCTTATTGTGGCTGAGTAAAATTTAAAAAAAAACTGCTGTTGAGGTGGTATTAACATTATACTCAGGGCCAAGGTCTTTGAAACGGGGCAGCGGTGCTTCCTCACCATCAAGACCGCTCAGTCTTGCGTGTCAAGTATACCTCAACGCCTTAATATTGTGAACGTTCCAAACTACACCAGAACCGTGCCTGCACAAATCGCCAATATTGAACAACGAATCATCTAACTCCCTTAATTAATAAAAAATGTCATTCATATCTTATTTCTATCAGACAAAACAAAAATCGAGCTTTTTTAATGCAACTAACTTTCAAGTTTTTAAAAAGAAACTTAAAAAAACTTTAAAAAGAAAATTAAAACAAAATATTATTTGAAGTTTATTATTTTGGCTCCAACATACTGCACATTGTACTTCTACAATCGGGTCAGTCCGACCTTGGCAGGGAGCAACGGATACTCGGGCGGGAGGCTAAAATAAATCGAAAAATTCGATCTATTTCGATCTATCACTCCCAAAATCGACATTATAATGAGAAATTCAACCTCTTCGGTAACGGTTTTTACAGACCGAACATCAACACTCCACAAACAATTCACCAGATAGACAAGGTGATTGTTCATTTTTGTTCCTATTTACTACACGGGGTATCTATTCCGCTAGTATTTCCTTCACATTAACATTTTCGTCAAAATTTATATTTCTCAAATCAAACAACTATCAGGTCACTAAGTTCAGTCAACTAGGAAGTGCAAAATTCCCAGTATCAAATTTGATTTCTAAAAAATTATCCAAAGTCAAATTCTCAACAAATACAGTGTATTAATAATGAGTGTCACTCATTACACTAGATTACAAAATTTAGGGGTGGTCTGGCTGCCTCGTTCTTTCACCACTTTTCTTATGGTATTTGGTGCGCTGAATCCGAATCTGACGTCAGTTTTTTTTGTTTACGTCGGATTTTCAAGATATAGCTAGTTTTAAGATTTTTCTAGTTCTCACTTTTCTTCATTTTTTAGTGAAAACTCATCTTGCTCAAATTTCCTCAAAAAGTACTCAGACTTATAGGAAATTTCATGTAGAATCCGAATATGTACTTAGTTTTTAAGTAAAACTGTGTTAAACCCCCTATTTTCCACAAAACGTATCAAAAAACACCGGTTCTCAACGTTTTTTCTTCGGGTTTTCCCTTACATTTTGCCACTTGAAAAAGAAATTAAGGCTAAAAAAAATTTTCTCGGGCCTTTGCTTTGTAGGGGGGACACCCCAGAGGAGAATGAGACCAATCGCAGCCTCCTAAACCCATTAATATCGAAGGAATGAGCTTTTTCATGGCACTGAGATGAAAATTCACAAAAACCGTTAATTAGTTTTTCGAGATAAGTATGTGCGTTCCTAAATCTGTTTTCCTCAAATGGATTTTCCTTTCTTCTACATTTTTTATGCTTGTCACCTATTAAGAGTAAGATCGAAAATAGGTACTCAAAGGGGGAGTAAATCATAATTGGGAAACTCTTGTTTTGTTAAGTGATTTTAATTCAGTTTTACAAACGAAACACAATAAACTGCAGAAAAGTTAACGGTGTAAATCTGTTTCATGAAGGCTCAGATGAATCAAAAGTTGGTAAAATGTTTGGTTATATCTCCACCTCAGAGGTTCATGAATCAAAAGTTGGTAAAATGTTTGGTTATATCTCCACCTCAGAGGTTCCACCAAGATATAAAACCATGGAAGAACGGTACAAAGGGTATTGGGACGTTCACATGATGGCGGACTATTGTTGGACCTTAAAAAGAGATTTACCTTAGGCGGCAAAGTTTTCTCTACATAGATGCCGGCGATGAAACCTCTGAGGTGGAGGAATAACCAAACATTTTACCAACTTTTGATTCATCTGAGCCTTCATGAAACAGATTTACACCGTCAACTTTTCTGCGGTTTATTGTGTTTCGTTTGTAAAACTGAATTAAAATCACTTAACAAAACAAGAGTTTCCCAATTATGATTTACTCCCCCTTTGAGTACCTATTTTCGATCTTACTCTTAATAGGTGACAAGCATAAAAAATGTAGAAGAAAGGAAAATCCATTTGAGGAAAACAGATTTAGGAACGCTCATACTTATCTCGAAAAACTTTTTAACGGTTTTTGTGAATTTTCATCCCAGTGCCATGAAAAAGCTCATTCCTTCGATATTAATGGGTTTAGGAGGCTGCGATTAGTCTCATTCTCCTCTGGGGTGTCCCCCCTACAAAGCAAAGGCCCGAGAAAATTTTTTTTAGCCTTAATTTCTTTTTCAAGTGGCAAAATGTAAGGGAAAACCCGAAGAAAAAACGTTGAGAACCGGTGTTTTTTGATACGTTTTGTGGAAAATAGGGGGTTTAACACAGTTTTACTTAAAAACTAAGTACATATTCGGATTCTACATGAAATTTCCTATAAGTCTGAGTACTTTTTGAGGAAATTTGAGCAAGATGAGTTTTCACTAAAAAATGAAGAAAAGTGAGAACTAGAAAAATCTTAAAACTAGCTATATCTTGAAAATCCGACGTAAACAAAAAAAACTGACGTCAGATTCGGATTTAGCGCACCAAATACCATAAGAAAAGTGGTGAAAGAACGAGGCAGCCAGACCACCCCTAAATTTTGTAATCTAGTGTTATTAACATTTTTAAGTTGAACGAATTTTAAAGATTTTTGAGCTAATTCCAGAATGGTAACGTTAATTTTGAAATGACTATCATTGAAAAACTAACACCACCTCGTGATTAAGCATGAAAAACACGTTTTAATCGTGTAATTGGTATTTTTATACTCGTACATCAAAAACCTCGATTTTTGTGTTTTGGACTTATTTTAAGTGTACCATATGCACGCTTTTGTGAACTTGAAAAATTCATGATATTTCACGTAGGTACCTAAAATTGGAACTTGCTATAAAAGTTAGGATTCCTATTAAAGTTAAGATTTATATTTTCCACGAATGAATTTGGCTTTTCATAGTTTTCTGCACAATTCGGTTCTTTTTGTTTATCGGTTGGTCGGTCTGTGTTTCGGAACTACTCTGAAGAATGTGTGGTTCACCTACTTTCGTAAAAAGCTATACGGGAAAAACTTTAGGACCCAACTTGCAACGAGAATAAACGTTTTAACTATAGCAATAGAAGCTTTCTCCTCGCTTGAAAAGACGGTGAGTGGCAGAGGCAAACAAGAAGTTTTGTCCCTCCCGTTTCTACTCCTCTTTCTCGCTTCTTTTGCTGGAAAACTCTCGGGCGAGAGAATTTCAATCGGGATCCGGGCGATAGGTGGAAAAAGGAATAAAAGAGTATAAGAATGTGAAGATATTGGGTTTGGAGAGGATGAGACCTCCTTGGAAAAAAGGGGGAAATACTGCGTGCGGAGGATGATGGTACAAATAAAAACAAAGGAACTACAGAGTTTCGAAAATCCTGATAAGTACTCAAAGATCGATAAAGGTAGTTATTTACGTTACAACTTTTTCAAATCATTAGCAACGAAACTGACCTTTCTCTTGAATTATTAACATACCTGGTATGGCCTATGTTTCTGAAAATTCGCCGAAACTGCTATAATATTTTGTTTTTAAATAGCTACCATTCCCCATGATTTTTTACAATATGTTTAGAAAGTATGTCTCCAAACTAATAGATTCACAAATTAATTTTATCAATATTAATTTAATTAAATTAATATAGTATTAATATAGTACTTCAATTCGAATTTGGACTCATTGTATAGCAATTTTCATCCGAAACTGGGAAAGTTTTTTCGTTTCATGAGGTTTCTAAATAATCTCTAACAATTTGGAAAGAGGATTCTATAAACAAAAATAAGTTAGTTTATTTTTCTTAATGGTTCACAATTTTTATTTTTTTTTTTTTTATTTTAAATTTTTGATTTTGCTTCCGAGTCTACTAAGGTCCAAAATCGAAATTCCCACTCGCCTTTTACGTATCAAACCTTTCTGAACAATTTTGGTTGGTGGTTTCCTTTTTTCCATTTGGTTTGTGGTTGGGGTTGAAATGTTCAAAAATGCCCTAGTAGGTAGTAGGTGCCTATGGATGGTAGGGAGGGATTTATACAGAAAACAATAAATCTTTAGACAATAATTTGCAGTGTTTTTCTAAAAGAAATAGTCTTGCGAATAGAAGGCTCAAAACTCGGCCATAACATGAGAATTTCACTTATGAAGAAAAAAACCTATTTACTGTATATCCGTACCTAATTTTTCAATCTACAGAACTGCAATTGGTCTAAGTTTTTGAAAATTTAACCTACCTACTTTAAAAAGTTGATAAGCATAAATTATTGAAATCGTTTACCGCCGTTATTATTAAAGTGGGTCGGCAGACCCATTTTTGTGCCCCTGGATCTAGAACACGGTTCAGTCTATTGCCATGAAATTTTTTCCACTAGGTAGTACTTATAGTCCTCTTCACTTTAGTCGGATGGATTTTGAAAATACCAATTTATAGCTTAGGTATAATTTTTTCATAATTCCGTTTTTTTTGTCTGAATTTTTTCAACTTCAAAAAATTATTTTTAAACCTTGCAGTTGAAATTTCGAGATACCATTCGACTAAAGTAGAGTTCAACCATAGCATTTTCGAGGAAAAATCGGGGAAACACGACAACTTCAAGTTGAAGTTGCAAGTCTTCAACCATTGCAGAGAAACTGGGGCAAGAAGGTCCAAAAACGTGATTTTACAGGAGAGCACTTTTCCTGAGAACTTCACAAATTGCATCTCAAACAAAGTAAAAAGTCACTCCCAATGACAATAACTACTTTAAACATGCAAAAAATTATAGAAATTGAAGAAGAATAAGGAAGAAGGTTAATTTCAATTAGGTTTATCATCTGTTTCGCAGTTTTGGTATTGACAGTTCGATTTTTCGCCCAATTTTTTCTCTCGAGTTTCGTTGCTTTCCCAACTTCAAGAGCATTTTTCTTCCTGTTCTTACTCAACAAAATTCAAAAATAATACACCATTTTGTGCGTATTTTAATAAATAAAGTTTTAACGACAAAAACAAAAAATCGAAATTTTTTTCATTTTTTCGATTTTAGAAGATAAAGTACTACGTAAAAATCCGAACAAATTGCAACGTTTTCCCGGGGTTTAGTGCATTACGTTAGCATTATAGGGTATTCAGGGTTGAAAATTGTATCAACGACAGGGTGATCATAACAACTTATAATATTCCCGTGAATGAAATGTTAAATATATAAATTTACTGGGCTTAATTACTAATTGGCTCATGAAATTCGCTGTGTTGACATTGGATGGAGACTCAAAAAATTAAAACCGGTGTACACTCCTGAATGGCTTATTGTTTGGGTCCATTCTTGTAACTTTCTGTTACTGGAGACGTAACCCTATGTATTCCCATGTTTAAGAGTAAAATACACCACGGTTCTTGTTCGAAGTCACTACCAAAGAATTCTACTGGAACTTGGAAATGTTCAAATATTGTTCACAACCGTTACAATTCACAACTTGTTCGCACATTCTCGCTTCAGTTGAAAATTCCCTCCACGATCTCTCGGGAAAATTCATTTCCCCCGGAAAACGTGACGTACTGATAGGAAAACCGTGATGAAACTGCAGGACCCCGTGATTCATTCACAAATTGTCAATCAAGCATCTCATCCGAAAACAACATTCCGTTTTCATGAGCGACTGGGAATTCAGTTATGGTAATGCGAACAGATCAGGGTCGGCGCATCTCCGATGGATTGTTCTATTTTCTCGGCAGAGTTCACTAGAGCCCGCCCTTCGAGTTTATGGGGGCGTTAGGCAAATGTCGGAAATTCGCTAGTGCAGCTCACCCTCTACCTGCCCTGTCTAGCTTTTGCCTTGGAATTTCCTGTGTGCTTCCGACCTCGATGGAATAAGCTAGAGGTTGGGATAAGCTTACAGGGAGTAAGCAAGAAGAAAATGTATTCCTCACAAAACAAGACTATCTCGACTCTCGTAAACCATTGGAAATACGGAGCTGGGTCGTTCAGTCAGCAGGTGTAAATTTGCACTCAAAATTAGGTGTTTCATTCCCATAAGAACTCATAACTTCCTCACATAAAATAACTTAGATATTGAATTAATTGGTGTAAAAATACTTCATTGGTGTTTGTACTATGTTGTACAGAATGTTGACGATCACGATGATGTTTTCAAGAATTGACAAACAGTAACACAAATAAGAAGTCGTTCCCAATTATGTTGATTTTTCTTCACTTCTTCACTCGTGCCTCCTACTGATCGTGGTGAGCCGATGTGCATCCCCGAAAATGTCATTCAAATCCGAGCTTCAATCCTTAAAGTTTTGCCCGAGTTTAGACAATTTTAGTTTTATTAACTGATGATATTACTAATAATATATTACTAATAATGATCATTTTGTCACGTAATACAGTTAAATTTTCTTATTCATGAATTTAAAAAATCCCCCAATTATCAAACTTTAAGTTTGATACCAGTTTAAATACTACCTGATTGAGATACTTTTACTGAATAAATAATACTCATCACTTTTCTTGTTCAAGATTCAAAAACGTTAGTACCCACCCAATTATTTTTATAGGTTATATTGCATTTATATATATACCTACAGGTACACCTAATGATATGAAACTATAAAAGATTCAGCAATTTGAGCACAATTTTTTTCGATGACTTTCGCAAATGAGACGATTGCATTGAGCGCTGGTAGTTCCCGATTGCCTCTGACTGCTGAAGGGCAGCTTCTACAATACTTCCTTGCATACCTACGCTGATTTAGGATTGAGCTATTGTATTTTTGGAAGAGAGGCTAATGCAGCTATCTAATTTAGAACAGCAAATTAAGCTAGCGTATTTTTAATTGTCGAAAATGACGAATTCGGATTTTGAAAATGACGGTATAGGTATGCTAGGTCTATTCCCAACGCCTATTCCTATAGCGAAGTTAAGATGACTCCGCTCCATTCATGTTATTACCGAAAGAAGTCAGACATTGAATTTGACCTTCATTCACAAATTGAAAATGTCCAAAGCAGAAGGTACCGTGCTGTATAACACATTTGAGAAGTGTTCAAAAGATTTTTTCTAGCTAGATTACCTACAAATGTACAAGATAAGTGAGTTCTTAGTATTCTCAAAAATAAAAAATAAATAGGTATTATCTTTAAAAGGCTGTAAATTATTACACAAAGGTTTATAACTTGTCTATATAGATCTCTCGTCTGCATAGAACATTGTCACTTTTTTAACCAACCATAGGTACTACCTACCTACTACATACTTACTTCACAATCAAGTTTATTTCGAAGAAATAAACTTCACACACAGTTCGAAGAAATAAAAAATTTTAGGTGCCCTCATTAGGAAATTTCATTAGATACTGGTTGCTAATGACGCAAAACCGATGATAACCCGAAGAATCGAACAACGATCGTATTTTGGTCAGCTAAAATTTGAACGGAGGTTAGGCCTCTTTTGCGATTCACACTCGTGTTTCTAATGATCATAAGTCCATTCCTTGAGATCTCATAGGAATCGAAAAGAGATTTCATGGAACTGAAAGAATGGTTACAGAGCTCATCAAGGTGGTCTCATTCGATTCTAAAAATTCAATACTATTTGAAATTGATGAAAAAACAGTACCTTTGCAGTGGAAGTTTTTGAGCTAGGGCGTTTTCAAAATTTCAAACCTTATTTTTCAACCCTTAAAAATGACTGGCATCAACCAAAAGCATCGGGGCACAACTAGACCCCAAATCGAGCCCACATAATAATTTCATCAAAATTGGTCCATGGTAACTAAGGAAAGTGCCGCGTACGGCGTTACGGACGGCCAAATTTTCATTCGGTTTTTGAGTTCTACGTACCTTGAAACGTAAACCAACAAATTTTGAGGGGGGTTAGAATTTTTTTCTTGGTCGATTCCAAAGGTTCATCATTGAAAATAATAAACCAAAACGAACTACTCCAACTAAACTTTGAGCCAAACCACAAAAATTGTTGAACTTACAAGTGACGAAATGAAGTCAACAAATGTATTCACATCTTCAGTTTTTTGACATGTTGAGATATGGGATCAGCTTTAGTTTATAAATTGGGAAATAGGTACCTGACTGAAAAGCAGGACTCGCAAAAAAGAATTGAATGAACTAGAAATGAAAAACGCTGAATGCAGAAAGCAGTAGTGCTGTGAGGAGAGGAGGGAAGGAAAGCTGATCTTGATTGAATTTCTATCAAGCCTAGGGATCCCTACATACCTACTCAATGTCTATTGACGAAAAAGCACAGAGAAGATATTCGCGATTCTAAGTTGAAGAGTTGGAGTTTACAAATAAAATCACTTTCTCTTAGGTACATTTGACCAGTTTAAATTTTAATACAATCTTCCAAATCCTCAATTTTAGAATTCTCAGAGGTACCGGGTGCTATAAAATTCGATTTTAGATGATTGTTGGTGGATGTCGATCTCGAGAAAAAACCCACCATCACATATTGTTGAATGTCTATTACGATAATTCCAATCCTACTACACATCATTCTTGAGACTAATCCAAGGCAAACCCAGGGTATCGGTGGCCCAAAAAAGGATATTCCTACGCCTCTACTGAAGTCTGCAAAGCGGCAGTTTTTCTTTATCGTTCCACAAGCCGCCTCCCATCGCCTTCTAACCTAAATACCCATCTTTAACGTATCACCTCGACCCGCCTCGGTGCGTGCGAAAACCCCGACAACGAAGATGATCTATCGCCGCTAAAATGGATCCCTCCGTATAACCCGAATTCCAGAGTAAGCTGTTATATGACCAAAGTTAGTGCAAGTACTTTCTGTGATACCTGGAGTTGAAGGGACCATCCTCATTCATCTAGTACGTTTCTATATCTATTAATTATTATTAATCCTGTCTCCCTCTCTTATTTTGGTTGAGAAAGAGAGGCTAAATTTTGAGAAGAAAGTACAGAAAACGTTAATTTTATGAGTTTTGGTAAATGACGACGGATACAAAAATCTAGTACCTATCTACCTGTTGAAAGACATGCAAGTAATCTTGATGTGGGAAATAAGAATACCTACCACTAACTACTCGTAATGATTTTGTAGGGTAATTTCATAAGTCATACCTACTAGTACACCAAGTTTAGATTTCCTTTAAGAAAGGTGGGAAGCTCGATTCAAGTTCGAATTGTGTAAAGTCCACTCACTCGTAATGCTTCCGAGTCTAGTAAGGAAGCAGAAGCACTGCAAGCACCAAGCACAAACACACACACACACACACGTTTTTTTTGCACTTTTCAAGGTAGAAAAAAATATTCTCCAAAATCAAATTTTCCACTCGCGTTTTACGTTTCAGGCTTTCCTGAACAATTTTGGTTCCGTATCTGTCTGTCCGTGTACCTATGTGTACGTGTGTCTGTCACAAAATCCTTGTAACCGGCAAAACTATATGAAGTTATTGTACGATTTCGATTAAATTTTCAGGGGTTGTGCGAGTTGCGTTTAGATGGTCACCTATAAAAATCATCACGCCGGAACTTATAAAAGCCACTGCGCAAAAAACAATTTATGTTACGTATGCTTCTTTCAAGAATACTCTTTTACCTTGCTATAATTTTCTAATGATTATTCGTTTCAAAAGTAGATTTTTATTTCCAATTCCTGCTCCGCAATGTTCGAGACCATGATGGGAAATTCAATCTGGTGTTTTAGAAAAAAAAAAGGTCTGCCAAGTGGGTGTGGCACATAGCTTCCTCGTATCCATAACCCGATTATATAGATGATCAGATGCGTTAATGCGTTAATCTCAAAACACCAATCTATAAGTACCTTTCACTACCCTCATAGGGGACCATCTACACGCTAATCTGGACAATCCTAGAAAATTTCATCAAATTCTGATGAAAAATGTAAGTGAGTAGATGTATGTGATTTGATCAAATAGCCTCGGCTGGGATTCGAACCCGGGACCCCTGGGGGACAGTTCTATGCGCTACCTCTGACCTATTGAGGCCTAGTGATGCAATGAATAGGATTTGAGATTCTCACAGGGGACCATCCCTCTATGAGTGAATCCCTCTATGAAAAACCATTCTCTATGATTTTCATAGGGGACCATCTAAACACTACTCAGTAACATCCCTGGAAATTTCATTGAAATCGGATGGAAAAAGTAGAAGTTATGGCTGTTACAAGGAATTCAAGTTTGCGCATGCGCAGTCGCTTCTATCAGTCCGCGGATGATGATTTTCATAGGGGACCGTCTACACATCAACCCGCACAATCCCTGAAAATTTCATAAAAATCGGACAATAACTTCGTATAGTTATGCGCATTACAAGGAATTAATGACAGACAGACACGGAACCAAAATTGTTCAAAAAGGTCTAACACGCAACCCGCGAGTGAAAATTTTGATTTTGGGGAACTTTTTTTTTCGTCCTTGAAATATCAACTTGCATGGAGACAAGGGTGGACCAAATTTGAATCTTGTCACCCTTGGACCTAAAGAAAGTCGTGTGCCAACTTTTGAATTTTTCGGCCCAGTAAAAAAAGTCTGCCAAGTGGGTGTGGCACATAGCTTCCTCGTATCCATAACCCGATTATATAGATGATCCGATGCATAGTAGTTTATCTCAAAACACCAATCTCTAAGTACCTTTCACTACCCTCATAGGGAACCATCTACACGCTAATCTGGACAATCCTCGAAAATTTCATCAAATTCGGATGAAAAATGTAAAGTTATGGCTGTTACAAGGATTTTACGTTTGCGCTTGCGCAGAGGCTTCTGTAAATTTTAAGGCCTTGATTTTCATTGGGGATCATCTACAACCTAATCCGCGTAATCCCTAAAAATATCATTAAAATCGGGTGGAAAATGTGGAAGTTATGGCTGTTACAAGGAATTCACGTTTGCGCATGCACAGCGGCTACTATCAGTCCGGTGGTGATGATTTTCATAGGGAACCGTCTACACACCAATCCGCACAATCCTTGAAAATTTCATAGAAATCGGACAATAACTTCGTATAGTTATGCGTGTTACAAGGAATTCATGACAGACACACAGACAGACACACGGAGACAGAACCAAAATTGTTCAGAAAGGTCTAAAACGCAAAACGCGAGTGAAAATTTTGATTTTGGAGAACTTTTTTTCCGTCCTTGAAAAGTGAAAACAAAGCTTCCGCTACCTTGGTAGACTCGGAAGCAATAGTATTATTTTTGATGGGCAAATCCAAAGGGAAATAAAGAAAATTGGAAAAATGCACGAATTTTTTTGAGGTGGTTGTCAAACGCTGCACAAACGAGAACCGATATCAACTTGCATGGAGACAAGGGTGGACCAAATTTGAATCTTGTCACCCTTGGACCAATAGAAAGTCGTGTGCCAACTTTTGAATTTTTTGGCCCAGTAAAAAAATCCGTTTTGAAGGAGTTAATCATTATTCCTTTTCTTTCATCACAAATTAGGCAGGTGCCTACCACCCACTCCTCGTGCAGCCATTTGCTCACCGCCACGCACTCTCTCGCACGATCGATTATGTGAATAGTTCTTCAACCCGCCGCTAGAGTCCCAGGGGCAGGGCGAATAATCTCTCCCATTGATTCGCCTTCAGTTTCTCAAAGTAGCACGATCATATCCACGTTATTTGATTTTTCCGAGATCTAATTAGTAATTCGTTTCACTTCAATGACGAAAAACTGAATCACTAATTACATTTTTTTATGTTGGTGTCAGTGTTCGATACACCTTCTTGATCCGTGCAGTAACGTCAAAGTTGATCGTTAACGCTAATTTGCAGTGACAAGTTTGTTAAAACTGCGAGAGTTTACTATCTGCATTTTTCGCTCGAGTTTTCTACTATTCCGTGGCAAAAGTGTTCGATCCGGAAGATTTTATGGGTGTTTTGGATCAGTGCGGGGTGACCCCGGCCCCAGCCGTGATCTCCAACAACGTCGAGCAGGCAGCTCAGGTTTGTTCTCTGCCTCTGCCACCCCAGCAGTTCATCACAAACTACACGGATGACAACATCAAGAGGGGCCGTGCCCCCAGGCCTCCACCTCCGGTACATGAGACGTATTCCATGTTCGGAAACACGTTCAACGCCGATGACACCATTATCCGCCCATTAGAACAACAGGTGAGCTATGAACTTTCACTGGTATGTTGACAGATAAACGTACATGATATCTTCCTAACAGACAGGTAATTTGAAGCTTCACTTCATTGACATTAATATTTTAACCTTGTGTTGAAATTAAACCAAAATATTGTTTACTGAGTAGGGGAGGTGGTAGGAACCGTTTTGGTTGAGCACAGACTCAAAGATACCTCCGAGTAGTTATGGAACTTGTATAAGAGCTGCTACCAACGTAGAATGGAGTTCTAGAGGAGTTTACCTTTTCAAAACATGGAAATATGATGTTAGACACACAACTTAGATTTAAGGCGAAGGATAGCAGCACCGCAGTCAGGAAAGCTTGTATGGAATTATGTAAATCGGTTGTAGGTATGCATTAAAATTGTTACACTAATTATCAGAAATCCCCGTAGCTTGGTATAATAAGTTACCAAATACAGTGTCAGCTAGTCTTCCGAATTGTGACTGGGGCACAAAATCCCGAATGAAATTATATCGACTGAGGTGGGGGGGAGGGTATTAGCGTCCTAATGTATGAATATTTATTTATTCCATTAATTTTGGAATGCAACAAAATTGGGCTAAGCAGTAAGCTGCTTACCTAATATTTTTTTAAATTAATAAAGATATTAGTGGCAATAATAGAGAGTTCCTAGTAGGATCGATTTGGCTTAGATACAGCACACCAGAACAGGATCATCCGCCATGTTTCCAATACGGCGCGCCGGATTGCCTCTTAGTGACGTATTCTAGCGTAATAATACGTCACTGGATCGGATACGGCGCCAAATTGATAGTGTGTGTGTAAAACATCACGCCGTATCTAAGCCGAACCAAACCCACTAGGAACTAGTAGGGTCAATATGGCGCTGCCGGAACCGGATTGTCCGCCATGTTTTCAATATGGCGCGCCAGATTACCTCCGAGTGACGTATTCTGCCGTAATATTACGGTGCCAGATTGAGAGTGTGTGTCTGTAATAATATGGCACCGGATTGAGAGTGTGTGTGTAATATGGCACTCTGTATCTAAGCCAAACCAAACCCACTAGGAAATCTCTAATAGAGAGTTCCTAAACTGCATCTTGCTTAATGGATAATGTTACAGGCATCGCTGTTATGAATCTGTCTAGGTTGAGTCAAATCGGATGCTAACCCTAGATGAACGTCAGCAAAAATAACGGCGATGTTGAACAATTTTACAGCGATGACAAAAGTGACGTGAAAGTTAAAGTGACAGGAATTTCTGGCTTCGCCGTTAGATCCTCAGTTCTCTATTGTTGACTGCCTTCGTTTTTCAAGTTCGTTGTTCGCTATTTCAAGTACATCTTGTCAAGGTGTTTGTTCGAGTTGGATCATTTTATGAATTTGTACGTTGCGGGTCTACTTTCCCCTGAAGATATGATCACCGTGCTGGAGACGTCACATGAGGACCCACACCAGGGAGAACCCCTATGCCAGTGATAGTATGATTACAGAGCCTCTCAGTTAGGGCATTCGAAGAGTTACATGACACACACCGGGATGAAACCCCATGCCCGTGATAAGTGTGATCACAGAGCCTCTCAGCTAGGGCATTTGAAGAAACTTTGTGGGGGCGTTTTTCATTCCTTGAGAAACACATCAGCATAAATTTCAAATGAAATTTGAAAGGGTGCACGATGATGATGACGATTTGAAGACGTTATGGGTCATGGGAGGGGGGGGGTGAACACTAATGTGGATAGGCAGGTATTTGATGAAAACCGCAGGACGGGTACCACACCACACATGTGAAACCACACTCATTAAGGGTGAAACAAAGCTTTATTTTCCCTCGCAACCTGGTTTGATATTTGCACCCAAATCTATTTGATGGGGTTATAAGTGCAATGATATACACCAAGTAGGTAATTTGGTCCTCGTTGAAATAAATTTGAAGTTGATATGAACAACGCAAAAACTTGCTGTTACGGTTGAGAGATATTTATAGCTGTAGGTTCACAGTAAGAATGAGTCAGTTTTGGCCGCAGGGATACTCTTTCCCATTAGGTTGGGATCACTGGCATTGTGGAGCGGGTCATCCAACGCACACAGAAATTATGTAAAGGAGTAGAGAAAGTTCATACATGAGTGATCAAGAGATGTGTGGCTACTTGGGTGCTTCCACATCTCTCCTTTTTTTTAATCATTCAATGAATAACAAATCATCGCTAATTTATTTTTCCTTTTCTACCCTCAGGGCATAAAAAGGCTCTATCCTCACAACTTCGACCGACGTCGAGAACTGAGGAAACTCAACCACTCGCTGCTCGTCAATTTCCTGGATTTGCTGGACATGTTGGTGAGGTGTCCTGAGTCTGGACGAAGAACTGAGAAAGTGGACGATCTGAGCCTTCTGTTCATCCACATCCACCACCTCTTGAATGAATTCAGGCCACACCAGGCGAGGGAGACGCTGAGGGTGATGATGGATCTGCAGAGGAGGCAGCGGATTGAGATATCTTTGAGATTTCAGAAGCATCTTGATAAGGTTCGTTTTGACTTAAGTGTGCATGTTTATTAACAGAAACGAAATTGGCCCTACATTTTTTGACACGTCAGTTTTTCGAGTTATGCCTCATAGAAATACTTTTAAATCAAGGACGAAAACAATGCCTCCCTTTCAAAATGTAGTGGCTCCTTCCTCGCAGCAAGTATGAAATAACTTCTACTTCTAGATGTGTTCAGTTCAATTCATTGAAATATCTTGGTTTCCAATCTAAAACCGATGTTTTAGTTCTCCATTGTAGTCATGGAAAGAATGAGAATCTAGGGGAAGAACGGGGTGGAACGGCGTGAGCGCTGCCTAGCGCAGATGAGATGAACCTTCCAGAGCTCAAAAACCTAGGTTATCTCTCTTATCAGTTGGCTTATGTGATGTAGGTATCGTGTGTTGTGTTTATAATTCTTAAATAAATAATAGAATGCTTTAAAAATTAATGTTGTTTACTCACGAGTACTTAGATTTTCATTTCAGACTGAATGCCTTTCTTATTGATGCCTCAAACAGATTTTATTGCCTTTTTCATTGAGGGCAAATTTCTGGTTTCGTAAAGATTAGGCAGAGACGTACAGACATTGCCATCGGTTGATAACGGAGGTGCACCCATCTTGCCAAAAAAGAAGAGAAGGTTCTTCTTATCGTTGCTAGAGAGAGCTCGGGCCGTTCCACCACTTTCTTTCCCTAGATGCTCCTATGGAAAGAGACCAGATTTTTATACAATTTCATAAATATCCTAATCTCTTCATCTGAGGTATAATATGATTCTACTATTGTTTAAGTTTACTTCATTAGGTGCTCTGTCTCAAATTTTGTGCTGCATGTTCGAGACTAGGCGGTATCTGTAGAAGAAGTGGCAACTCCCGCTAGGCTTGCTGGTGGTAAAAGTAGTTTGTCGTACGTCCAATAGAGTGCTCTGATTAAAATTACCTTGGAGAGATCCTTCTTTTTACGAGTGCCAACTTTTTACATTTTTGGTTTATTATTTTCAATAATGAACCTTTGGAATCGACCAAGAAAATTAAATGTTTGACCCCCCTCAAAATTTGTTGGTTTACGTTTCAAGGTACGTAGCATCCAAAAATCGAATAAAAATTTGGCCGTCCGTCCGCCGTACGCGGCACTTTCCCCACTTAGCATTGACCGATTTTGATGAAATTTGGTATGTAGGCTCCTGTTAAGGCTTGATAGATTTAAGTACGCCTTTTAACCTTCTATAGATGGTTGGTAAGATGGGAAAGTTGATCAAGAAAGCTGCAAGTCAAGTTTAACGATATTTTATTTATAACAACGAGTGAATGCAGTGGAAACGTGTTTAGAACAGGTAAGTAGGGAGCAATAATTAGATTTTAATTCGATTTAGTTTTAGTTCTTTGTAGTAGTAGCAATATCCCAATTTTAGGTAGGTATTTAATAGCTCGTAGGTAAAATTCCTTTGTAGAATAGTTGTGAAGAATCAATCGCTTCTTCCGATAGATTGCCGGCGTGCTCGATGTAGGTAATTGCATAAAATGTCGACTTACGGGGTAGAATGGCGACGCAAAATACCTCTGGTACAGTAGAGCTTCGAAATCACGTAATTTCAGCACAATTACGGGAAGCACGCGGAGAAAAACTTGGTTTAAATCGACGCAGGTTGATAGTGTTGACACTCGACGAGAACTGCCGGTTCAGAGCTTCAGGGAATCGCAATCTGAATTCGCCGAAGGTGGGGTGCGATAAGAAGGTGAAGGGAATGGAAGGACGGGGGAGCTCCAATCGCTGGACTTTGGCGTAAACATGCCGCCGACTAAATTTGCATGCAAATTTCATAAATGAAGAAGTTGATTAGTTGTGTTAGTGAAGAGGTGTGACAGAATCCAGGGCAGGCACTGAACTTCAGTATGGAGGCTGCTTGAGAGGAAGGAGGGGTGCACACTGATGGACATGTCGGCGGAGCACATTTCCATTTGAGGTACGAAGAGATACAATCCGAACCAGACCGTCCTTGCCAGGATGGGCCTCCACAACACGAGCAGCAGGCCAGTACAAAGGTGGGCAGTCCTCCTTTAGGATCACCAAATCTCCAATCTCCAAATTGGGCACCTGACGCTGCCATTTGCAGCGAGTTTGCAGAGTTGCCAAGTACTCCAATCTCCAACGTCTCCAGAACTCTTGATGCATTCGCTGGACAAGTTGCCAACGGTCTAAAAGATTCATTCTGAGGTCCAGCAGTGAGGGCTCCGGTATCGTCTGAAGCGGGCCGCCGACCAAGAAATGACCTGGGGTCAAGAACACGACATCATCCAAGCTGGTCGACACCGGGCAGAGTGGCCTAGAGTTTAATGAAGCCTCAATCTGAGCAAACAGAGTGGAATACTCCTCATAGGTCAACACTGAATCACCAATTAGTAGACGGAGACGAGTCTTGACTGATTTTATTCCAGCCTCCCATATACCGCCAACATGTGGTGTCTGTGGTGGGTTAAATTTCCAGTCTATGCCCTGGTTCGTCGCAAAGTGAAGAATGGAATCCTTCGTCGATAGTTCCTTGAGCCAAGCAAACAGCTCTTTCAAGTGACGCGCAGCTCCCACAAAATTTGTCCCATTGTCGGAGTATACTACGCTGGGGATTCCACGTCTGGCAATAAAGCGCTGTAAGGAGGCAATAAACGCGTCTGTAGTGAGTCTGGTCACGGCCTCCAGGTGAACTGCCTTAGTCACCATGCAGACGTAAAGGCAAAGGTATATTTTCGACGTTTGGGCCTTTCTTCGAGGAGAGTCTCGCATAATCCAAGGTCCTCCAAAGTCTACACCCACATGCTTGAAGGCTTGACCACCCTCAAGACGATATTGTGGAAGTTCGCCCATCATTTGATGAAAAATCTTGCCCTTTGATCGATAGCAGACCATACACAAGAACCCTCGCTTGCGGACGACTCTTCGCAATGATGGTATCCAATATCTCATCTGGATTAGGGCTTGGAGCTGTGAAGGTCCAGGGTGTAGAAATGCCAAGTGATAGTGGTCGATCAAGAGGTATGTGAAATGGGCGTTGTTGGGCAACAGAATCGGATGCTTATGAGTTTCAGACAAGCTCGACTGAGACAAACGGCCACCAACACGCAGAAGATTCTCTGAATCGAAATACGGAGCAAGATTTGGGAAAATCTTCACAGCAGCTTCTATGGAAGGCTCCCCATCATCGAACAAATGATGTCTCTGAACAGCCTTTATGCACGCTATGGTTGCGTCCCGCATCTCCTGAAACGTCAATGGACCAACATTCATTGTGCAACAGCAACATCCAACATGTTTAGTGTTGAACCACCAGCGCTTTATCCAGGCGACAGATCGAATCAAGCGTCCATATGCAGAGAATTTAGACATCCAGGTAATCAGGAAGTTTTCTATTTTGGCAGCAGATAGGGCTACAGAAATTTTCAATTCTGGTAGGTCTTCCATCGGGAATGTAGTAGAATTAGGCCATTCTGTACGTGGAGAAATCAACCAATGTGGACCCTTCCACCAGAGGCTACTATCGATCAAGTCCGAAGGGAACATGCCTCGCGATCCTAAATCCGCAGGGTTATCCTCAGACCGTACATGTCGCCACTTAGAGGCTGGAATCCTATCAACAATAGAGGCAACACGGTTCGAAACGAAGGTTTTAAGCTGATATGACGGCGTCCTCAACCAGCCCAGTACTATGGTAGAGTCGGAGAAAAATACTGGGGACTCGAGATTGCGCGACAGAGATTCGTAGAATTCGGTTAGTGATTGAAACAAATCCGAGAGCAGTAATGCAGCACACAGTTCAAGTCGGGGAACTGACAGTGTCTTCACTGGCGCCAATCTTGATTTGGCTGATAGAAGGGAGACATGAACCTCGGAGCCGGATTGCAGTCGCAAGTAGATTGCTGCACAGTATGCCTTCGTAGACGCGTCAGCAAACCCAACTATTTGATAGGTATAGTTGCCTGTGGTTTTAAGAAAACGTGGAATTCTGACAGCGCGAATAGAGGGCAACTGCTCAACTGATCCCTTCCACAGTTCTCTGAGATGATTCGGAATGGTCATATCCCAGCCTAGTCCCAACTTCCACAATTCCTGGACGAACGTCTTGAGTTGTAGGGTAATTGGAGTTAGAAACCCCAGTGGGTCAAAAATGCGAGCCACCACTGACAAAATAGCTCGCTTTGTGTAGATGATGTCAGGTTCCTTGATGTCATACATGAAGCAATCCATTACTGGGTCCCACTTCAGCCCAAGCACCTTGACTGTATTGTCGTCTCTCTCGCTCAACTGAACAGGTGTGTTTTCGGGAGCAGTAGAAACAGCCTGCCACACCTGGTCGCAATTACTGGCCCATTTACTTAGGGAAAAACCTCCGCTTTTCATGATTCCCACTACTTGCTCCTGAAGTTCCAGAATATCCTCCACAGTATCGGCTCCGGTTGCCAAGTCATCCATGTAGACGTCTTCAGAGACTACCTTTGCTGCAAGAGGAAACTTAGGGCCCTCATCAATGCAAAGTTGTTCCTTCGTACGAAGAGCCAGAAACGGTGAACAAGCCATTCCGTATGTCACTGTTTTCAGGAAGAACACATTGATATCAGCATTGGGAGAAGTTCGCCAGTATATTGCTTGATACGGCCAATCCGCTTCATCAACCCATATCATGCGGAACATCTTAACTGCGTCAGTCATGAAGACATACCTATGCCTTCGAAACTTCATGAGAATCACTCGGAGATCCTTTTGCAAATTTGGACCTGTCATAACAACATCATTTAGCGATGCTGGGTGAACTCCGACACTAGCGTCGAAGACGACGCGAATCTTGATGTCAGAACCCACTTCACGGTAGACACAGTGATGCGGTATGAGGAATTTAGGGATTGAATTTGCAGGAGCCATATGACCCATGGATATATATTCCTCCATGAATTCCTGATATTTAGATTGTATCGGTGGATTTCGTTCCAATTTCCTCTCGAGATTGAAGAACCTCTTGAGAGATACCTTTGAAGAGTCCCCAATGACTGGATTTTCATCCTTGAATGGTATGCGTACGATGTAGCGACCATCTTCAGCACGTCGGTGAGTAGTTTTGTAGAATTCTTCACAGCGAAGATCTTCGGTACTCATGGTAGAAGAGACTACTGGCGGCTCTTCGATTTCCCAGAATCGTTTCAGCTCTTCTCTCAGATCCGAAGTTTCGCCCAACGAGAATAAGACAGCGGGATTGCTGGATGCAGTAACGTCGCCATACCGTCCCATAACTATGTGCCCAAATATCGAAGACAATAGCTTTGGATAACCAGGTTCAAACGCAACAGTACTTCCAGTGCATATCTCAGGGAACAGATCAGCACCTAGTAAAAAATCGATAGCACCAGGTTGCCAGAACTTAGGATCAGCTAGGGTGTACTTGTAGAAGCGAGCTCGCATGTCGTTGGGTAGGCTGACAGTAGGTAGGTATGAGGTGATGCCTGTGACGACAATCGCCTCAGTGTTGAGCTCGGGTTCTTGAGATCCTGTTGGTCTGATCATGACTGCCGTTTTTCCCTTTGCACCTTCAAATATCGTTTGACCGATTCCAGAGATCTTCTTTGGGAATTTCGTAGAGGTGAGACCAAGCCGGTCAAGGCACTTCTTTGTGATGAAGGAATATTGGCTTCCTGAATCCACGACGATACGAATGGTCTGAAAACGTCCACGAGCATCTTGGATTTCCGCCACAACTGTACCCAAAATGACGTGAGTTTCACTGATAGAAGTCAATGACGATCCGATGAGAGAGCTCCCGGGATTTGTAGATATCTGCCTACTGGATGATGCATTTGGAGTGACATCATGCTGATGCAAGCTGGCGTGGTGCCTTTCTTTACAGAACCGGCAATGCCAGCGAGATTTGCAATCTGCTACACGGTGATGAGAAGAGAGGCAATTCAAACAGCCAGACCAGTTCCTCAGCATCGCAATTCTTTCGGTGGCTCTGGAAGCATCGTACTTCGGACAGCTGAGAATGTGATGGCGATCTCCATTCTTGCAGACGAAGCATTGTGTAGAACGGTCATCAGGATTGTGAACCTTGTTTTTATTTTCCGAAATTTTTGTAGAACCAGCTAAGAGTGCAGTACGCTTGGTAAATTTCGAATTTGATTCACGTCTATGCTGTTTTCCAAAGTTGTCTGCTGTATTCGTCACAGTGGGAGGTGATCGAACCGAACCGCTGGATGCCAATTGTAGAGCCAAACAGCGGTCACGAACAAAACTATCCAGTTCTTGAAAGGTAGGAAACTCAGAATTGCCTGTAGAAATTTCGAACTGCTCGCGAGTACCTGAGTCGAGAGTTTTAGACGCCAGATGAAATAGAATGAATTCCGAGGGGTTTTCGATATTCAATAGCTTGAATGCTGCAATAGAGTCCGATACAGTAGCTCGAAACGACTGTAGAGATTCAACAGTAGCTCTACCCTGCAAAGGTTTAAAATCAAACACCTGATTTAGGTAGGTAGTAGCTAATATTCGTTTATTATTATAAGCATCTGTTACCGCCTTCCATGCTAAGGGGTAATTGGTATCATCTTCGATTGCAAAACGAGAAATCAGACTAGATGCAGCTCCCTTCAATGCTGACTTGAGGTACTGGAATTTCATACTAGGCGCAAGGGTGTCATCGTGGTGCACTAGTGACAAGTAAATGTCTCGAAACTTAGGCCATTGGGTAATCTCACCAGTGAACTCGGGAAGTTTAATGGTGGGGAGGCTTCTTGTGGCAATAGAAGTCTCATGAGACGCAGAGAATGACGACTGAGCACGTACATTAAGTTTTTCAAAATTTGTATTTGCTTCATAGTAGTACCTTTGTGCTGTAGACTTCATTTGAGCTTCAGTAGAAGTGGGAAAACTCATGGATATTCCAGCATCATCGTACAAATCAAGAAGCTCATCCCATATAGATTCGAACTTTTCGAAATATTTATTTATTGCACGAAACATGCCACGAAATGCATCAATTTGCGATGAATCACTAAGTGCCTGACGACCCTTGTCATTAATATTGCGAATTTCTGAAAGTGCCGCTTCTAATCTTCTTTTTAGAGCATTTGATTTCTTTGTTATCTCTTGATCCTTTGCAGTGCCAATAAAATCACCTTCCTTCATCGTTACCAACCACGCTCTGCTACCAAATGTTAAGGCTTGATAGATTTAAGTACGCCTTTTAACCTTCTATAGATGGTTGGTAAGATGGGAAAGTTGATCAAGAAAGCTGCAAGTCAAGTTTAACGATATTTTATTTATAACAACGAGTGAATGCAGTGGAAACGTGTTTAGAACAGGTAAGTAGGGAGCAATAATTAGATTTTAATTCGATTTAGTTTTAGTTCTTTGTAGTAGTAGCAATATCCCAATTTTAGGTAGGTATTTAATAGCTCGTAGGTAAAATTCCTTTGTAGAATAGTTGTGAAGAATCAATCGCTTCTTCCGATAGATTGCCGGCGTGCTCGATGTAGGTAATTGCATAAAATGTCGACTTACGGGGTAGAATGGCGACGCAAAATACCTCTGGTACAGTAGAGCTTCGAAATCACGTAATTTCAGCACAATTACGGGAAGCACGCGGAGAAAAACTTGGTTTAAATCGACGCAGGTTGATAGTGTTGACACTCGACGAGAACTGCCGGTTCAGAGCTTCAGGGAATCGCAATCTGAATTCGCCGAAGGTGGGGTGCGATAAGAAGGTGAAGGGAATGGAAGGACGGGGGAGCTCCAATCGCTGGACTTTGGCGTAAACAGCTCCATTTGGGGTCTAGTTGTGCCCCGAAGATTTTGGTTGATGTAGGTCACTTCTAAGGGTTGGAAAATAAGATTTAAAATTTTGAAAACGCCCTATTTCAAAAAATTTTGATATAAAGGTATTGTTTTTCCATAAATTTAAGATAGTATTGAATTTTTTGAGACAACGCGGAGCCCTGTAGGACAAACCAGTCATTCGATGTTTTTCTTCATGTTGGTTGGTGGTAATAATGGCAAAGCCGTGTTCTTTGCAGACGAGTGATCTATATAGAAAAATAATAAACCTTTGTTTAATAATTTGCAGCGTTTTTGTAATAGAAAAAGGGGTATTTTCGACATATTCTCATTTCAGACAGAAGACATATCATCCAACTCAAGAACATAATAATAATTGTTGAAAATTCTCAACAGAGTCTCCCTCAAATTCTTGTAGGGAGCGAACAGTTTGTTAAGAGCTAGATAAGTAATAAGCTAGATATGTTATATTCTCGATCTGTATGAAAAAATTGAGCAATTTTCAATAATTCGCTGGGTTTCAAACGTTTCTATGGATGACAGTTGTTGATTGAACATTTGAAATACTGGCAATAGGGCCAACAACTAATGTCAGGGCAATTTGGAAAATACCTATCATCTCGATTAGTTATACCAAGTTCTTCTTGCAAATCTGAATGGAAAGTTATCAATACTGGACATTCGAATGGATTTGAAAAGTAGCGGCATGAAGAGAGTGTGGCCTCCCACCACTTCAGTTTCCGCAGTAGTTCTTTAGCTGAAAGTAGATGGCGCAACTGAAGCAGCCTCAAAACTGCTTGCACCCTATTTTAACATTAGCTTTCTCCTCTGTTAACTTGTTTCCAGTACTCTGTGTTGCCGCCGCCCGACGTCGCAATTTGGGCAGAGGTAGCCCGCTCGGGTTTGATTTTCATATTAGTTTGTTTTTGGTCACACACTCGCCTGGTCGCTCTGTCGGGAGGTTATCATTTTCCCGTTTACTGTTTTGTTTAAGCCCGAGTTCCTTTCATGTTTTCCCTGGAAATGGCTGTAATAATGTATAGCAAGCTTCTTATCAGCGGAATTTAAAAACGCTGCAAGTTATTACACAAAGTACACGTAAACCAACAACTTTTGAGGGGGCGTTAAAAATAATTTTCTTGTTCAATTCCAAAGGTTCATTATTGAAAATAATAAACCAAAATCAAGTTTTGAGCGCTTTTTGACGATTCTGGACCATTGTGCGGCGCCAGGAATGGCAGTAGGACGACGATTCAACCTGATTTGGTTGTTTACTTTACTTTCCTTTTTCTTTACTTCATGCATTCATATTTCGATTGTGCAGGTGTACGAAATGTTACAACAAGCGATCCACAGCCTCCCGGACACCTCCGACTTCGATTCAAAATTGATTGTTCCGTCGGAATCATTCGAAAACATGGACAGCTCCAACTCGAGCCCCAACCCTGACCAACTAGCGGTGCTAGACGATATCATGTGCTCCATAGTAGATCAACTGTGAAGTTGAAGAGTGTATTGTTCCTTCGTAAAGTTTTTATTCTTTCTCATTATTTTAATATGTTTTACCTATAATTAGTTGTAATTGTATCGATACTCTTCTTGATGTTTTGGTATTATCCATGTTTCTGTTCAATTTACTCTCAATAAAGTTTTGTAATGATACTGTAATCTTTGTTGATATCCAGATCCTTCATGTTGGATACTGGTGGGTTTTACACCCCACTGATATTTCACAAAAGCTCCCTATGTCACTCCATCCTTAAGTTTCATTTTTGGCGAATGAAAATTACTGAAATCAAATTCAGCGTTCCATTTAAGAGATGTTTCTAAAACAGACAAAGCCATCGCCGGAAGGTACCATTACTGAATGCAGGTCTTAAGTCCGGAGGAAGCTAGACACTTCCGGAAAATCTATGAGGGGCTGATGAAATTATCATCTGGTCGATGACTTGCAAGTATGAAAAGATCGTGGATTCTCCAGGTATGACTTAATTCGAGGGGGAAATATTAATGCGAAATTCATCGTTCATTCTGAAAAAAACTTTATTTTGCCGGCTGGTAACGGATATTTTTTATTTCAGAAAACAAAGAGCAATGGAACCCACTTGTTCCTGAGGAAAGTGACAATAAACCTATCTGGCCGATACAGCTGTGAAGTCTCTGCAGACGCTCCTTCTTTTCGAACTGCATTGGTATCTGGAGACATGAATATTGTTGGTAAGTTGTAAAGGTCTTGGTGATGAATTGAAGGACCAAGGTGTCCCATATGTTATCCACCAAACTTTGGGAGTCGATTTTACAACTAATTTTCAACAAAAAATTTCTCTTAACAATTTTTTTCCCCTTAAAATCCGACTTTTTTGAATTTTAAGATTTTTTCCATGTTTTCGACATTACACCTTTAAAACGGTCGTAACTCCCTTAAATTGCACTCAAAAATGAAAAATAAGGATACCGTTGGAAAGAGCGTGAAATTTCTCTATAGATGAGCCGTTGATAAATTGAGAAAAACAACGCTAGAGTAGTTTTTTTACCTCAAACTTTAGAATTTGTCAATTTCTGTTTTTTTTTCAAAAATTTTGATGATTTTTCCCCATGGAAACAAGGTATTTGCCAGAGAGACTCAAAAGCTTAAAAACTTCTTCATTTCATCAGCTTTTCAACGGTCACCCAACTTTTAGTTTCACTGTGAAATTTGAGGGAAAAAATGGTGTTTCAATGCGAAAAAACGTGTATTTTTTTCAACGAAATTGACGGTTGGACGGGAGGAATCCGGGGTCTGCTCCGCCGCCGCTCCTCCCAAGCACCACGTCAAACCGTCGATTTCGTTGGAAGAAATACACGTTTTTTCGCATTGAAACACCATTTTCTCCCTCAAATTCCACAGTAAAACTAAAAATTGGGTAACCGTTGGAAAGCTGATGAAATGGAGCAGTTTTTAAGCTTTTGAGCCCCTCTGGCAAATACCTTGTTTCAATGAGGAAAAATCATCAAAATTTTCACCAAAAACAGAAATTGACTATTTTTCAAGTTTGAGGTAAAAATACTACACTATCGTTTTGTTTTTCTCGACTGGTCAACGGCTCATGTATAGAGAAATTTTACGCTCTTTCCAACGATATCCTTATTTTTAATTTTTGAGTCTAATTAAGGGAGTTACAACCGTTTGAATGGTGTACCTAAGATCGAAAACACAAAAAATCTTGAAAGTCAAAAAATTCGGATTTTAAGGTGGTTAAAAGAAAATTGCTAATAGACACTTTTTGTTGCAAATTAGTTGTAGAAACTATTCACGAAGTTTGGTGGATAACATATGGGACACCCTGTATAGCCTCCCCTTTCTTCCAAAATCTATATTACGAGTGCCGTGAACCTACCGATATAATTGACCAATGTTTTTCTCTTTCAGTCGTTCCAAGCGTATTTCCTGAAATCAGAGGCATGAAGGCTCGTTATAAGCTTGGAGACATCCTCGAAGTCCAGTGCGTTTCCAAGGATTCAAGACCAGCAGCCAATTTGACGTGGTCGCTGAATGGGAAAGTGGTATGAATTTGAACGTTTAAACAACTAACGGACTACTCTGACCTCTTATAATCTCAACCCAAGAGCTGAGGTCTGTTGATTTTTTTTTACAGCTCGACTCTGAGTACGTGAAACAAGCGAATATCAAAAGGGACTCGGAGAGGGGGTTGGAAACTGCTGTATCAACGTTGACGCTGAGCCTGCATCATCATCATTTCGTTGGTGGTCGTATAAAAGTAGGTTTGGAAAAACTTTTCTGTTGTAATTTAGAATCTAGAAGATAGATAAAAATAGACAGTAAAAAAACTATGTTTTCAAGTTTATTGCTACTGAATTCATTAAAATGTACTCGAGTCTTAGTTTTGGAATCCTTTTTATGACGTTAAAATTTAACGTCATATTTAATATGACCTTAGGATGCGGCCATAATGAATACACTTCTCGCTTTATCGCGGCAGGCGGAGAAAAAAATGTGTGAAGGCTTATGTGGGTGGCCAAAGTGCGCCTGCTTACCTGCTTTAAATCGCTCAAAATGATAATCATAATTTTCAACCAATTTCATAATTTTAACATGGAACATGTTATTGCCCTAGGGTAACTACTAGAGAAACGTTACGTGGAAAGGGGGAGAGCAACAGTCATGCGCCTTATAAACACTCCCATCATGCGCCTTATAAACACTCCCGTCACGCGTCTTACAAACACTCCCATCACGCGCCCTTTCCGACACTCCGGTTTTTGAGGCGCGAAGCTCCGAGTTTTTCTTAATGCATCTTAGATATGTTGCTGGGTATAATATAACTTTTGTGTTACACCTCTCTACGACTAAAGGTTCTGCACTCAATTTGGCTAAAACATGTTTAATGTTTTTTTAATAATTAACGCCGTAGACTTTAAGTTGATAGCATCTGGGGGGTCCAGGGGGGCAAGTGCCGAGTTTTTTAACCAACTTCATAATTTTTTAAACCAAATTTATAATATGTTCAACCAATTTCATAATTCATAACACATTTCAAGTTGTATCCTACAATTCGTAGGGCACCATCCTTCAATTCATAGGAAACTAGCCTTTAATTCATAGGGGCATTCATGTTCTTGAAACAATCCCTCTCTCTTTGTAGGTGTTCCCAATAGAACAATAGAAAGTTTAAATGACTTTAATTTAGAAATACTCATAAATTTTACTTCAAACCGACTTACACTACATACTTTTTTCAGGTAAAATGCACAGCGAGTATACATAACATTTACTGGCAAACGACGGAGAACAGCGCAGGGGAAGAGAAACCCAAAGATGCGGAGCCATCGACGTCCATCTCGAAGGACGCTCTTCAGCCTTCGAATGTGCCAAAAGAAGGTGAGCTTATTGAGAGTTTTTAACACGTTGGTTGCCCAATCGTGGGATTACTCAGAGGGCCCACGGGTCTCTAACCTCAACACGACATTGAGACAAAAAGAACTGCAAAGCTGAGGCTAGAAAAACGTGAAGTTTGAACCAACGCTTCTCCTCCATACGAGAGATTGTCCCAACCACGATGCATTCGTTGGAAAAACCTACCTGCCACGCCCTTCATTGTAAACTCATTGAAACACGAAGAGTATTTGACTCATACTGTGCATCATGGGCTGCCAAACGTGTTTAGACCCATAAATGGCTTATTTTTCAGCCTTGAGCATTTCGAATATCCACTACAGCCTGCATTGTTAGTCTCGTGCGAAGTTTTCTACAAGTGATAGATTATTAATATTTATTGATGAATCCTCCTAGGGCTGGAGTGTCCAACTATGTAGAGCCTTCCTCGCTGATTACCACTCTAAACCAGCTTTGTCATGAAGTAGCAGGTTTGCGAGTTTTAATGGATTTTTTTTTCCTTTCAATCGCTGTATAATCAAAGAATATTCTTGCATACCTTGGATGTCATGATTCCTCCATCAAATGTTCACAAGCGACTAAATCATCACTTGTTGATCAAAGGGGTTCAGTGGTACAATTCGTGTGCCACTTATTTTGGCAAAGTGCTCTGCCGCAAAATCTAGGGGCAGAAGGGTAGAACTACAATTTTTTAAACTGGTAAAGCTGCAAAAACACTGTCCTCACGTCAGCAAAGTGCGGTTGACCGTTCTCCCACAAAAACACAAGGTAATTCCTTCGCGACAGCCACACTGATGGTAACTCATGTGCCCTCACGTCAGATGAAGTCTGGACAACTACATTTCGGCGTGACGTGAGTTGAGATTTGACAACGATTTGGAACAAAAAAAAAAAAAAAACAATGAGTGCGCTTTTAGAGCCCGTCAACATACAACTTTTTTTTTACTTGTTTTATTGCACCAAGTTACAACTTGTAAGCAACATTCTTCTGATACATAGTTGGTGTACGTTAATAAAACTAAGATACTTCACTTAGTTCTTATTGTCCTGATATTTGCACTTCATGATGGTCACACTAAATGGATTAGATGGTGTGGCTTGGTTCTCTTAAGTCTTCTATGCAGATCATCTGTGTTGAGTAGCTGGATGACATCCTCATTTACATGATCTTGGAGCCGCAAAAGGTGATTCAAGGCTTGGCTGCGAATGACCTCATTGACTGATTCTATCTTCAGCTCGTAGTGAAGTCTGTCATTTCTAAAGTATCTGTATGCATCATCGCAGTACATTATTCTGGAAGCGCTGAATTATGTCTCGATTGCTCTGGGCTTTGCAATCCCACAGTTGTGCACAGTAAGTCCAGACGGGCTTTAGGACTTGCTTGTACAATATAAGCTTATTGTGGACAGACAATTTTGACCGTCTGCCCATCAGCCAGTTTATTTTTCTGAATTTAATCAAAAGCTCAGCTTTTTTCTTCTTAACGTGGGACTTCCACCTTAGTTTGGCATCCAGCGTCATTCCAAGATATTTCGCTTCATTGGCATACGGTATCACCTTGTTAGCGAGAAAGGCTGGCACATAGTTGATCCTCTTATTCGTGAAATGAACGTGCACTGACTTAGTCTCATTCATTCTAACTCTCCGTCTCACTGTCCAATCATGAATGCGGGAGATACAGAAATTTAGCTTGGTAACTGATTCACTGTTTGTTTCCCCAGTCGCTATAATTTCAGTATCATCCGCAAACGTAGCGAGGGTATTACTTTCTGTTTCTGGTAAGTCAGAAGTGTAAAGCAGGCACAGTAGTGGGCCCAGTACGCTGCCTTACGGCACCCCAGCTTGTATTATTTGTGGTTCTGAAAAAACACCATACTGTCTTATACAAAAATATCTGCTGGATATGTAGGACTGCAAGAGTGTTGCGTAGGATTCTGGCAGCATTTTACGAAGCTTGTGAATCAGTCCTTCTTGCAAAACTTTATCAAATGCCTGAGTCACATCAAGGAAGATGGCAGGTCAACATACAACTGATGATTGCCCGTGATACTGATGTGTTTACTCTATGAGGAGAGTGTGTTTCCACTTCAAGAAGTTCTGACCCCAAAAATTCCTCTATAAGTGGTATTACAGTTGTACTAGTGAATTTGGGGACCATCTCCCTCAGTCACGCCCCCGTATTGCTCGGGATAGGGTCTTATCCTAGGAGGCTGTAAAGCAGTAGGATCAGACTATCTGTTCCGGGCCTGTGACCAGTCATGGCTTCTGGGGCGTGGGCCGTGCCAGCATACTGGTTAACGGCCCTACCCTTACACTGGTACTGCGGGTGGGGGGAGCCCCAGGCTACCGGCACACCAACAAAAGTCAAAGTGCCACCTGTCTGCCCCCCAATTGAGGTCGGATTTGCGGGGGTCGTGGTTTACAAAACCCAGGCTGCAGTGCGGGTTCTGCAGAACTGGGTAGGGATCCGAGGGCCATGGCCAACATGTTGACCTGGCACTCGGATCCCGGCATGTAAGTTTTCGAATTACCAAAAACTCGGGCGCCGAACCTGCTAAGACAGGAAGCATGAGCTAGTACATGCGGCTTCTACCTGTAAGAAGTAACAGGGAGATGCAATTATGCATCGACGCTGATTGTGTGAATAATCCCTCTCAGGAAGAGCTTTTCCTCTGCTGCTTGCAGTGGAGGGGGAGAGCATAAGGCTTGGCCTCAGTCCTCCTTTAACCGATTTCCACTTTAGTGAATGCTGAAGGGTTATTTTAATTCAGTCGTTTCCCCCAACCATCGTACTAGATAGGAAGCTGGAGCTTGAGTGCTCCAACCAACTCCCACTGCCTCGGGAAATAACCACAGTGATCCCGTTGGATTTATTATCAAAGAATTACGTAATATCGATAGGTTTGGGCTGATAGTAACAGTAAACCCGAACTATCGACAGTTAATCACTACCACCTAGCTCGCCATTCCTCGAGTTCGTAAATTTCAATTTTAAAATGGTTCTCGTAGTCGTAAATGTAATAACTTCCCAAATCAGCCTCTCTTGAAAATCATTGTTGGTCCATTGCAGGACAAAAGAAAGACGACTCCGCCAATTCGAGGGGCCACTGCTGTTATTGTGCCAGCCACATCTTTGAACGACTGAAATCCAGTAGCGTCACAGTACCATTCAGCCTCCAACTTGTATGTCTTTATATACTACGTTATAACATAATAAGCTGAACTTCTATTTAAGAAATTATATTAAACTGGACTGGTGTATATTTTGTAAATAATATTGTTATATTTGGAATTAAATATTATGTATTTTGTTATTTAAAAGGCGTTTATTTATCGTTCCCTTCATCTAGTTTTCCAATTCTTCCGTTGATAGATAGAGTGTACATAAATCCTGACTTTATTCTTTTATTTAATCCTGAGTGATTCAAAATACTGAGGGTGGGCTTCAGAAAGCAGATGCCTGTTGATACTCGTACTTACTGGTGCCCTATTTACGGGTTGAGAAAATAATAAAGTTTCACTATTCTTCTATTTGAACTGATTCTTATTACTTATGAATAATGTTATTACCTAATAACAGAGGCAGGAAATTGCTTTACTACAAAAAACATTCTGGGTTTACTGGGAAAGAAAATTAAAGAGTCAACTTTTGGCTGGGTTTGTATTCGTATAGAAGAATTCACTACGTTTTTGTATTTCGTGGTTGATTCTCAATAGTAGGTAACCAAGAGACGAGATCGACATCAGTGATCTAAAATTAATAGTGCAAGCTGAAAAATTCATCGTGGAAAATAACTTTAAATTATAACTTATTCATCGGGAAATCGTTAGTAAAGAGCAAACTATCACATGAAATACCCAGCGTGAGATGTTCGTGGCAATCCTTTTCATTTTGCTCAGATACGTTGATGCCCAGTTCCCAGATTCAGAGTACTGCTCTATTGTCTGTGACACCGGACAGCACACTATGTGCGCCTATGAGGTAAGTAAACCATTCATAATTTGTTAGTAATGTCACAATTTGATCACGGATTTGCGCCCCCATTAGAGGTAAACATTATGGTCTTGTATTTATCCATTGTTGGTATTTCCAAATATACTGTAGGGCCAACTGGTAGGCCTAGGAATTTCACAATAATTGTCTCTGCTCAGTTATCAAACTTATTCCTCTATGGAGTACATACCTGCCTAAGAGTGTTTCTAACCCGTTTGCATTTCAGCCTGTCAGCAGACACTGCCACCGTGTAGAGAATTTGATGGACCCTCAAAGAAGGCAGAAAATACTGAGTTTGCATAACTCATTCAGAAACGTCGCAGCTGGAGGATCACACGCATTCCAGAAAACTCAAAGCTCAAACATGCGACAGTTAGTAAGTCATGAGAGAATATTACTACCCATCTAAACAATATGGTAGGTACGAGGGGAGACCCAAAAACCACGAGACTTTTGTTATAACTTTTTTATTTTGGAATATTTTCTCTCCAAACTTTTATCACCTTCAAAGTACCCACCCATCATTGGACCGTGTAAACTTGTCCAATCAACCCCCTTTCAAAGCAATCTTTAAATTACCTTAAATTGATGCATTTAGTGCCCTCTAGCGATTTTTGTTTTATTTTTTCCACAGAACCAAAACGCTTCCCTTTCGGGTCTCTTTTCAGTGTGGAGAATAGAAAGAAAGTAAACAATGGGGGTCATCCCAGTTTTTGCCAAAAATTGCTCCACAGACGGAGTGGTATGAGCAGGTGCGTCGTTGTGATGAATGAACCAATCGCCAGAGAGCAAAAAACCCGCCCTTTTCTGCCTGATGTTTTCCCTCCACCTCTGATTGAGACAACCTGATGACAAGTCATGTCACACAGCTGATCATTTTTCCCCCACTTTCACGTCAAAGCACAGCTTATCAACCTTTGATTGAAACTTCCTGATAACAAGGGAGTCATGTCACACAGCTGAATAAATGTCCCACGACGATCTTCATTGATCAGAGTGTTGATTTTTTCAACATTGTCCTTGAGGTTGAATGGCGCCATGATTGAGGCTAGACTTCAATAAACATTTCACCTTTTTTGAAACGTGAAAATCTCTCAAAACCCCGAGCCCTACTCAACGCAATTTCCTTGTAGGCAATTTGAAGGATTTCAATCGCTTCCACGGCCGATTTCTCGAGGGGAAAACAAAACTCCACCGCCTTGCATTGTTCTCCAGGGTCAGCCATCTCACGTTTTTGCCGAGAAGAAAAAAGATGTTTCACTCTAAAAATCACTAGGGTTAAAAAAGTTCACCCCAGCAACCTTCACATACTGGTTTGTTTCAGCTAAGATACGGCGCACCATAGCCAGATCGTCCACCATGTTTTCAATTCGGTGCACCAGATTGCCTCCCAGTGACATATTCTACCGTAATATTATGGCGTTCTTATCACAATATGGCGCTGAATTGAGAGTGTATGTGTGATATGTCACGCCATATCTAAGCGGAACCAAACCCACTAGGAACTCTATTGCCAGTTGTTAGCCAGCGGGAGTCTTCATTATTTTTATGTCCACCTCTTATATGCTACTGCCTGGTCCTCATTACTCAACTGGATTTTTCAACTGCGCGAGATACTGAGAGATTTGGGAGGTGACTATGCACCAAACCTCCCTAGCATCATTGCCCATTGATCGTAGTAAGCAGAAAGGAGTGAACCAGAGCTCTGTAACTGACCTTTCAATGTTGTCAACCCATGGCAGCAATTGGCAAACTTTGTTGATAGGAAGTACCCATGACATATCGAATTGAGATCCCTCCTCCTTCAGGTTTTTGGGTGTTTTGGAGTAATGGAGGGTGCGCCTTGATTTTTTTTAGATTTTTAATCGAAAGTAGACTACATCCTGAGAATTTTGCACCAACTGCGACCTTCTAGCGTGATTTATGACCTCTCGCCTGGGCGGGACCCCCCAGCCCTCTGTGACGTCATAAAAGGTCGAAACTTTAAAAATTCAAAGGAAAAGATTTACGCACGCTAGAAGGTCGACCAAAACTCTCAGAATGAGTTCTACCTTAGATTAAAAATTACAGTAATAGTTTTTCCTACCCAGGCGCACACCCTATTCAAAAATAATAATGATTTAATAAAACCGTAATATAATACCAATCTGGATAAGGCTATTTTTAAAATTGTTTTTTAGAATAAAATTTCAGTAATAATCATTGCAACAGTACTAATGTGATGTCGAAATATGTATTTTTTAGTACTGGGACTTGGAACTCGAAGGAATTGCTGAGCGTTGGGCTTCTCAGTGCAATGTGACGTCAAACGATGATTGCAGGGATGTTAGTGAGTAACAGAAACATAATTAATGACATAAATATATTGCATACATAGTAAGTATTGCATCAGTGGTGGTCAAGTTACCACAAGCATATCCACTCGTTTTGTCTCAAGTTCCTTCTTGTGTTAAGTTCGACAATTTTCAATCTGAAGTGCTGTTTCTTCGAAACACTTACTAGTGCAGTAAAAACAGCTTGTGTTTATGTGATGTACCCTACATGTTTGGCGACGAGAAAAATAAATAATTGGTTTACGTAATTACAAGGAAGAAAGGGCTTTCTTCGTGGAAGAAACAATTAGCCACATTGCGTGAGTTTTGTGAAGGACTACGACCAAGATAACATTTCAATGCCTGGATCATAAAGATGATCTGATAATTACGGCTCTGACTCACAGAATGAGTTACAACTTGTTGTTTGGCGTTTCACCGTTGTGTTACAGCGATACAATTGTATGTGGGAACATCACATCGTCCCTGTCACAAGTGGCGTTATGATTCAGCCCTACTTTCTGGTACGTGACAACATCCATCCGGGTAGTGGAAAATTACAAAACTAACGTGCTTTACTACCTTTCTTGTAGGCATGTAGGTTGTCTAGACCATCAAGGGTGAAGAAAAGATGGCGATCTTTTCAATATTCTACTGCGATAGATCATGTATGGAAGAAATACTGTTATCTCAAAATACATTGGGATGTAAACTTGAATTTGTGATAGTTGAAAGTAATCTATACGCAACTGCAAGGGATCCCCCCTGGAATGCATGCAATAAGCTGGATCCACAAGAAAAAAAGAAAAAGAAAGGTCAGAGTGACAGAAAGAAATAACACAATCTGATTGGCTGATTTGACAGAATGGCGGGAGACATTTTTATACAATTGACCGTCTTTATAGTGGTTGATAACCACTAGTGGTTGATAACCACTAGTGGAGGTAGCACTAGAAGGCAAGGCTTCCAGAGGAAGGTTATCATTTTGTCCATGTGAACCTTCTGCCTACCCCCTCCACTGGTTTTCTCGTTCTTCCGACATTTCCATCCCATGTGAATCCAGCTTTACTTAACAATATGTTTCTACTAATTCTCATAATTTTTTCAGCACGATTCAAGGTGGGACAAGTGATGTCCAAGTCCAGAGCTCTCACGCTTAGTTTGGATTATTATGATACACTTTTCAACATGGTGTGGTTCGCTGAAGTTGAAGAGTTATCAAGATGTTGCGCAAAATCGAAGTACAGCAAGCAACAAAGGTACATACATTGATTCTTGATTGATTTATTGTAGGTATAAAGACTTAAGATCTATAAATAATGCAAAACAGATCAGAAGGGCCTGCAGAAAGCCATGAGAAGCAGGTATTTTGATTAGACCTTGGTGCTGTGGAAACCCGAACTAGCATTGCACTCTCATTTTGCGATTACCTGCCTCCTTCGAAAAGCATGGAATTCAGAGGGCAGACAGTAACAGTAACCGTGTAAACAGTTCAGGAGTCAACTCCATCCTCTTCACTGTTCCTGGGGATCCATTCATCAGTTCACATGTTCTTCAACCCGTTGCATCTCTTGAGACCATCTGGTTGGCAATCAGAAATTGAACCTTTTTTAAACAATGTTTTATTCAAATCTGCTCAGAATTCCATTTTAGGAGATTGTACCAATTTTGAGCTCGAAGTTCTATCTCATTTCGTTAACTAGGAATTAAGAAAGATAAAGGTCATATCGCACGAGCGATTTTTTGGCTGAAAATTAAGCTGGATTGTGAAGAGAAAGAAGCGTGGGGTCCGAGTATCCATCCAGCGGGTTTTCAGGATCAACTTATCCACCCCCATAGCATAGCCTGCACCATGATGGAGGGTTTTTTCAAGCTTTGCAAAAAATTGAGTTTGTTCCAAGTTGATCATGGAAAACCACTGGATTAATTCTTGTACCCCAAACTTTTTCCTCTTCACATTTCAGCTAAATTTCCAGCTGAAAAATTGCTCATGTGATATGGCCTTAAGACCAACGACCAACTTTGAGTCGTTACTAATTTGGGCATAAGGAGGTGAACATGGTGGCCTTTTGAACTATCTACTGAGTAGCCTGCCAAGTAAACAGTGCAGAGCAAACTGAGTAGCGAAGCTCGGCACCCACAAAGCTCAGAGTAATGGTCCTCTCGATGCGCTGAATTGTAAACTAGCCTGAACCCCACTCAATGGAGAGATTGATCCCTAAGCCTATGGCTTTGGCACTACATCCGCGGCGCCTCACGGCTGACCGTCCAGATAAGTGCTTGAAATATCTATCTGCAAACCTCGGCGTCTGCACCCAGACCTACCGGCGGGAAGCGGAGCATTTACCTAATGAAGCCTAGTGTTCTGGAGAGGTCCCGAAGGGGAGATAGAGGTTTGGCGCCTTTATGGGGCAAACTGTTCCCTCATAGGAACTGGGCTGTAGGTAAAACAAGAAAAGATAAGTCGGATTGACTAAGTACGAATGCATGTAGGAAGACCCCTGAGTGCGGCTTTTATATTCAAGCTATTATGGTGAGGGGAGAGTGGAAAAGAGGTGACGTCAGATGATGTGTTCTTTCCCTTCCTCACCTCGTCCTTGTTGGTGATGACTCATGCCACTGGGTTTTCCTACACCTCACTTTATTGGAGAACTAACGAATATAGATGTATGACATTACAATTTGCAACATATTTTCCCTTCTTTGGTGGCATTTGCCTATCACTTTAGAGAAACCCAGATTAACCTTTCATGTCGACAACACTGGGGGGAAACTTGTGTTGAAGCTTCCAATTCATTGACTTAAATCGTACCTAATGTTCAGGATGAAATATCATCATGGAGTATAATTTTGTGTGACTGCATTGCTCTTCTCAAGGGCGTGATTGTGGGAGATGTTTACTACTATTTCCTGTGTCATAGCATACGTCACGAATTTTCCCCAAAGCAACTTCATCCCTTACGTCTTCTTTTACAGGAGCATAAAACACGTGGCACAGATTTTATATGCCAAAGCCACGCGGGTAGGGTGCGCTGACGTCATCATCAAAAGAGCCCGTGATCTCAAACCGATGAGGGTGACAATTTGCAACTACGGACCAGGAGTGGTCGAAGGCGAAGAGCTATTCAAGATCGGAGAACCCTGTAAAAGCTGCCCTGTCGGAACGATGTGCCGAGGACCATATTCTAAGTACCCCCATCTTTGCAGTGGTACCTAGTAGTATGTTGTAATAGTTTCTGCTTATTATGAGTGCAATACAATGGGTGCCCATTATCAGATGCAACAAAAGTTCCTCTTGACCCATGTACAATTATCAAGAGTGAGGGATAAATTACAAATTTTTTTTTTTTTTTTTTTTGAAAACTCAACTTGTTCCTCAGAACGTTTTAAAAATCATTGAAAAGCTCAATAAATTTTCTCTAGGAAACATAACTTTCCAAGATTCCCATTCAGTTCTTGTAAGCACAAAATCAATTCTAAACTTTGGAAATATTTAAATCTTGAACAATTTATTTTTCCACTTTGAACTGCGTGGATTTTGGAGACCGATTTTGATGAAATTTGGTACGTGGGCTCCATTTGGGGTCTTCCGAAGCTTTTGGTTTGTTAGTCACTTCTAAGGGGTGAACTCTTCTGTACGGTGTAATCATAGTTGAATTTGTATGGGCAATAAAGAAGTTATTATCAATGAATGTGAAGTGTTATCAATGATACCTGTATGATAACTCCAACAGAATTAATAATCTATAATCGTCATTATATTGTGGTAGAATGCACCCATCACCAAAACAATGGCTTTTTACAGAGTATCGTCAGTTTGACATCCCAGAAGAGAAACCGGATCCTGGAGAAATCCAAATTAATCATGGAAACGATGATTTGGCTGTGATTCCTGGTTTCGACCAACAGCTGGTTCATAATCGACATCGATCGCGATTCAACGAGAAAAAATCGGAAGAAGAAAAACCAGGCAGGAGGGAGTCGAAAAGGAGAAAAGGGATGAATGACCTGGATTTCGGCGAAGACACGAATGATTATAGCGATTACCGACAAAGGAATGAACAACTGTTTGTGAATGATGATGATAATTCCCAGGAGCATGACTACGACGATTCAGGGAAGAAACGAGTTAAAGGACGGAGGCTGAATGCGGGCAGAGCTTTGGCCGACTCAAGTGCGACTGGAGCAGGTAAGACTACAAACTTCCTTCTTCTTTTTCAATATCAATTGAGTAGTTTACTCCGTAGTTCTAGTATGGAGACTGGTAGGTACCTGCTACACAGACTGGTGGGGCAAGTATAACACTGGTGGATACTCCCAGGGATGGGATGAGAATCGGCTAGAAGGAAAGGTTTGAAATAAGAAAAGGGGGAGGGTAAAATTATTTAACTTTCTGAACGTATTTCACTGGTGGCTCTTTTATAATTTAATTACCATAATCTGATCATAAAACATTATGATTATTGACTTTGAGGCCAATAATAATGGTAATGTGATTGTAGTAGAGAGATTTTTTTTTTTAATTAAGTAGGAGGTCTTTGGTGAGTTGATTCACAAACTCCTTCCACTGCGACCTAATGAGGTCTATTGTGGAGTGCCTCCAGGCTATATTAGCCTACAAGGAAGGGTTTACTGAAAACCCCTTCTCCCCACTTTTTAGCAAATTGGAGAATTTCGGTGTAGGTCACCTTAGAGATGGCGTCAGGGGCTAGGACATCACTTCCGAGTGTTGTGAATCTAGCTCGACCCAATGCTTCACAGTAGCATTTTATATGTTCGGCATCCTCCGTTTCCATATCGCAGAAGCGGCAGATGTCTGTTGTTAGTTTGCCTATCTTCTTTAGGTGATATCGAAGTGGGCAGTGGCCTGTTAAGGGGACACATATGTCATTTCCGCGCTACGGCAGCAATTTTGGTTTTTTCGCGATATTTGTTCAATGGTTCGTCCGATTATGATGAAAATTTAAGGGACTAATCCTCAATGTATTCCGGTTGAATGGAAAAAATCTGAACTCACTCAGACCATCCAAAAAAAAAGTTACAATTCCAAACTTGACCTGTTCTAAACCTAATTTTTTTATATAAATGTTCCTTTTTCTCTGAGAATACTCAAGGTATCGGTCTGAAATTTCGACAGCACCATCAGTATACTTAGTGAAGCAAATATGATTAACAAAGTTTTTATGAAGTTCACAGAAAAAAAGTTATGAGGGTTTTACATTTTTAGCGATATTTTGAATTTTCACACACTCATATTTAGGCTCCATGGCGTTATTCGGAAAAACCCTCCATCATAATTATAGGTACATACTAGAATAACATCCTGTAAAAATTTGATTCCAATCGGATGAATAGTTCCTGAGAAAAAGGAAAAAATAAGCTCAAAAACGTAATTTTACAGGAGAGCGGTTTGAATCAAAAACGCGCGGCTGAGTTTGGGCAGTCAGGTTTATCGAAATTTGAATGACTGTTCCTGCTTGTTTTCAACCAATGGAATTGCGGTATCAACTCTCGATAGTTCAACATCGATATATATCGAATAGAATACATCGTTTAGCATCGAAACCCCAAAGATAACCTGAGTGTATGTTGACAGGAGCACGTCTTATTTTTGTGTCACTTTTGTCTCTTTACCTGCTCTGCGCTTTGGTGTGTTCGATGCCGTTGCATCATTCAATGATGGTTGTATAGTGAAGTGTCGAGTCCTTGATGAATTAGGTATTGTGCCCGGGAAATATTGTGCTAAAGAACTGTGCGAAATCGACAAAGAGAGGATGAGATTTGCGTAAATAGGGGCCAATAAAGAATCGCAGCTTGCCCGAAAAAGAAGATCCTGAGCTTGTAAACATCTTGAAGAACAGATGCGAGAACAAGAAGTTGATGATCCCGCTTATGGTCCAGGTCTCTATTGAAATGAGAGTTATAATTTATACCTTCAAATAATTACCTACTTATTATTATAACAAACGTTGATCTAGCTCAGCCTGTGCATCATTCCTTCAACAGCGCTTCCGAGCGCTCCTCAGCACTAGTGACTCCCTAGGTTTTAACCCAAATTTGGAACACTTCCACTCATAGGATTTAGAAATTTTTTTTGTTGAAATTTCCGGAATTGAGTCTATTTATAAATTATGGAAAAAAAATTTTTTGTGCGTCCGGACCGAAAATTGTTGTTTGTTGTTGTTTTTTGTTCCCTTACATAATATGTAAGGGGACACATATGTCAATTTTCGGTCCGGACGCACAAAAAATTTTTTTTCCATAATTTATAAATAGACTCAATTCCGGAAATTTCAACAAAAAAAATTTCTAAATCCTATGAGTGGAAGTGTTCCAAATTTGGGTTAAAACCTATTATGTGTTGTCACATATTATGTGACCCACAAGTATTCTGACGTCCTTTTTAGGCATAGCGATGAGTTCATCAGCCCGTCTCTTTGAGAACCTCACAAACAGCTAGGCTGCAAATTATTACACAAAGGTTCATTTTTTTCTGTATATATCATGCGCCAGCAAAGAACTCAGCTTTGCCATTGTCACCACCTACCAACCATGTTTTATCTTCACAATCAAGTTTATTTGGAAGATCTACTCGCTTCACACTCCATTCGAAGAACTAAAGAATTCCTCCTTGGTTTAGAAATTTTATTACTGGTTGCAAGGAAGCAAAACCGAGTACAACCCAAAGAAACGATCGGTGATCTCATTTTGGTTAGCTAAAATTTGAAAGATAATCAGGCCTCTTTTGCGATTCATAATCGTTTTTCTGATTTATCGTAAGTTCAACCCTGAAGTTCTCGTAGGGAACGAACAGTTTGTCCTCAAAAGCTATGTGGTCTCGTTCGATTCAAAAATTCAATGGTAGGTACCTTTCTTTAATTTGTGAAAAAACAATACCTTCATATCGAGAGTTTTCGAGATAGGGCGCCTTTGGAAGTTACATCCCTTCAATTTCACCGCTTAGAACTAACTGACATCAACCAAAAGCTTCGGGGCACATCTAGACCCCAAATGGAATCCCATATACCAAATTTCATCAAAATCAGTCCATAATAATTAAGAAAAGTTCTGCGGACGGACGGATTTTTTTATATTCGATTTTCAAAATCTACACGTACCTACCTCAAACGTAAACCATCGGATTTTGAGGGTGCTCAAACTTTTTTTCTTGAAAATAATAAACCAAAAAAGAGACTCTGAATTTAGACCTAATAAGACGTGAAACCTTCATTCTACAATGTTATGCAATTATTTCCAGGTGTCTAGCAACTAGAAAAACGATTAGGCACAGAGAAATACAATAAAATCGGGAACGAGACACCAGCCAACGTCAAACAGCTGCTATTTGCGGCGGCGAATGAACGAACTGCTTTCCTTCCTTGAGATAATGTGGTTGGATGGATATGTTATGTATTGCCATGCGTGGGCTAATTAGCATCCATGCAAGCTTCCAAGTTTCTCTGCATTCAAGGTCACGAAACAGTTTTCTGACTGTTTGCCATGGTGGTAGTGGGGGTATAGCAATACTTGACCCCCCTCCACCCCGCCGATTGTCTCCTCTCACTCTAAACGGTCCCGAAAAATTCATTTTTTCGAACTGCTTGCCTTGCATCGCAGAGTACCGGAGACAAGCCTCGCATCGCCCGCGCTAGTTCGCGTATCATCCGCAATCCGTCGTAGTTATCGACATTTTCAACCCTCTGGTGTGTTGCGGGCTAGTATCCAAGACAAAATACTTATTATAACTCTCTTATTCCATTTTCCTATTTAATCTAACTTCCTTGAAAATAACGAAATAGTCCCTAAATATCATAAAAGTTTTCCAAAATCGGCTAAATATTACTTGCAAAAATGGAAATATAGGAGAATCTCAACAAAAATTAATTTTTTTATTTGCATATTAAATATGCAAATATACAAATTTTGTAGTAAGGCAAAAATTAATTTTTTTATTTGCATATTAAATATGCAAATATACAAATTTTGTAGTAAGGCAAACAGTGTTTGCTATGTTTGCCTGGAGGAGGCGCCACTGCTCACAAATAGTTTTGCCTGTCTTAGACCTGGGAGGTTTTGCCAGTATCTTACTCGCTCATTCCTTTCCCAGTTGTTAGCCACGTTCTGTAAACAGCTTTTGGTGGTTCCCAGGATCGGTTCCGGCCCCATTGGCAGGGACTCTGATCCTCTTTTGGCAAGACGATCAGCAGTTTCATTACCCTCATGACCTTCATGTCCGGGAATCCAGAGAAGGGTGACCCGATTTTTCTGGGCCACTGTTTTGAGGGTATTCAGGCATTCCCAGACCAGCTTCGAACTTATAGTGTATGAAGCAATGGCCTTCAAGGCAGCCTGACTGTCTGACAAGATGTATACTTTGGCTTTGTTGAGATGCTTGTTCAGCATTTCTTCATAACACAGTTGGATTGCATGGACCTCTGCCTGAAAGATTGTGGCATTCGTCCCAAGGGACTTTACAAGGCTCGACGAAGGTCCTTTAATTCCTATGCCAGATCTTCCACACATGACTGATCCATCTGTATACCATACAAGAGAGCCCGGTGCAAGGTTGGGCATCCCCTTTTTCCAGTAGTCTCTATCATTGATGACCACCTTAAAGGGTATTTCGAAGTTTAGTTTTTCTGTCATAAGATCACTGACTGTCAGAGCCATTCCACCTTCATCTTTCCCAAGAATTTTGTGGTGGTTGACAGTGGATCCTGGTCTTATGTATCCCAGCCGCAGCAGCCTTGCAGCCCCCAGGAAGGCCACTCTTTGTACATGAATATGTAGCGGCGAGAGGTCCAAAAGCACCTCCATTGCTGCAGTAGGCATAGCGCCAGTGATTCCCAAACATGCTTGTCTTTGGACTTTGTTGAGTATCCTTTGAACAGCCATTTGGTTGGTTTTGGGCCACCATATAAGAGCAGCATAGGATACTATGGGCCTGATGATGGCTGTATACAACCATAATATCATCTTTGGCTTGAGTCCCCAGGTTTTGCTAAACATTCTCTGTCCAGCCCACAGGATGTATCTTGCCTTGTTGGCAATCTTTCCTATGTGTGAGTTCCATGTCAATTTATGGTCTATGGTAACTCCTAGGTACTTAACTTCCATTTTAGTGGATAGTTTTGTTCCACCAAGGTTGAGTACCTTAAGGTTCAGCTTTCGCCTGTTGGTAAAAGGTATCAGTACTGTTTTTTCTGGGTTTACACGTAAACCTTCTGCTGTACACCACTTGTGGATGATGTATAGGGCTCTCTGCATTCTGTTGGATATAGCACAGTCGAATTTGCCCTTTACAATGATGGCCAAATCGTCCGCATACCCTACTGCATCGAAGCCCTCCTCCCTAAGTTCAAGGAGAAGAGAGTCAACTACAAGTAGCCATAGTAAGGGGGAGAGTACTCCCCCTTGTGGGCATCCTCTTGAAGGAATGATAGCAAGGGAACTCATCCCTAACTCAGAGTACACGATCCGCTTATTTAGCATGACCTTGATCCATTTTACTGTACTCCTCTCATTCGCAGCTTTCTCTATTGATTCATAGGAGGTGTTGTCAAAAGCACCTCCTATATCCAGAAAGCAGCCGAGAGCTAGTTCTTTCACCTCCAGAGTTTTCCAAATCATATCAACCAGCTGATTCAGGGCAGTCTCTGTAGATTTGCCCTTCTGGTAGGCATGTTGGGATCTCTGCAGAGGTCTTATGGATAGGTATTCTTGTTTTATGTTCTGAAGAACCACTTTTTCCATAATTTTAAGTAGGAAGGATGAGAGGCTAATGGGTCGGTTATCCCTAGCTTGAGACGAGTTTCTGCCAGTCTTTGGGATAAAAACGACCTTTACCTTCCTCCACGCTTCAGGAATGTAAGCGAGTTGGTAACTAGCCCTAAAGACTTTAACCAGAACAGGAGTGAGTACCCCCATACCATGCTGTAGCATGGCTGGACACAGCCCATCCAGTCCAGGAGTCTTATAAGGCCTAAATGAGCTAATTGCCCATTTTACTTTCTCGGGTGTCACTAGTTTCTTTGAGGCACGTATTACCCAATTTGAAGGGCGGCAGTAGTTAGGAATATTTTGTTCCAGGTTCCCTTCAGGTAGTACGTGAGAGCCAGGGAAATGTGTTTCCAGGAGCACCTCAAGAGTCTCCTCTGCGCTCTTTGTGAACACCCCATCTGCCTTTTGAATGCAGCCCAAGGGCATGGGCCTCTCCTTAGAAAGAATCTTCTGAGTTTTGGCTACGGTCGGTTGGTCCTCCATACCCTCACAGAAGTCTCTCCAGGATTTTCTTTTGGCTTTTCGTATGGCTTTGTTGTAGGCAGTGAGGGCTTCAGTATAGGCCTGCCAAGCCCCACTACTTTTAGCCCTGTTGAAAAGTCTCCTCGTCTTCTTCCTGAGCTTATTAAGCTCATTGCTCCACCATGGGACGTTTCGGTTCGTTATTCTAGTTTTGACCGGACAGCTTCCTTCATAGCATTTGAGAATTGCTGTATTTACAGAGTTAACAACTCTCTCCAAATCAGCAGTTGTTTGGATTTCTGAATCTAGCCCTACGATTTCATCATCTAGAAGGGCCTGATACGCACCCCAATCGGTATTTTTGGGGTTTTGGTAAGATTCACTGTTCATGTGTGAATACTCAAGCTCATAGGCTATTATTTTATGATCTGACATTGAAGTTTCATTCAGAACTTGCCAGTCCTTTATTCTGGTGGCAGAAAAAGGGCTGGCAAAGGTAATATCGAGAACTTCTCTTCTAGTTCTAGTAACAATTGTAGGTGTTGACCCCACATTTACCACCACCGATCCACATGCAGTTAGAAAGTCAAACAATGACTCACCACGCATGTTGGTGTCCGAGCTTCCCCAGACAAGGTGATGAGCATTGGCATCACAGCCAACCAAATAATGGAGGCTGTTTTCTTGGCAGTAATCTGTCAGTTGCTTCATCTGTAGAGGAGGGACGCACTCTTCATCGCCGGGGAAATATGCACTGGCAACTACAGTGCGGCGAACACCCTCCCCAAAGCTCTCCTCCAGGATTACTGCCACCAGATCTCTGGAAATAAATTCATACATTGGTAGGAATTTCACTGTGTTTTTTATGAGAATGGCTGCTCTAGGCCGTTCGACACTGTTACAGTAGATCAGCTTACCTGTAGTCGAAGAGAAGCCCTTCACGTGCCTCTCTCCTGCCCATGGTTCCTGCACCAGGGCAATGTCACACCCCCTCCAGGCAAAGTTCCTACCCAGGACAGCCGTGGCAGCCCTGGCAGTGTGAAGGTTTACCTGGAGGAGGCGTAGGCTGGAGGAAGTCATTTCTTCCCCCTACTCCCCCTCCCCTTCTCCTTGTAGTAGAGAGATAACCCTTGCACGAATAAAATCACTCGCGCTGAGATTGTGGAAAACCATTTTAAGAGGTATGTTGGATGTGCTTGAAAAGTTCGAGATTCTTAAGAGTGATAGATCTGGTAAATGTCTGAAGGAGGTGGTCCCTCAACATGTTTCACCGTTGATGGGTTCATTCCTGCAATAGCTTGGTCCCCCCCTTCACAATGTTACCCTCACCAATGTTTGAGCTCCCTTTCACTTTGTCTGCCTTGATTGGCATTTGATGATCCTCCCGGGTCCCTTCACTTCTCCGAGCAATTCTCCTTTCACTTATCTCCTTCAATCTGATTGGGTATGACTTTCACTTTCTCGACCAATGGGATTCAAGGTCCCTTTCACTTGTGAGTATACAAGCTATGCTCTCTGTGATGTACCTTCAGTTATTGTTTGTTACTGATGATGACCTAACCGTCGAAATCGATTTAACTTGCAACTCATTATTCTCGTGGGAGTCGACAACGTTCTTCTCAACTCCGTTTTTATTAGATAACCCTTGTGTAAGCTTTGGACCTTGAGAAAGACACGATGTGATGAAGTATATACACCATGTTCGCCTATAGGTTTCTGCACAGGTAGTAGAGTAGAGGCATGTGGTAGCTGTGGGCTTCAAAAAAAGTGTGGATCTTGAGCACTTGAAAAGAGTCTTTTGTACAGTGAAAAATGTAAACAGAAGCATACTACCTTGTTGGTTACCTATTATTCCTAACTAGCTGAAAGCCTGCTAAAAGCAGGCAAAAACAAATGGTAGATAAAAACTTTAAAATTGAACCTAAATTTGAAATTTCAAGGATTTGGAAATTTATTAATGCAGCAGTCTAGAGAATTGAAAAACTAAAAGATTGACGCTGGATTCATCAAAATTGAACAACAATTGCTAGGGAAAAATGGGAAAACCCGTTTATTCAGTTAGGTTCCATGTCCTGGTAGGGTCTCAAAACTATTAACAAAAAACTGTTTCACTGTGTAACATCAAGTTCCAACTAGATAGAACCTAAGATCATTAGCCAATAATCAGACATACCCAACTCATGTTATCCAGGGCACAGAGATAGTCATAAATGGTCAAGAGAAAGGCACAATAAGTTTTTTCTCTGTAACAGCACTGGAACAACTGGCGTTAGACTGAGGACACTTACAGGGGAGAAACACTGGTGTGTTTGTGAACTGAGTAAACCTGGGTGCACACTAGTACGAGGGAGCGCATGAGGCAGCCTGAGGTGCGACATGCGTGCAGATGTGGACGGGTTTCTGAAGCAAGGCAAACTGCCCGAGGCATGCGAAAGCCGATCAGAGATGGATCGGGAGGGAAAATTTGGCGAGTGGGCGCAAGTTCACCGTATTGGTGTGGACAGGGTACCGAGGGAAAATGCGTGCCTTGGGGATTGTTTCACTTCTCCAACTTCCTTCGTAGGGTTCGAATTAGGTTTGTTGCGCAGTGGGTATTGAATATGTATGAATTGGGACAACGATATGTCAATTTCGCTCATGAAAGAGTACGAAATACTGCCCGTGTTCAACAAGAGGGACAATAAAAATTACCACAATTTGATTCTCATGTAGGACGCCTGGCGGGAGATCAGTGTAGTGCTGGGGGCAGATGTCGAGGAGATCAAGAAGCAAATTTTAGGAAAACTATTCATTGGCAATAGAACTTTGTTAAATTTTTGTGGCCTATGAGATTGAGTCAGTAATATCATCTTGCCCATTCAGGTCAAATGGCAAATTTTTACTATACTTTTTCACACTTTTCTAGGCGCTTTTCTGAACTTCTGAGTGGAATGTACAGAATGGATCGCTGCCTCGTGCGGTTTCTGCCTCAGGACTAAAAAAAGCAAGATAGGAGGCAGAATTTTTTCCTCACCCCATTTGCCTCGTACTAGTGTGTACCCAGCTTAAAGGCCATATCACATGAGCGATTTTTCAGCTTTTTTCCGCAGAAAAATCGCTGGAACGTGAAGAGGAAGAAGTACAGTGATTCAAGTATCCATGCAAGGGAAGAAGTACAGTGTTTCAAGTATCCATGCAGCGGGTTTTTAATTCCACTTCCCCACCCCCCATAGCACAGCCTGCACCCTGGTGGAGCGATTTTTCTAGCTTTGGAATATTTAGAACGCGTTCTAATTTTTCTAGTCCGCCATTTTGTGCGGGAAAAAAAGCTGGAAGGAAACCATTCGAAGGTTCTCCATCGATAAGTAATTTGTGGTTGTAGCATTCCTTGATCTACTAGTCGACTTCTGTTCAGTTTTCTGCAGTTTTCCGAGAGAAAAATTAATCAGTTCTTCGTTCATTTTTAAACCTCCAACAAGTATGCCGCCGAAGGATATAGTGAATAGGTGGACAACAAGTGAAACTTCGCTTCTAAAACGTTGCTTCAAAATTCCACACTACTATAACCTGATCCAAAACTTGTAGTCAGTGAAAATCGCTGGCCGCCAGAATGCGCTCTTTTCGCAGTTTTCTGCGGTTATTCTTCTTCAACTTCGCCTAACTTATTCTAACTTCCTCTTCACGTTCCAGCGATTTTCCAGCGGAAAAAAAGCCAAAAAATCGCTCATGTGATATGGCCTTAAGGCGGTGTGGCTGGGATGTTTGTAGATTCACTACACTGCTATGTTCAGATCTTAGGTGTAAGGTTTTGATGACTTCAGGGTGGGACAATAGCTTAACAAAAGTTGAGTTTTGAAATCTGAATACATTTGGCTCCTTGGTAATGGTGGCTTAAAAGATGGAGGGAATAGGCTGTCAGGGCTGCCACCCTCGGTGTAGCATCCATGACCCCATATCCAGCCATTGATTGCATAGGCTGAAGAGCAATAGGTTCAGAAGTGAGGGCAGTTTCTCTGGAGAGATTATCCATTCATCAGTTACAGAAAACAGCTCGCATAGCCCTACAGGCTCATACAGGAGTGCTTGGACCCCCATTACTCTTTTGGTCCCCCCATTAAGGCCCTGTCAAGGAGTGGGGGAAACTAAGACAGGGATATTGTGGCAGGGCACAGGGATGTCTGCGCAGAGTTGTGTATAGGTATGTGTGTATGTTTGGGAGATTATGTAAAAGTCCCTAGTGTAGCTACGGCTACACCAGTTATGTAAAAATCTCAATCAAATATGAGACTGGTTTGTGATATTATATCTTTTGTATTTCGTTACAGGTAAAGCAGCAGGCAACCCAAAAAGAGATATTGTGTTGCGAGATTTGGGTGGTAAGTGATTTTAACAAACTATGTATTATTCGTATGTATTACTACCTATGTATTATTCGTACACACTATAGAAGAGAACATATATTTAATTAAATCTATATTTTTTAATGATTTTATATTTTCATCTATTTATTTTTTTAAATTTTGGTAAGTGAAAAGGGAAAACACTCCCAGTGTAATTATTTTAGTATTTAGATTTGACAAACGAAAGCGACACAAATTTCAACAACTTCCATGAAAATTTGGAATATTTCGCATACAGTGTCTTCAGCCCGAATCATATTTTTTTTATGTTTATAAAACTTACTTTTATGCTTATAAACTTGACCAATCGCTGTTCATCTTTTCCCAAAATAATCACCAAGTTTGTCAGGCGAGAACTGACAAGATCAAAACTGGCCAGTTCAAAAGATCATAACCAGAAATAATTTTTAAAAAGTAATGGGGGGGGGGGTGAACAAAAACATAATATCAGGGGCCATCAAAAATTTAGTTCTCATGAATCTCAATGGCATTTCAAAGATACAAAGAACACTTACTCAAATGTGACATTCGATCAAAAATACCTTTAAAATAAACTATAGTATTGTCAATTTTCAGCAAATGAAACGACAACTCATAAAGGAAACGTAACAACAAAACCAACAGGAAAAACAAAATCAACAGGAACAACAACAAAATCAACAGGAACAACAACATCAGACTCCACTGTCTCCACTGAAGCAACCAAACACTCTTCATCGCTCCGCCTCCATTCGATTTCTTGGTCTTCAGCAACTCTTTCCTTCACGTTCATTGGTATCATTCTGGTGGAAAATGCAACTTAACCCTAAATTAACACAAAAAATAAAACATTTTCGAACGAGCATTTTGATATAAGTATTTCGATATTTATGTCACCTGTATAACCTCATCCTTGAACATTTTATATTGTTGGCCCTTCTGTTACCCTGTTTATGTCAACAAGAATTGGACGGACCAATGAGCTGTATCAGAGATACTGCGTGTTCTTATCACAATATGGCACTGGATTGAGGATACGTCAAGGTGTATCTAAGCCGAACCAAACTTACTAGGTAGAGAGTTCCTAGTAGGTTTGGTTTGGCATAGATACATATTCTCAATCTGGCGCCGTATTGTTGTAAAGCCGCCAGACTTAGAAATGAGTGGTAAAACCGAGGTAAGCCTACTTTTCAGAAATGCCAATTGACCACGCTCACATCGAGCTGAAAATGATGGTAGTTCGCTGAAGTGGCGGTAGGTAGCGCTGAAACCCGACAATACTTTCTGTGGGGCTAGACTCTCCTGAGTTTACGATGATCGAATCAGACCATGAATACCCCTCAAGTACTCACAGTGTAGTCACACAAGACCCAGTGAAAATCCAAAACCAAATAAACACGTAACTTTCTCAATCCTATATTAATAGCCCAATGGGGTATTTCAGTCTATTTTCTTTATTTTTTTTCCAAAAGAGTAAGGCTCAGGAATAACGGTAATCGGGTCTGTTCGTCGAGAAAATGTTTTTAAAAAATCAGAGAAGCTTAGGAAAGTTGAAGATTTGAATGGTGTGACGTAGCTAGCCAATCGTGACGTAGATAGCCAACTGTCTTTGAAAAAGTATCCATGCACAGAAACCCCTCTTGGATACTACAACAATCTACTCACACACGCGCGCGGGGCAGTCCGCGGCGTAGTCCTTGCCTAGTGTGTGTGCATTTATAGCGGCCCGCCTTTTTCAAACGTGTGATCTCTTTAATTAATTTTTCTACCACATGTTATAGTATCATTGGGCTTAAAGTTGGAGTATATAGGTTTTCAAGGGTGCTGAATCCAAATTTGAGGTCAAAAACCTGAATTTCCGACCCACCGAAATACCCCATTTCTCTGACTTTTTTCACGATTTCTATTGGGATCTGAGGGGGAATAAAAAAAAATTTGTTAATCAAATAGATATATTGTACTACAATATTCTTAAAGTATAAAAGTGCAATATTACAAGGAATTATAGATCGTTACAATGCTATATTATTTGTGCACTCTGTAAGCTTTGAGCTGTTTAAAATATTTGATAAAAAATGTTCCAATTTTTGGAGAAATATTCAAATAGTTACACTAATACATTTTTCTTCGTAAGTCAATATGGTACAGATCAGTACATTTCAAGGACGGATTGGAATTGACACAGTCGTATAATTCAAGGACGGATTATCAGATCATAAGTAATGCACTAAAACAATGGAATGACAAATTACGAAAATTTGGAATAGAAATTGCTAAAACTGACGAATTTCTTGAATAAGTAACTGAATTTATCATGTTTTGGGCGGATACTCATTGCTATTTCAGTGGGGTAACGTCACCAGTCACGGACATGCTCAATACATCACTTTCAGGTTAAATCAATTTTCTGAGCCCTGTAATACATTTTGAATTTCCAATTATTTTTTTCTCGTGCAATTGCATCTCTTCTGCCTTAGCTGCTCCTGGAGCCTTTAAATTAGTTGGTTCTATATTTAATCACTCAATTATAAAAAAGAGGATCGACCCCCAAAAACAGACACAGGAAAATGTGATGATCTAAAAAGATGTACTGCTTATCCTAAGCAGCTATTTGCAGCATATTAGACTCAAAGTGGGTTCACAAGCGTCCGACTCTGCGTTCTGCTCGCTGATTGGCCAAGAACAGACGGAAAGAATCGGATAGAGGGGGGGAACTTTTGGGAGGGACTGTCCGCATCCGAAAAATAAGATATTTGACGGAAAGAGTCGGAGAGAGGGTGGTAAAAGTGGGTGGTGGGGGTCGCGATAACGCAATGATAAGCGCGTCTGAAAACAGACGCCTGTGAACACCCAAACGGAATGTCAGAAAGAAATGGAAAGAGTCGCTGAGTTGGAAAACGTCGCAGAGTCACTTGTGGTGAAACCCTTTCACGGATGACCTTGAAGGAAAGGAAGGACATGGTGAAGAAGGGTGACAGGCTGGCTTTTCGTTACAAGCCCTCAAGAAGTCACGACGCCCCTCGCCATCCTCCACCTTCACCATCATCCATCATGCCCTGGTGAGCGAATCTTTATTCAAATATATCCTTCTTATACCCGAGAATCTGTATTGTTATTACTTACTTCCCTACTCACGTCACACACCATACGAAATACCCGTCCAAACGAAACAGCACTCATTTCTGAGTACGGAACAAGGGTATAACACTGGTATTTCATGGATACTTCGTAGTTTCTGTCTTTGTATCCACACAATTATTGATAAGAAAAGCATGGAAAAAGGTGATATTTATTTAATGAATCAGAAGAAGATTTCAGCGATTCAGGCTTCAGCCATTAGTTTTGGTTGTGTTGTTTTTTTGTAGAAACTCGATGTAGTTAATTTGAGTTTTGGTTCTAAAGTATTGATTCATTAGAGAGTTCCTAAACTGCATCTTGCTTAACGGCGAACGTTACAGGCATCGCCGTTATGGATCTGTCTTGGGCGAGTCAAATCGGATGCTAACCCTTGATGAACGTTAGCGAAAATAACGGCGATGTTGAACAATTTTACGGCGATGACAAAAGTGACGCGAAAGTTAAAGAGACAGGAATTTCTGGCTTCGCCGTTAGATCCTCAGTTCTCTACTGTTGACTGCCTTCGTTTTTCAAGTTCGTTGTTCGCTATTTCAAGTACATCTTGTCAAGGTGTTTGTTCGCGATGGATCATTTTATGAATTTGTACGTTGCGGGTCTACTTTCCGCTGAAGATATGATCACCGTGCTGGAGACGAACGTCGAAAACGTTCCACGAAGACGGCGGCTCTCGGAGTACGGGCGTTTCTCACTGCCAAGTCTATCTTACTACAAGGTAAGGAATCGTATTGTTATTTACTGTGATAGGTACTCACACATAGCCTACCGACTTATTGGTATTTTCAACTACTTTGAGTGAGAAGAGAATAGCAAAATCCCTAATTCTGTGCGGTATAAATTTTGTTCCAGATTCCGGGAAACGAGTACCTACCTACTAACGAACATTTCGGAGTTCCCGATGTCTTTTCAGAACAAAATATATTTATTTCACTCAACCCAATATATCTTCAAAATTGATGAATCGCTATTTTACTCATGTAAAGTTTCATGTACCTAACTTAAAAGACTGAATGAACATTATAATATTATTGTATTCAATAAAACGTAAGATTTAATATAACCTAAGTTATTTCTACCTTCACATTCATATTTCAATATCAAGTCAATTTCATGTTACAATTTTCATCTATCTCGTCATACGTCATGTGACTATGTCGATTACGGATATTAAAAGAATCATAAATTCGTGGTAAATAGTTTTTCAGGTAAAAGAAGGTAAGTTGGTATAAAATACGACTATCAGCGTGATTATTTGAACAAAAATTATCAATTTTAGGGTTTTTCTTAATTTTTGGAAGTTTTTATGCAGATAGGTACACATTTTATAGAATAATTAAAAATTAACTACCTATTTTTTAACTCAACTATTTTAATTTTAAGGTAGGTACCTAACAATTTCCGAAAATGACGATATAAGTATTTTTTATTGTTTTAATCTCACTTACTGTCACATGGACATCATCATTCAATATTGATATAAAAAATTCTGTTGATAATTTGCTGGGTTGTCAAAAACTCAATTCCATTGGAAATACTTTCTAGACTAGGTTTAATAAAGTGCTACGTAGTTATATTAATTAATATTAATAATAATATCAATTAATATAATTAGTTAATAAAAAATCAGTTCGAAAAATAATAAAACGTCAAAAAACCACTCATTATGACGATCGGATATTATTTTTTAAATATTTACCAGAAATTATATACGTATGTATCAATTTTATCCTCACAATCATTTAATTAACAAAACTAATAACCCATAATACGGAAAAAATGCACAGCTACTCGGAAACTGAAATATGACTTCGGATAGGTTAGAAAATAAAGAGCGTTTTAAGCTCCTTTTTTCATAAAGACAAGCTACCAAGGTACGTTTAATTTCACACCTAACTCCCCACTGACATGCATCATCAGATTCTGTTAGCAGAGTACAAAAATATCTAAAATTTACTTGTAATTTTACTAACACTGAAAGTTGTCGTTGTTCCTCGCTTTGATCTGCCTTACAATCGTGAACATGAGGTGAGGTTTGTTTTGAAATTGATGTTGGTGGTTGCAAAACTGTTATCCGCATGTCAGGTTCACTCTGCTCTAACGGCGGCCGTTAGTCACATCGACGTTAGCAAGATCGCCGTAAGTTAGCGGCCAGAACGTTCGCCGTTATGTGCTCGGACGTTATTTGATCGCCGTAATTTTCTGCGCATGCGCAGAAGGTGATCTACGATCGCCGTTAGCTTCGCCGTTATGCCAAAATCGTCTTTAGGAACTCTCTGTTATCTTTAATTCTGCATCAACCAAATCATTCTGTTACATTGAAACGAAAAACATGATGGATAAAATCCGATCTAAATTAGGATGAATCACTATTATTATAAAATATGCTTATAAGTATTCAGTTGGAAAGTATTCATGAAATGGAATGGTATTGTTGTTGTAAAAACTGTAGTTTGTACGTGTATGTGGATGAAAAAGAGGCAAGCGTGAAGTTGGATTCACATGGGACTGGAAGGTTGGAAAGACGAGAAACTCTGTGGAGGGGGTAGGCGGAAGGTTCACATGGATGGAATGATAACCTTCCTCCTGGTGCAACCTCCAATAGTGGTTATCAGCGCAGAAAGCTGAAGATGGACGATGGTAAACAAATTTCTTCCGCTGACGGACTATCCACTGTTCCGTCAAGATGGCGGCCACCATTCTCCACTACGGAAAATCAGCCTATCAGATAGCGTTATTTCTTTCCATTGTTCCTACCTTTCCGTCCCATGTGAATCCAGCTTGAGGGCGCCTGTGGTTGGAATATAGCTTAGGAGCAGGACAGCCTTTCCTCAAAAGATGATTAGCAAAGCAAAAGGTTAAAATATCTTGTGGCTCATGAAATTCGCTGTGATGTCACTAGATGGCTACACTGTACTCATGGACCACAGCAACATCAGTTTTACCCTCCAACAGATCTTATTATAGTTGTCCAAACTCATCACTGTTACTAGATCTTGTCTGTCACTGGTGACATTACCCCAGGCTCTCTTACTACCATAAAATTCATTTTGAGAGACTAAAATGTAGGTACCTTTACTATTAGGAAACCTTGCATTTAGGCAAGTTGGCCCCATTGTACTTTCAATGTGACAAGAGCCCTTCTTATCACTACAAATAAACGTCGTTGGGCAAGTTTTGGTGTCACAGAAATATGACGGTGGGAAAAACAGCACCAAAACACTCAATAACAAAGAGATTCAAGATTTTCCGAGAGAGAACGTTAAATTAAGAATAATCACCTCTGCAAGTCTTATAAAAAATTCAAGTTTTGATGACATGTCAGTATAATCTCTCCTACACCATGTTAGTATAATCGTATTTTACTCTTAAGCTACTCAACTATGGTCATTAAGGCCTAAAGCTTGACTTATAAAATAATCAGTGCACATTGAAATACAAGAGAGAACATTAAAAAATTGGAAAACATTTCATAATCGCACTTTCAGCCATTGAGATTCCTAACACTTTCAATGCGGATGATGTAATGTTACATCATGCAGAACTTCCCCAGTCACGGATGATGTCATATTACATCATGGAGTCTCAGACCAGTTGACAACCTTTAAATTCCCACTAGCAAAGTACTGTTCGCTGATAGAAAGAATGCGGCTGGTCAATTTCCCGAAGGGTATACTGTTAGCAGATTGAAAGAATGCGGCTGACCTATATCCTGAAGGGTATACCTGCTAACATAGACGACTACCTGTTCCAAAATCTTAAGTAGCCTGGTGAGTCGGGCTGGGGGAAGGGCCGAGCCTCTGTCTCTCACCCCTTTGTAATCCGGGCATAGAGCAACTTGAGTCATAATGAGGTTGATAATTCGGTAGATGATTGATAATGATAGTGGATAATTGATTGAATTTGATGCCCGTTCCAACAATGTCCTTATTTTTACGGTAAATTAAGATAGTTATGGTAATTTTAGTGACAGGGTAAAAAAAAACTTGGAAAAACAAATACTTAGTGCTAAGACATCTTCACACTAAAATTAGTTGTACATCCGATTTTTGAAGTTTGGTCCATCTCAATAGTAAACACCCTGTATTTTACGTCAGACATGAAAGCCCTGGCAGACCGCAAGCAGTCTGTAACAAATAAACCCTTTCACTTCATCATCGGTGGGTAGTCAACAACCCTCGGTCGCATTTTTCCTGGCTTGAGAGTCAGGTAGAAGAAGGATGATGTTTTTGGGACTGTAATACTCATGGACACCTTACCAAGCCTGTTCTTCATTATTCATTCTTTCAACCTGCAAATAGTACCTGCTAACATAGACGACTACCTGTTCCAAAATCTTAGGTAACCTGTTGAGTCAGGCTGGGGAAAGGAAAGAGCCTCAGTAATCGTAATCTAGGCATCGAGCATCTCGAGTTGCTCAATCCTTTCACTTCATCATCGGTCGGTAGTCAACAACCCTCGGTCTCATTTTTCCTGGCTTGAATGGCAGGTAGAAGGACTATGTTTTTGGGATTGTAACACACATGGACACCTCACCAAACCATCCGCATTCTTTTAATCTGCAAACAGTACAGTGCCATCTATGATTCTCCTGAAGATGAATTTCTCTCCATTAGTTACCAACTTACACCACAGAAGGCGCCTTTTTCACTTCAACCATTCATTAGTGGATATATCCCCAGTTCTGGCTAACAAGCCCGATTACACCAAGTGGCCTGATCTGCTTGGGGGGCAAGTGATATTTACTTCCATGGAGGGTCCAGTGACCGGGGATAGTCCCAGTTTCGGGGCCCGCATTGAAGGTGCTAAACAGTTTGGTACACTACCAACCTCTTTTATTGAGCAATTAGTGACCATGAGTAATTCTGGTGAATTCTATTCAATTGTGCTCTACAAATGAAGTTCACTTCAGGCACAACTAATGTTCTGAAGAAGAAATAACTCCGAGTGAATTTGTATTCAAAACTCAGGAAATTATTGCACTTTACTGCTGGAGAATTTGTAAGTTATCAAGAAATGTAGGCATTAGTTTTCCGATAAAATTTCTTCCAGTACTTGTGAAGTTTACACGTTTGAGTTTTCAAATATTTGAACCGTTCGGACTCCTTCAAACGAGCAAATTAGGAAAAATATACTGTGAAATACGAGTATTTCATGAACTTAGTTTAGTTAACTAATACAAAAGAAGTACCTACATATATTTCTATACCTTGGCAAATAATTATAATGTAGAAGTACCACCTATTTGGGCCAGTTTCACCAACGCGGGTGATCGGTGGAGAGACCAGATTCAGACGACTCATCGTCATCTCGGTAAGTATACCTATCCATCTTACAAACTACATCAAATATAAAAGTTGCATGAGATAATGATTTCAACTCGAAAGTTCCTAGGAGGGGAATTCAGAGGCATTCTGTTCAACAAAAATTGCACGGAAGGAGTGTACTCAGAAGGAAAACTATACGAGCAGAGAGGCGCACTTTTGTGGAGCTTTGATGCTGCAACTGATTTTAAAAAATTATGTAAGCTAATTTAAATGACCCCAAAGATGACTTGTAATGCAAATTTGCAAACATTCAGGCGTATGATACTCTTTGCTCGTAAGCCTGGTCTGACCAGTCAGGTTTTTCAGGGAGCGTCGTGTGACGCAGCTTGCACCAACGGCTGCCGTAACGAAGCATCAGCATAATGACGACTGCTATGAACAGAGCCAAGCCTACCAGAGGAGGCCAGAATACGTGAACTCCCATTTTATAGGTCTTGGAGCTTATAAGGAAGTCAGAACAATAATTTGGAGGTATAAAAGTGGTTTTACCAAAGATGTCTTCAAAGATCGCTTTCACGTTTGTGAAGTTCTATATACTGGGAGTCGGGGTGTTCTGGGATTTCGGAGGTCTCGTAGACGACCCTGGTGGAGGCGTGGTTAGCGGCTACGGCCTCAAGTTCAGTCAAATCCAGGGGAGGCTGCTTGTAAGGAGTTTGCGTCCAAATGGGAAGAATCCACCTGTTGCCAGTGTTGGGGTCTTGCCAGTAGTACTTGTGTTTGGAGCACCAGCAAAAGAAAACGTTGAGGAGGATGAGCGCGAAGCCGATGAGAGTGCAAATGGTTATGGTGACGTAAAACGGGGTAAAATCACCTTTCTCGAGATGAGATCTGGACAGAGGGTTTTTCAGGTACGCGTTGCGGTCATTGTCGTAAGAGCCGAAGGTTTGGAACGCGTCGGGCTTCTCAGTCGAGGAACTGGTTGTAAAAGAGTCCATCACTTCTCATTTGAACGATTCTTCTCATAGGAACTAAACAACGCCCAACATACTTCGGTAAACAAAATGGGTGAAGGTGTGGCACAAGCACTAAACAACCAATCGAAAGTAAAGGCAATTGACGGAAATAGACGCTAAATGGGTTGAAGGGGAAGTGCGGGGGATGGGCGTAGCGGACGCAGCATTCCAGGGAACAGTGTTGTTCAAACACTGCAGCCACATCGAGAATTTTAAGAAAACAGTAGGATAGTTATTCCAAGGGCTTAGAATAAAAAATTAGTTATTCTAAGAATACTAAAATAAGAAAAATATACCAAGTCTAGTCGGATTCAAGTTAACAGACGTTTCTGAAATTTTCTCTAAGTACAAATACAGTTATGACGTCACCACTAAAGAAAGAAGAAGCCGGAGTCAACTTCCCTTCCATCTAGCGACAAATATTTTCGCCTTTCGTCTGTTTTTAATTTAATTTAAGTCTGAATCTTATCATAGTTTAAACTAGTTATCTGTGAATATCTTTGATCAGTAGAGGAGAGTTACCTAGAAGACTGTTCTAGGGATCTCACGACGAACGCATGGATACTATACAGCCCTTGTCTAAACCATCTGCTATTCTTCAACTTATATATCGGAATGAAGCACCAGTTTCCTTGAGTGTAGTGTTTTCTTGGTTATTCACCAAAATATACGAGAAATCCAAAGCCTTAGGTTATCCTTGAATATTACGCGAACGATTGAAGAGTACTATAATTATCTTCTACGCAACTAGCTACTGGATGATTGGCATGACAAAAATGGCGTTGATTCCTTGCCAAAAATAAACATTGTGGATATTATAAATTAAATCTCCATCATTGTTTTCATCATGTGTTTCACGGAAATTCAGATGCAGGACATCGAATGAAACACATCGATATACAACAATCGAACGATTATTTTATTAGGTCAAGAAAACTTTTCAAGGATCTGGTAATCCTGCCAAGTTCCTACCCAGAAAATTTTGTGCAAACAACAATTTATTTTCACTCATTCCATTAGTTATTCAAAAAGTAAATTAATCGCTCACGAAAACTTGAATTTTATATTAAACCTCAAGCTCACATGCAGACAGATTCGGATTATTCGGATACCATCATATTAATAGATGTAACGTTACCGTAAAGATTCATTCGTTTCTTGCTTAAATACGCTCAAAAATTACTTGGGTATGTATTTAAATTCAATGATTATTATTAGTTAATCAATGGTGTTAAAACAACTGAGCTTGAAGTTTGAACGATTTTAATCAAGTTGATCATATCATCTATTAAATTATTACAAATAAAAATTGTCGTCCATAAATAAATTGAATGATCGTTGTTCTGGGTACTGAGACATCGATGATGAATAAAATCGAACATCGATGCAAAAACATCGATTTGTGAGACACATCGCAATCGCCACAGAGTCAAGTTAGCTCGAACTTTTCTGTTCTATTTGATTGTGAACTGCGAAGTTTATTTTAAATTCTCGCTAATATCTTCAACAACATTTGAAAAACTAATCCAGAAGTCAAGTAAGTGAACAATATAGATCTTGATCATTCAAATGCGTTTAAGTTCTGTAGTACTTCTGTCATTTGATAGTGACAGGATTGTTCGGAAGTGTCTTATGTACCCGTTGAACTACTTGGTTCTAATGTGAAAGAATCAGTAATGATTTGAAAGGTAGAATAATACATAGCGATGTCAGACGTGACTGCGATAAGAAATCTACCTAGAGCTAGATTGTGTTTTTCGATGCAGTCTTGTGACAGACGTATGGTTGAGCTTATCTTCTACTGCAACAGCACATCTGTTAACGGACCATGTAAATTAAATTCCGTTTAATCACAATACACTCACACGTACTTACTAGTCTCATCAAGTAAGGACGTAAGTACCACATCTGACGATATCTACCAAGTTTGTATTTGTAATCCGCCAAAGTTCGAGAATAAGCCATAAACTGCACTAAGTGTCTTATTAATATCGTGTCAATGATATAACTATTTGAATAGATCTTGCTTTGTTATTGCAACTTGGAACAAGTTATTAAAAACCGTGGGTGGATTTCAGGTTAGGTCATTGCGAGTCATTGCATCATCCGACCTAATTGGTTGGATTGTTAAAGTTGCCTAATATTCGGACCTACTTACTGTCCGTCCTTGGATGTTTCTCAGTAGCCTATTGATTTATCCAAATCGTCAGCCGACCAACTATCGCCTCACTTGACTGACTACTTTCAGAAACCTTTGTCATCTCACTTTAGTGAGAACTTCATAGGCATGATGGCGTTGTACCTATTAGAGAGCTAGAGCGACACTGATTCCATAGAGCATTGTCAGCAACATCTACACAATGAGCCCTGAGAAAGCTAGAGTTGCCTCGCCTCACTTGACTGCCTACTTTCAGAAACCTTAGTCATCTCACTTTAGTGAGAACTTCATAGGTATGATGGCGTTGTACCTATTAGAGAGCTAGAGCGACACTGATTCCATAGAGCAGTGTCAGCAATATCTACACAATGAGCCCTTAGAAAGCTAGAGTTGCCTCGCCTCACTTGACTGCCTACTTTCAGAAACCTGATTCCATAGAGCAGTGTCAGCAATATCTACACAATGAGCCCTTAGAAAGCTAGAGTTGCCACGCCTCACTTGACTGCCTACTTTCAGAAACCTGATTCCATAGAGTAGTGTCAGCAATATCTACACAATGAGCCCTGAGAAAGCTAGAGTTGCCTCACTTGACTGCCTACTTTCAGAAACCTGATTCCATAGAGCAGTGTCAGCAATATCTACACAATGAGCCCTTAGAAAGCTAGAGTTGCCTCACTAGAGTTGCCTCGCCTCACTTGACTGCCTACTTTCAGAAACCTGATTCCATAGAGCAGTGTCAGCAATATCTACACAATGAGCCCTGAGAAAGCTAGAGTTGCCTCACTAGAGTTGCCTCGCCTCACTTGACTGCCTACTTTCAGAAACCTGATTCCATAGAGCAGTGTCAGCAATATCTACACAATGAGCCCTGAGAAAGCTAGAGTTGCCTCACTAGAGTTGCCTCGCCTCACTTGACTGCCTACTTTCAGAAACCTGATTCCATAGAGCAGTGTCAGCAATATCTACACAATGAGCCCTGAGAAAGCTAGAGTTGCCTCACCAGAGTTGCCTCGCCTCACTTGACTGCCCACTTTCAGTAAACTTTTGTCATCTCACTTTAGTGAGAACTTCATAGGTATGATGTCATTGTACCTGTTAGAGAGCTAGAGCGACACTGATTCCATAGAGCAGTGTCAGCAATATCTACACAATGAGCCCTGAGAAAGCTAGAGTTGCCTCGCCTCACTTGACTGCCTACTTTCAGAAACCTTAGTCATCTCACTTTAGTGAGAACTTCATAGGTATGATGGCGTTGTACCTATTAGAGAGCTAGAGCGACACTGATTCCATAGAGCATTGTCAGCAATATCTACACAATGAGCCCTGAGAAAGCTAGAGTTGCCTCGCCTCAGTTGACTGCCTACTTTCAGGAACCTTAGTCATCTCACTTTAGTGAGAACTTCATAGGTGTGATGGCGTTGTACCTATTAGAGAGCTAGAGCGACACTGATTCCATAGAGCATTGTCAGCAATATCTACACAATGAGCCCTGAGAAAGCTAGAGTTGCCTCGCCTCACTTGACTGCCTACTTTCAGAAACCTTAGTCATCTCACTTTAGTGAGAACTTCATAGGTATGATGGCGTTGTACCTATTAGAGAGCTAGAGCGACACTGATTCCATAGAGCATTGTCAGCAATATCTACACAATGAGCCCTGAGAAAGCTAGAGTTGCCTCGCCTCAGTTGACTGCCTACTTTCAGGAACCTTAGTCATCTCACTTTAGTGAGAACTTCATAGGTGTGATGGCGTTGTACCTATTAGAGAGCTAGAGCGACACTGATTCCATAGAGCATTGTCAGCAATATCTACACAATGAGCCCTGAGAAAGCTAGAGTTGCCTCGCCTCAGTTGACTGCCTACTTTCAGGAACCTTAGTCATCTCACTTTAGTGAGAACTTCATAGGTATGATGGCGTTGTACCTATTAGAGAGCTAGAGCGACACTGATTCCATAGAGCAGTGTCAGCAATATCTACACAATGAGCCCTGAGAAAGCTAGAGTTGCCTCACTAGAGTTGCCTCGCCTCACTTGACTGCCTACTTTCAGAAACCTGATTCCATAGAGCAGTGTCAGCAATATCTACACAATGAGCCCTGAGAAAGCTAGAGTTGCCTCACCAGAGTTGCCTCGCCTCACTTGACTGCCCACTTTCAGTAAACTTTTGTCATCTCACTTTAGTGAGAACTTCATAGGTATGATGGCATTGTACCTGTTAGAGAGCTAGAGCGACACTGATTCCATAGAGCAGTGTCAGCAATATCTACACAATGAGCCCTGAGAAAGCTAGAGTTGCCTCGCCTCAGTTGACTGCCTACTTTCAGGAACCTTAGTCATCTCACTTTAGTGAGAACTTCATAGGTGTGATGGCGTTGTACCTATTAGAGAGCTAGAGCAACACTGATTCCATAGAGCATTGTCAGCAATATCTACACAATGAGCCCTGAGAAAGCTAGAGTTGCCTCGCCTCACTTGACTGCCTACTTTCAGAAACCTTAGTCATCTCACTTTAGTGAGAACTTCATAGGTATGATGGCGTTGTACCTATTAGAGAGCTAGAGCGACACTGATTCCATAGAGCAGTGTCAGCAATATCTACACAATGAGCCCTGAGAAAGCTAGAGTTGCCTCACTAGAGTTGCCTCGCCTCACTTGACTGCCTACTTTCAGGAACCTTTGTCATCTCACTTTGGTGAGAACTTCATAGGTATGATGGCGTTGTACCTATTAGAGAGCTAGAGCGACACTGATTCCATAGAGCAGTGTCAGCAATATCTACACAATGAGCCCTGAGAAAGCTAGAGTTGCCTCACTAGAGTTGCCTCGCCTCACTTGACTGCCTACTTTCAGGAACCTTTGTCATCTCACTTTGGTGAGAACTTCATAGGTATGATGGCGTGTACCTATTAGAGAGCTAGAGCGACACTGATTCCATAGAGCATTGTCAGCAATATCCACACAATGAGCCCTGAGAAAGCTGGAGTTGCCGAGACTGCTCTCCCTGAGCGGATTGTGAATGGAGACAGTCTACACGACGTTCCTTTCATGTAATTGCTCGAGATTCGTACACACTCATCAAATACTGATTGTTGAATGTCCGCACTTCCCTTCTCATGCTCTACCGAAATAAGTCTCCTGTGTAGACCTACCTACGCCTGTGTAGAGAAGAGAGGACACTGTCGCCCTTGACAGGGATAGTGAATGGAAAAGGCTCACTTAGTTTACTGTATGAAGGTGTCTTGTAGTATACCGCCGTGCTAAGCCAAAATCTGACGGGCCCCGTTAGGAGGAGACTAGCACGGGCAACAGAGGATGTTACCCAGTTGAAGGAGGAAGCCCGTTAACTTTGGACAGGGGGCGGAAGGGAGGCGCTCGTGACGGTGGGCCTCTAGGAACGGGTGACTGTCTGGAGGAACCCTTTCATCGTCGCCCGCTGTTGTCGGGAGGCAAATTCTTCATCACCCGCGAACTCCGAACTTTATGAAGAGGTTCCAAGGGCCTGTTAGTGGTTGCCAAAAACTCTCTATTGAGTTATGGTACCCGAGGGTTTTGGGGGTCGATTTCTATCGATTTTTGGAGTTTTAGAGTCGTATCTCTGCTAGGAATGCCTGAAACAAGCCTCCCAATTTTCGCGTTAAAGCTTGTTAACTTGATTCTGCTAAGAAACTAGTCGTATCAGAGCGATTCAGAAGAAGAAAACTCTTGACACTGATACGGGATTTTGCCTTAGCGTTTCGACGATAAGACTTCTTGCATTCTGAATCGGCATGTTATGCTTTTTGCCTCTGAAAACTCAGCATTTAGTGGTGGCTTTAGTAACCTCCCCTAAGGATATTGATAAAAGGATAAAGACGGAAAGAAATATCACATTCTGATTGGCTGATTTTCCCCGGTTGAGAATGGTGGCCGCCATCTTGACGGAACTCGCCAGCGGACGCAATTTTTATAAGCGCAGTGGTCAGGAATGATAACCACGAGTGGAGGTTGCACTTAGGGTGGCCAACTGTCGATAGTGGCCAACAATCAATTGTTTTGATACGATCTACGCATTGAGGAGTTGAGATAATGTATTCCCAGAATGATTGCAGAATCCCAACTTTGAATTTTCTAGAAACATTGTTCAGCTGGCATTCGTAAAAATAAATGAGCATGTGGGCAAATTGAAAATTCCAAGAGTAATATTACTCCTTTTTTGAAAAAAAAAACCATCGAAACTATCGATTGTTGGAAAAAACAATCGACAGTCGGGCACCCCGAGGTTCCATGCTCGGGCTTCATTTGTTCGTTGTGCTGTCCCTTTCTTGCTCGTTTTATTTCTTCTTCAAGAGGAATTGAACGTCAAATTCAAAACACAGTCAACAGAGGTTACAGATCAGAGAGAAGTTATCATTTCAGAGGCTTCCAGGAGGAAGGTTATCATTCCGTCCTTTCAGTTGACTCATGAAGAAGGGAGGTCTCAGCCAAGGTTGTTCATGGACAACCAAAGTGCCATCAGGCTTGTTAAAAATCCCGAATTCCACAAGAAAACAAAGCACGTGGATGTAAGGTACCATTTTATACGCCAGCATTATCAAGAGAAAGCGTTCGACTTGGAATATGTGCCTACAACGGACCAGCTGGCCGACATCTTTACAAAACCTCTTGGAAAGCATAAGTTTCGTCGATTTCGAGGGCAGCTTGGAGTTTCAGACCAGTCGCAATAAGTGGGGGTATCGAAGAAATATTGCTCTGGTTTTATTCATAAAACCCCAGGTGTTTTTAATCATCACGTGATCAAGTGCCCCGAAAAAAGTTTTTCTTATTGTCTTGTCAAATCTTTATGTGTGTCAATACAAGTATTTTGTGCCGTTTCAATATCGTTCATTATTACGTGAAATCTTACTCTGCTAACCTCAATTCTTTCCGTCCATCATCCATGTGAACCTTCCGCCGACTCCGGCTCCCCCCTCCACTGGTTTTCTCGTCTTTCCGTCTTTTCCGTTTCCGCCCTCTTCCGTCCCATGTGGATCCAGCTTCATGGTTGCGTATTCAAAACATAAAAGTCGTAATTTCAGGTTTACGAGAGAGTAAACTCGTATCAATCATAGATACCCACGACTTTTAGTGGTAGCAAAATCGAGGTCCGACTTCAAGGCTTCGTGTATCTGGCTTAATTGTAAGTAAGGTAGGACTGGATTAATGTTAAACAGTTTTTTGACAATTTACACTCGAAAATGTTCACTTTTGACTCCAGAAATCGATTAGACTACTAATTTCCTTCAAGAAAAACGTTTACTTGTCGTAAAAGGAGGAAAAATAATCCCGTGAAAGAGTTATTTCTCCACGAAACTTATTAAGTTATTGAGTTTCCCGAAAGTTGGGTGAAGTCAAAATACGACTTTCTGGCTTAGCACGGCTTGGTCCCTAATGGGATAATGACGATATTCAGAATCGCCACATCACTCTATGCCAATGCAATCCACGGTTCAGTATAAATGCATATTTGGATGTTGCGTCGTATTGTATATCAAGATCAGACCTATTCACATTCAAACAATACCTAGCTAACGAAGTCATTGTTTATTTGTTGCAGAACACAGGATGGGGAAAGGCAAAGGTAAAACAAATTAATCTATGAAGAATCATGAATATAATATATTATATTATAATAAAAGTTATATTATAACTTTTATTTATTTGATTGCTACATAATATGTAGATTAGACAAGATATTAAGGGAGGAATTCATAGTCATTACTTAATCTGAGTGCACCCTCAAATGCATCGATAATCTAAGGGATGTCTAAGGGCGCCCTCAACGGTATTCATAAACCAAACTCAGCGTTGAGTTGAGGCCCACACCCGACTCAATGGTGCAAAATCCTGAGTGCTGGCCGGAGGTACCTTAAATGCCCCTCAGCCACAGTTATCATCAGATTTTCCTACTGAAAATAGTGTACAGCAAGTCAACTACCTATCTATTTTGTGTGTCTAATAAAAATAAGGCGATTAGACAAGTATTTCCGTCAAAAATATCCAATGAACATCATCGCAAACTTCAATTTCCGTGTAACGTTCTTTTAGATTAGATTAGATAATATCTAATCTTGGCTGGTCCAAGTTGATATGTCAGTTTTACCGATTTTCAGATTCTTTGCTGTATACGTCGATTCTAGCAAGCTTTTTGGACTTACCTCATTATGCCAGTTATTGTTTTTTGTATTTCACGCCGTTTCTACCATATCATAATTTGCTAGACCAAGAAGCTCGCTAGAATCGACTTATACAGCAAAAAATCTGAAAATCGGTAAAAACTGACTGATCAACTTTAGGCCTAGATGATATCTATTTAGATAATATTATTATCTATTATATATAATATTATCTAATTAGATAATATTATTATCTAATGGCCTAGTGTGCCTGATTTTTTTTTAAATTTTTAATCGAAAGTAAACCTCATCCTGCGAATTTTGACACCAGCCTTCTCTGATTTTTCAAAGTTTGAATGTTTTATGACGTCACGAACCCCTCCCGCCTGGGCGGGACCCCTCAGCCAACTGTGACGTCATAAACATTCGAAACTTTGGAAAATCATATATCTTCTCACGCTAGAAGGTCGCGGTTGGTGTCAAAATTCTCAGGATGAGGTCTAGTTTACATTAAAAATAACAATAAACAGTTTTTCTGACCCAAGCGCACACCCCATTGCTTGTATGTCAGAAATGTGTTTAAAAAATCATCTATGAAGGTGAACTAATTGATTCGGTGGTGGAGTTTAGGGAAGTCCTGCTGCTTCACGACCATCATTCATCAATTCAGATCACTGGGCTGAATCAAGAAATTCATCCCATGAATCGTTTAACAATTGTGTGGCCGTCCACATTAAGGGGAGTAGTCCGCTTTTAGCGCCCCACGGGCGCCTTCCTTTGGTTTTTATTTTTTTCACAATTCCCAAAATTACGTACTAAATTATTTAAAATTTTGAGGGAACGTTCTTCACACCTGTCTGCTGTAAATTTTGCACAAGCCGGTCGAATAAAAAAATTGGCAGGCTATTTTTTAATGTAGGAAAATGTGTCATTTTCATGTTCCTTTTTCTGACTAACCATCAGGCCGGTCTAATCTGAATTTTCACACGCTCCCCTTCCATATATGAACTGAAATTACTGCCAAGGGTTTTGAGTAAAAACAGTTTTTTGATTTTTTAACCCAACTAAACAAAACTTAAAAAAAAAAGCGGCCTTCCAATCTAAGCGTGTTTTTTGGGACACCAAAATCCGTATCCACGAAATGAGAGTTACAAACAAAATTTCGTGGATACGGATTTTGGTGTCCCAAAAAACATGCTTAGATTGGAAGGCCACTTTTTCTCGGTAACTTTCTCTCACATTGTGAGTATCTACTTAGAACGAAATTGGCCGAGTAGTTACCAAGAAAAAAGAACATTTGTTCGCCGAAAAGTGACTTTTCAGGAAAACTGTTTTTCTGACAGCAGGTGCCAATAGGTTGTGCTCCTGCATACTTTTTCTTATCGTGATTTTGTGTATCTGGCTGACAAAACCACATCACATTGTGGAAGTATTTCTTTTAGTTCCATGTTCAAGGTGGGTTCACAAGCGTCCGACTTTGCGACTTTTTCCGACTCTTTCCGAGATTCCGGTTGGGTGTTCACAGGTGTCTGGTTTCTGGTTCCCTATGGCGGGAAAACCGACCCCCACCTCCCTCCTCACACCACCCACTTTTACCACCGACTCTTTCCGACCGAGTATCTAATTTTTTGGATTTGGACATTCCCTCCCAAAAGTGCCTCTCCGACAAGATTACCACCCTCTCTCCGATTTTCTCCGACTCTTTCTGGCCAATCAGCAGGCAGAAAAGCAAGTCAGAATCGCAGAGAGGGACGCTTGTGAACCCTGCTTCAGTGCCTATACTTCATAGTATCCATGGTTCCATGTACTTCATGAAGGTTATCAATAATCAGATTTTGTTAACTACTTTTCGATATGTTTCTGTTACCCTACTCAAGATTTTCAAAAAATTGTATCTTATCAACCAGTCATCCAATTTTAATTTTATTTTTACCTATTTGAACCGAAATTTATGTAGTTTTATTAAAAAATAAGAATGAAAAATCGATTTTTTAAAACTTTTTAGACTACTCCCAAAAAACGCTGCAAATCATTGCTCAAAGGTTTATTATTTTCTGTATAGATCACCCTTCTGTACAGATCACTGGTTCTCCATCAATAGCACCTACCACCATCTGTATTCTCCCTTGACCTTCCCTCTCAAATTTCAGCTTCCTGCGTTCAATAGGATTGAAAATGACTTCGGAGCTCACTCAGCTGATCAGTGATCTGAAGAGTGAAGAAGATCTCCTCGAATGCTGAAGACGCCTGGAAGAGCACTTCCATTCAATAGGATTGAAAATGGCTTCGGAGCTCACTCAGCTGATCAGTGATCTGAAGAGTGAAGAAGCCTTTGAGCAATGATTTGCAGCGTTTTTTACCCACCAACATTTTTTTTACCTACCAACTTTTTTTTACCTACCAGCTAGGTACTACCTACCACACCATACTGGCTTCACACCTTCACAATCAAGTTTATTAGAAAGAACTAAACGCTTCACACTCGATTGGAAAAATAGAAAGCTTCATTCGCATTTTAGTCCGATAAAATTTGAATGGAGATTAGACCTCTTTTGCGATTCACACTCATGATTCTGTTTTATCGAAGGAAAACCTTCAAGTACTCGTAGGGACCGAACGGTTTGTCCTACAGAGCTCCGGGTGGTCTCAAAAATTTTGGTTTATTATTTTCAATAATAAGCCTTTGGAATCGAGCAAGAAAAAAAAATTTTAACCCCCCCTCAAAATTTGATGTTTTACGTTTCAAGGTACGTAGAATAAGAAAATCGAATAAAAAAATTTCCGTCCGTCCGCCGTACGCCGTACGCCGTACGCGGCACTTTTCTTAGTTACCATGGACCGATTTCGATGAAATTTGGTATACGGGCTCCATTTGGGGTCTAGTTGTGCCGCGAAGCTTTTGGTTGATGTAGGTCACTTCTAAGGGGTGAAAATTAAGGGTTGAAATTTTCAAGAGTGCCCTAGCTCGAAAACTCTCGAAATAAAGGTATCGTTTTTTCACTAACTTTAAATAGTACTGAATTTTTAAAAATTTTTGAGACCACCCGGAGCTCTGTAGGGTAAACCGTTCGCTCCCTACGAGTACTTGAAGGTTTTCCTTCGATAAAACAGAATCATGAGTGTGAATCGCAAAAGAGGTCTAATCTCCGTTGAAATTTTTTCTGACTGAAATGCGATCGCTGTTCATTTCTTCGATTGATACAGTTTTGCCTTCTGCGTAACCAGTAATCAAATTTCCATAATCAAAAGTCAGTGGAGAATACTGAAGGCGCCTGAGTGGTCACTGATCAGCTGAGTGAGCTCCAAGGCCATTTCCTCTCCTGTTGAACGCAGGAACCTGAAATTTGAGAGGCAGGGTCAAAGGAGAATGCTGAAGGCGCATGAGTGGTCACTGATCAGCTGAGTGAGCTCCAAGGCCATTTCCTCTCCTGTTGAACGCAGGAACCTGAAATTTTATAGGGCGGGTCAATGGAGAATGTTGAAGGTGACTGAGTGGTCACTGATCAGCTGAGTGAGCTCCAAGGCCATTTTCTCTCCTGTTGAACGCAGGAAGCTGAAATTTTATAGGGCGGGTCAATGGAGAATGTTGAAGGTGACTGAGTGGTCACTGATCAGCTGAGTGAGCTCCAAGGCCATTTCCTCTCCTGTTGAACGCAGGAACCTGAAATTTGAGAGGGCGGGTCAATGGAGAATGCTGAAGGCGCATGAGTGGTCACTGATCAGCTGAGCGAGCTCCAAGGCCATTTTCTCTCCTGTTGAACGCAGGAAGCTGAAATTTTAGAGGGCGGGTCAATGGAGAATGTTGAAGGTGCCTGAGTGGTCACTGATCAGCTGAGTGAGCTCCAAGGCCATTTCCTCTCCTGTTGAACGCAGGAAGCTGAAATTTGAGAGGGAAGGTCAAGGGAGAATACAGATGGTGGTAGGTGCTATTGATGGAGAACCAGTGATCTATACAGAAGGATGATCTATACAGAAAATAATAAACCTTTGAGCAATGATTTGCAGCGTTTTTAAAACTTCAATACTATTTAAAATTGGTGAAAAAACGATACCTTTATTTCGAGAGTTTTCGAGCTAGGGCACTCTTGAACATTTCAACCCTTAATTTTCACCCCTTAGAAGTGACCTACATCAACCAAAAGCTTCGCGGCACAACTAGACCCCAAATGGAGCCCATATACCAAATTTGAACCAAATCGGTCCAGTGTTGCTAAGAAAAGTGCCACGGACGGCGGACGGCGGACGAGGGACGGCGGACGGCGGACGGCGGACGGACATTGCAAATTTGGATTCTACGCACCTTGAAACGTAAAGTGACAAAGTTTGAGGGGGGGTTATAAAAATTTTTTGCGATACGATCACATAGGCTTATTATTAGAAATAATAAACCAAAAGGGTCTCAACTGGTCGCCGTTCATTCCTCGTTCTGGGTTAGTATTTCCCTAAATTGTAGTGGCAAAACTTGGAAAGTTGAAGCTAGATTTAGAATTATTAGTGCATGGCCCTAGGAATGAGGAATTTCGCCGAATTCTGTTTGCATTCTGTTGGGATAGATGAAAATTGGGTTGATTTCGGAAAATAAGTCTCCTGTTATTTTTGGGAGACATTCAAAATTTATGATTTCAAAAAATAACCGGGAAAACAGACCTCTTTAACGTGAAGTGGGAACGCTCGCTAATTGGGCTGTTCGGATCGCTGTATCCACCCACTGTTGCCTGATGGTATGAAGAAATTGTGTTATCAAAGAGGAAAGTTATCAAACAAAAACAGGGGAAACCTAATTTTCCCCCTCTTGCTTTTTCTATTTTTTCCGATTTCGAACTTTACTGGTTTTGTGAAATGTTGCATCTGGGGACTATAGATTTCACGATATCAGCGCTTCAAGCGGCCGTAAATGAACTATTCCAGGATGACGTCATCCTCCCGGTTTTTTTTAAACGTTCACGGAAGTACGGGCTGAAAGTTTGCTCTAGGAGGGTTTTTTTTTCGAGGTGCAGAATCTGGTTTTGGGGTAAAAAATAGGAAATTCCGACTTCGTGAACTTCCTCATTGAAAAACTAAAAGATTGCCGCCGGAATCATCAAAATTGAACTTTAATTGCCAGAGAAAAAATGGCAAACATAAGGTTTGTTCCAACAGAGGAATGCATTTGGAAGGCAATCGAACCGCAGTTCACAGCCTTCTTAATCGCATTCCAAAACTGTCGAACTGTTCAACTTCCCTGTAGGAACGCTTTTTGCCGTCCCCTTATTTAACGTTACACAAACTGGAGCTCACGTTACTTCCAGTTTCACGAGTCATTTCACCTCTTGCTAAAATTACTAGCCATGTTTTGTTTACCTAAATGAAATTGTGTGGTAAATTTGTAAAACGATTTTACATTTGGTACAACTCTTACTAAATTTGCTTTCCTAAATTCAAATCAATGTTACCATTCGTTTACCTAGGTGATGTTGGTTGATTCCTTCCTACATTTACAATCCATTATTATTTGTCTTCATCTATGTATTCTGTTGTAAAATCCTTTTTTCATCTCCATTAAAGTTGTTTACTCAAACGCTCTTTTAATTTTTATACAATACCTCTCCTGCGTTTGGAAAAAAAACGCTGGGAATTTATACAACTATGGACCATTAGGTACAGTTTGTAAGAAAACGTCGCATACTAGTTTGCAATTTTTATAGACTTTCCCTGAAAACGTGAAAAATTAAAGTTAATTGTTTTTTCGAAATGATAAAAACTTTTGGCATACCAATTTGAACTTTTGGCAAATCCCCTATGTTTCGGCAACTGCTGGAGTCCTTGTCCACCTGTTTAACTTCTACAATGTTCAATAGTGTTTTTTTTTTCTATCAGGATTAATTAATAAATAGAACAGGATGATTTGAAATAACCAATGCTGTGTATGGACGACCATTGGCTAGAGGGTGGGGTAAACTCTCAAAAAATACACCAATAACTGCGTAACTCACTAACAAAAATGATTTAAGCAGTGGAGTAATATTTTTGGGGTAGTTGTAATTGAGAAGTCCGTGTTGCATTAACGCATTAATTAAACATTTAATTTTAATTTATTAAACATTTTTCCTACTTTATCCATTCTTTCCCAGTCACAGTCACAGTATTACATTAAATTCATTAATGTATAGCTTACAAGTAACACAGCACATTAAAGGAAAAACCTGGTGGACCGATATCCAAAAAATGAAACGAAAGTTATAACGAGAAGAGGGCCGAAGAACGAACTAAATACGAACACAAAAACAACACTAAACCCCATTTGTTTGGAGGAGATGCGAAGTGAAATCCACGAATTCAATTTTAGAATGAGCAGGTTATGAAAAAGGTTTCAAATGTGAAAGGTTTCCTTTTCGACAGGACCCCTTCGAACCGTCACTTCCGTTGGAATCCATTCCAACTGCAGTTGAACGGATTATTCTGTTGGAACAGCGGTTGGTTTGATCCGTTGGATGGTTTGTCCTGTAGGAACAGCAGTTAGGCTACTGCGCATGCGCCAGTCGGTTTCCTTCCAACTGCTGTCCCTGTAGGAACAAACCTATAACTTAATTAACGGGGTTTCCCATTTTTCTCTGGCAATGGAATATTTCAGTCAATTTAAAAAAAAAAAAAAATTTAAAGAGCATGGATCAGGAATAGCTGTAATCGGGTCTGTTCGTCGAGAAAATTTTGAGAAGAAATTAGGAAAGCTAATGAACGTTGAAGATTTGATTGATGTGTCGTAGTAAGTTGTTGTGACCTATTAACTTCTGACCTTAGATCGAGACATTACACTAATCACGTGCGGTCTCCAACGCCTCGTGGCCTTGGATACTAAAAAATACTACGCACACGCCTGCAACGTAGTGTGTGTGCCTTCATGGAGGCCCGCCTTATTTTTCAAACGTGTGATCTCTTTATTTAATTTGTCTACCACATGTTATTGTATCAATGGGCAAAAAGTTCGAGTATAGAGGTTTTCAATGGTGCTGATTCCAAATTTGAGGTTAAAAACATGAATTTCTGACCCTCCAAAATACCCCATTATTGTTCAATTTTGATGATTCCAGCGGCAATATTTCAGTGTTTCTATTTCCCAGGCCCAAGCACTAATGAATTTCTAAAATCCTTGAAACTTTCAGATTTACCTACAACTTTTCAAGTTTTTGCCCCTACAATTTAGGGAAATACTAACCCGGAATTAGGAATGAACAGCGGCCGACTGAGACCCCCTTAAATTACAATGATTTATTACTGAGGATTTGTTGCAGGGAAGAAGAAAGGAAAGGGAAATGAAGATCAGCCTTCAGAAGCTGGAGCTTCTGGTAAGTGTAACAAGTTTCTCGATTTCAATATTCTAGTCCGTACGTATTACGTTTTGAGAATGGCGTCCAGATTGTTTGAAATTATCGTTTGAATAACGACGTGTTAAGATAACACAAGTTGGCTGTCATCGGTCTAACTCTATTGGGTGATCAGGGGTTCGCAACTTTGGTATTGGTTGACTCCTGAATTTCCAGTTTGAAATCTCTAATTCTTTATCCTTTTTACACATCTATTATAAAGCTGTGGCCACACATGCAGTGTTCGGAGAACACCAAACATTCGCCAAACACTGAATATTTGCGAAGAAAAAGCACCCTGGCTGCACATTCTATATTTGCCAAACCCGTATTTGCCACTAGGCGTATTTCTTGAATTTAGGAGTCCTTGCATAGGATTGACATCCTCACCAGTCTCTAGCGATCTAATGAACAGGTTATTGATACGCTTGACCGCAATATCAGCTAATGTAATGTAAATAGGATAATGTGGGGATGACATCAGGTGGACAACATACCATTCATCCGCTGACTCCCTGAAAAGCTGGAAGTAATAATGTAGGTCAAAAGCTGATAGCACTCCCTGTCAGATTGGTCAACATGATAATTACCAACAGTTGATAAATAATTTTTACTCAGGAGCAACCCCCAACCAACCGCAGCAGCAAGCTAGACCTCCACAACAGCAGCAGCAGCAAGCTCCACAACAGCAGCAGCAGCAAGCTAGACCTCAACCACAACAGCAGCAGCAGCAAGCTAGACCTCCCAAACAGCAGCAGCAGCAAGCTCCACAACAGCAGCAGCAGCAAGCTAGACCTCAACCACAACAGCAGCAGCAGCAAGCTAGACCTCCACAACAACAACAGCAGCAAGTAGGTCAAGTTTCCTTAATATTATCATTTCTAATAAAACAAAAGCCTACTAGGTATTGGAAAGCCTCATAGGAAAATTATTCAAAATTACTCAAAAGTTGGCGTACATTCCTGGGATCAGTATTATCAAAGTTACAATTTCCAATACCTTTGGAGCAGTTATATATCGACGTCAAGAATTCTATGCTTCAAACCATGTTATTCTGGTAAGGCAACACTGTCTTGGAGGGCAGGAGTCTCAGAAAAGGGACTTCACCTTGTGGAAACTAGGAGAAGGAGGGGGGAGGGTGATGTAGGCCTGTATAGGTCTGCCACAGAAACTTTACATCCCTTTGGCGCATTCTTCTGGAGAATATATTATAACTAATATATATAATGTATAACTAATTATCTCTTATCATCAAGCCAATTCCCATGCATGCAATAATTTTTAGGGAATATCTTCCTTTAAAAGTGACATGATTCCTCTCCTACTGCATCTTGAAATTCTTGCATTTCCGACATTGAAATTTCGTGGCACTACACGAACATGAAATTTCTCACCACTCCAATTTCCGTGTGAAGGTTTCCCGATGGAAGGTTGACTCGATCGTTATAGTTCGCGGATCCGCAACCTAGGGAGCACCACATGGACGAAAAGTTCCTGTGGTAGACCTACAGTGGATTCACTTCTGCATGGTCAGAGACCTGAATTATGAATGTTAACCTCCTTTCCACCTTCCTAGTATTTGTGAATTTGATCCCCAAAGTTTCCCAAGGTCTTCTAGAGGTCGTACAGACTGCGCCAATTTGTCTTGTCCCGTTTTCCGGGGTCTCTAGAAGAACATTGAGGAACTTCAACTTTGGGGATAAAATGAGGAATTTCACCGAATTCTGTTTGCATTTTTCCTGAATAGTTAATGGTGTGGGATAGATGAAAATCGGGCTGATTTCGGAAAATAAATCTCCTGTTATTTTTGGGAGACAATACAAATTTTTGATTTCAAAACTAACCGGGAAAACGGACGTGAAGCGGGAACGCTCGCTGATTGGGCTGTTCAGATTGGGCTGTTCAGATTGCCGTCTCCTCCCAGTGTTGCCCACTGGGACGATGAAATCGTGTTTTCTAAGAGAAAAGTTATCAAACAAAAACAGGGGAAACCCAATTTTCTCCATCTTGCTTTTTCTATTTCTTTCTTCAGTTTTTCGATTTCGATCTTTACTGTTTCGTGAAATTTTGCATCTGGGGACTATAGATTTCTCGATCTCAGCGCTTCAAGCGGCCATAAATGAACTATTCCAGGATGACGTCATTTTCCCGGGTTTTTTTTTAAACATTCGTATTTTCTACACTGTTTTGTTTATTCGTAAATTATGAAGTTCGGGCTGAAAGTTTGCCTTAGGAGGTTTTTCGAGGTGCTGAATCCGATTTTGAGGTCAAAAATAGGAAATTCCGACATGGTGAAATTCCTCATTCAGCACGCATGAGAAAAGGAAAAGGGAAAGATGGTTATAATCAGGTCACTGGCCTACATCACCCCCACCCCTCCCTCTTCGCCCATGTTCCTTCGACGTGTCAGCAGCAGCAAGGTGACGTCCCTTTCCAAGACTCCCACCCTTCAAGAGCAACAGTAGTCCGTCCAGAATTTTCAGTTTTGACTGTTATTATACCGAAGACTTTGAAACCACTTTCTGCAGTTTCTATTTTTTAATTTCTTTAATTTTATGTCTCAGCAATTTTTTTTTAACCGACTCAAAATGCCTTTCTTTTCACTTCAAAGTTTTTTTTCGCGTTTTCGACCTTAAGCCATTAAAACCATCATAACCCCTGTTATTTACCAAGTAAATTCAAGTTTAAGGATCTCGTTGGAAGTTCCACGGTGTATCTGTTGACTCTTCAATTTATTGATCATCGTTACTTGAGTTCTGTCATATTTTCTATGCTATTGTCTTCCTATTGCAAGCAAATTTTTTTAGGGGCCATGGTCACAACAGCAGCGTCCACAACAGGGTGGTCCAGGGCCACAACAACAGCGTCCACAACAGGGTGGTCCAGGCCCACAACAGGGTGGTCCAGGCCCACAAAAGGGTGGTCCATGGTCCCAACAGCAGCGTCCACAACAGGGTGGTCCAGGCCCACAACAGCAGCGTCCACAACAGGGTGGTCCAGGCCCACAACAGCAGCGTCCACAACAGGGTGGTCCAGGCCCACAACAGGGTGGTCCATGGTCCCAAAAGCAGAGTCCACAACAGGGTGGTCCATGGCCACAACAGCAGCGTCCACAACAGGGAGGACCAAGGCCACAGCAGCAGCCACAACAGGGTGGTCCAGGCCCACAACAGCAGCGTCCACAACAGGGTGGTCCATGGCCACAACAGCAGCATCCACAACAGGGAGGACCAAGGCCACAGCAGCAGCCACAACAGGGTGGTCCTGGGCCTCAGCAACGGGGTCCTCCACCTGCAAGATCCACACCTCCTGGTTTCACACCTCAACAACAACAACAACAACAACAAAGACCTGAACCAGATGGTATTTAACCCTATACCTTTTTTGATACTATTTAATCTTGTGTTATTATTATTTGATGATATTTAAGTAACCATTGACTTTTAACAAAAATCCAAAAAATGAATTTTTTAGTTGAGCTTGTTGTTTCTATGAAAAATTATACTCTTAAAAATTATGAGTAGGTCTACGTACAACTGCAAATCAATATCCTGTTTGATAATTTTGGACGAAATTTACTTTCCTAAATTTACCTTTGAGGTTAAAACAAAAGTATTGCAATCGTTAGAAACCCGTTTTTTTCCAAACTCGATCTTTGAATGGGTCTCCGTCCAAACCACAGTCTGAATGTTCTGTGTATTTACCGCTTTGTAATTTGTTAATTTACAGACAAAAGGGAGATCGAAAACAGGAATCACTTCATTCGCGTTTTTATATTTTATGTAGCAGGTTAGATTACCAAGGGTAGGTTTCAATAGATCAAGGCTACCTTTTACGTACTTGTGCCAAGGCCTTTTCATGACAGACACAACAGAATGTATGAAAAAACAGCAGCCACTATTAACAAGCCTTCGTTTCTACACGTAGTATGTTGATAAACTGCATTTTATTTTTATCGAGAAAAAGTTGTAGAGTTTCTGTAGAAATTTCGGTGAGAGCGTGTTTCACTCACTCACTTCTTGGGGTTGCCATTGGAAAAGAGTTTCAGGCACTAATGGCTTATACTCTCCCTCTTTCGAGGCCCCTTTATGTTAAAAGAGGATTCCGCCGGCTACCCCACTACAGAGTTTGTAAATATTTTGCTGAGATCAGCAAATTTCTTTGTGTTTCCACGAAATTACACGCAAAGATGCGCGCTCCACTATGTGGTGACCAAATGCTTCTGTTCTGGATCTCCAGAATGAAGTCGTAGTATCCCGTTAGAATGCCTATCATTAGCCTGATGGTGTTTCGACTTTTTGAGGTCAACCATAGGGCCTGTTTTGCATCATACGAGGTGATGAGCATTCTGGTCTGTCTTTATCTATCAGTTTCTTTAGACTATAGTATATTAAGGTCTTGGGATTCCCATTTTTTCACCTTTTCTTTACAAGCATTCTTCGAAATGCCGATCACTGGTGAGGGTCCAATGCAATTATTTCTTGAGCCCTTTTTGGCCAGGTTGTCGGCATATTCATTTCCGGGCTGATTGGAGTGTCCGGGTATCCATTTTATGGAAATTTTATTATTTCCAAAAAATAGATTATTTGTTTGCCTTTCCGTTTCCCATACCAGTTTTGAGGTAGTGGTGGGATTTTGAAGGGCTTTTATACTTGCCTGGCTGTCGGTAAAGATGTTAATTTTCTTGTTGTTGACACCAAGTTGTATTAGTGTTGTGATGCATTCTTTAATAGCGAGTATTTCTGTCTGAAATACTGTTGCGTACTTGTCAAGGCTATACCAGTTCGCCACTCCATGGCTGGGTATGTAGACACCAGCCCTGGAATTGGTTTCTGTCAACTTATGTTATATTGACTATCATGAAATAATAACTAGATGTTTATAGAAAGAATGAAATATCTGTATTCAGAATTATACATTAGAACTCTAGTTGAGTAATGTCAAGATTTTGGAAATTCGAATGCCTGGATTCAGATGGACATATGAGACGAGCTATGGCGGCTGGAGTGGAGTGTAGGTATCGCAACTGAAGATGCAGTACCTAACTCGTGTCAGTTTCCTGAGGTCCGTCAATTTTGGATCCATCTGTATAGCAATTAATGGTGTCTGCCGTGTCAACAGGGTTTTGTGTCTAATCACTTTTGGCAAACCAAAAAATTAAATACCGCTTCTGGGATGGGAAGAGCAACTAATAACTGCACAGATAGGCATAATGAAAAAAACCTTCCATACAATCTTTGTTTACAACTGATTTCAGAGGAACTCAAAATGGCCGCCTTTCAGCTAGATTCGAATAACCGTCTGAAGAATCGATACATTGATTCTGTGTGACGTCACTCGGATAAAAGCAATTATCGATATCGATATCCCATTCCTAAACCCAGCAAGTTGTCTCACGACTTTCTGTCTTACTAGTTGCAGGTCTATCACAACAGATGCAGCAAATGGGTGTGGGAGATTCTTCACGATCGTCTCCTCAAAAGAGTCCTTCGCCTGAAAAGTCAAGTGAGTTCACCGGTGGAAATAATTTTGGTTTATTATTTTTCAATAATGAACCTTTGGAATTGACCTAGAGAAAAAATTTTACCCCCCCCCCCCCCCCTCATAAAAATTTGGCCGTCCATCTGCCGTACGCTGTGCGCGGCACTTTCCCCAGTTAGTATTGACCAATTTTGACGAGATTTGGTATGTAGGCTCCACTTAGGGTCTGGTTGTGCCCCGAAGATTTTGGTTGATGTCGGTCACTTCTAACGCCTTGTCCTACGTGGACGACCAAAGAGTGCAAGCGAGCGACCCGCGCGTTTACATAAAAATATACTTCAAATATAATGGGGAATTTGCCTCACATTTTTTTTTTCGAATGAGGGTTTATTTTTATGGAATAGAACCATAGTGAGCTGCTCGAAAACGCATCCAAAAAATTTAGAGAATTTAAGGAAGATGGAAATTTTAAATGTGGTGGCAATGAGTAAGAGGCAGCCATGTTTGAAACGTAACGGATATTCTACCAATCTGACTTCAAAGGAGGTTCTGTGGCGCTTACCACAGAAGCGGAACATACACGAACTTTTAGCTTACAAGTAGTGCACACAAGAGTGCGCCGCGAACTGGCAGGAAGAACCCAGACACAAAAGTGACCAAAAGAAACAATATTACTCACTTTTTTACAATACGATTCTACCTACTAGTTTATCAAGCATTATTAGTCTTCATCTTCTCTTATTTAGTTTCAAGATTTGAATCACATTATTCGAGTAGCCATTTCACTGGATCATTTTGTGTGGCGGTGCTAGAACTCTGTCTGTTGTCGGAGTTGTTTTCGCGTCGTTTTTTTTTTCGTATGACGTCAACAATATTCCTCGATTTTCGCGGTGTTTTGTAACAGAGGCTTCACTTGTTTAGGCATTTTCTCCTACGGTAATTTTTTCCCCTTGGTTATTCCTAGTGTTAAACGTTATTCTAGGGCCCTATTATAGGATTTGACTTGAAATTCCAGAATCTAAAATTGAGGCAAATTCCCCATTCAATATATACTTCAAGTTTTGCATATATTTTACATAAAATAGTGTCCACAGTAGGCGTCCACATCGCGCGTCTAGAATCCTTTCTTGCGAGGTTATCTTTGCTTCGTCCAGAGTTGTAAAGTCTGTCTCTACTTGTGCATTTTCTGTTTGTCGCGATATAATAATACATTATTTCTTTCAAATAATGCTTTAATAATTTACGAGAAAGAAATCATTTAGACGGAAGCCAGCTTCGACAATTTATTCAACGAGGGAACAATACAGTGAATTTCTCCTCCAAATTCCATTGTAAATATGTTCGTTTGTAAAGGGACCAGTTTTTGTAGTAGAGAAACCAAGAAAAACAACCCAGAAATGAAACTCGCCGGTGTAAAACTTGCGGATCTACCTGCATGTTCAGGCAGCTTCTTCACCAAATCAAAAAAACTTGGGTTATACATCTGGGAGAAAGAAAATTGTACGCCCTTACTGTGTTAATTACAATAGTTAAGTACATTTTAGTGATAGAAGGTCGAAGAATCTTGTGACAAAAAGTCGGATTTTAAGTTGAGTAATAAATAAGTAGGTACCTTACTATGTTAGGACATTTTTGTGTTGCAAATTGCCTAGTTCGTACAATTACTCTCTGAAGAAAAACTGACCACATTATCTGATACCACACGCTTTGTATTCAATCCTATTTGTTGAATAAACATTATTAATTGCATTATCAAGTATGTGGACAAATTTATTTACAGTAGATTATCTCAACTTTTTGCCAAAAAATGTGTATCAAATTCCCACCTTCGTATTTCAAAATGGTATTGTTTTCTTCTACACGTTACTTCTTTTATTCCATAACGCTTCCCTTTTTTAATTCCTCTGATAAGAAGCTCGCTATACATTATTACAGCCATTTCCAGGGAAAACATGAAAGGAACACACAAAACAGTAAACGAGAAAATAGATAACCTCCCGGCAGAGCGACCAGGCGAGCGTGTGACCAAAAACGTACTAATTTGAAAATCAAATCGCGATGTCGGGCGGCGGCACATAGGACACTTCGATCAGTTTACCTCGTTTGAAATCAGCTGATCGCTCGCTCATACGCTCGGTCGCTTGCTTTGGTCGTCCACGTTGGACATGGCGGTCAGGGTTGAAAAAAGATATAAAATATTGAAAACGCCCTAGCTCAAAAAATTTTGATATAAAGGTATTGTTTTTCCATCAATTTAAGATAGCATTGAATTTTTAGAATTTTTAGAGACCACGCAGAGCCCTGTAGGACAAACCGTTTGCTCCCTACGAGAATTTGAGGGAGAATCTGACCCATCAATGGGGATGCTCCTTGATTTTTTTTTTTTAGATTTTTAATCGAAAGTAGACTACATCCTGAGAATTTTGGCACCAACCGCAACCTTCTAGCGTGAGTAGATCTGTTTCTATGATTTTTCAAAGTTTCGAATGTTTATGACGTCACGCGCCCCTCTCGCCTGGGTGGGACCCCCCAGCCCACTGTGACGTCATAAACTGTCGAAACTTGAAAAATTCATAGGAAAAGATTTACACACGCTAGAAGGTCGCGGTTGATACCAAAATTCTGAGAATGAGGTCTACCTTAGATTAAAAATAACAATAAACAGTTTTTCCTACCCAGGCGCACACCCTATTCTCTCCCTTGCGTCACGTGCGATGGGACAACCTTAAACTATCATGCCTTCCCAACGGGACTCGATGGCTCAGTGGTTGTGCGTCAGACTCCCGCCCTAGAGTTTCGAGTTCTAAGCTTTCTGTCGTCGAGAAATTTTTTGATCTAATCACATCGACTTTTGGTTCATTATTTTTGTATCTACTTGCGATCGATGTTTTTCTTCATGTTTGTTGGTTGTAACAATGGCAAAGCCGTGTTCTTTGCAGTTGAGTGATCTATTATACAGGGTGTCTACCAAACAGGTCTCATCCCTTCAAGGGATCGATTCTACAACTAATTTGCAACAAAAAATGTCTCCAAGCAATTTTCGTTTAAACCCTTCTTTTCCGAGTTATTTTAATTTTAAAGTTTTTTTTTCTCGTGATTTTGACTTTATATCATTAAATTGGTAATAACTCCATCAATTTGCTGTAATAATTACAATTTAAGGATACCGTTGGAAAGAGCAATAAATTTCCTATCTCCCTGATACCTAATACATGTTTTTCAGTTGAATTTTACGGGGAATAAAGCATCCTAAAAAGTGAAATCAGTAACTTTTCGTTTTTCAACGCCCATAATTTCCAAATAATTCGAAATAATAGAATGTTGCCGGAAAGCCTTAAAACTGCGCCAGATTCTCAGCTTTCCAACGATGTAATCAAAAAATATTTTACAATCGAATTTGAGGGAGAAATTTCTGTTTGAACGCAGAGAAACGTGCATTTTTCTCAACGAAATCGACGGTTTGACTACGGGGTCTCCTCCCGAGCACCGAGTCTCCCCGTCAGAGTCGATTTCGTTGAGAAAAATGCACGTTTTTTCCGCGTTCAAACAGAAATTTCTCCCTCAAATTCGATTGTAAAATATTTTTTGATTACATCGTTGGAAAGCTGAGATTCTGGCGCAGTTTTTAGGCTTTCCGGCAACAGTTTATTACTTCGAATTATTTGGAAATTATGAGCGTTGAAAAACGAAAAGTTTTCGAAAAATTACTGAGTTCACTTTTAGGATGCTTTATTCCCCATAAAATTAAACTGAAAACAATTTATTCGGTATCAGGGATACCGGAAATTTAACGCTCTTTCCAACGGTATCCTCAAATTGTAATTATTACAGCAAATTAATGGAGTTATTACCGATTTGATGACATAAGGGCAAAATCACGAGAAAAAAAACTTTAAAATTAAAATAACTAGGAAAAGAAGGGTTTTAAAGAAAATTGCTAAGAGACATTTTTTGTTACAAATTAGATGAGGAATCGATCCCTTGAAGGAATAAGACCTATTTTGTAGACACCCTGTTTAAAAATAATAAACTATTGTGTAATAATTTGCAGCGTTTTTGAATTGTATTCCACTGAGTGTATAAATCGTTATGTTCTATTGATTCATTCGTCTGTTCTTCATGCTGCAGTCGTGAACTTGGGATTGAGCGGTAAAGGCCGTGATTATGCTGCCCTCAACGGTTTACTACCACCTAAAAGAGCTGAACGACCACCGATGCAGAAGACCGGCAGGGTTATAAGAGTGGAAACCAATCATTTGCCGCTCTCGATCGCCGATTCTAAAAGAACAGTTTACCACTACGACGTAAAAGTTGAGCCAGAAAAACCGTTCCGATTTTACAGGTAGGATTAATTTCCCTTAAATACCCCCTAATGGGGAATTTGCCTCACATTATTTTTATTTTCGAAAGAGGGGTTTTTGCTATGGAAGAAAATCATAATGTGCTGCTCGAAAAAGCATCCAAAATATTTAGAGAGTTTAAGAAAGATGGAAATTTTAAATGTGGTGGCAATCTGTTCATGTTTCAACGTAACAGGTTTTCTAACCAATCTGACTTCATAGAAGACCTGTGCACCTTACGACAGTAGCGCTACCTCTGTAAGCTTACCTGAAACTATAGCTTACGTGGTTGAACACAGGAGTGTGCGACTGGGGAAGAGAAAAAACCCAGACATGAAAGTGACCGAAAGAAGCAATTTTACTCACTCTTGGTTTATTATTTTAAAAAATAACCCCCCCCCCCCTCATAATTGTTTGTTTACGAATCAAGGTTTGTAGAGTCTGAAAGTCGAAAAAAAAAGTTCCGTCCGTCTGCTGAACGCGGCACTTTCTTCAATCCCCATGGACCGATTTTGATGAAATTTGGGCTCCATTTGGGGTGTAGTTGTGCCCCGAAGCTTTTGGTTGATGTCAGTAATTTCTAAGTTCTAAGAAATTTTGAAGCCCCTAGCTCAAAAAATTTTGATTTAAAGGGATTGTTTTTTCATCAATTTAAGATAGTGAATGAAATTTTAGAGACCAAGTGGAGCTCTGTAGGACATACTGTTCGCTCCCTACGAGAACTTAAGGGCTGGACTTACGACAAATTAGGATCACGAGTGTGAATCGCAAAAGAGGACTAATCTCCGTTCAAATTTTAGGTGACCAAAGTGCGATCGCCGTAGTTACGTGGTAGGTTGGTTCTTCAAGTTCTTTGCAGATCTACAGCGTGTAACACCTATGTTCCTACCATAGCCTAGGGATTGATTCTACAACTAATTGTGACTTTTTTTATCTCGTGACTTTTTTTAACCCCCCCTTAAAATCCGACTTTTTTAACTGTTAAGATTTATTTCGTGTTTTCGACCTTGTAATATTGAAAGGTTTATAACGCCTTTAATTTACTTACTAGATAAACTCAAATTTGACGATACCATTGGAAAGGGCGTTAAATTTCCTATCTCCCTGGTGGAGAACCAAAGTTTTTTAAATAGGCGAAACGGGTGAAAAATGAACTTGAAGAGGAAAAATAGCCTAAAAGTTGACCCAAAAACTCAGCTTTCCAATGGTATGGTCAGAATTGTTTCCAATATTTTTATTAGTGGAAAAAACCGCATTTGAATGAGAAAAAACGTGATTTTTTTAAACGAAATCGACGGTTTGACGGAGGATTTGGGGGTCTCCTCCGCCGCCGCTCCTCCCAACCACCATCCAACCCCGAATCTTCCCATCAAACCTTCGATTTCTTTGATAAAAAAATCACTTTTTTTCTCATTCAAGCGCTGTTTTCTCCACTAATAAAAATATTGGAAACGATTCTGACCATATCGTTGGAAAGTTTTAAGTCAACTTTCAGGCTTACAGGCAAGCATTTACACGCTGGAAAGCAGGGTCTTATGAGCGGTTGAAAAAGTTGAGATTTTCAAGATTTCACCATTTTTGAAAAAGTTCATTTTTCACCCGTTTCGCCTATAGTCCACCGATGAAAAGAATGAACGCGAGGCCCAACAGGGAGTTGGGTATCCTCAATGTAGAACTACACCCTTTTCCACAAATATACGTTCACAGGTAGTAACTGACCTTATCCGACACCCCTGAACATGACGTGAGTCATGCTTTCTTCCTTTTCCCTCGTTACCCCCTTCTCACATTGTCGTTTAGGTCATTTCTCGAATATCTACAGTCACTTCTGTCCAATGATACCTGGGCAAGAAGAATACATTACGAATTCGCGATCGGGAAAGAATAGTGACCCGTCGTAATTACGTAATAAAATAACTCATCTTGACAGCGAATTTGTCAGGAGGGACTACACCGTTTGTTGGTCTATGTTATTTTCTTCCAAATGATCATAGAAACTTCATTCTTTTGGGTATTAAGTAATCGAATCTCAATTATTAATCATACGGAAATTAATGTCGAATTGGCACAATTACATAAAATGTCGATATATTTCATGAACGATGTTTTTAATCATTTCCTATCGACGTTTTATAGGTAGGTACGTTTTATTTCTTTTTTATTTATTTTGATTTATTTATTGATTATTATTATTTTTTTTGTTGAAGTGCTTAGTTATCGAAATATCTTACTTATATCCTAATTTTTAGGTAGTACCTAACTTCAAGGTTACAATATGCAAAAACATTTCTTCCATTTTCTTAAAATTCTGAGATGAGTGGTTTCACTAAATTACGGCTTCTATGACAATGATTACAATGACCTTGTGTAGAACGTTGCAAATCATTACACAAAGATTTATTATTTTTCTGTCGAGATCAATCACTTTCAAAGAACACTTTTCATTGTAACTACCTACCAACCATTACGGTACTACCTACCACTACCCAAAAATCATTATTCGCTTCACAATCAAGTTGCAAATTTCAACGGAGATTCACACTCTTTGGTGATTCACACTCACGATACTGATTCAATTGTGTCGATAAGTGTTCAATTGTGTTTCTGATCACTCCACGATCAAAATTATCCAGGGAATCGGTAAAGAGTGGAGAACTATGGGGATATTTTTTACATGGAGTAAGCAAAGTGTCGCTCTCTGATTCTTTTGCCTCCTTGCGGATATTGGTGATCGTGTGTTTGGAAACGCCAGTGTAATTTGAAGCACGTTCAGTTGATTTTGACACGTCGATTGTGAGAAGCTTCATAGCTTTCTCATGATCACATTCTTCAATCACTTTGGCAATAATCCCCCTAGCCTCGCTGTGAATGGTTTTTCCTCTCTTGCGAGTAGATGAGGTAGCCATGAACATTATTTAGTAATTGATATACTATACAAACTGTACAGCTCAATGGGTTTCTTACAAAAGTCGATAAACCTGCGGGAAAACACGCATATAATCCGTTATTGAATAGTGTAGCCAATGTCCAATCCAGCATCAAAACTTTAGCAGAGACGATCACGTTTATACAAACGGTTGGAATAGGACACAATGTTGGGGATAACTGATAGGTACCTCTTAGAGAAACTTACTATTACAGTACCTACTCGTGTTTTTGATTTATTTTACGTCCAAACCTTAAATTTTCGTAGTGAGCGACTATCTTAAATTGATGGAAAAACAATACCTTTATATCAAAATTTGTTGAGTTAGGGCGTTTTCAAAATTTCAAAATTTATTTTTAAACCCTTAGAAGTGACCTAAATCAACCAAAATCTTCGGGGCACAACTAGACCCCAAATGGAGCCTACATACCAAATTTCATCAAAATCGGTCTATGCTAAGTGGGGAAAGTGCCGCGTACGGCGGACGGACGGCCAAAATTGATGTGGCCCACTTAGGATTTCCAGTCTTATTCCACAGCTTCATTGTCAATTCCTGAAGGCGTTCAAGTGATAAATCACCACCCGTATTCCTTCCCTTTATGAATTCTCACCCAAGCCTACCTAGCGAAAAGTCAGGTAAATGATTTTAGCGGAAGTGACCGAAAATGGGATTTCCCTGGACGAGTGACAAGCGCGGAGGAGGTTGAACGGATGTTTTTAGTTTAGGATTCGGTAGGGTCCTCGCGTTCATTCTTTTCATCGGTGGAGAGTACAAAATTTTCGTTCTCCATTAGAGACAGGAAATTTAACGCCTTTTCCAATGGTATCGTCAAATTTGTGTTTACCTAGTAAATTGAAGGAGTTATTAAAATGTTAATGATACAAGGTCGAAAATACGAAATAAATCTTAACAGTGAAAGTCGGATTTTAAGGGGGTTAAAAAAAGACACGAGACAAAGAAAGTCACAATTACTTGAAGATTCAAACCCTAGGCTATGGCAGGAACATAGGCATTACACCCTGTTTTTACAACTAATAAGTATAACTTGAATTTTAAATATAACACATTTTTCTTTTATTTAGGCCAGCTTTGAGAGCCGTCCGGGAAGTTCTTTACCCTAACAACTGGCCGTCCTTCGACGGAAAGAAGAACCTCTATTCAGCCAACAAACTGCCGTTCAGAGGAGATGTACGTAAATATTAATAATTAATATTAGGAATCAGTAATTTTATAGGAATTATATAATCATTAATTATATAGGAATCAGTAATTAACTGGCAGCGGGATTGTCCAACAAGGTTCGAGAAGTACCAATTCCCTTCTCTTTCTATATATATATATAATATAATAATATAATATTTCTATATATAATATAATTATATTATATTATAATTATAGGATTTTATTATATTATAGTCCTTCTCTTTCTAATAATATTAGAAAGAGAAGGGAATTGGTACTTCTTATATTATATTATTATAGGATTATATTATAATCCTGTCCCTGGAGTTGGGTTGAATAACTAATTATTAGTTATTCAACCCAACTTCAGGGACAGAATTATATTAGAAAGAGAAGGGACTTGGTACTTGTAGCCCCGCTGCCAGTTAATTACTGATTCCTAATTACCAATAATAATGATAATCTTATTTTGGAGTCTTGTTTTTAACATTCAATGTTTTTGATTTGCCACACAAACGAAAAAATCGCTGCAAATCATTGCCCAAAGGTTTATTATTTTCTGTATAGATCACCCTTCTGTAGGGACGGCACGCACTCCAAAGTATCGATACTTCTTTCGATACGATATTTCTCAGGAAGTATGGATACTCGATATCTTTTCAATACCGATATTATTAGATATCGATACTTCGATAATATCGGCTCAAAGTATCAATACTTCAAATTAACCCACAAATGATTTCGCAACCCAAATAAAAACTCCATTAATCAAGAATTGTAAATATTAACATGATAAATATATTAATAAAAGTCAATAATTTAAAATGTAGTTAAAGTCAGTGGTAATTTAAAATTTTATAAAAGTCAATAATTTAAAATTTAATAAAAAATAATGATTCTTTCATTTTATATTTATTCCAATTCTTATTCCCAAGAATTCTCCGTTCAATGAAATGATTTTTTCATTCACTGCAAATGGAAAGGATCGAGTAATAAATCAGTTACATTACAAATTAATAACATTTATGATCGAATCATAAAAACAAAAATTTGACGTGAAGTGAATTTTGACTTGAATTTTAAAAAATTATCGTTTCGATTGATACTATTCTGAGTATTATTCAGTGGCAGATATAGTATGGTATCTAAGTACTTGATATTTGTTTTTACTATTCCACTGGCAAAAATATCGATAATGTCAAGAAAGTATCGATACCTCCGATATTTCAGGCAAAAGTATCGATACCAATATATCGGTATGAGTTTTTTTTAAATCAAAAGTATCGATACAAATATCGGAATCGATACCAGAAAAGTATCGATACTCCGATATATTGGTGGTATCGTGCCGTCCCTACCCTTCTGTATAGATCCCTCCCTACCAACCATAGGTACCTACTACCTACTAGGGCTTTTTTGAAAATTTCTACCCCAACCACCAACCAAATGGATATGAAGGGTTGACATTTTCAAAAATGCCCTAGTAGGTAGTAGGTGCCTATGGTTGGTAGGAAGGGATCTGTACAGAAGGGTGATCTATACAGAAAATAATAAACCTTTGGGCAATGATTTGCAGCGTTTTTGGGTTTCACCTTGAATACGGATGAGTACTTCGACGGACTGTCTGCCAAAACTAACAGATGAAGTTCAACTTTACGATTTATATCCGCTTTGGTGGTGTTGAACTCGAATTCGGATGTTGGGTACCGTAGATCATGGATTTTAAAATGCTCTTCAGATCCGAGGCTCCCACGCCGCTAGAAATGTTATGGCTAGAGCTCGGAAAACATGCACGAAAATTTCCCGAAAATATACCGAAACTGGAAAAAATATGCAAAATATGCATTTGCCCTTAAAACTGCATACGTCTTTGGAATTTCAGTATTTTAAGAAAGGATGTTCCATATTATTACATTTTTTAGCCCTTTTTTCTCCTAGAAAAAAGTTATGAAGCATCAGGTAAAGTAAACCAGCAATTCAAAAAATCAGTTATATATTTTTTATTCACTTTTATACATTTATACGAACTAGGTATAAAATGTAAAGATGAACTACATATTATATTGGACAACAATTACACGCCCCAAATTATCAGGTGTGAAACAGTATCTCCTGTCACTTAAAATTTCTTTCAATGCAGAAAACGATCTCTCTACATTGCAAGTTACAAAAGGCAAAAATTTAAAAGTGGAAATCTCTTTTGGAGAGTAGGGAGAGTCCCATGAGCTGTCTTCTCCTTTGAGAATTTTCGCGATTTGAACCACTGGGGTGATGTGAGTGAGGGGACAAAACATTCCAACATTCGATTTCGAATATTGTCAACTTCCAGCACTGACTTTAAAAAAAATCCAGAATACGCAAAAAACTGGTAAAATATGCTGCAAAATATGCAAAAATCCAAAAAAATGCAAAAATATGCAATTTCAATTTGAACCATCGCATACCCTTCAGAAACCTTCAAAACGTTCAAATACAAAGATATACCGCATAATAAAAGATATGAAAAATATGAAAATTCCGAGCTCTAGTTATGGCGGATAACGGTAAGGGGGGGGGGGTACTTGCCTAAAGTACCTACTAAATAAATCACATCGAGTGAAACAGTTTTATCGCTCACCGACTGATTTAAACTGATCTAATGCTTATCCAATGGGACGTCCCCTGGAATACATGCATTATTAAACAATATGTTTTTAAAGGACGTAAGTCCGTGGGATAGATTAGTGAATCTACCCCTAGGTGGGGCATACAAATCTGGAAAAATACGCAAAACGTATCAAATTGATTGCTGGGACATGGGAAAAATAAATGTTTCCCTTCCACAATTTTAAATCAATAGCGGCATGCAGGACGTTTGTTTTGATTTCCCGAAAGTTTGGTTTCAAGGACTTCGCCCTTGGGATGAACCGATTCATTTCCTCCCGGGAACATTCGCGTAGGATGTGATTCCTAGGTCGGGAACGTTCGTGCATAGTAGGATCCCCGGGCACAGCGGAGTAATGGGAAATGAGAAAGCAGATATGCTGGCCAGAAGGAGCTCACTAACCCCGTACATTGGTCCAGAGCCAGCCATCGGCATTCTCAAATCTTCCTTTAGGGCGACCATAAAGCGGTGGGTCACCAATGAAACCACTAGTAGATGGACAAACCTTAGAGGGTATGCTCTAAGTAAACGCAGGTTGGCCAAACCTAACCCCAGCGTCACAGAAGAGCTGCTGCGGCTTAGGCGCAAGGAAATCAGGTTAGTGGTTGGCCTGGTAACAGGCTTTACTCCACTCCGATTCCATCTCAACCGCATTGGGGTAAACCAGAATACAACCCTCTGCAGGCTGTGTGGAGAGGCCGAAGAGAAAGCCTCCCACATAATATTCGATTGCGAAGTACTATCAAATCGCAGGTTTCACCTCCTTGGGTCACCTACACCCATGGAGGCTTTTCCCAGCACAAATCTAGCCAAACCGCTACTGGCCCTTACCAAAGGGCTAGGACTCTTTGACTAGGAACAGAATCCGCGGAGTAGCACAATAAGCCACTAGGCTTCAGTGCTTTGAACTCCCATCACCCTGATCCGCGGTTTCATCTACAATCTACAAGGATCGCCGTGGGAACGTTCGCGCGTGCGCCCCCCAAAAAGGTGCTTCTGTAAGGTAAACATAACTACCAAGTTTCATAAAAATCAGTCAAGATGGAAGGGCTGGTCAATAATCGTTCAGAGAAAAAAAATCCTAAAATATGAATCTTGCGGTTTTAGAGGGGTTTTAGGGGTATTTCCCCCAATGGGGGATTTGCCTCCAATTTTTTTTTTTTTTTAGAATGAGGGTTTATTTTTATGGAATAAAACCATAGTGAGCTGCTCGAAAACGCATTCAAAAAATTTAGAGAATTTAAGGAAGATGGAAATTTTAAATGTGGTGGCAATGTGTAAGAGGCAGCCATGTTTGAAACGTAACGGATATTCTACCAACCTGACTTCAAAGGAGGTTCTGTGTCGCTTACCACAGAAGTGGAACATACACGAACTTTTAGCTTACGAGTAGTGCACACAAGACTGCGCCGCGAACTGGCAAGAAGAACCCAGACACAAAAGTGACCAAAAGGAACAATATTACTCACTTTTTTACAATACGATTGTACCTACTAGTTTATCAAGCATTATTAGTCTTCGTCTTCTCTTATTTAGTTTCAAGATTTGAATCACATTATTCGAGTAGCCATTTCACTGGATCGTTTTGTGTGGCGGTGCTAGAACTCTGTCTGTTGTCTGATTTGTTTTCGCGTCGTTTTTTTTTCGTATGATGTCAACAATATTCCTCGATTTTCGCGGTGTTTTGTAACAGAGGCTTCACTTGTTTAGGCATTTTCTCCTACGGTAATTTTTTCCCCTTGGTTATTCCTAGTGTTAAACGTTATTCTAGGGCCCTATTATAGGATTTGACTTGAAATTCCAGAATCTAAAATTGAGGCAAATTCCCCATTGTTGTATACAATGCTACTCAGGAGCCTGGAAAGGCTGTCTTGCACTCATGTCGTACAACGAAACATACCAAATATAATTCCCCTCGCCAATTATAGTTTTCTGGATTTTCATCTATATCTATTATATTTCATCTATATTATTCCTATCATTTTCGTAGATTTCTATTAAACAGAAATCATAAATTTTATGATTTCTCATTTCCAGACTGCAACGGAAACCGTCTCAGTTTTTGATGAAGAGCGCGCGGCCCCCAAAGAAGTGACGGTCACCATCACTTTGGCAGCTGAAGTATCGTTTAAAACCATTGGCGAGTATTTGAGGCAGGGATCTTCTACCAGACCTCCTCAAGACGCAATACAGGCGCTAGATATTTGCTTGCGACAACCCGCCGCCCAAAGGTTCCATAATTTTTCATTACTCATGATCATAGATATTTCAAAAATGTTCATAGCTACTTAAAATCCCAAACAGAACAGCTTGCCAAAAGAGCAAGGTGTTGGTTAATCTCTATGCGCTAACATGGAAAATTAATTAAAACAATTCTACATGGGACTCGAGAAACTTTTACATATTTTTCATCATTGAAAGCCTGCTGATGGAGGAAGGTGATGCAGGCACGTCAGCCCCTTCCACCATCAGAAACCCGCCTTGGGCATTAATAGTTTTCTTTGACCTGTCCAAGAAGGAGCTTCTTTAGCCTCATTCGATAAGTAATATAAAGAGGCTGTTTGGTTGGGTAATACAGTACTGTCAGACGGGGTGTTATGAATCAGCCGGGGTGATATGGATACTTTTGAGGCAGCAACGCTTTTAGTGATTGCAGCGCTACCTGGTGACGTTTGGATGTGATCTGGTAGCAGAATATTGAACTAGGCATTTTGCTTCACCACCTTCATCCATGATTCAGTCGATTCAAGGATGCTAGAAGGTCATCCATGAAGATTATCAGATCCATAGAAACGCCGCACTTTTGTGTTGTTTGTTTACGTTCATCTGTGTAGCCAAACTATGACCAGAAAACTTGATCTGCGTATTTTTTATCATATCAACAACTTCTCATGAAAAGAGATCGATTTTGTGTTCTGTTTCAACTTAAAACCCCCCTTGTCAGTGATTGCTTTTGTGAATTTCGGAGTTTTTGAGGGGTGGAGTGAATCGGGAGAAAATGCCTCGACATTACCAGATCATTGGGCATCTCAAAAGAGCACGAGCACCTATTACTTGGGACACTGTCAATGATTATTTTACTGAACTGAAGAACAGTCAAAAAAGAAAATGAAAGGTTAAAAAAAGGGGCTTTGAAATGAGGAAATTGACGGTGCATTCAGGCTTTGTTGGGTGAAGCCTGAATGCACCGTCAATTTCCTAATTCAAAGCCCTTTTATTTTTTTAACCTTTCATTTATTCGATCTTCTATTTTTTTAAATAATTTTAGAGACTCATTACACCTCGTTACTGGATTGGTGTGAATTTTACATCGGTTTTTGGCTTTGATCCATATCACCCCGACTAACGGGATGGATAATTTTTCATAAAGAAAATAAAAGTGAAAAAAGGTGCAAATCACAAAAATTGACATGGTATCGTCTTCTTGACATCTCAGAGAATCTATCTTCGGAAAGCCAGCTCGCTCTAAAAACAGTGGGGGCTAATTTTTCAATAAAAACTGAAAAAAATGATCCAAATCACCCCGGTTGACGGTACTGTTTGGTACAAGTGTGGTCTCTGTTTCAGAAAATAATGATTCATTTCAAATTGCAGATTCCTCCCAGTGGGGCGCTCGTATTTTTCTCAGCCCAGAGGAAGAATCGTTTCATTGGGCGACGGTCTCAACCTTTGGTATGGATTTTTCCAAAGTGCCATCTTGGGTTGGAAACCTTTCCTGAACATTGATGGTGAGCATGACGTTATGAGTAATATTCACTAACTAAGCGCTTGTCTCCCGTGGGGTCAGACACTCCTGGGAACCATGAGCTCACCTGAGTATGCCTCACTCACCTGGCACCTGAGCGGTGTATATAAAGTGAGTATGGCATACTCACGTGGCACCCAAGAGTCATGTAAAATTATAGGGGAACCTTAGAGAAGACCTCAAGAAGAAAAACGTCTACCAAGTGGGTGTGGCACATAGCTTCCTCGTATCCATAACCCGATTATATAGATGATCCAATGCATAGTAGTTAATCTGAAAACACCAATCTCTAAGTACCTTTCACTACCCCCATAGGGGACCATCTACACGCTAATCTGGACAATCCTAGAAAATTTCATCAAATTCGGACGAAAAATGTAAGTGCGGTGTGATTGGATCGAAAAATTTCTTAGCTTGACTAGGATTCGAACCTGGGACTCCAGGGTGGGAATCCAGAGCATTGCTCACTGATCTATAAAGGGGATGGTTGAATGGGGTTTGAGATCCTCACGTCACACGCGACTGTTACGGCTGTTACAAGGATTTTACGTTTGCGCATGCGCAGAGGCTACTGTAAATTTTAAGGCCTTGATTTTCATTGGGACTATCTACAACCTAATCCGCGTAATCCCTGAAAATGTCATCGAAATCGGGTAGAAATTTTGGAATTTATGGCTGTTAGAAGCAATTCACGTTCGCGCATGCGCATTGGCTACTATCAATCCGGGGGTGATGATTTTCATAGGGGACCATCTAAACTCTAATCTGTAACATCCCTGAAAATTTCATTGAAATCGGATGGAAAATGTGGAAGTTACGGCCGTTACAAGGAAATTCACGTTTGCGCATGCGCAGTCGCTTTTATCAGTCCGAGGATGATGATTTTCATAGGGGACCGTCTACACACCAACCCGCACAATCCCTGAAAATTTCATCGAAATCAGATGGAAAATGTAGAAGTTATGGCCGTTACAAGGAATTCACGTTTGCGCATGCGCAGTCGCTTCTATCAGTCCGAGGATGATGATTTTCATAGGGGACCGTCTACACACCAACCCGCATAATCCCCGAAAATTTCATCGAAATCGGACAATAACTTCGTATAGTTATGCGCGTTACAAGGAATTCATGACAGACACACAGACACACAGACAGACAGACACGGAACCAAAATTGTTCAGAAAGGTCTAAAACGCAAAACGCGAGTGAAAATTTTGATTTTGGAGACCTTTTTTTTTTCGTCCTTGAAAAGTGAAAACAAAGCTTCCGCTACCTTGGTAGACTCGGAAGCAAAAATATTGTTCACTGTGTCCCTACCAAAAGCGTCCATACACCAATTACAAGTGTGAACAATGCAATAATCCTATTTGTCTTCAGTGTTCTCGAAAAACATGTATACATTGTTTACAGGGAACAAGATAACTCCCTATAAACTATACGTTATAAAGACTGGTAGGTACTAGGTACAGTAACTTTTGAAACTGATTAAAAAACACTTTTTTTTTTTCGTTTTCTAGTCTTGCAGTTAGAAATAACACTAGTCTTCTCTTTGAGTTTACAAAAATTAGCCAAGGCTGTGAATTCTTCAATATTTTTTTCGCCAAGATATTTCTTATTTCCTACTCTGCAATGGTGAATGAAAACAGAGTTGAGTAGAACGTTGTCTATTTCCACGAAAATAATGAGTTGTAAGTTATACCTATACAAGTAGAGTACCTATATGCTGGTTTTGCGTTTTTATTTATGCCCTTATACAATTTATTGAATGTTAGTCAAACGATTAAAAAACGAGGCGTGAAAAGTGGTTTAAACGCTTGAAATAACGGAAATCGTGATGGGTGAGTATACCATACTCACCTGGCGCGAGGGAGGATTTGGAAGCACCTGGCGCGTTAAGGGTTGATTTGTGTTAGCACAGTTGCTATAGAGTTCTTAATAAGTTTGATTTGGGTTTTTTACGGAGGTACGTTTCCCCAATCTGGCGCCGTATTGTCGATAGTGGTGTTTTTTTCCGTCTTGTGATGGCACCTGATCGAATACAGCGCTTCTTACGAGAATTACGGCAGGGCTAGGTACGGAAAAAATGAGAGGTTCACAGTGACAACACGAGCTTCACGGAATACACTTCTCTCGCGAAATTCCATGAGGATAACCTTTACTCAACTCCTCATTTTTGTAGCTAAGCTAATGGTCGCCGTCAATCGTATGCTTATCAGTCAGTTTCTTTCGTTTTGAAGTGTTGTTTATCTTTTACGAGATCTTTCTCTTTGGGATTGTTGTAAAGAATTGGATTGATCCCTCATACATTTCGGTCTGTTGGCGTATCTGGAGTGTAGACGACGGATGATCGATCTCAATGAGGTCAGTTGGACGATCGATCTCGATTTCTTTCCCATTGAGGACAAGTTTCCATCACCGACTGCATTTTAACCAACTTCGTATTTACTTCGAAATTCGAAGGTAGCAATGTAGGTAATATAATACGACAAATAGACTAGCCCGAGGTCAATCATAAAAATTTGGTCGTCTTTCATCTACACCGGAGTCAAGGGGATAGACTAAGATACACAATTACTCATATTCAGTTTAAATATACTTTTTTTTAGAGAAAAAATAAACACTTAATTGAATATTGTAGAAGTAAAACTCGGGCCTCGGCAGGGGGCAAGCCCCCTGAACCCCTGGATGCTTTTCGCTTAAGAGCCTACGGCTAAAATTCTAGAAACATGGACCATGCTTTAGCCGCGCTTTCTTATTCTGTTTAATTTTATTTTTCTAATTTGAAGAATGTAATCAAACCTATTCTGCTATTTCGATAACCTTTCAAAAAATCAGTCTTCAGATAGGAAGGTATTTTATAGTTGTATTGAGATTACCACGTTATTGAAATAACCATATCGCATAGGTTACACCACGTTACACGATCCTTAGTTCTGTATCAACGACTAAGCAACATTTCGTGACTCGATACCGTTCCTAGTTACCGTTTCCGAAAAACGTAACACTTTTTGCCAGTTAGGTCAAGGCTAAAGCATGTTCCAAGCTAAAAGTTGGACAAGGATTCCAGTAGGTAGTTGTCGAAACGTAAGGGATTTGCCAGAAGTTCAAATTGAGTTGCCAAAAATGCAAATTGATTTATGCTAATTTTTTTTTTTTTTTTGCGAGCGTGCATGTGTCTTGTAATAGCTGCTCCGTCCTCCAGTTTTTCTAAGATGCTTCATGGGTTTAACAAAACCAAAAAATAATCCGCAGATTGAGCTAACATTACTTACGGAGTGTTGCAAAAATCTAAAGCAACGTCAATCTCGTTTGAGATCCATTGATTCGGAGGACTAGGGAGGCATCAAAATGGCTCAGCGTCCTCCCACTTGCAGCAGACAACTTCGACTTGTCGTCTTCCCAATTCTGTGACGCACTAACCATTCGGTACGGTTGGGAACCAAGAGGGTTGCCAGTATGGATGCGGGAGCCCCATGGGTATGAACCACGCCCTCAATTGTATGAAGGGCGGCCTGATCAAACAGGGACACGACCTGGTTCGGGACGAATTCGCCAAAATAGCAAGCCTCGCACGGAACGGTGTTGTCACAGAACCAGTTCTTCGTGAAAGTGCTGATGGCAGCCCCGGCCTGGTGGCAGACATGAAGGTTCATGGTGTGTGGGACCGTGAGAGACCTGCGTTTTTTGGTACCCGCGGTATAAACGCTGACGCAGTCTCTTACTCTTCCATGTACTGGCCAACCATCTCTCGCCATGCTGCTCAAGCCAAGCATGCAAAATTTGCAAAAATATGCAAAAATTTCGTATTTATACGACAGAATAGCTGAAGATCTGAGAGGGTCTTTCACACCACTCGTAATTTCATGCGATGGAGCATTGCATGAAGAGTATGACGCTTTTCTCAAGAATGCCTCCCTACGCCTTGCCAACAAATGGTCCAAATCCTACGCTCAAGTGATGATGTGGACGCGAGTGAAAACTCAATTCTCCGTCCATCGAGCGGTTTCCATGAGGCTAAGAGGCCCAAGGAAACAAGTCCGAGGACTCGGACTGGAGGACAGAGCAGCAATTTGGCTCCCGCAAGACTAACTCCTCACACATTTACGCTCGCCAAATAAAACCCTTTGGCATTAATCAATTTCAATTTTTGGCAAACTTTTGGTACACCAATTTGAACTTTTGGCAACTCATTTTGGACTTTCGGCAAATCCATTACGCTTCGACAACTACTGGAGTCCTTGTCCACCTTAATTCCTCCTACAATGTTCAATAAAGTGTTTTTTCTCTCTCTTTAAATTCTGCTAGTCTCGCAGTGAAAGTTAGCATCAACTCGATGCTCGCCCTAGCTGCTTCTCATGGAATGACGGTTCCGAATGTCACTGTAACTCTAATTCAGCGCCGGATTGAGGATACAACCCGCTGTATCTAAGCCGAACTGAATCTAACAGAAACTCTGTACTATGAAAACACAAGTTCCCAGTGATGTCATATCCCTAGGTGTCTCCCATCGGTGGTATTTCGAACTTATGTACAAATCCACCAGACAAATAAGATGTGAAATCTCTTCGTTTCAGTCGCCCATAAAGGATTCCCAGCTGCTGTCAATTGCGTTCAAGCTTTGGAAGAATTCGTTGGAGGCCAGCTTCGAGGAAATGACACCATTAATGATTATACTGAAACGAGAATGAGGGGATTGATCAAAGGCTTGAAAATAATTTATGAAATGCCAGGCAGTGCCCAAAAAAGGACTCACAAAGTACTGGATCTTGGAAGATCTGCTAGGGAGACGAAGTAAGAAGTTTGGCACTGATAACTTACTCTTATAGTAGAATGACAAATACAAATATATCGAGCATCATCCACTGATTCGATGGATTTGAATCATAATTGACCGAATGTTTTTATATATTCTCAGATTCAAAATGCAAGACAGAGGAGAAATGATGACTGTCGAACAATACTTCAGGGAAACCTACAACTACCAAATTCGGTTTCCACTGATTCCTTGTCTCGTGTGTGGATCCCAGTCAAGAGAGTTCTCTTTGCCTGCTGAGGTACTTTGTTTTCTTTATTTCGACACCCATTTTCGGATACCCCTCGTACTACACCTTTATGGAAGTTTCTCAGTTGACCAAATGAAATAAGAGCTGGAATTATTCAAATAACACACATTTTGTTCACTATACAGGGTGTAAGCCTAACTGGTCTGCCATACGGTACCAGTCGATTCTATAACTAATTTGCAACAAAAAATGTCTCTTAGCAATTTTTTTTAAAACCTTTGTTTTCGATTTATTTAACTTTGAACTTTTTTTTTCGTGATTTTGACCTTTAGTCATTAAATTGGTCATAACTCCTATAATTTGCAGTATAAATTACAATTTGACGTACAAACGTCCTCTAGAAAGAAAATTTTACGTAATTTTGGAAGCCTCGCATTTTTTCAATCACAAATTGAACTACGAGAACCCATATTTTTTCAAGAAGCAAGAACACTAAAAACTGTGCTAGAATCTCAGCTTTCCAACGGTATAATTTAAAAATATTTTACAACCAAATTTAGGGGAGAAATTCGTGTTTGAACGCGGAAAAACGTGCATTTTTTCAACGAAACCAGCGCTCTGGCCTCCCGTTCCCGGAGGCCTCGCGGTCAACTACGGCGCCCCTCAGATCGCTTAGGCGGAGCGCTGATTTCGTTGAAAAAATGCACGTTTTTCCGCGTTCAAACACGAATTTCTCCCCTAAATTTGGTTGTAAAATATTTTTTAATTATACCGTTGGAAAGCTGAGATTCTAGCACAGTTTTTACTGTTCTTGCATCTTGAAAAAATATGGGTTCTCGTAGTTCAATTTGTGATTGAAAAAATGCAAGGCTTCCAAAATTACGTAAAATTTTCTTTCTAGAGGACGTGTTCATGTCTCAAACCTTGACTCAAAAAAAGTTAAGGCATCTATCCGATAGGAAATTTAAATGATCTTTCCAACAATATCCTCAAATTGTAATTTATACTGCAAATTAAAGGAGTTATGACCGATTTAATGACAAAAGGTCAAAATCACGAAAAAAAAGTTTAAAGTTAAAATAACTCAAAAACGAAGGGTTTAAACAAAAATTGCTATGAGACATTTTTTGTTGCAAATTAGTTATAGAATCGACTGGTACCGTATGGCAGACCAGTTGGGCTTACACCCTGTATACATTGGAAACAGTTACATTGCTTCTGATTTATTTACCTCCAGAGGGATTATGAGTGACTTCTTCCATTTTTGTTTCTTCTAGCTTTGTAGAATCGTGGAAGGCCAAGTCGTGATGAGGAAACTGAACGAAATACAGACCAGGACGATGGTCAAAGAGGCTGCAACTCCTGCTCCTGATCGCAAAAGGAAAATTATTGACTCTGTGAGTATTTTCCTTCAGTCGACTTCTGGAAGCCATCTTGTTTATAAATAATATGTTTCGATGATGTTATTTCCGTTTTTTTTCTGTTTAAAGATGATCAACGTCAAATTCGAAAACGACCCTCATATTCGGGAGTTCGGTCTGACTGTGGCGAAGGAATTCTTGAAAGTTGATGCCCGCGTGTTGAACGCTCCATCTGTTCACTACGCCAATGTAAGTTCTTGGTATCTTCAAACGGATGCCCACTTGGGGAGGGTATCGACCTGCAAATAATTGATTATTTTATCTGGACTAATCAATTAAGCATTCAATATTTTATGTGGACTAATGTACCAATTAAGCATCGCTTACGTGGAAAGCAAAGTTTACCTGAGTAGCTCAGGGCCGGTAAAAAAAATTAAACCCAAGGTTTAAGTTTACCACAAGTAGATACTTCTATATCGGAGATGGTCATAATCATAATCTTAATTATAATTACGATTATAATCATACGAAATTCGTAAATGAGGAAAGTGTATAATTACGCTGTGATCAGTCGAAAAGAGGGTCCGGTGTGGCTACGGTCGTAGGGGCGTCGTTGTTTGGTGGTGGACTTTGGCCCGACTTCTGCGAGGGTCGTAGGTTCAAGGCTCATCGTCGGCAGCGTGCGTTTTTCGGCGTCTGGGGCTCTCATCGCCCCCCTCGCCCCAACCCAGGATGGTAAGGCCAATGGGAAGCCATAAGCGAAAACATCAGAACAAATTCTTATCTTCCTTTGGAAGGCAGCTGATGACCCCTGATGATTTTTTGGTGACCCCTCAGATTGCCTTCTCCTCCAGCAGAACCTTGACGCCCTCTCTCTTTTGTGTGATCAAAATGGCCTGGCTCTAAACCCTTCCAAATGCGCCGTCACGTCATTCCATCGCTCTCACTCTCCAGTCAAGCAGCACCCTTACTTAATCAACGGAGCTCTTCTTTCTCGTAAGGACGACATTGTGGACCTCGGCGTACACCTGGACTCCCAGCTCTCCTTCTCCAATCACATTGCGCAGGTGGCTTCCCGCGGTATGTGTGTGCTGGGCTTTGTGAAGAGGAATTCCAGAGAATTCACCCAAGCATCAGCCCTAGTCACTCTTTACAAGACTCCCATCTTGGAGTATGCGTCGGTGATCTAGAGCCCTTACTACAACTGCCACACCCTACAAATTGAGCGTGTCTTCAGGGCACTGGGCTGAAAGCTGAATGTGGGAGCCCGAGAAGCGTTCTGATTGGTGGAGCTAGTTACAGCGGAAAGCAACAGATAGCGTTCATGATCACTTGTTCCCAACCTCATCACAACAAGTCACCTTGTTTATCACATATTTTTCTCGTTTGTGCGTTACTGGCCGCATCTAAGTAATTAATTTGATAATATTTAGTTATATTCGCGATATGTACGAAAAAATCGAGCGATTTTCAATAATACACTGGGTTTCAAACGTTTCTATGGGTGGCAGTTGTCGATTCAACATTTGAACAACTGGCGATAGGGACAACAACAATAATTGTAAGATCAATTTGTAAAATGCCTTTCGCCTCGACTGGATTTTGTAAGTATTTTTGCATATATAAATGATGATAAAACGAAAAGTTATCAATCTCTGGTCATTCAAAAGGATTTGATGAGAAGCGGAATGAAGAGTGTGTCCTCCCCCCCACCACTTCCGTATTAGTTCCTCAATCCTAGCTGAAAGTAGATGGCGCAACTGAGGCTGCCTCAAAAATGCTTGCCCACCATTTTAACGTTGGCTTTCTTCTCTGTTAACTTGTCTCCGTTACTCTGTGCTTCAGGGCCTTCCTTCGGTTCCTCGCCTATAAGCTCTCCATTCCCTGTGAGAACATAGACTACCACGAGCTCGCATGTCGTTTCAACTTACTGTTTCCCCATAATCGTCGCTTATGTTCTGATGTCTCCTTCCTCCATGGTTTGCTATCGGGGAGAATTGATGCTCCGGATCTCCTAGCTCGTGTCGGCTTCCTTGTGCCTCGGCTCACGTCACACTCTGCCACACCTTTTGCCATCCCTTTCTCCTCTATGAATTACCTCTACAATCGCCCAATGTGTCGCATTCCTCGCCAAGTGAACTTCTCCTCCACGTCCCCTCCTTTCATCGATATTGTGTCCTCCCCTCTCTCATCTATTAAGGGCCGGGGGTACAAGTCATCGTTTAAACGGGGACATAGCTAAGCTTCGCTTAATTTTGAAACGCCGTTTAAACTACAGATCCCGTTTGGCGGGTGTACAAGTCCTTATCAGCTCGGTTTAGGAAACTGGAGTTTAGGAATCCAGAGACGACGAAGACGAAGAGGTAGAGAACAAAACGGAGTACTCTTTTCCGCCATCTCTGCTCCGACCCACTACACGACCCTATCTAGCCCTAGTTTCATATTTCTGTAACCATTTGACTGTACACTGTTTTTGTTTTTTTCATTTGTAATTGGGTTCGTCCCGTATTCTCATAAATAAATAAATAAATGACCTCCGCGACGCCAGGAATGGCAGTCGGACGAAAATCCAACCTAAAATGGTTGTTTACTACTAATAATAATCATACGAAAATCGTATGATTACAGTAGTATTTTCAGGGTCATTAAAGGCACGCAGGACGCCAATATATTACAGTAATAGATAAAGGAAAGTTTTGGCGTCCTAAATGCCTTTAATGACCCCGAAATTACGACTGTATCATACGACTTTCGTATGATTACAGCTTAATCATACAATTTTCGTATGATTGTAATCGTAATTACGGTTATGACTACGCCCATCTCTGTTCTATATCAATAATAGGGTGTGCGCCTGTGTAGGAAAAACTGTTTATTGTTATTTTTAATCTAAGGTAGACCTCATTCTGAGAATTTTGGTACCAACCGCGACCTTCTAGCGTGTGTAAATCTTTTCCTATGAATTTTTGAAGTTTCGACCGTTTATGACGTCACAGTGGGCTGGGGGGTCCCGCCCAGGCTAGAGGGGCGCGTGACGCCATAAACGGTCGAAACTTTGAAAAATCCTAGAAACAGATCTACTCACGCTAGAAGGTCGCTATTGGTGCCAAAATTCTCAGAATGTAGTCTACTTTCGATTAAAAAATCTAAAAAACAATCAAGGCGCACCCCCCATTCTAATAATTTGCAACTTGTTGAATAATTATGTCTAATACTCTGTTTGTTTCCCCACAGAGGAGATCAGTCCCTGTTAACAAGGGCGTATGGATGTCTTCGTCTTTCATAAGACCCGGAAGTCTCAGTAATTGGGTAATCTATTGCTGCGAGAGAAGAGTCAGGCCTGGAGACTTGGAGTAAGTTTTCCTGTTGATGTTTATTGCCTTTACAATCGCCATTTATTCGTCATCACGGATATTATGATAGATTAGAGGGAGCAATCCAACAAGAGTTATGACCCTGGAAACACAAGAATTTGCTAATGGTAATTCGTAGAGACAACTGAATAGAACGATTCTGGGCGCTGATCATCAGAAAAAATTAATGTTTTTTTTTGGGGTGTCGCAAGGGCTTGAGTTGCTAAGAGGGGTAATGAAGCTTCTGAAGATGGAAGAATAGTTGTATGGGTAGGTGAGGTAAAGAGGGATACCACTGCTACCATCATATATTAGATTGAAAGATTTTCCTAGTATGATTGTGTTATGACCCAAATATCAACTACCTAGCAGTTAGTTATTAAATAAAGAAGCGAACAGGAGGATCCCTGAGCGAGTCATCACCCACTGGGGGAGACGAGGTACGGGGGAACACGTCAACATGACGTCACCCTTCCACCTCTCTCTCCACCGAGGAAACTACACGAGTATATAAAACCACTCAGGGATGCTCCCTTATGCCAATCTAGTTCAGTCAACCGACTTATTCATTTTGCTCTCTACCTTCTCCTCGAATAAGGATCTCCTCAAAGTACTAGGCTCACTAGGTAAATATCCCGCCTCCTGACAGTTGGTTTCTGATGAAACGCCGGGGTTGCCGGGCTAGCCTATGTTCCATGCACTCCGCACTTCGGTAGGGCTAATAAGCCGCCGGTGCGACAGTGCAAGTCACTAGCTTAGGGACCATTCTCTCTTCGTTGAATAGGGGTTGAAGAAAACACAAACGTCGCATCGGGAAGGTCATCTCCTTCACTCGACAACACGCAAACATAACAGATTGAATAATTTTAATTTCTCATTTAGCAATCTGGAACGAGAATTGATCAAGATTGGCAGCTCTCTTGGGATGAGCGTCTCCAAAGCGAGAATCCTCAATTTGAAAATGGACAACACCAGGGAAGTTGAGAAAGATTTCGCGTCCTTCCAGAAGGATAAAGTGCAGCTTCTATTCGTGATTCTTCCTGATAGAGGAAACGTGACCTACGGTATGTGTTCTAGTTTCTAGTTCTGTACCTCAGAGGTCGATTATCGTAAGTGACATTTTGGCGATTTTACAGCAGAGCCAAAAGAAGTTGTGGGCACACCTATTTTGATCCCTATGGCCCATTCTGATGACTTTATCATGCTCAAATTAATTCTGTAGAATCTGTTTATGCCTACCAATACAATAGAATACAAAATACAATAGAAAGAATGCACATACAAAACAAAAATCTCGAAAACGAGAATTTTGGACATGCGATAGTTGACCTCTGAGGTACAGAGTTATGTTTAGGGTATTCGTATTTTGGTTTCTTATAATTTAGTAGGTATAATTGAGTGTGTGAAATCACTAAAGGAATTCTCTTGTATCATTAAAAATTAACTTCTCTCGACTGGGAATCGATCTCCTATCTTTCTGACTAAACTATATTTACATTCCTGAGCACTTTACTACTGAGCCAAGGAAGTGAATGGACTGAAATGCGAAGAGGTAGCTTATCACAACATCTCTCCCCCGTTAGTGAATTTTAGGTACTCCGTTACCTAGTCAGAAAGGTGAGGGAGCTTGGCCGGTATTTTATAACCCAGTGAGAACACTATTGCTTCCGAATCTACCAAGGTAGCGGAAGCTTTGTTTTCACTTTTCAAGGATAAAAAAAAAGTTATCCAAAATCAAAATTTTCACTCGCGTTTTGCGTTTTAGACCTTTCAGAACAATTTTGGTTCTGTGTTTGTCTGTCTGTGTGTCTGTCATGAATTCCTTGTAACGCGCATAACTATACGAAGTTATTGTCCGATTTCTATGAAATTTTCAGGGATTGTGCAGGTTGGTGTGTAGATGGTCCCCTATGAAAATCATCATCCCTGGACTGATAGAAGCGACTGCGCATGCGCACATGTGAATTCCTTGTAACGGCCATAACTTCTACATTTTCCATCCGATTTCAATGAAATTTTCAGGGTTGTTACAGATTAATATTTAGATGGTCCCCTATGAAAATCACCAGCTTCGGACTGATAGTAGCCACTACGCATGCGCAAACGTCAATTTCCTTGTAACGGCCATAACTTCCACATTTTCTACTTGATTTCGATAAAATTTTCGGGGATTATGCGGATTAGGTTTAAGATGGTCCCCAATGAAGATCATCACCCCCGGACTGATAGTAGCCGCTGCGCATGCACAAACGTCAATTCCTTGTAACAGCCTGTTGTGATCAGCGACCTCTTCGCATTTCTGTCCATTCGCTTCCTTAGCTCAAGTGGTAGGAGCTCCGATTTAGAATCGGAATGATAGGTGATCGATCCCCGGTCGAGGGAAGTTAATTTTTGATGACTCAACGGTTTGTCCGAATAGGCGGTGGCTCGACTCGTGTCTTGGGAGGGAGTTGTTTTGATGACCTAATCTTAATGAATTATTGTTTCTCTGAGAAATTCTGAGGAGACCGTTCGGGTCCTACCGACTGCTCCATACCGTTGAGTCATCAAAAATTAACTTCCCCCGACTGGGAATCGATCTCCTATCTTTCTGACTAAACTATATTTACATTCCTGAGCACTTTACTACTGAGCCAAGGAAGTGAATGGACTGAAATGCGAAGAGGTAGCTGATCACAACATCTCTCCCCCGTTAGTGAATTTTAGGTACTCCGTTACCTAGTCAGAAAGGTGAGGGAGCTTGGCCGGTATTTTATAACCCAGTGAGAACACTATTGCTTCCGAATCTACCAAGGTAGCGGAAGCTTTGTTTTCACTTTTCAAGGATAAAAAAAAAGTTATCCAAAATCAAAATTTTCACTCGCGTTTTGCGTTTTAGACCTTTCAGAACAATTTTGGTTCTGTGTTTGTCTGTCTGTGTGTCTGTCATGAATTCCTTGTAACGCGCATAACTATACGAAGTTATTGTCCGATTTCTATGAAATTTTCAGGGATTGTGCAGGTTGGTGTGTAGATGGTCCCCTATGAAAATCATCATCCCTGGACTGATAGAAGCGACTGCGCATGCGCACATGTGAATTCCTTGTAACGGCCATAACTTCTACATTTTCCATCCGATTTCAATGAAATTTTCAGGGATGTTACCGATTAGTATTTAGGTGGTCCCCTATGAAAATCACCAGCTTCGGACTGATAGTAGCCACTACGCATGCGCAAACGTCAATTTCCTTGTAACGGCCATAACTTCCACATTTTCTACTTGATTTCGCTTAAATTTTCGGGGATTATGCGGATTAGGTTTAAGATGGTCCCCAATGAAGATCATCACCCCCGGACTGATAGTAGCCGCTGCGCATGCACAAACGTCAATTCCTTGTAACAGCCATAACTTCCACATTTTCTACCCGATTTCGATGACATTTTCAGGGATTACGCGGATTAGGATGTAGATGGTCCCCAATGGAAATCAAGGCCTTAAAATTTACAGAAGCCTCTGCGCTTGCGCAAACATAAAATCCTTGTAACAGCCATAACACTTACATTTTTCATCCGAATTTGATGAAATTTTCTAGGATTGTCCAGATTAGCGTGTAGATGGTTCCCTATGAGGGTAGTGAAAGGTACTTAGAGATTGGTGTTTTGATATTAACTACTATGCATCGGATCATCTATATAATCGGGTTATGGATACGAGGAAGCTATGTGCCACACCCACTTGGCTGACGTTTTTTGACTGGATTTGGGGTTTTGTTGTTCTGTTATTATTCCTTCTTGAACGGGGGGACCTCAACGTTTGTCCAAGTAGGCGGTGGCTCGACTCGTGTCTTGGGGTGTTGTTGATTTGATGACACAACAATGATTATTGTCCCCAGAGAATAGTTGGAGCCCTTTCGGGTCCGTACTGACTGCGCCACTTTGTTGTATCTTCAAAAATTAACTTCCCTCGACCGGGGATCTATCTTCAATCTTGCCGACTAAACTATATTTACATTCCTGAGTCGAGCTGTTTACCACTGTGCCAAGGAAGTGAGTAGAAATAAATGCGAAGACCAGGCATCGTTGCCATCAAGCTCAACAGGTCTTGCATCATCCTGGATGTTCAAGTTGTCAACGGCAGCATGGACATGGAGCAGACCTGACGGGCTAAGATAAGAAAGTATGATAGAGATGATTTATGGCAAGCAGTGTCAGAGCTAAAAGGAGTGGCACCCAACAACATCAGGGTGATGGCTGCAACCTTGTCATGGCACGGAGTGTGGTGCAGGAAGAGTGTCACGGAGTTGCGCGAGTTAGGCATCTCAGTCGGTGTCACCAGAAGCGTATGCTCGGATCATATTTAAACTTGTGGTCATTTTATAGAGGCACCTCCCTTCATCCTTCTCTCCCACCCCCACCTCCCTCATCTTCCCTCATCCCTAGGGCCGGCGTCGGGTGAGTCCTGGGCGTCCTCCCCAATTATATTTGATTTATTTATTTCTTTTTTTATGGCGTGCCACCTCCGTCAAATAGACCTTTTGTCTACAAGGGGAGTAGAAAAAAAAGCTGATCACAACACTCCTTACCAGGATGTAAGAGAACCGGATGTACTGTCCCCCAATCAAGAGAGTGAACGTGACAACCTATTCCTAAACTGAAAACATCCGTTCTACCTCCTCCGAGCTTGTCACTCATCCAAGGAAATCTCATTTTTGGTCACTTCCTGACAAATCCTTTGCCTGACTTCCCACTAGGTAGGCTTGGGCGAAGATGTCAATATACATTAGACAAAACAACAATGAAGCAATCTCATGCTGTTAAAAAAAGGAAGGAGAGTTTTTTTTCCTCCTGCCAAGAAAACGAAATGCCCAGTGAAGCAGAGAACACTGCAGCACGCGATGCGGGGCCGGGGAAAATTCCAGCCCTGCCCAGACCCGCCCACCATGGTGGCATCCAAAACCAGCTGAGAACCACTGCGTAAGAGTGGTTAAAACCCACCAGGAAGGCCACCTCCGGGAGGGACAGGCACAACCCTGGCTCCCACACACACATAACCACAGCATCCAACACACTCAATAAATTAATTCAATAAAAAGCAACATACTACACATAAAATAGAGACAAAAAAGTTGAAAGTAATATCACGATGTAACAGAAAATTTATCATATATATTGGTCGACTAGTTGAAATTAGATTAAATAGATTTTTATAGAATAGTCGTAAAATAAGAAGCGCGAGTACTCGGGTAACAAAATTTCCTCGGCTGTTGTATAAAAAAAGTCTGCCAAGTGGGTGTGGTGTGTAGCTTCCTCGTATCCATAACCCGACTGTATGGATGATCCGATGCATAGTAGTTAATATCAAAACATCAATCTTTAAGTACCTACCATTATCACAACAATCAATCTGCACAATCTCCGAATATTTTTGGAACATGTAGAAGTTACGGATGTTACAAAGATTTCACGTTTGCGCATGAGCATAAAATAGTTTCAATTTGAGGGGCCATGGTATTCATAGGGGACCATCTACACGCCAAATCACATAATCCTTGAAAATTTCATCGAAAACGGATGAAAAATGTGGAAGTTAGGTCTGTGGCAAGGATTTCACGTTTGCGCATGCGCAGCGGCTACTATCGGTCCGGGTGTGATGATTTTCATACTGAACCATTTTGCACATCAGCTCAAATCATTCCTGAAAATTTCATCACAATCGGATGAGAAATGTGGAAGTTATGGCTGTGGCAAGGACTTCATGATAACATAATATGAAATATTATTTCACATCAAATTTCTTGGTTAGCAAGATTCAAAAAGAAGAGCAATCCGACATGTGTGACGATCCTACATTTTATACGGGACAAACTAATTGGTCTGTTCCCGATTTGTTGGAGCTACGCCTTTAGAGATATCCGATTCATAGAGATATGAATCGATATCCTCTTCGGGCCGGCTGATTAATCTAATCACTGGTTTGAAGGGGTAGGGTCGTCACCCTCCTCTGACTAACTTATGAGCAATTAGGTGAATTTCAATCTGAAATTCAACCTATATTGTTACATGGTAGCAGAGCGTGGTTCGGTGGAAATGCACTGAATTTATGTCATCATTTCCCCTCCACTTTTTCTTGGGTATTCCAGAAGGAATTACCCAAAGAGATATCCAGAAGGAATCTCTATATTAAATTCATTCCCTTATTATACTTCGCCAATCCGGCAATTAAATTCATTCATTAAACTTCGCCAATCCGGCAATTAAACTCACTCCATTGTTAGGCTTTGCCAATCTAGCATTTTATTAATTTCAATTACGTTTTTCTTTTATATAAGCCTTTTCTGCATTTGGCTTTTCAATCATTACACTTGAATGTTTCGTCGTTCGTATTCTTTATTTAGTTTGCTTTCTCCTCAGTTCCATTGATTTATTCTTTTATGTATAAATGGCCCATTCGTGGCATAAATGACCCATTCGTGGCATAAATGACCCATTCGTGGCATTCTTCTTCTTCTTTTTGAATAGTACCATTACGATGGAGGAATTCCCTTGAAGCTTCCAGATGACCTTTCCTGGGCTTCATGCTATTTTCAGTCCCTTTGACTTGTTTTCAAACATACTTTTGTTTGAAACCCAGAAGTATGTTTTAGGGAGGGGAGTGTGACGATCCTACATTTTATACGGGACAAACCAATTGGTTTGTTCCCGATTTGTTGGAGCTACGCCTTTAGAGATATCGGATTCATAGAGATATGAATGGATATCCTCTTCGGGCCGGCTGATTAATCTAATCACTGGTTTGAAGGGGTAGGGTCGTCACCCTCCTCTGACTAACTTATGAGCAATTAGGTGAATTTCAATCTGAAATTCAACCTATATTGTTACACATGAAATGTTACACCCTACATTGTATTGGGCTTTCCCGTTCCGATGAATTGATGCTGATCTGATTAATGTCAGTGCCACCGTTGATTTAAATTTGATATTATATTATACATTTTTTTTTTGTCATTTCACTTTTCAGCCAGGATAAAGTCAATTGCTGAAATTCAGGTGGGCGTGCTCACTCAATGTTTGAAGACTCGTACTATTTCAAGATTGAATCCTGCCACCGTGACTAACATTCTTCTCAAAGTCAATGCCAAAATTAATGGCATAAACCATAACATCGCTCCAGAGTTTTGGTAAGTTCTTTTATCATGCTTCAAATTCAAGTTCTTGCCTGATTCTAGGAATTCATGTTGAGTTTCTCGCAAGAAAATGTATTGCATCTTGACCCATCTGTGTTCGCTAAACTCACGAATCTACTTCCTAGTTTCTTTTATTTTATTTTTTAAGTCTTGTAGATTTTTGTTAATGATAAGGTACGAGGGTCGATTCGTTAGTTTGAAGAGGTAGCCAACTATCAGAATATAAAGAAGAACGCTGCAAATTATTACACAGAGGTTTTTTTTATATTAAAAAAAAAATAGATATGACAGCCCCACATCTGATTGTGGAGTATTGAAACGTCTATAGTGTTGCCAATGATATTTTGTCTGAGAGCCTGGCAAACCCTCGAATGGAATACAATCTTTGAACTTCCTTTCCTTTAACTTCATACTCAGAAGTAGTCACTAAATTAGTACGGAACCATTTTTTGATTTTGCAGGCCATCGTTTCTACAACGTCCAGTGATGGTTGTGGGAGCCGACGTTACCCATCCTTCTCCCGACCAGCAGGACATTCCGTCAGTTGCAGCTGTAAGTAATGAAATCTCCTTAATTCCACAATGTCCAACCAGTTGCACTTTGCTTTGGAAAGGTATTAGTTGATCCTCCCAATCCCTTCTCTGAAACAATAAGATATTGTTTTCACTTAGTCTGCCTTGATTGGGATTAAATGATCAGAAATTGAGTCTATTGAATTATCGATAGAGGGTGTTGATTTAGACATTGATATCAACAGACATTAGTGGAAGCATTAGGTGTTTTGTGGGTGGGCGGAGTCTTCTTCCTCTACATTCCTTGTTATAAATGTCTTCGTGTCGTCGAGTGAAGGAGATGACCTTCTTGATGCGGTTGATGCGTTTTCTTTAATGAAGAGAGAATGTCCCTAGCCCTAACAACCACACTGACACCTCGGCGGCATTAGCCCAGGTAAGGTGTAGGGAGACATGCTGGCCTGACAACCCCGGCGTCTCCTACGAGACTGGCCTTAAGGAGGCGGAATAATAGAGAGTTTTTGGTGCCAAAATCTCACGGGCCCTGTTAGGGGGAGACTAGTGCGAGCAACAGAGGTTGCTACCCAGTTGAAGGAGGAGGCCTGTTAACTATGGACAGGGGGGAAGGGAGGCGCCTGTGACGGTGGGCCTCTAGGAACGGGTGACTGTCTGGGGGCACCCTTTCATCGTCGCCCGCTCTTGTCAGGAGGCAAATTCACCGTCACCCGCAAACTCCGTGCTTTGTGAAGAGGTTCCACAGGCCCGTTAGTGGTTGCCAAAAACTCTCTATTTACCTAGTGAGCCTACTGTAGCAGGAAGAGCTCTAGGAGAGATGGAGGCAGAGGGTGGCGCCTTTTGAGGGGCGAACTGGCGAACTCTGATAGAGCTAGCTAGTGATCGAAAGCGAACGTAGAGAACGAAATGAACAAGGCGATTAACGGACTAGATTGTACTCTAAAGCACTTCTGAGTGAGCTTATTTACTCTAGGTACTTTCTGTTGGGGTGAGGGAGGTGGAAGGGTGACGTCATGTGTCATGTTCCTCCGTAACTCGTCTCTCCCCGTGGGTGTTGACTCACTCAGGGGTTTCCATCGCTTCTTTATTTAAGAACTAACTGCTAGTTGATATGTGGGTCACAACATTACTTATTCTTAACTCTAATTGATATCGCAGGGCAGTACAAGACAGGCACAGCATCAGCTCTAAGCTTCTGAAGTATACTGTTTTCTTTCGGAAAATTCAACCTGTATGTCTTGTCAGACGGTTTAAATGCGGAAATTTTTGCCATAGCCTTAATGTGTTTTGAATTTATTGTTGCAGTACTTCATTTTGTTGCTTTGAATCGTTGCTCAATGGTCTCGCATTCTTTGATTGTTCACAGGTTGCTGCTTCTCATGATGCCAGCGCTTTCCATTACAACATGAAATGGAGGCTTCAATCGCCAAGAGAAGAGATGATCCAAGATTTGGAGGCGATCATGAAAGACCAGCTCATCTTCTTTTACAGAAGAACTGGGCACAAGCCAGAACATATTCTCTTTTATCGCGACGGAGTCTCCGAGGGGCAATTCAAAAAGGTATGTAAAAATGTATAGGTTGTCATTTCAATGAAAAGGGCTGTGTAGTGAGAGTGGAAGGTATCAAAAGCATGGATGGGCGCAATTTTTTGTTTTTCCTCTGTACTGCAAATCATTCATCGGATTTTGTTGAACATTCGACCGATCACTCACCGAAGGCAGACTTATAAACGAGGGTTGTGAACTAATTTGGGAGAGCAATTTCTGTGTATTTTTGTTCTAATTTTGCAATGAATCGGGAACTGGAACAATTTATCAAAAGTATGGTGTTAGTTCTGCTAGTTATAAGAATACAGTTGAAGACTTGCCGATTCCAAAATTGTCGTTTTTAACACTCGTTCCGAACTTTATTGGTGATGCGAGGAGTTTCCAGAACGACCTGCCTTCTATACAGGGTGTAAACAAAACTGGTCTGTCAAACTGCAGACACCTATTCTACAACTAATTGACTACAAAAAGTTTTTTTTTTATAGTATAAGAATTTTTCGTGATTTTGACCTTGCGTTACCAAATTGGTCATAGTGGGGTGTGCGTATGGGTCCGAAAAACTGTTTATTGTTATTTTTAATCTGAACTAGACCTCATTCTGAGAATTTTGACGCCAACCTTCTAGCGTGAGAAGACCTTCTAGCGTGAGTGGGCTGGGGGGTTCCGCCCCGGCGCACAATACTGTGAGTTTATGGGTCAAGTGATCAAAAACCATTTTGTGGAGAGTTCTGTTAAGGAAGGTTGCTCTGATCATGGATTTCATACTACTTCATATTTCAAAGAAAGAAAATTGCACAATAAATAATATTAGAAGAAGTTTATGAAAAATACTGAAATTTTAAATTCAAAACAAAAGTAACATTTCACCAATTTTTAAAAAGTTTAGGTACCGAAACATAGGTAATAATTAGATTCTTTAGAAGTGCATTACACTGAATGATGAATCTAAATCGTCACTGTCATTAGCGCTGCTGATGCCGGAGAGAGCGCTTCCACAACTCAGTTCCATAGCGTTAGATGTGCTCGGTACAGCATTAGGTATCAGTTTTGTGGATGGTGGTCGTGTCAATGAAGTTATCCCTAATCAGATACTGGTTGATAACTTCATAATCTTTTCTGTTCTATTCTGTTGAAAATGCGAAGATGTGGTTTTTTTTCCTCTCTATACTTTCCTGCGTCTTCAATTTTTCTAAAAGCTTTCTATTAGGATTGAAAATTTCATAGAAAAAAAAGTCGCGGCAAATTACAACGGGATTGAGTCAAGGGATAGTGCCAGAAAACATTCATCAAATGCAATAATTCCTCATTTCTCCTCTTTTTGAGAAATTCACCATAAATGCCGCATTATGCCGTGACTCGTCATGAAGAGCAATAAGACCCAACTTGTTGATATGACGGTATCCGCACTCATAATGAGCAGCTAGTTCATCGTTAGCGTTTTCGGTGAAATGTGTTATTAACACAAATGATCGCGGAACTTGCCCTCTGGTGATCCGTAAGAGGCTTGTGAGGTCAGGAAACCTATTTAAACGTGCTCAAAGACTATCTGGGGATAGGTTCTTGCACTCCTTTCCAATACTAATAGACGTTGGTTTTTCGATTTTTTACACATACTCACAGTACTGTGCGGGCGCGTGACGTCATAAACATTCGAAACTTAGAAAAGTCATAGAGAAAGATCTACTCATCCAAAAAGAGAACGGCTGGTGTCAAATTCTCAGGATGAGGTCTTTTTTCGTCTAAATTTTTTTTTAAATCAGGAGCACCCCATTCCCTTAATTTGCTGTGTAAATTCAAATTTTAGGACACCGTTGAAAAGAACATTGAATTTCCTACCAGTTTGATGCCTGACATTTTTGTTGTGTCAAGGTTTGAGTCATGACGAAGCCCTCTGAAAAGTTTTTTATTTTTCGGTAAATTAAAGTGGTTTTGGTAATTTTAGTAACTTGAAAAATAAAAGCTTAGAAGAACAAGGGGTTACAACATGATGGCTAGGAGACACTTTCTTACTCAAATTACCTACTTGTAGGATCCGAATCCCGATGTTTTTCGGTCCTTAACATGGGACGCCTTGCACACATGTACCCCTTTGGCCCTCCACAGTACCACATCGCACGTACGCGTAAATCTCCATTCTTGACTTTTTTTAAAATCAAGTAGGAGGTCTTTAGTGAGTTGATTCACAAACTCCTTCCATTGCGACCTAATGAGGTCTATTGTGGAGTCCATTGACTTGCCTGAATCCCATTGTTTATTTTATTTGTTTATGTGACAATCAAAAATACACCATAGATACAAAGAATAGGATATAAAACAAAGTCTTATGAAAAAATAAAACAAATTATCTCAATACCTTGCCCACCAAGGCTTAAGTTCTTAAGAACTTGTGTCCCCTGGCGGAGGAATGGTACGTTTGGATTATTGCGTAAGAATTGTACGTTTGGATTAATACGTAAGAATTGTACGTTTGAATTAATACGTAAGAATTGTACGTTTGGATTAATACGTAAGAATGAGGAATTCCACCGAATTCTGTTTGCATTTTTCCTGAATAGTTAATGGTGTGGGATAGATGAAAATCGGGTTGATTTCGGAAAATAAGCCTCCTATTATTTTTGGGAGACAATCAAAATTTATGATTTCAAAAAATAACCGGGAAAACGGACCTTTTCAACGTGAAGCGGGAATGCTCGCTGATTGGGCTGTTTGGATCGGCGTTTCCTCCCAGTGTTGCCCGTAGGTACGACGAAATCGTGTTATCTAAGAGAAAAGTTATCTAACAAAAACAGGGGCTTTCTATTTTTTTCTTCCGTTTTTCGATTTCGAACTTTACTGGTTTTGTGAAATGTTGCATCTGGGGACTATAGATTTCTTGATCTCAGCGCTTCAAGCGGCCGTAAATGAACTATTCCATGGATGACGTCATCCTCCCGGTTTTTTTTAACGTTTTAAATTTCGACGTGGTGAAATTCCTCATTGTACGTTTGGATTAATATGTAAGAATTGTAAGTTTGGATTAAACGTTTCAGGTTTTGGACATTGAACTCCAAGCCATTCGCAGAGCTTGTAAGGGAGTTGGGGACGACTACGAGCCTCCTATCACCTTCTTAGTCGTTCAGAAGCGTCACCACACGAGATTCTTCCCAACCAATCCCAAAGATGCTGACGGGAGAAATCAAAATGTGCCCGCTGGCACGATCGTCGACACAGAAATCGTTCATCCCACTGAATTCGATTTCTACCTTGTGTCACACGCAAGCATTCAGGTAAATTAACTGTAGCATCTCATTAGTTCACTAAATATAGTAGCTGGTGACTGACCTTGGTTCTTACTGCGTGAAATCTACTTCATAAGTAATCTGTACTAATAAATAGGTTTCTTTGTCTGTCCAGAACAGATTAAAAGTCGGCAAAAATATAATATCAAGTCTCTCAGGATTGTAGTTTTCATATTTTATTGAACATTTGGTTCTGATGCAGAATTTTCCATTGAAAAACAAACATGCAGCATGAATTAATGAGCGAATTTTCAAAGCACATTGTTTTCTCCTTGGGGCGTTACTGGCCGCATCTAAGTTATTAATTTGATTTTCTCAATATTTATGACTAAGTTCGAGCTGATTATCAATAATATGCGAGGTTTCAAACGTTTCTATGGGTGCCAGTTGTCGATTGAACATTTGGACTACTGGCAATAGGGACCACAACAGTTGTAAGGGCAACGTCTTTCTCAACGTCTCTCTCATTTCGTCTCGATTGGTTTTCCTAAATAATTCTTGCAAAATTTGCTTTAATTTAGATTTAATCTAAATGATGAAGTAGTTGTAGTTTTCATAGTAGTTCCTTAGCTGAAAGTAGAACTTGTGTCTCGCCGTCGAAGGACGAGCAGCCGATGGTGCGGTCTAGCGGCATTTGTGAAAAGTAGGCTGCACCTCGTTTTTACCGCTCATTCCAACATTTTACGGTTCTACAATTCCCTGCCTTATTAACTATAAGGAGAAGAAAACTGTTATTGAATTTTTATGGTGACGAGTCAAGCAAGATGCATTATTATAGTCTGCAGAATTTTTACTAACGTATTGCTAGCAAAATTTCGCCCTAAACGGCCGTTATTCGATTCACACAAATTTCAAACCTCCACGATTCCATTTTAAGTATGTACATTTTCATGAACCTTTGGAATCCAAAAAATGAAAAAGTGAATCAAAATTCGATAAGTACGTAGTTTAGGTACGTTTCTAGGTAGTATTCCACTTTTTTTCACGCTGTGTTGTGGGTAGAAGGTGCAAGTGCAAGGTGGATAACTGTCCCACGTTTCCCAGCTGTGTTTTCCGACTTTTTCTTCTCAACTGATCCAACTTGTCCACTGATTGTTTCTCTGTCTGCCCTTATTTTTAGTTAATTTGGCTCTTTTAGTAAAGAGTTTCTTCGGGAAGTAATGTAAAATGAGAAAACTAAACTAAGCTCCGTCGAATAGTGAGAAGAAACAGGTTTTCCGTGAACCTTGTCAAAAACTTGAAATAAAATCCAGGAAATTTGATCAGTGTTTCATTGTCTTCCAGTACCAACGTCAAGTTCTTTGATAACTTCCATCTGGCATAAGTTGTATTGTTGTTGCTTTCATTAATTGAAAATCGATTTTATTTCATTATTATACAGGGTGTATCGCGTAATTTAGCTACAACTAATTAGCAACAGTAACTTATTTTTTCCACTCAACTGTTTCAAATCTTTGATTCAAGAAACGACTGCAGAGACTACTACCATAATTGATAAAGAAAGTTCAAATTTGAGGATACCGTTGAAAAGAGCATTAAATTTCTCTCTCTCTCTGATGTTAATGCAAACTTTTTTGATGGACAAACAATATTCCTGAACATAGGATTTTCACGAGAAAAACTCTGATTCCTACTTTTATCAGGCTGTTTCTGGGTTATTTTTTGAGTACCTATACAGTAAAAACTTGCCCAAGATGTGACCTGCAAATCAAAAAATTACAACCGTTCTGGGCGAAATTTTCTAAAATTCAAAATTCTGCAGACGGTATTTTTCATTTTAATAATGCATCCTGCTTGATTCGTAACCACAGAAATTCAATAACAGTTCTCTTCTCCTTTCAATTTATAAGGCAAGGAAGTAGAACCGTCAAATGTTGGAATGAGCAGCAAAAACGAGGTGCAGCCTTAATAGAAACGGAGTTGAGTAGAACGTTGTCTATTTCCACGAAAATAATGAGTTACAAGTTAAATCGATTTCGACGGTTAGGTCATCATCAGTAACAAACAATAACTATTGTTATTGTACAATGAGGAATTTCACCATGTCGGAATTTCCTATTTTTGACCCCAAAATCGGATTAAGCACCTCGAAAAACCCCCTAAGGCAAACTTTCAGCCCGAACTTCCTAATTTACGAATAAACAAAACAGTGTAGAAAATACGAATGTTTAAAAAAAACCGGGAAAATGACGTCATCCTGGAATAGTTCATTTATGGCCGCTTGAAGCGCTGAGATCGAAAAATCTATAGTCCCCAGATGCACAATTTCACGAAACAGTAAAGTTCGAAATCGAAAAACTGAAGGAAAAAATAGAAAAAGCAAGTTGGGGAAAAAAAAGGTTTCCCCTGTTTTTGTTTGATAACTTTTCTCTTAGAAAACACGATTTCGTCGTCCCAATGGGCAACACTGGGAGGAGACGGCGATCCGAACAGCCCAATCAGCGAGCGTTCCCGCTTCACGTCCGTTTTCCCGGTTAGTTTTGAAATCAAAAATTTTGATTGTCTTCCAAAAATAACAGGAGACTTATTTTCCGAAATCAGCCCGATTTTCATCTATCCCACACCTTTAACTATTCAGGAAAAATGCAAACAGAATTCGGTGAAATTCCTCATTATGTTATTGTACAATAACTATAGTTATTGTTTGTTACTGATGATGACCTAACCGTCGAAATCGATTTAACTTGTAACTCATTATTTTCGTGGAAATAGACAACGTTCTACTCAACTCCGTTTTTATTAAAATGGTTTTCCACAATCTCATCGCGAGTGATTTTATTCGTATGAGGTGCAGCCTACTTTTCACAAATTCCGCTAGATGGCAGCATTGGCTACTCGTCCTTCGACGGCAAGATGCAAGTTAAAGTAGATGGCGCAACTGAGGCAGCCTCAAAAATGCTTGCACGCCATTTTAACGTTAACTTTCTCCTCTGTTAACTTGTCTCCAGTACTCTGTGCCTAATGGTAATTGTTGGCGCCCGAGTGGAGGATACATGAACTAACGCTGCTGGTGCAGTTTAGACTTTCGGGACAACTTCATTACTTCAACTCATTAATTTTGTCTAAGTAGTTGACGTATTTCGCATTCTCACCTTTTGATTGGTTGCAGGGGACGAGCCGCCCGACGAAGTATCACGTGCTCTGGGACGACCAGAAGATGCCTGAACAGCAGCTGGAGGAGATCACGTACTACTTGTGCCACCTCTTCACAAGATGCACGCGCTCTGTCTCCTACCCAGCACCAACTTACTACGCGCATTTGGCTGCATTCCGCATTCGATCGTACATTGAAAAGTAAGTTCGCCTGTTTCATACTTAGTGTAAAGGACCCAAATTCCAGCACCTTAAGGACATTTTTCCATTTATCAAGCTAATAGTGTGGAGTATTTCAAGCTGAATTTGTCATTTTCCAAAAAAGTGATCATACTTAGCTCAAATGTTAATCAAAATATCCTCTGCATAATGCACTAGTAAACTGTTGAAAACACTCAACGTAACTAATTCCGACAGATTCTTGAAAAATCATGGGAAATTCATCATACATTTTTCGAAGTACGAAATATTTACAATGTGCCCTCAAGACCTCATTTCGTGTTATGAGGAGTGGGGGTAGTATACTTGAATAAATCATTTTTGCTTCACAGTTTAGTTGCACTCCTACAGGGACATCCAACAAGATCCATGCTTACAGGTCCAAATCCCTTCCCAGTCCAGAGCCATTCTCCATGATATCTTATTGGTCCGTGGAATCGGCAAGTGCGCTTCCCAGTACATGGAATTGAACCGGACACAAGTTCCATCCTTACCGGTCCGAAAGATCCCTTCCCAGTCCAGAGCCATTCTCCATGATAACTTATCGGTCCGTAGAACTTGACCGGTAAGAGCTGAGTTTTTGTCGCTGCATGGAACTGTTACAAGTTGGTACTCGGTTCCACAGTCCCAGTACAGCTGAACCGACACACCTCTATTTTCGGTGAATCTTTTTCGAGTTCTTTATCTTTGGGGTCGCGGTAAAGTGAATTGAAGATTGAAGAATTGCTCCCTTATACATTTCGGTCTGTTGCGGCATCTGAAGTATGGATGGCGGATGTTCGATCTCGATGACATCAGTTGGACGATCGATCTTAATTTCTTTCCAGTTGAAGGCAAGTTTCGACCTTTTTAACCGACTTCGTATTTATTTTACTTCATAAAGGTAATGTAATACGAAAAGATTGATTAGTCCGAGGTCGATCATAAACTACTTACCAATCTCGTTGAATTCGGTTGTCTGTCAAGGGGGTCTGACAAGGGGATGGACTGAAATGCCCGATTAGGGACATTCATTTTACATTTATTTATACTTTTACGATTATTTTGGGTAATAAACGAGCGTACTTCATTGATTTCCTTATATTTTCCTTCCTGTTTTCCTTTATCGGTTCGATGAAAACAAAAAACTGTGTTGAAAAATCTAAAGCAACGGCAATCACATGAGCCTAACAGGACTGACGTGAGACTCACGTCGGAAAGTTAGCATCCACTCGATGCTCGCCGTAGCAGCTTCTCACGTATAAACGGTTCCAAATGTTGCTGTATCTATAATAGTTGAATTCTTTTAACTAGCGGAACTAACCCCATTCCTTTAATAGCAGTATCGTAATTATTTTTGTTCCTTTTTTTCAGTCAGCGCATTCACCTCGGCAATTTGTCCCAAGAAGAGAGGAACCGCACGGTGAAACAAGAAATCGTAAATAATAACCCCATGTTTTTCGTTTAGAGAGGTATTAAATGTACTACCAGATCTTACGTTTATCCGTTCGAGCGTATTATAACATAATACAACAACATTATGCTGTTGACGCGAGTGTTTCTTTAATCTCAAGTAGCTTCGTCCGTCTATTGAGGAACGAGAATATTAATATACATGATTTATCTATAACAAAGATATTATTCCTTGTAATTCATGATCATGAATGAATACAATCATGAGTTACCTTATTTCTATTATATAACAATAGGTTTATTCCAATAAATTGGGTGTGTGGCTACTGTTTTGTTTATTTATTACATCCCGCTATTTCGTTAAGGTCTCTCATGAGAGAATCGACTGGGAAATTTCATTTATTTTACACTTTCTCCTAAATAGTACAGGTTTTACTTCCGAGCCTAACGAGGTAGCGGAAAGATTGTTTTCACTTTTCAAGGTTGGAAAAAAAAATCCCAAAATGTTTTTGGTTGGTGACAATGGCAAAGACGTTTTTTTTGCAGACGAGAAATCTATACAGGGTGCCCACACTCAAGATGGGCACAACTTCAGGGTTCGATTCTACAAGATATTTCCAACAAAAAATGTCTCTCAGCAATTTTTTCTTACTCAAAATAACTTTTTTTTTCACTTTGAAGTTTGTTTTCGCGTTTTCTACTCTACGTCATTAAATCTGTGATATCTCCTGTTATTTACCAAGTGAATTCAAATTTGAGGATATTGTAGGCCATGTTCGGGTGCTGGGATCTTACACCGTGGCGAGTTTGTGATCGATCCGAGGGTTTTTACTCCACGTGTCGATCACAAAGTCTCCAGTTTTATAAGTCCCAACGTGTTCAACCCCAACTACCCCTCGTGGCGGTAGTTACAGGATCTCAGGGAGATACTTCTATAGCCAGAAGGACGGTAAGGTTCGAACGTGGTGAGCTCAGGGAGGGTTTGCAAACAAATATCGAAACACAATTACAATTAAAAGGGTAGCGAAATGATAATTACCTGGACATGGCACTGTAGCGGCAAGTCGGAAGTTTGTGGCGATGAAAGCTGAAAGTTTAAGCCTGAAGGGCGCACCTTGAGAGAAAAGTGGATCACCGAATGTGTCCGTGCTGGAAGGGCCTAGGAGTATTCCTGAAGGGAATCTCGAGCTAGTTGTCGCGGAGTGTGTCTACACACTTGCTCCTTGTTACATACTGAGAACCAGTAAACTCAAAGGAACAATTACAGGGTTACAAATAATATTGACTTTTTTAATAATGAAATCGATTTGACTTAGCACACCCAAATGGTGTGGCAGCACAGTCTGATGGGCAATAGACAAGAATAGTTTTAGATATGGCACAGATTTCAATTAAACGTTTATATACAACTTTTATCATTCATTTATGTTTCCTTCATCCAATAGCAAAATCAAGTCCAAAGCCGTGTTGATATGTAGCGAGTAGAAATAATATTTCTATTCGAGAATTAAAAATGAATGAATTTATTTTTAAAAAAAAATTTTTTTTTTTTAATTTTTTTTATTTTTTTTGAATTTATTCTGTATGACCATATATTATATGGTCATACAGTTCAGTCTACAACGTATTCTCGTTACAAATGTTTGTGACGATTGTGTTTATGTTACTTGCTTTACTTCTACACTGTGTCACTAAATCATCGGCCAATGTAATTATAATTGTTAGTGCGCTGATGTCCCTGGGTCGTATAGCCGTGGTGGTTGTGGCGAAGATAGGGGGGGAAGCTCAAGTTCACGGGCTGCTGGGCTCACAATGACTTTTACTTTGATAGCTGAAGTGGGACTGAAGAGTGGAGGTCCTGCAGCCTGGTTTTGTTCGAGTGGTTCCCCCTCAACTCTGTCGGAGGATGGTTGGTGGCTTGCAGGTGGGGGGAAGCAGCTGGCTTCCCATCTCTGACGGAGGGACGCTCGAGGTGGAGGCGGCGTCTGTGGTCAGAAGGGGGGGGGGTGACGTCATATCCAAGCTGACCACGGGACCGCGAAACTGGACAATGATGATCGCAGGTGACTATGCCAGTTTCGGGTCAGGAAGGAAATTGATAAATCAATTTAGCTCTGTCACTGGGAAGAGACCACCAGAGATCGGAGTGGCAGTAGAATATAAAGAAAATGACGAAACGTAACTAGCCTACCGTATGTTTGCTGCCTTTGCCCTCCTTCCGCCAGACTACAAACAACTTGGCTGGTTTTTAATTTTGAATCGATTAATGATGATCGGTCTTCTTCCCACCACTTAAGTTTGTCCACAACTCGCACGCTACCACTCATCCATACAATCGGGTTATGGATACGAGGAAGCTATGTGCCACACCCACTTGGCAGACGAGTTGTCCCCTGATACTGTTTGTGGGATGATGCAGCAATGTGTAACCCAAAATTTCGACGTCGAAAGCATTCTGCATCTTGTTCAAATACTCGAGATTTTCGATTTTAGCATGAAACATGCTTTAGCCTTGGGCTAACCACCCATTAACATTACGTGCGTGGGAGGGTGATGGGTGAGTGCCACGTGGGGTGGTGGAAAGAGGAGTTATTCCCCACCTGCCCTTCTCATCCCTACTCCACCAAAAAGCGCAGCTGAAGCATGTTCCATTTTTCTCAGATTCTACCCAAAAGCTCTTAGCAATAAGGCGAGGCCGAGTTTTCCCCACAACAAAAACTTTTTTTTAATTTGTTTAATTTTTTCGTAATGGGTTACTTTTTTAAGGTACTTTTATCACCCCAAATTTTGTAAGACAATCATTACGTAAAAATTTGAACTGCTCTGGTTGGTGTTTGATTAATAAGCAACCTACATATTGGTATACATAAATTATGTAGGTACTGAAGAAATCAGCTGTCCTTTCTTGTCTGCAACACTACAAACGATGCTCTTCCTAACCTCAACAATCTCAATCTGTCTTCTCTCTAATACCAGCTCACTCAACCTCGCGTTTTCGTTTCCCCCAAATACTACCTACTCTTTTCTTTTCCATATCTCAATCACTACAGAGCTACAAAAGAACAAAATGGATAGCAGTCATGAGTCAGTATTGTGGCTAACCTCTCGGAAGTGTAAACAGTGAAAACAGTGAATGTGAGAGGGAAAAATCCCCTTATTTTCTCCCCAAAATGGGGTAACTTTCCCTCCGTCTGACCACCAGGCTTACCAACGTTTGGTAAAATCGAGCCAAGCGACTGCATGAGCGTTTGATTGCTCTTGAGTAAGCCTTCTTACTTGAGCGGACGTCCATCTCGCACTACGAATTTGGATGGCTGACCGTTGGCTGACCATGAGCGATCGCTTCTACTTGAGCATTGTCTGTGGATGCTGTGCCGCCCTAGGTCACGAAAATCCCGGGGTCCCTGTGGCGGGCCGTGTCAATGTCATGCAAACGGTTCAAGAATATCTGCTCCTGTTCTTTCGTTCTCCGTTTCCGCTCTTTTCTAGCTGTTTTTCGTGATAGATGAACTGTTTATGAGACAAACGGTTCAATCTGGAGCTGAATCAGCCGAGGTTGAAGGCCATGGGCAGTTATCAAAGTGACACCTTATCTTTCTCCACCACAGTGGACCAAGGCGTTTATTTTTCTGCGTTTAATGTGGTAACCTGATATTCTCACAGCAATAAGGGCTCACAGTTGAAGGGAAAAAAAATTCAAATCGAAATATTTCTATGCATTTTATTAATGTAAAACTATGTGACAAAAAAATTACGAAAGACTAAAGTGACAGAGGCTTCGCCTTGATACATCTTGCTGAACAAAAGAAGTATTAATCCGTAAAGCATAACTGCCAAAAGAAAAACGAAAAATTTGGTATCGATTTGTGCTACAGAAATAATAATGTTACATCATCTCAGTCTAACATTACGCTTAATAGAAGAATATGTACGCTTTTAAAATAGGATTTCTTACTAAGCTTATACACTTAATACACTTAACCTTCTGAGCTTGGAAGATTTTAAATTTTAATATTTATTTTAATATTAAACAGGTAAGTTCACGGTGTTTCAATACAACAAAAATTTTACGTGACAAATTAAATGTACCTAATTTAGCACGATAACAATATTAACAACATAAGGTACTCACTTTGTGAAAGTCACAACAAATTTGAAAAAAAATATCTACATTGAATAAATAAGATTTTGATTAAATAAATGGATGCGCGAAATCAGTAAAACAAGAGAGTCGGAACTAAAATGTACAAGTAAAAACTAAAACGGACGGCAAATGTAGGAGTTTTGCACCAAACCAACTCAGAGAACTGAAGTTCTTCTTCCAGCTAAACAATATAAAAAAACAAAACGAATGATAATTGAAAAGTATGTAGTATTTTTGTGGAGTACGGAGCTGTAAATGTCGTTAATTATTCACGAGTCAGACATGAATAATTGAAAACGTAGTGTTGACGCGTTTTGAACATCAAGGAATCAAATTTAAGCGGGAATCCAGACATGGATACTCACGAGGGACGCCTTTCAGAGCAGGTCCTCTCATGTCAACTGTGTCTGGATGATCAGCCATGGTGAGTGTTGGGAGCACTTAGGTGGGGGTGTGTTGGTCTAGGTATTTCCCTGGAATGGTTTCCAACGGTTACAGTGACAAAAATTTAACTTTTTCCCACCGATGGACGCCTAAAGGCGTCTGAGGAACAACGTTCTGAGATCCCTAAAGGGCCCCATGCACGTGTATGCCCGGAGTTGGCGCTGCGTCCCTAGCCGCTGTCAAAGGGGAAAACTACCCGTGAATGGTTAACAAAATCTTGAGGTCTGACGGTCGTCCGCCGCTCAGCAGGTAATCGAACATGCTCGAAAATTGCGGCCAGGTTAATCCTCGGCAGCCCTGTGAATGGTTGAAGTGAGGCCTACGCCCAGTCGCACCCCCACCAGTAAAGTACTTATGTTTTCCTTACTTCTAGTCAACTGAGCAAGCGGTGGTTGGTAGCAGGTCCGCCATTTGGCGGAGTCAGGTGGTTTTGGTAGCCAGGTGAGTGGACTAGTGTGGTGGCTTCGGGGAGTACCTGGAAGGACGCGGCAGTGACTCCGGACATACACGTGAATGGGGCCCTCATGGACGTCCTTAGGCCCTGCCTCCCGATGTTTCCAGGTCTCAACAGACGCCTTTTGCCGTTTCGTAGTTTTTCGACCTTCTGATGCGATCTGTGTGCTGATTTCTGAACTAATCACTTCCATTCTGTTACCGTTATGTTGGGGAACAGTTCCCTTTCATTTTCACTGTCTTCCAACAGATTTCAGGGCAGTAGCAATATTGTGGGGGGGGGGGGCGAGATAATGCGACAGAGTGGACTTTCTACCTCTTACCTGTTCATTCTCAGTAAGCATCTTACGCACCATTCAATGAGGATTTTTTCAATCAGGTACACGTGACTGTAGTGTGTTTAATCCAGTTAGGGGAAATGGATGGAAGGGGGTTCTACATTCAGCCAAATTATTTTGGTATAGCGGAATGCAATATACCTAATTTTATATTTTAAAAAATTTAAAACTTACTCAGTATTGAAAAATCTTCATAATTCGTGGACAATCTAATAATATAAAACGCCAACTGTACATACGTACGTATGCATGGAGGGGTTGGAGGGGTCGTGGGAGTGGGGAGAGTCGGCGGAATCCTCCGATTCTCCACGGGAGGAGTTGGGAGCGGTAAGAGCTGGGGCGGGAGAAGTCAGAGTTGAGGGCGGGAGGAGTTGGAGGCGGGAGGAGTTGGAGGATTTGTTTCTGCCTACCTACTTTTAGTAGGCTTTTCAGCTAGTAGGGTAATAATGAGTATCAAACACAATAAAGAGGGAAGAAGTGAGCAGGTGGCAACTGTGAATTCCCTCGGTAGGGGGTTGACAACTGGTGGCTCAAGCGCCAGGAGGGTAGGTTGCAGCAGGCAGCTGCCCGGCTGGTTGTTGCCGTCAAGCCCGACAGGTTGGATTATCCTGGATATCCAAATTGTCAATGGCAGCGTGGACATGGAGCAGACTTCGCAGGCTAAGATAAGAAAGTATGATAGAGATGATTTACGGCAAGAAGTGTCGGAGCTAAAAGGAGTGGCACCCGACAATATCAGGGTGATGGCTGCAACCTTTCATGACGCGGGGTGTGGTGTGGGAAAAGTGCCACTGAGTTGCACGAGTTGGGCATCTCAGTAGGTGTACTCTGTGGTATCACCACTCGTGTCCAGCTCGGCTCATATTTGAACTGGTGGTCGTTTATAAAACGACTTCCCTTCACCCCTCTCTCCCACCCCAACTTACTCATCAACAGGGCTGGTGAGCTGTGGCCTCCTGATGCGCGAGTGTTGGTTGGGAGATTTCGAGCCTTTCTCCACATTCATCAACAGTATGGACTTCGATTTGTTGTGATACCTATTGATAATTTGTAATTGCGAAATACATGCAGTCATGTACATGGGAGCATGGAGAATAAAGACCCTCAGCCCAGGGAGTACTGGCTGCTGAGGAAAAAAAAAGAAGAGGGAGGCATTACGCACAGCGGTACCCATTAGGAGTTGCGAACAGCCGGATGCTGGCTCGTTTGTTTTGCCTAGGGTCCATATGGAAACATCCATTCAGCCTCACCATATGCCTCGTGCAGCTGCCTCGTATTGGCGTAGACGCACCTTTGGGCTGAGTTTTTGTCACTGCATGGAACCGTTACAAGTTGATACGCGGTTCCAGTCCTGTACAGCTGTACACCTCTACTGTTCGCAGATAGAAAGAATGCAGCTGGCCAATTCTTCAAAGGGTATACCTGCTAACGTAGACGACTACCTGTTCCAAAATCTTAGGTAGCCTGGTGAGTCAGGCTGGGGAAAGGGCCGAGCCTCCATATCTCAGACCTTCATATTTTGGGCATTGAGCACCTCGAGTCATAATGAGTTAGAGAGCCCCTACACTCTGCCAATTTTTAGGAAAGAATTCCATCTCGATTGTGAGTTCACTTGCCCTTCAGGTTTACTCTTTATTCGCCTTTAACATTTGAAAGAAGCACCATCCTTTACATTACCACTGTCTTAAAGTACGCGAACGGTCTGTGAAAATCAATCCTTCTACTTCATCAATGGTCGGTAGTCAACAACCCTCGGTCTCATTTTCCCTGCCTTGAGTGGCAGGTACAAGAAGGAGGATGTTTTTAGGACTGTAATACACAAGGACACCTCACCAAACCATCCGCATTCTTTCCATCTGCAAACAGTTCCATGTAGTACAACTAGAAAGTACGCATGAAATACCACGGCGAAACGACAACGTTCATCAATTTTATACAAAATTACCTTGAAAGTATTAAACATTTTGAGAAATATTGAGATTGCATAAATGTACTTATTAAACCAGGTACAGGGTTTTAATTTTTCTAGTCTTTCGTGTAAATTGGATTAAGTGGTAATAAGTATTGAAATACCATCAGATCGTACAGGTGTACACCTAGGTAGTAGAAAAGTAGATAGGACTAATGAATTTGAACTACCTACGTTACGTGCGTTTGGAAGTACTTTGTATTCTTGTTCAAGTGAACTATGATTTGATATTGACAATGTTCAGTAACTACAAGTTTATTGGGATCAATAAATTAGCTACCTACTACAAAAGGCATCATTATCACGAATTGAAGGATCGGCTAAAAAACGAAAATTAAAACATTCTTACATTTCAAATAGGAGAGTGTAATAAAATTTGAATATAAAAGATGGGTAGAGTAAAATGAATGTTCAAGGAAAAATCGTACAGTCCTACTTTGAGCAACCTCATTTCACAAAATGATTGCTCGATATCGTAATCTAAGAACTACTACATACTTTTATCAAATCGCTCTCTTCGTTTCATCACAATTTCCATTCTAGGCACATTTTTGTTCATTTTCCATCTCGAATTACTAAGAAAACCAATCACAGTGTTAGCCCTTTTCCGAGTTAGTATAGAAAGTTCACTACTAGCGTAGATCCAAGTTTTGGGATAAATAAGAACATTACGAACTAACTATAATGAAGGCTTGTGATAGCGAATGAGTTTTTAGGCACTACACACTCGTTAGAAATTATTCAAGTCGACGATTGAGATGTATGTTTGTACAGTGGAGCAGGTATGGAGAATGTTCCAGCACCTATGTGAAGGCAAATTGAAGGCTCCGGGAGAAGATATGAGGGTTTATTTTCTTAGGATGCCTCTATTCGGAGGTTCAAGGCAGAGTGAAGGTGATATGGTGGGGTCTGGCGTCCTCTTTTCATAAGATTTTCCATTGGAGGACAGACGTGTCTTTGCCTCCGATGGATATGAGCCTTGTGTCGTCGTTCAGGAAGGCCACGTTGGTTACGTGAGAGCTGTGGCCGCCGTAGATATGGCACAAGGACTGTAACACATCAACAACATTAAATGCTTATTTAGAAAGGTTGGATACTAGGTATGTGAGGGATTTGCGAAAGAAAGGAAAAATTATTAGGAAAACCTGAGTTTCCTTGTCTTTGATATCAGCAGGGACTCCTCTTCCTGGTCATCTTCCATTTTAGCAAATCTTGAGCACTGTCCTAGGATTCTCCTTGGGCGAGCAACATGAGATTCTAACCTTTATTCCTGGGGACCTCTATTTCACTAGGCAACAGGCAATTCCTTCCCAAAAAGTGAAAGATGGGCCTATCGGCACCTATCAGTGGAAGGCGAGGTTCGCGATTGCCTCCCCTCCAATGTCAAAGTGATAAGGCCTGGCCATGAAACCGAATTTCAAATCAAATTATCCTTTATTTCTTTGCTCCCCCCACTACCAGAGGCGAGGTCAAATGACACCCTACAGGCAACAGCTGGCTAAGGCTGACACCCATCTACCCGAGACTGGCTAAGCCTCCCCCCCTCCCCCCACCAAACACAGAAAACAATCATTCACAATATAAATTACTCGAGACCAGGGGCGTGGCGTCCATAAGGCCACTCTGGGCCTTGCCCCGGCAAAATTTCTCTCACTGTAACCTAGATTTTTTACCCCAAAGTTGGAAAAACTCCCTTCAAAAAGTGTTCTCCACAAAGTAGAAAAAAATCCCTAGCAGAAAGTTTTTTCCTCAAAACTCACTCATGATCCATGGAAGCATGGAGCTTTTACAAGTAAAAAATAATTCTACACTGACATGCAGTTATTATGTCAAATTTCCATGGTAAAACCCGAGGCCATGGAGCTAGCTTCCATGCCTACTACTAGGTCCATGCCCAAGGCTGTCTCCATGGCCTGCTACGAGAGAGAAGATGTAAGATGGAATCGATAGGTATCCAACAATCGATTTGTATCAAACAATCGATTCTCCACTCCCGAATTCCCAAGATCTAGGGCTAGACCCTACTAGACCCCGGCGTCGTCATGCCAACGTGTTGTTTATTTTTAGTTTTTCCTCGTCGGCACATGCGCAGTAGTGTTATTTTAGTTTATCCCCTCCCTTTCTCGGCCCCTGCCCTGGAAGACAATCGATTTTTTATTCTTTCTGATGATGACTTGTTTTGATTCAACTAGATGGATGGATACTCTGTTCAGGTTGCCATGAAAGTTCATTCGGCAAGTTCGTTTCGTCCTATGGACTCATCATAGGATGTAAACGCATGGAGTACTTCTGATATCAGTTATAGATGGGTTAAAAATTGAATGGATACTCCCCACTTTTACAGATTTTCACAGTATGTTGCCCAGACTGCACGATTAGGTGTTTTGTGTGTTTACCGACAAGAGATAAAGTTTATCTGATAAACAGGAGGGTGGTTACATCCTGACATGTTACAATTTTGCTGATTGACAGCAAAATTATGATTTTTGGAGTGTTATCATTGTTGTGGATGGCGTTTGCTACACAGAGATTTTGTCACATAGGCATGAAAGTAAGTTAAAACTATTGTGAGTTGAAACGAAGTTTTAAAATATTGTTGAAGTTGTTATCTTTATGGGTTTTTCTCCGAAATGACTAGTCTCTCTGGAGCTCTTTACCTACTGTGTTCCCTAAAGTGTCTTGAAACAATGACAGTTTACGTTCCTGGTCCTCTTATCATTTTCGGTTTTCCATTCCATTTTCCCTGCATTTCAAGTCGTCTTGGTGTTTGTTGTAATACGATCTGATGGAGTTGACCACTGATTAGACTTACCTACCTACTTATCGTATTTTTTCGTTTCTGTTCAACATTTCGGTATGGGGAAATACAATAGGCAGCCTGGTGCTCTTCAGTTCCACAACTTTTCAAATATAAATGCTACGTAGGCGTTGCAAAAGACAATTAAAAGTCATCAAAGGGAATATGACCCTCGAAAAGCCTTATAGACATTTCGACTAATATGTAGAATTTGTTGAGACACTTTTTTTTATGATCTCGTCTTTATGATTAAGAAATTATGTGCTTTTCGTTTAAAAAAAAAATTGAATATTTAATGTTTTAGTAACAAATTAACATTTTTATCTTTTCGAGTCCCAGAAATGATTTTTTTTTGTTTCATCATTAACTGGAATGAAGTTGAGATGTGATGTTTCACCACTGGGTCCTCTGTTTGTCGCAAAAGTATGTAGGTATGTGTGATCCTAGGGTCAAGTTCATGTATTTTCTGGTATGGTGCCCCACCACTTTCAGAGGTCACCCAACGCCCCTGCTCGAGACACAGACACAGAATGAATCCTAGTACATAAAACCCCAACTGTATGATTGTACGTATGTCGTCCCAGATTCGATTTCAGGCCAAGACATAACATTTTTTTCTTTTAATAAATTAAGTGTTTATCAACGATTTGTTTTTCCTGCTTTTCCCAGGCTTTCAGCTAGTTTGAACATTGTTGTTCTGTACTACTGCTGTATTCATATTGTAATTCATGTGGAGGAGGAAGCAGAAAGGACGACGTTACTTATAGCATTCCTTTTTATTGTGGCCAGCGCTTTCTGGGAGAGCTATGGCCCCTTTATCAAGCCTATGTTTACACGGCGCTCTCAGAGAGGTCGAGCCTGCCAGCTGAGCAACACTGGCGACCAAAATTTCATGTTGTGGTGGTAGCTCTGTAGACAAAGTTGAAAATGGCCGAACCCCAAACGAACAACATCTCCCGGTACCTTGAAGGTCTTTGAACGAGGAATTCACCACAAAGGACCTCCAGCCCTTCTCCAGCCCGGACAATGTGTTTGAATCAAGTGAGGCAGGGAGAACGCCATGGCTTCTTAAGAGGTCTGCCGGCCGGGCGAGACTCCACCTTGGCCTCTTAAGAGGTCATCCGTGTTGAATGGGTTAAAAATCCACAATCATACCATCCCAATCTTCCATCCCTCAAGAGTGTTTTCAACATTGACGGAGATGGAGGATTAACGATTGTTGAGGGATGGAAGATTGGGATGGTATGATTTTGGATTTTTAAACATAGGCTTGATAAAGAGGCCATAGCTCGCCCCGAAAAACGCTAGCCACAATAAAAAGGAATGCTATAAGTAACCACGTCTTTTCTGCTTCCTCCTCCACATGAACTTCAATGTAGTTTGAACATAATAAACCACGGGAGCGAATGGATTGTCCTACAGGGCTCCGTGTGGTCTCAAAAAATGCTATACTATCTTAAATTGATGGAAAAACAATACCTTTATACAAACATTTTTTGAGTTCATTTTTTGGGCGTTTTCGAAATTGTCAACCCTTATTTATCAACCCTTAGAAGTGACCTACATCAACCAAAATCTTCAGGGCACAACTAGACCCCGAATGGAACCTAAATACCAAATTTCATCAAAATCGGTCAATGCTAAGTGAGGAATGAGCGTACGGACGGAACATTTTTTTATTCGATTTTTGGATTCTACGTACCTTGAAACGCAAACCAACAAATTTTGAGTGACGAGGGTTAACAATTTTTTTTTCTTGGTCGATTCCAAAGGTTCATTATTGAAAATAATAAACAAAAAATGTTGCAAGTAATACGTACAACATGACATCAAACACTCACTTTAGGTTGAATAGCTGGGTACGAATAGAGCTTGACTTTGGAAAAATCATCAGCCGTGGCGAGGAGAGTTTTGCTGTGAGAGACACAACAAGCGTTGACATCAGTGCCGTCGGCGGATTCCGGCCAGATCCCCACCGAAGTGAAAGACAGCGTGCAGTTGTGAGTCGCCCACTCGACATCTCGCATTTTCGTAGGTTGAGTAACTTGTCGGCACACTCCGGCATTCCCTGCGAAACCCCAGTAAAATATAGAATCGTGCATGTAGTCAAAAATGGAATAATTAGGTGTATGAACTACGGGTTTTATACTCTGAGACTTGCCACGTGGCAGTGCTAGAGATGTTGAACAGGAGTGAACGTGTAAGAAACCTTATCTTTGAATGATCTTATCTTATAAAATGATCCTTCACTCACTCACTCACTCACTGCCCGGGGTTGCCATTGGAAGGGAGTTTCAGGCTCCGATGGCTTATACTCCCCCTCTTGCGAGGCCCCTTTATTTAAAGAAAGGGGATTCCGCCGGCTACCCCGTGTTGGAGTCAGTAAATCTTCCGCTGAGATCTGCGAATTTTTTTTATCCTTTTCCAGGAAATTTCCCGTAGGGATGCACGTTCCACAATGTGGTGACCGAATGCTTCCGTTCTGGACCTCCAGAAGCGGTCGCATCTACATAAAAAGTGCTCAGCAGAGTCAGCTTCTTGTTCGCAAGAGCACATTGGTGAAATTCTGTTATCCATGATGTTTAGCATCCTACGGAAGTCGTAATGCCCCGTTAGAATGCCTATCATTAGTCTGATGGTGTTTCGACTTTTAGAAGTTAGCCATAGGGCTTGTTTAGGATCGTATGAGGTGATAAGCATTCTGGTCTGTCTGTATCTATCAGTTTCTTTGGACCAGAGTATATTAAGATCTTGGGCTTCCCATTTTTTGACCTTTTCTTTGCAGGCATTTTTCGAAATGCCAATTGCTGGCGAGGGTCCTACGAACCCTTTTTTCGAACCCTCTTTTGCCAAAAAATCGGCTTGTTCGTTTCCAACCTGGTTGGTATGCCCGGGTATCCATTTTATGGAAATTTTGTTATTTCCAAGAAACAGATTATTTATAGACTTTTTTGTTTCCCACACCAGTTTTGAGGTGGTGATGGGATTTTGAAGGGCTTTTATGCTTGCTTGGCTGTCAGTATAGATGTTTATATTCTTATTGCTGATACCAAGGTTTGATAATGTCATGCTACATTTGTTTATCGCAAAAATTTCTGTTTGGAATACTGTTGCATATTTGTCCAAGCTATAGGAATTGGATATCCCAAGGCTTGGTATGAACACACCCGCCCCGGAGGTGGTTTCCAAATTATTTTCTATTTTGGAACCGTCCGTATAACAGTTAATTATTTCTGCTGTGTCAACTGGAGTTTGTCCGTGACTCCAGTCTTCCCTGCTTTTTATCTCAAAGCTTGTCTTGAGATTCCAGAAATATTTTTTTCTCATTTCGTCCGTAGGCATTAAAGTTTCAGGAACATAAGCGTTGACAGCTTTTTTAATAAGCGTATGACCCACTTGAGAGTAATGGGTTAAGTGACTGGTGTCATGTACCCATTCCCCTTGTGAAGTTAATCTTATAGCAGCCTGCATGGAGAAGACCATGGTTAGTGTATCAATGGGAGCTAGTCCCAGGATGATTTGTATGCTTCTGGTGGGGGTGGTGCGGAATGTGCGGAAATGATCCTTGTCTTGAAATGATCTTCCTTATCTTAAAAAGATCCCAATCATACATTTTCGGAGAACGGTTCTCTAGAATGGCAGAGCTGTCAAGACAAAAAAACTTCAACAAGGATTCCCTTCAACAGTCTCACGACTACAGCGTGTTCCATGTTAATGACCGGAAAACTTCGGGAGTCTACTTGGCAACTAATTTAAGTGGTCAATGTCTCTGAGCAGACCCTAACAAACAAAATAATAACTGTAAAATTCTGCTAATTTGACAAAAATTACATTATGAGGAGATTTTTCACCCATCAGAACCTCAGAGATAATTTTTTGTAGACACTGGAGAGATGGGGAATTTGACGCCCTTCCTAACGGTGCCCTTATTTTCACATGTTTACGGTTGTTACTCGAGAGAAACGACGACTTCTAAGGCTTGTTTTCACCTTCGATTGTTTGAAAAAGTCGAAAATGAACGTTAGAATCATCGAGACTCGTTGGATTGCTCGAGAGAAACGACCACTTCAAAGGCTTGTTTTCACCTTCGATTGTTTGATTCATTTGATTCCAGGAAATTTCATCTAAATCGAATGGAAAATGTGGCAGCTATACTTGCTGTTACAAGGAATCTTGTTACAAGGTAGCTGCAGATGTGCCCTTACTAAACTTTAAGCAAATTTTGGAAGACAATTAAGCAATTCCAGTGGCATTATACATGTTAATAACAAAAAAGTTTCTGTTCTCGCAACTTCGACCCGAGGTGTCTGCAACTATTGTTTTGTATCAAGTGTCGTGAAAGGATATGCGGTTCTCATCTGTTGACGCTCCCCTCCGTCTACCAACACTTTCCAACCAAGAGCTCAGTGCAAAAGTTACCTTCTACAATACACCTTGACGCTCGCACCAACATTTTCGGCGTTTTTCTCGTCCGTTTTTGCTAATTCTTTAGCATCTCAGGAAAAGTCTGCAGTGATTTTCATCCACATCTTCAAGGAATCGACGTAAATTTTGGAAAATGATGGCACTCCCAGAGGGATATTGCTAAATTTGCATTAATTTATTATGCTGACCATACCGCATTTCTTCCGCAGCTCCTTGGGATACCGGACCATATTTCGGACCATACTACTGTGCCCCAGCTCACTGATACAAACCCACAACAACAAGACTGAACCACCTCCACCAGGCTGCTCTCAGCCTTGGGGGCGGCAATAGTGGGCAAAGTACCATCTCCACTTGAGGACGACCCAACTACACCTCGGGCATCCGCCACCGGGCGCGCCAGCTGCTGATCATCCCACCCGTCGACTTTCAAGAACCTTCGAGAACAGCGACGCGGCGGAGTGGGGGATAGCAATGAAATGATCCAGTCATACCGCGTGGTAAGCAGACGCCCCCCAGCCCTTGAAGCTATAATAGACGTCCCCCAGGCCTTGAAGCTTTCACCCGTACAACTTTGCTCAGTTTAGATTCCCATATCGACCCCCCTTTTCAAGTTCCTATTCAAATTGTATTTAATGTTTTCTCAATAACTATACCCAGTTCCTGGTATCAGACAAGAATTTGCGCAATTTAACTTCTTTTAACAATTTGAATTCATTTCGTGCACAGCTAGGTTGAACGTGCACAGATAGGTTTTTTGTGCGCATCCTCTTTTGATCATACAGATAGGACTTTCGTGCGCTGATAGGCTTTTCATGCGCAGTAATTCCCTTCAGGAATAATTCACAACCGTCCTTAAGACTTGACCACATTTGGTGGAATCATTTTACAATTTGGCCCTTAAGGCGGTAAAGCAGACAACAGCGGTGACGTACCTTCGAGAGCGCTCTATAATCACCTAACAGGTAATTATCAACAGATTAATTAAATAATTATAACCTTGTGTCAGTGTAGCTTCTCAACCTACATTTAATTGGTTAGGTTCAGACCCTACGTTCATAGATTCAGTTTAATATCTCTCTTTTCACTTTTGTTTCATCACAATTAAACTCGAATTGAACGGGCTTACACTACGGACCATATATCGGACTATATATCGGACTACATTTCGGACTACATCGGACGGACTATTCCACGGTTTCTTCATCGACGATCTCTGAGGCTCTCCTCACTTTCCAGTCGCTGTCGCCTTCGTCAAACCTGCAGCATTGCAGGTCCGTAAGACTGCCTTGAGGACGACCGCTGGTAACGCTTTGGATCCTTCCAGAATCGGAATTCCGCGTTCCCCCAATAAGGTCGGCTCTTTCCTTATTTCTAAGCGTCAAACAAATCAAGCAAATTTATATAATATTTTCCACTCTCATGTATTCGGAGCTCCATAGGTTTTTCAATCACAATTTATACCGATTTAATCAATTGCACTTAATTGTACCTATTCAACCTACACCTGAACTCATCAGTTTATTTCAAAAATCCAATTACCAGTTTCCCTTCCACAACGGTCCTCATTTTTCATCGACCTATGGTATTTCTATAGTATCATTGTTCTTTACCTAACAAAAAATATGTCTTGTTTCCATAAAAATCTAAATTTTATAAATTATAGTTGACCAATTTTTCTAGATTCGAGACATCTATATTCGAATATATACCACCGTGATATCAATTTTTTTGTGGTTGGCCATCCTGTATGATAACTTGAACCGCAAAACATCAATATAGGATAGGAAACAACGAAATGGTGTTCGTAGGGTATATTTTTAAAAATCCACCAAAAAACGGCCACTTGAATGGGTTTGCATAAACTCTCATATTGGGAGCTTCCCCGCGTTTTGGAAACAGCCTGCTTTTTGTGTAGGAGGACACATCCAATCTATCATGGCTAGTTCCACGGAATGAAGTTACTACCTAAGTCAAACTTTCATGTGTGAGTTTTTTCCATACTAAAACTATTCCCCCTCAGGGTGCCGGAACTTCCCACTAAAAATTTTTTCGCTAGGGCTTTTTCCACGGTTTTTTGGGAAAAATTCATTCAAAAAAAGATTCATTAAAAAAATGGAAAAAATTCATCTGGAAAAAAATCATTTAAAAAAAAGGGGGAAAAATTGGAAAAAATGGAAAAAAATTCATTAGGTAAAAATGATGAAAAAAATTCATCTGGAAAAAATTCATTCAAAAAATTCATTGAAACAAATCTTTCAAAAAATTCATTCAAAAAATTTTCCAACAAATTGGAAAAATGGGAAAAAATTCATAAAAAAAATGGAAAAAATTCATCTCGAAAAAATTCATTCTGGAAGAGTTTTCCAGAAGTTTTCCAGTAGAGTAAACTTTTCTGAGTATTTGCGGTTTTCCAGGTCGCTGGACACCCTGGATGTAATACACATGGACACCTCATTAAGCTATCCGCATTCTTTCAATCTGCAAACAGCAAGTACCTCCCCACGCTTGTTCATATTTTATTTGTGAAATGTACTGCCAGGAGGTCTCAACAAAATACTACACAATTTGTAAATTACTTACAGAACAAAACTTCGTAGTCTCCAGAGTTTGACCGGAGAAACTGGCTGTCTGACGACCAATCTAGGTGAGTGATGAAACTCGAATGCCCCTGTAAGAAATCGTGAAGACAAATGAGTTGAGGACGATCACTCACACATCACTATTGGATCTAAACTAGGGCACACATGTTGACACGGTTCACAGTGCAGTGTTCCCAAGATTCATTCCCGTGAACCATTCGCTAAACGATTGGGGTTTCGTGAAAAACCAATAGTATTTACAAAATATGGGTGGTATGTTGCGAAATCGGTGCGCTGCATGCAGGGTCAGCACCTTGTACAGAGGGTGTACCAGATAAGGTCAAACTGGACAATAAACAAAAAAATGTGGTTATTCCACAGGACATGCTCGTGGGATGGAAAATCACTTCAAAACAAAATAGGAAAAACCACTCAAAACATGAAGTCGTCAAAACAATATCTACTTGGTGAACTCTAGGAGGAACAGAGACAAAAACTAAAGTTGAGGAAGAAGGTGGTCGGGAAATCTAATGCGGAATTCCAACAGCCAATGCCTTTTTGAGCATAAGTTGCAGAGAAGTTCCACAGTTCAGAGGCTAAAAACAGGTCATAAGTGCTAAAAAATGAAAACGAAAAACTCAAATCTTGTTAATTTCAAACAAAATCGCGCTTTCGACCCACCAGGAGTGTTATCAGAGTGGATGTAGTTTTTCTCTTCTTCTTCTCACTCTTCGTTGTCAGCAAGGAACAGATAACATGAGATTTATGACATTTGGATTTAATGACGTGCTTCTATTTCATTGATTTAGAGCTCATATTGGAATTTTTCAGGTACCAATCATTCCTATCATGAGGGGACTGGAAAGTGTCAGACCAAAATCATTCAACTAGTATGAACAAGGGGTGGACAACTTGGTGTATTCCACGCAACCAAGATAAGTGTGAACAGTACGAGTGCTTCTCGAAACATTTCTAAACTTGTCACCAGGTCTGAGGACACAATTTTAATACTACTAGAAACTCCAGGATCTTCAAAGTGGTGAAATAGAAGTGATATGTGGGTGGGAGGCAAGTAAGGGGTTGTTGTTCCAGGTATCTCCCTGGAACGGTTCCAACAGTTACAGTGACAGAGATGTAACCGTTCCAAACTACCAGTACAGTTCCATTACCAGGACTGCTTAAAAACCTGCTCAAATCCCTCTCTTATGATCTGTACTTCCAATACAAAAGGAAAGAATTCATCAAGTGTTAAAAAAGAGACATTCATTTAATAATAATGACTAAACAGTTCAAGGAAATAATAATTATTTGTTACAGTTTGAGAATACATGTTACATTTGTTACAGAACGAGAATACCAGAGACAACATCCATGCTAATCAGTCTAAAAGATCCCTGCCTGGTATATGGAACTGAACTGGAGACAACTTCCTTGCAAACCAGTCCAAAAGATCTCTTCCAGGTACATGAAACTGAACTGGAGACAACGTTGATGCTAACTATGCTCCAGAAGATCTCATCCTGGTCCAGATCCATTCCACAATACGATTATCTTCTAGGTCCGTGGAACTGAATCAGCAAGGGGGCTTCGTGCTTCATGGAACTAGACCAGTAAGGGCTGAGTTTTTGTCACTGCATGGAACCGTTACAAGTTGATACTCGGTTCCACAGTAGTACAGATGTACCATCACACCTCTAAAGCACCCCATACAATTTGCCTGCAGGCCGTGGCCTCAACAGGCGAATGTCTGGTCAAAATTGCCGAGGAACATACACTATCAGTCAACTACCTGTAGGCAGATGTACAGATGAAGTGCTTGCTTGCACACACTGTACGTTCAGTGCCTGCAGGCTGACTAGCCGTGAATAGTGGACAGACCCATGCCTGTGGCTGATCTCACGTCCAATCCTCGTCTCTTCCTGGCCTTCAGATTTAACTGATAATGTGTGGGAAACCACGATCGACGGCCTCACAATTGCCTTCAGTTAAACTGCGCCTTAAGGCAAGTGGTAAAAGTTTGGTGTCCCACCTCAGTGATTGGGATCCCAAGACTGAGTGGAAGACATGACATAAGCTAGGGAACCTTCCAGGCAACACTGCCTCTATTTTCCTACATCTTTCCTCATTCAGAGTTATTCACAAAATTGCTCAAGAAAGTTGAAGAAATCCGAGGAATTAAATAAATTGTATCAAGTATGCAGTTTGACTTTAAAATAAATGGATACTTACAGAGCAACGTCCGATGCGGTTGTACCGCCTTGCAGTGTCGCCAACTTGATAAACGTAGATATTGTTATCCCTGGACCCAATCGCTAATAGCTCGCCATTTGGAGAGTAGCTGACGACCTGCCAACAGAACATGATAATCATTAGCCAGATAAAAGAGTAGTCCAAGAGCACCTCATCCACACAGTATATGCCATTTCAAAATATTGAGTCATCTCAAATACCCTTTCAGAAGATTAGTTGACTCCCCACTCAGCTTTTTGGTTGTTCAGTGGAGCGTGTTCCAGTTTGGTAAGGATGTTTACGCTCACCCTAAGTGGAAAGTTGATAACGCTGGATCAGGGGTAAAGTTTTGAAATTGGCGGAAGAAATGCAATAGGCTATCAGGTGATTTTCAAGGGGAACAAAGTAAGCAAAAAACATGACAAATCTAGATATTATTTATTTTTTCACAATCTATGTAGTTTTAATGGAAAACTTCTGTCACTACAAGATCACTGTTTGGGCAACTAGGAGCCTTTGAGAGATGGGTGGAGCGATATTGTGACTGATGGGAATGAAGATTGGATCACTGAATGAGAACGACCAGGTGAATTTTTAACTCTTGGGTCCAGCGTGCTATTAAATTTCTAAGGGCTCCGTGGTCTCCCTCTTCAATCCAAGAAGAATCGTGGTCTTCCCAGCCCTCAAGAGCAAGTCTACCTGCTCCCAAAACGTCCAAGATGCCAAGCGTTTTCTTCTATGAGGAAGCCAACCAAGCATTAAGTTCGTTCAGAGTGCAGAGACCAAGCCCTGCAGATAAAAAGGTCTGAGGTGCTCGATATCAGTAGGTACCAGAAGCTGGATCTGGTCCAATCACCAAAAAGATTGGACCATAGACCGTTACCATCTATATTTCTTGTACCAGCAAACACGCCATCTTTCCTTTCATCTCTTCAGTTCTGCATGAGTTAAACTTTGCCCACTTACATCAATGAGTTAAATTGATGTCATGGAAATGAACAATCCTGGATAACTGCTGAGCCTTAACAACGCCTTGGAGTATCAACCAATCAGAAACCTTCTCAGATTCTGAATCTTAGCTTTCACGGCCCTGATCAACATTGAATTCGTTGGGAAGAGCTTATTCCTTATTAATTGACCTGATACTAAAATAAACAGGCATCTCAATTGTTTCAAGGCTCACCTGGATGGGCTCGGCGCCATCTGTATGAGCAGCAGTGATTTCTCGAGAGTCGGAATCCATGAGAAGCCATTTTCCAGATACGCAGCCGATCACAATCGATAGACCATCAGGCGAGAATGCAGCACTTTGTGCTTGCTCCTGCAGAGAATAAATGATTAATCAGACAATTGATTGAGGACATATTGAAGTTGCTTGTCTGTTTGCAGTCGTTGTTCCAGATACTTAATTAGACAGAGTTATAAAACAATAAGTGAACTAACGTACCCCGATGTCTTTGGACCAAACTACCGAGCGAGCTGTGGCATCCCACAGCTGAATTATGGAGTCCCAGGCGCCTGTGAGGAACTGACTGAGCGACGGGTGCGGAGCGAGGGCCCACAATTCCTCGGTGTGACCCATGACGACGGGATTGAATCCGAGCTCGAAAGATCCCACCAAGATACAATTTTTCGTCGAACCAACGAGGAGTTGGGTTCCTCTGCCTTCAGCAATCGTCCTGATTCCACCGATGTGAGGAGCGATCTGTAATAAGCAAAAGGATGAGTTTTAAAATATTGTCAGGTCCATCAAAGAAGCGTTTGTCTTCTCCTTTCAAGCCCGAGATCGAATCCTAGGAGTCTATGGAACTTGGGGTTTGAGCTTCGAGCTCTGGCACCCTGAGGTGTCCATCAGTACACCATAGAATAATCAAAAAATCTTGGACATCAGCATCTGAGAGACATCAAGCTAAGGCCATCAAGCACAGCACAAGCTCTTGAGCTCGTGAAAGATTGCATGTTTATTAAGGTTTATTTATCAATAAACTTAGAAATCCTACTCTACATATTCGTACATAACGCTTACCTGAATAACGTGACCCGACGTCTGCAAGTCCGAATCTGTCATCTTGATTACACCGTCCTTTCCACCACCAGACACAACGCTCCCGTTCTTCAAGACACACAAAGTGAAAATAGGACCTTCGTGTACTTTTGGCACTATTTTCGTGATAGTGTTTGTACCTGGAATAATATTTCACGATTGATATAAATTCAAGTGCACCAGTGAATTCTCTTATTTGACAATATAGTTGGAGTTCTTGACCGTATTTTACTAACATCAATTTGCAGATTATTGAGGATCGATTCTTAACCAGTTCTCAAGAATCTGCAAATTGATTTCGGTTGATTTCAAAATATCTTTTTTAAACTGATAAACCGAATGTTATGTTTGCAGCAAGTTCGTTGCCTAGGTAGATGGTTTATCTGCCCCCTTCCGCCCACCACCAATAGTTCAGTTAGTCTAGTCTGTTCTGCTCATCAAGTTGTGCGCTATATCAAAGGTTTAAATCAAATACGAGTCGTGTCTTTTTCTTACATCCGGTTAATTTCACTAGACCAAACTAATAAAAGTCCAATTCACATGGAGCAGTTAAAGGATTAGCTAGTGCGCCATGTTCAGACAGAGTGGAAGTGAACCCAATCTGGGTCACAGGTATACCTAACTTGCCATGGAGGTTGAATAAAGTATATTACAAGCAGATTTTTCCGAAATGAGAACATATGACCAGCCTCAGCGTGACCGCCTTCCAACAGTCACGTCCTCGACATGTGAAGCACAAAAATGGGTCTTGTAGGAACCTGTTTGAAACTGCATAGCGCCGACCCCCCCCCCCCCCCCTCGTCCCGAATCAGCCTCATCCAGTTTTGAAACATCAGCAATTGGCGTCATGGGTTTACAAAAGAAATGGAGCCTTCACACATGCGCGGGATGTGTTTCAGTTTCACTCTCACCATTGTGGTAAGCTTGGTTTGTGTTCTAAGAGTCGTGCAATTAGCAGTAAAAGTTCAAGTTAGTTCAAGTTTTGTTAGAGTAGAATTCTTCAGCGTCCAGGGGAGCTCGTCAAAAGAGGTGATTGTCATATGGAAATAACTGAAGAATTTCTATTCGTTTTCTATCAACTCCCAGAAAAGCCCATCTGAATTCTCGTTGTTTAGTAAGAGCAGGATGAACCCAATAATTCCTATTCTTTTCCTTCTGGTCTTTGATTTACCTGTGTAGCGCAAGCATAGCAATTCTTTGCTCCCTCCCCATGATTTTCACAGGCGAACTGGTGAGGTTTGGGTGAACTATCGAAGACAAACCTGATTGAAACCGAACACAATGTGAAAACCGAATCGAATCTGAGCCACCTCAGCCTGATTGTCAGGGCACACAACGCAGACAGTCACTACCAAAACCCAAGCCTGAAAGGTGAGCAGCCCCCTCCTCTTTTGATATTGATACCCAAAACGCAGTCAGCAGTGAACCCATGTGAACAGGGATTCAGCTTGCAACATGAACTGGATTGATATAAGTTTAAGATTTGCACTTCCGGTTCCAAATTTTGTTTTTGTTTTAAAGAGCTCAGCATGGATAATAACTGTCGTGTCTCCCAGGAATGTCGTATTTTCCACACACAAAAAAACGAACGGTACCTTTCCCTAGGAAATCAGGTCAATGCACAAACACCTCAACGGACCTAGTCCATTCCCCGGGGAAGAATAGAGCCCGGGAAGTAGGGGTATGCTATATAATCCCGATTCCTGAAGAAAAGAGCTATTCCGTTCTAAAAATCCAACAACTGTCGTTCTCTCTTAAACAACCTACCTACTCAAACCACAACAAAATTCAAACACTTTAGGCCAAGAAAGAAGAAAATCAACCTAAGTAGTAATCCAGTTTCCCAAAGACCAAAGTCCTTTCACCTCAATAATTTAAGCCAGTTTTCTAAAAGACCGGGCCTAAAATATTTAACAATGGGGTATTTCGGTGGGTCGGAAATTCAGGTTTTTGACCTCAAATTTGGATTCAGCACCCTTGAAAACCTATATACTACAACTTTAAGCCCAATGATACTATAACATGTGGTAGAAAAATTAATTAAAGAGATCACACGTTTGAAAAAGGCGGGCCGCTATAAATGCACACACACTAGGCAAGGACTACGTCATGGACTACGCCGCGCGCGTGTGTGAGTAGAATTTTGTAGTATCCAAGACGTCCTCCAAGGGTTTTTGTGCATGGATACTTTTTTCAAAGACAGTTGGCTAGCTACGTCACGATTGGCTAGCTACGTCACACCGTTCAAATCTTCAACTTTCCTTAGCTTCTCTGATTTTTTAAAAACATTTTCTGGACGAACAGACCCGATTACCGTTATTCCTGAGCCTTACTCTTTTGAAATAAAAAATAAAAAAAATGACTGAAATACCCCATTCCCTTCCAAACAATCAGGCACAACCTCTATCAAAATTTTGAGTAAATACTTCCCATAATTTCAATCACAACTTCATTCTTTCAATTCAGTCAGTCAAAAATTCTCGCAGTCAAATATAGAAATCATAACAATAACGATTCCGAAATTACCTACCTTATCTCTTTTTACAATTTTTCCAAACTTATTCTGGTTTTGATGGAGTTTGAGTGCTTCTTGGATGAGCATCCATCAAAAACAAGTCGTGAAAATTTCAAAATCGATTTTCTCAATTGGCAGATCAAGTGTTTTGTCTTTGCGTATTGCAGTTCTAATTTATTGTGGAAAATATTCTTACCTCGTCCCCACACTATAATGGAACCATTGCTGTCCCCAGAAAGTACGTCTCCAGTCTGCGTGAACGCCACACACGTAACGTATTTGGGTTTGTCCCTGTTGTTGAAGACGCCCATCCTCTTGTACAGGGCGCCTGTGTTATCTAAAGACCAGAAAGCAATGTGAGATTTGCCACAGGTGACGATCGACCCGCGGTCTAGAGGGTGAAACTCTGCAGCCACAACTGTGTCGACAGAGCACTGAAACAGAAAATTATTTTTTTAAGATCAATACAATCCTAAAGGCATAAAGGGGAACTTGCAATGTGATTCATATTGGAGTCAATCTTAGTAGGTACCTAAATAATATATGCCTAAATATGTATATTATAGTTGAGAAGGGACTGAGACTGAGTGAGATGTTACCAATGTATTCGTGTCGGTGATCACAATTCGCCCTCAACAACCATTCGTTATTGTTATACATCAGTATAAAACATAATGCAGTTCTTGTACCAACCTTGGTTTCGGTAACTTTTGCGCCTTTATTGTCTCCCTTCTGCCAATCCCACACTGAGATATTGTGATCGTTAGACTCGTCAATCGCAACCAGCAGGGCACCTCCGTCCTGCAATTACAAAAATAATTTTTATTAAGGGCTATCTTGTACGAGAGAAGATTTATTACCCAAGTGGGTAATACATTTTAATGCTCCTGAGAATAAGTACTGAGAAGATTTACTGGAGCGAGTTACTGTGAGATTCACCAGAAAATGGGTATCATTTCGGAAATAACTCTCTCCGCAAATGATATCTACGGACAGTTCTGCGCTAGATACTTCTGCGTTTTGGTCAATGAGTTAATGAGCGAATTTTCAAAGAAATATTCAGAGCTATGGTTAAGAAAATCGAAATATCGGCTATATGAGAGAGTAGCCGTGTCTGTGGGTGTGGCACATAGCACGAATTGTTACAATTATACAATCAATCTCTTGGTTGAACATTTAAAATCCTAAAAGAAAGACTCTCCTCGTCACCCCGAATTCATTGAGTACCTACACGTAGGTACATTGTTTTTTTTCGATTTTCAGTACACCATACCAACATACTGTATGCACCGGGTATGTTTTGAAAATGTTAAGAGTCTATATTCACGTTCTACTCGTCTCCACAAACTCATAAGAGTACCCACTCTGGTATTGCACTTTTGGGTACATTGAAAATACGTAGGTTTTCATTGAAAATATAAATTATACATTATGCGATTATAAATTTGTGCAGAATCCGAATATACCATATATTATTATGATTACGTTGGTAATATCCACAAAAACCGAAAGTTTTTTTGGCACAAGTTTTTTGGCATATATTTTTTGAAATTTGAAATTTGTCCAAAATTCCTAACTAACGAACTCTGTGTAGTGTCCCGTCGTTTAAGAACACCAGGAAATTGCGAAGGACTGCTGGCCTCATAATTACAGTAATATAAGCAGATTGGCGACGTCGTCTTCTAAACACCATGGATCGATTAGGAAATAACTTCGCACACGCATATGCACTGAACTGCAATTATTCTTTTGATTTCTGGTAGTTTAACCAATCCTCACTAGTTTTAAAGAAATCGGTATGTTCGGGATGGAGTTGTCTATGAAACCCTTTGTAATGTCATACATCTATGTTCGTTAGTTCTCCAATAAAGTAAGGGTAGGAAAACCCCAGAGTGGCATGAACATCACCAACACGGATGAGGTGAGGAAGGGAAAGAACACGTCATTTGACGACACCTCTTTTCCACTCTCCCCTCACCCAGTGGCGCCTTTAAGCAAAATGAATAAATTAATGATTGTTGAGATTCCCATTTTTTGCAAGTAATATAATAGTCAATTTTGGGAAATATTAATATAATTTGGGTAGGTACTTTTTCATTATTTCCAAGTAAATTAGATGAAATAGGAGAATGGAATAAGAAAGTACGTATTTTGCCCTGGATACTAGCCCGCAACACAACATAGACTTGGAGAGGTCGGTAATGCAGATGACTGCAGATGATAAGCGAACTAGTGCGGGGCAAAGCGATGCAAGGCAAGCAGTTCAAAAAAATGAATTTTTGGGGACTGTTTAGAGTGAGAGGCGACGATCGGCGGGGTGGCGGGGGGTCAGCGCGGTGTCAAGTATTGCCATACCCCCACTACCATGCTATCAGCTGTTGCAAACAATCGGAGAACTGTTTCGTGACCTTGAAAGCAGAGAAGATGAGCCATGGATACTAATTAACCCATGCATGGCAAGACATACTCGTAACATATCCATTCAACCACATTATCTCAAGGAAGGAAAACTTAGTTTTTTCGCCACCGCAAATAGCTGCCTGTTGTCCCGTTCCCGAGTTTACTGTACCTAATCGTTTTTCTTGTTGATAGGTACCTACTTGGAAATAATTGCATAATGTAGATGGTTTACTTTTGAGGTTGTAGCTACTACGTATATTTTGAAAATCGAATATAAAAAAATCCGTCCATCTGCGGAACTTTCCTTAATTATCATGGACCGATTTTAATGAAATTTGGTATAAGAGCTCCATTTGGGGTCTACTTGTGCCCCGAAGGTTTTGTCAGTCACTTCTGAGCGGTGAAACATTAGGGCTGTAACTTCTTAAGGCCCCCTCTCTCGAAAACTCTCGTTATGAAGGTATTGTTTTTGGACCAATTTGAGATTGGTACCATTGAATTTTTAGAATCGAATCAACCCACCCAGAGGATAAACTATTAGTTCTCCATGAGAACTTGAAGGTTGAACTTACGATAAATGAGAAATACGAGAGTGAATCGCAAAAGAGGCCTCATCACCTTAAAAATTTTAGCTGACCAAAATGCGATCGATGTTCGTTTCTTTGGGTTGTACATGTTTTGCTTCCTTAATCAACCTGTAATCAAATTTCTAAACCAAGGAATTCTTTATTTCTTCAAATGGAGTGTGAAGGGTTTATTTCATCTAAATAAACAACATTTTGAAGCAAAAACATGATTGGTAGGTAGGGACGAGGGTAAAGCTGACGCTTTATCTTCAGAAAAATAATAAACCTTTGTGTAATAATTTGCAGCGTTTTTCATTATGGTTTATTCTTCTGTGACTGGCCAAGCTGTTTGCCTCACGAATATTCTCACGAGACGCCCCTGCCCTCACCATAATAGCTAGAGTATAAAAGCCGCACTCAGGGGTCTTCCTAGAGCCATTTGTACCTAGTCAATCAGACTCATCATTTCTTGCCTTCACCGTACCTACGGCACAGTTCCGCAGAGGGAATGGTTTGCCCCATAAAGGCGCCGAACCTCCCCCTTAGGGAATCGGCGAATCTCCCCTTAGGGACCTCTTCAGAACAACTAGGCTTCATTAGGTAAATGCTCCTCTTCCCGCCGGTCAGTCTGGGTCCAGACGCCGAGGTTTACGGATAGTCAATTCAAGCACTTATTTGGATGGTCGGCCGCAAGGCGCCGCGGATCTATTGCCAAAGCTGTAGGCTTAGGGAACAATCTCTCCGTTGAGTAGGATTCAGGCTAGTTCAACAAATCAGCGCATCGAGAGGACCATCGCCCTCACTCGAATACACGCAAACACAACACCGTTGAAACCTGGTTTTGAGATGACTCTGCTAACGATTAGAATAACTGGTTTTATAATCCAGTTCTTACCTTACAGAATATGATTCTCTCACCAAATTATCTTGAATTTCCTACTTGAGCCAATACATGAAACCACCTGATCCAAGAGTTCCATTCCCCAAACGATTACATACTTGTAAAACTTACAGTCCTATGGCTTCGTCGTTTCATATCACTTCCAATAACAACAGTTTCTTGAAAATATTTAAAACGTTGTTAATAATGAGCCAATATTGGCGATAACCCAAAAGAAGCGCATCTACGTTTTTAACATGTTTAATGTTTTAGGGCTGGGGGTCATTCTGTGAATTCCGACACGCAAATCTGCAACGCTTTTTTTTCTTAGTTACCACGGTCCGATTTCTTAGTTACCACGTTATATCGGCTCCATTTGGGGTCTAGTTGTACCAAGATGGTCACTGATCAGCTGAGTGAGCTCCAAGGCCATTTTCTCTCCTGTTGAACGCAGGAAGCTGAAATTTGAGAAGCAGGGTCAATGGAGAATGCTGAAGGCGCCTGAGTGTTCACTGATCAGCTGAGTGATCGGCAATCTAATTTCTCCCTTGCGAGGGAAAAACATTAAACATGATTTAATGTTTTTCCCTCGCAAGGGAGAAATTGTTTCTTTTGCAATTAGTGCAGAAGCATAGCTGCATTAAAAATATTAAACACATTTTAAAACATTAAAAACAGCCTGCCTTGCACACTACTTGTTACAATGATGGTAACATAGTTGGTTACTAGTTTCCGTTATAAACAATAAATTATTCTTAATAATGGGGTTCTCAGACGGTCGCCGTTCGTTCCTCGTTCCGGGTTATTAGTATTTCCCTAAATTACAGGCGCTCAAACTTAGTTGTACCTAAATTTAAAATTTTCAAGGATTTTCGAAATTTATTAGTGCAGCAGCCAAGGGAATCAAAAACTAAAATATTGCCGCTGGATTCATCAAAATCGTTGATGATGTTCGATTTTGATGATTCCAGCGCCAATCTTTTAGTTTTTCAATTCCAAGACTGCTGTAGATACTAATTAATTTCAAAAATCCTTAAAAATTTTCAAATTTAGGTACAATTTTTAAAGTTTGAGCGCCTGTAATTTAGGGAAATACTAACCCGGAACGAAGAACGAACGGCGACCGTCTGAGACTCCCTTAACTGCAATCTCTATTACTATTTTTCACTAAATTTCACAGTTAACTTGAATTTTCCACACGGAAACGGAATCAACCATTCTCGATAACGAACGCTACCGTTTTTTCTCGTTAAATGGGATTTTCCAGAAATCATTTAACGGTTCTTGAACTTACTGATTTCGAGAAAGACAGGGAAGAGACGGAGCCTTGAAAATCTCCCAGTCCGATGACGGCCAAGGTGGCGAGGGACACGGAGTTCCAGACGCGAACGTGAGGTCGACCCTCGCGGGAATCGTGTCCGGAGACTTGACCCGTCGCCACCAGCATTTTATTGGGGTGAATGGCCAGACTGTAAAAAGAAACAATTGAAAAATTATGGTCAGACTGTAAAAAGAAACAATTGAAAAATTACCGTAATTATAACGAACCTAGCCTAACCATTATGCTAGATAAAAATTCCTGTCTTAGAAGGTTTCAATAACAGTCCAAAATGAAGGAAAATTAAACGTTCACTGTACTTAATGTACTAGTCATTTCAACAGGTCCCACAAGAGAAAGAATGGGAGGAAACTGCGACCATCGAAACCTCAGCGGTTTGGGGAAGGCATGTAAGTTAACAGTAGGGATATAAGTAACTTAAATTCTATAGTAAATAGGATAAATAGCTAATATTTGAAATCAAATGCTATGATATTGATTAGGACAGAATTTAGAGTAAATTTTATAAATGGGAAAATCATTTATTCGAACTGACTATTAAATTACTAGAACTGGAGGAAAGGTGAAGTTGAAAGAGAAGAGTGAGAGAAATTCTAGCAGAATCTCTACTCCGTGGAGTAGGTACGGAGAAACAATCACTCCGGCTTATCAGTGAATACGATAGTGAGGCCCCCGGATTGGTAGCAGACTCTGCGCGCGAGCAAACGTAAAACCTAGCAACTGTCGTAACTTCTATATTTTCCAACCAAATTCAATAAAATAAGTTGTCCTAAGATGGTTGAAAACATTTTTATTAACCCACCAATCAAAATTTTGATCTGCTATTCAAATTCAGCACTACCTCAAAGTGTTTCAAATTTTTGCTACAGGTGGATATGTAATAGGCAATTTTTTAAGGGTAACTGCGAAAAGAAGAAATTCAATGAATTTTCTTGAAAATCCCAAGACCAATTTGAGAAAAACCGAGAAAAAGTTCCAAAATGAGTTGAAATGCAAACCGCATGCTGCAGACAGGATCACGATACAATAGGTAATTGTTGATTTTCCCAATTCTTCTGTGATAATTTTCGCTTACATTATTTTCAATAATGAACCTTTGGAATCGAACAAGAATAAAACATTTTAACCTCCCCTCAAAATTTGTTGGTTTACGTTTCAAGGTACGTAGAATCCAAGAATCGAATGAAAATTTGGCCGTCCGTCCGCGGCACTTTCCTTGATTCCCATGGACCGATTTTGATGAAATTCGGTATATGGGCTCCAATTGGGCTCCAGTTGTGCCGCGAAGCTTTTGGTTGATGTCGGTCACTTCTAAGTGTTGAAAAATTAGGGTAAAATTTTGAAGACGCCCAACAAATTTTTATTTTTATTTTTTTATTTCAACAAATTTCCATATAAAGGTGTTTTTTCTCCATCAATTAAAGATTGTATTGAATTTTAGAATTTTTAGAGACTACGCGGAATTCTGTAGGGACAAACCGTTCGCTACCTACAAGAACTTGAGGGCTAAATTTACGATAAAACAGAAACACGAGTGTGAATCCCAAAAGAGGCCTAATCTCCGTTCTAGTTTTAGCTGACCAAAATGCGATCGATGTATGTACGTGGTAGGTAGGTAAAACCTACCAGTGGTAGTAGGCAAAACCCCATGGACACAGGTGTATCATGCTCCACTTTTTTTGTAGACATTTTGGGGCGCAACCTATTGTACTGATCGTTAGATGAGACCATAAGAAATCCACCAAATAAAGAAGAAAGAGCTATAAGCAGTAAAAGTGGTACCTAATCAGCAGCAGTAAAGCTGCTAAAAAAAGCAGTAAAGTACCTATCTATGGTAGGTAGGTGGTGACAATGGCAGAGCTAAGTTCTTTGCAGATGAGTGATCTATATAGAAAAATAATAAACCTTTGTGCAATAATTTGCAGCGTTTTAGGTAGTGAGTGACTACTGGCGGTTCTTCCCTCGGTTGTCAGTAAAATTTTGGGTGGAAAGCCCCTTGAAATGATACCTAAAATTAGGTTCAAAACGTCGAAACCTAATTCCTTCACCTGTCTAGTGACCAGAGTTGCTAACTTTGATGATGAATAAAACCACTTTTACTGCTTATAGCACTTTCTTCTTTATTTGGTGGATTTCTTATGGTCTCAATTAACGATCAGTACGATAGGTTGCGCCCCAAAATGTCTACAAAAAAAATGTGGAGCATGATACACCTGTGTCCATGGGGTTTGCCCAATTCCCTCACCTGTTTTTGAACATGGCGCCAGTATCTTTTTGACTTTTGGAAGTATTAGCAGCATTGACAAAGTCCCTGCCAATCCTATGGTAACCTGTTGCACACAATCTCCTCCTCTCTCAGTTTATGTGGAAATGTGATGCACGTAAGACACCATTCGTCAAGTCAAAGACCTAATTACCTCATTCATCAGTATTTTGACTCAGGTGACATGCATTTACGTTATTTTTGCGTTAATTGAAGTGTTTGCGAAGGGAGATTATGTGTTCCATTGTTTTAACACAGAATGTGTTTTTGCGATGACCTACCGAAAAAAAAAATCGTCACGAAAAAGCGACAGAAAAAACCGTTACGCGCCTTTTATAATGATTTTCACGTGCAACCAAGCCGTTGGTAAGGAAATAGAACTCCCGCAGTGTTCATTGCACAGAAATTGTTCACCATTCGCTGGAAAGCTCTCAATTTATATAGTATTTTTCTTGTAGTTACATATTTATTTATATAACATTTATAGGGTTTTAGACCAAATTAAATGTCTAACAATTATTTATTTTATTATTGCCAAAGACTCCACATTTATTATTGTTGTTTTTTATTTAACGGATGACTAGCATCGCAAAAACACATTCTGTGTTCCTATGATTTCATACAGAGTATGGAAAAAGAACGAAACCGGGGGGTGCAGGGGGGCTGAGCCCCCCGCCGAGGCGCAAAGCGCCGAGTTTTTTTACAAAACATGTAGAGGGAAAACCTCACCTCTGAAATTCCTCCACATCCAATTCCCTCACTTCGTCTGCAGTGAGGGAATTATGAAGAATGTGAGGGAATCATTCTCATGACATAATCTGAACTTATTATCACAGTTATTATCAGAGATGTACTACATTTTACCACTAAATTATTATTCCTCAGTTTGAAGAAGTAATGGCGTTTTACGAGTTAAATTGCACATGTCAACTAATTACCTCACTCATTACCTAATTCCCCCCCCCCCCCACTACTATGATTTTACCCAGGATCATGTATCTCCTTAGTAGCGTATTTCTATGAACCAAGTTTTCGTGAGCATAAGCAGTAGCCTATTTTGAAGGGATTCACGATCTTGATTTTCGTTTTATGGAAATGGGAAGTCAATTTCCAACGAAATGGGAGAATGACCCAATTATAGGCATTCTTCAATAAACGATTGCTTATGTAGTAGATTCATTGATGTTTCGGACTCACCACTTGACGTCATCGGTGTGACCGAGGTAGTGCCTCTGGCTTTGCTCTTCGACGTTGTAGAGGACGACAACTCCGGCGACGAAGTAGAGCATCTCTCCCGTAGGGAGAAGGTAAAGGTTCGAGCGGCAGTCTCTCCCTCGGTATCCATAACTAATCGATGCACGGGTTAAGGAATAAGAGTCGACATGGTTTTTTACTTACACAAATGGTCCATGGAAGTCCTATTTATGTCTCTAGTCCACTAGACGCCTTCGTTTCTATATTCATCATGTATGTTTTGGTCGTACTTGAAGCCTAGCCATATAATATATCCAACTTTTTTCTATAAACAACGATTAATCAAACAATTTTTTTAACAGCCCTAAAGATGATTTATTCCGAAATTTGCAACTCCGAAAATCTGGTTTCAAAATTCTCAGAACAGGCACTTTCGATTAAAAATAAAAATAAAATAAAAAAAATCATACCCACCCCCATTATTAAGTCAATTTTTATATGCCCAGAAACTATTGAAAATAGGTTAAATTTTGCTATTGTTTGACACAAACTTTAGCTCTGTAGGTTGGATATTCACGAAAATACAGCAATTTTAAAACAAGTTATGTTTTTCCGAAAGGGGTAATTTTTGAATTTATGTCGTTTGAGCCAAAAAAAAAGAAAAAAGTACAACAGTTTCACGGTTTTTAGAGCACTTCGTCAGTAGCAAAGGGTTTTCGTGGTTGCAAATTTGGGGAAAAAGTATCTTTAGGAGTCCTAGGAACATATTACAAAATCATGGGTATCTGAGCGTTTGCGATGTATAATCTCAATAATATGTATAATATACAACATATTATGTTGTTTCGTAGCAAAGTGGAAATTTTGCTGATACGAGGGGTTGAATTGATACGAGGGGTTGAATTCTCTATACTTCACCACCTGAGAGTTTCAAAGAGATCATTATCGAAGATGCATACATGAGTGATATTTTGTTCATTTAGAGAGTTGATTTATATACGTTTGTGTCCGTTACGAATTAGTGCAACGAAAGCCCTCTTCGACGTATAATAGGTAATATATATTAGATTTCAAAGAACAATTCCTCTTGCAGAGCTGCCGTAGTTCAACTGATTGGCAGTAGGAATAGGAATTAACCAGTAAACAAAGAACCAGTAAACACTATTGTTATCTGACATATTGTAGGTACAGTAAAGTAATTTACGGAGTTGAAGGTTTCGACTTTTACAAAAATTATATTGGCTACAAATAAATATACATGCTATGTTTTCACACACAGTCTGGAATCAAAGTTAGGAGTGAAATCCAAAATGTTTTCTTTGTTTTTATAGCCGAGTAGTCAGCATAAAATTTCGGCATAAAATCGGGAACTTTCCAACGAGTGGATAAGATTTTTATAGGTGGAAAATCGACTGAGTAGCATTTCTCTAATTAAGAAGTTTTGAGATGAGTTTTCCTTCGAATATTCTCTATTATTTACCTAGACATGAATTAGTTTGTGAGGTGAAATCGGAAGTTTCCGCTACCCAAGGCTAACTCTAGAGAATCGCATGAATATTTATACATTATGAAATGGACGTCGCGTTTGGACCACCTACTCAATGCAAAATGACAAATTCATGCCACAAAGTATCAGCGAGAAGCGTTGATACTATATTTATTTCCAGTGAAGATCGTGTTCGTTGTGGAGTGAGACGTGGACCGCATATACCTGCCTCTAAATAGGAATGTCCGTTAGGGAGAGGGATCGTTATTCCACCATTTAACCTCGTAACTCTACATAGCTGAAATCTCCGAACCATTTTTATGGTCCCAACCACCTACGGATTCATCAGTAAAAGCGATTCAAAGCGAGAGAACGGTTAAGAGTCTACCAATAATTAAGAACCTTTAACCATTACTCTTCATTTACGTGATTTTTATGACATCAATATTTTGTATAATACCTACGTAATGGACTTATACATAGTGGAATGGAATATAAAACCTACCATCAACAATGTAACAAAAATAGTTTCTTAGCTATTTGAACCCCTGGTTTTGGGAGTGTATTCAGTATTTAGTTACAGTTTTCCAATATTTTCTGCTACAATCAAGTAAAAATTACTCGAAATCGAACAAAACAATAAGATTTTCATAAAAAATTATGTAGAGAAAGATCTGTCGACAACTATGGACTGACGACTTCTTATTGAAGTCATCTGAATAGTATTTTATGATAGTTGAATCTACCCTTTCAACTCCATCAATCATGTTCTGTAACATTTGTACTGAGATTCGAAAACAAAATTGAATGTGTTTGTATAAATGAAACTTGTATAACTTGAATATGGCAATATTATATCAACTGAAGAGTGTTGATAACAGTAACCACAATTGTTCACCGGTATATAATTGCCCGTTGCTGTTTATGGCATCGCGTAATTTTCTTTTCGTCCAAAAACATTTTTCATGACCCCGAGAGGTAAGACATACCTATGGATAAATAAATAGAAAAAATTTTGAAGATGAAGAAAAATACAACTTTTTGTACCTTTTCATAACGAACAATGTAGGCTATCGAGAGGAGTATTATTTCCTTGGCCTCTAAACGCGTTTATTATCGATAGGTTCCACAAAAATGTTGTCGATTGCAGATAACTATAGAAATGGTAATCTAAGAAATTACAAGTCCAAGTTTTTTCAATCAGAATCGTAACGAAAAAAGATTTATTAAAAAGTTCGAACGTCGTAATTTTGAACAGCTGATCTAAATGTGTTATTTTGGAGGCAGATTTATTATTGGAGTTTACGAATCAAACGAGAACATCCTCCGGGCAGGGGTTTGCTGATCCATCTCTTCTTATGATACCCGCCGTCAAATTGGAAGGTTTTGCTTAGGGTTTTCCCTTGGGGCAAAATCAGCTGGGGTTTTCTTGGTCGGAACCCATCTCCATTCATCAGCGTTGCTGCGCTCCAAGATGTCCAAAACACGACTAGCCACATACACATTGTGCACGAATTTTTTCCGATGAGCACGAAGTTCAAGCGGGAGCATTGAAACCCTCTTGACCGAATAGGCGAAGCAAGGGTCAGTCATATTTTCACCTTGAACTGTTGCTGAGAGTTCTGCGGGAATCGTTTCCGTCATTCTCTCGGCTCCTTTAGGGCTCAATACTCGAGCATACCCTTTGTCGAAACATTCGTTCGTTTCTGCAGAGTAAGCGTCTGCAAATTCTGAATCTCGATCCATCTTCTGCTCCAACGTCCTGAGTCGTTTGGCAGCAGTTCTACTTTCTGGAACGCTTTCAAAATCATGCAAGAGCAACCCTGTCTCCCTTCTTTCACTACCCTTCGTACGTTTGGTGCTTTCATCAGAAATTTCGATCGCCACATCATCCTCCAACGGTTTTAATTTCTCATCTTCTTCCTCTGTTCCTACGTTTTCCATAGCTGGGTGTTTTAATACGAGCTCAGTCAGTCTGTCATCCTCTTCTTCGTCACAAACATCCTCCCAGTGGGCAAAATGGATGTGTGAAGTCACCTCCATCTCGTTTCGGGTCAACTTTTGAGGCAATTTTCCATGGAGTACCCACCCCAACCACGTCATGGGTGGTTTCTGCAGACGCTTACTCTGCAGAAACGAACGAATGTTTCGACAAAGGGTATGCTCGAGTATTGAGCCCTAAAGGAGCCGAGAGAATGACGGAAACGATTCCCGCAGAACTCTCAGCAACAGTTCAAGGTGAAAATATGACTGACCCTTGCTTCGCCTATTCGGTCAAGAGGGTTTCAATGCTCCCGCTTGAACTTCGTGCTCATCGGAAAATTCGTGCACAATGTGTATGTGGCTAGTCGTGTTTTGGACATCTTGGAGCGCAGCAACGCTGATGAATGGAGATGGGTTCCGACCAAGAAAACCCCAGCTGATTTTGCCCCAAGGGAAAACCCTAAGCAAAACCTTCCAATTTGACGGCGGGTATCATAAGAAGAGATGGATCAGCAAACCCCTGCCCGGAGGATGTTCTCGTTTGATTCGTAAACTCCAATAATAAATCTGCCTCCAAAATAACACATTTAGATCAGCTGTTCAAAATTACGACGTTCGAACTTTTTAATAAATCTTTTTTCGTTACGATTCTGAATTGGAAAACTTGGCCTTGTAATTTCTTAGATTTACATTAGCTGTAGTTACCTATCTTTATTCTATTTTTAATCGACAACATTTTTTGGTCCTTTGATCCATTTTGTGAACTAGTGATCATAAAACTACAGTCCACACGTAGGTCCCTTAGTTATGAGCGGAATGCGGCTAAGGAATGAGAAGATTTTGCCCAGTCGCAATCGGAATGTCGGTGCTGGAGAAGATGATGATTTGGATGCTCGATCGCAGTCCACCTCCAGTTCCCGGTCATCACGACGTACGATCATCAGGAAGATAGAAGAAATGAAGGCACAATTTGCCCAGTTACTTGAGGCCGTGGAAACTTCCAGTCGTTCGTCCAAATCTAGCGGAACCCATCGGTCTAGGCGAGAGCTCCGAGTAGAAGCGCAAATACATCGGGAAAGCAGCCAAAGGGGAGACGACCAGGAACCCGTCCGAGCAGATGCGGAGGATGAAGTGCCAACCCTAGTGCCAACTCCCAGGTCTAATCTACCATTTCTTGAGGATTCTCAGGTACAAGTTGATCGTAGACCAGTAGAACCATGTAGACGAGCTGTGCCGATTGAAACCAGTAGACCTGTAGCTTGCAGAAGATTTGTAGAACATAGAGATCGTAGCCATATGGACGGAAACATGAGTTATTTCATGGCTAGACAGACGGAGAAGAATTCCTTGCCTACTTTCTCAGGAGAGGCTAGGGAATGGCCAAATTTCATTAGCCAATTCAATCGCACCACCGAGCTGTGAGGGTACTCCAATTCGGAAAATTTGAGTAGACTCCAAACTTGCCTCAAAGGGGACGCCAAACAGGCCGTTTACGCACTTTTGTCATTGCCGGACAGTGTGCCTAAAATTATGACTATGTTGGAACGTCGTTTTGGCCGTTCGGAGTTCGTCATCGGCGAATTGGCACATGAGCTATTGAAATTTGGTCCACTCAGAGAAGGTGATTTCAAGGAATTCATTCGATTTGCTTCTGAAATACAGAAAAATGTTGTCGATTGCAGATAACTATAGAAATGGTAATCTAAGAAATTACAAGTCCAAGTTTTTTCAATCAGAATCGTAACGAAAAAAGATTTATTAAAAAGTTCGAACGTCGTAATTTTGAACAGCTGATCTAAATGTGTTATTTTGGAGGCAGATTTATTATTGGAGTTTACGAATCAAACGAGAACAAAAGGTATAAAAAGGATACACCCATTCGAGCTTGAGTCTGGAGTGAGGCGGTGTGGTAACTTTGCTGACATCGTAAGACGGAGCCAAGTCGGTGGGGGCGTGAAGAATGACTGGTCGACCTCTCAGGTACATCTTGAGGGTACCTTCCTCCTCGTTGTACACGGCTTCACGGGTACTGTAACAAACAACGTACTGCACTCAAAATTCAGAATTTCCTGTAAACAAATTGTCATATGGTTGTGACCTCTAAGTTGGATTTAAATGACCCTTGAGTCAATTTTCTGGTTTGTTCGATGAATGGAAGAAGACTTTGTGACGAAAAATTTTAGGCGCTGGTGCCTCTTCAATATGGACATGGAAAGCAGGAACCTCAAAATCCGACGCCCTTCAAATTGCACCGATTTTAAAAATATCCTTGCGCTTCACAACATTATTGTCAGGGATTTTCCTCGACTCGACGGTGTCACCCAGTGAATCATCCATCAAGGAAAACAGCGTGGGCAAGACAACCAACAGTCTAATAACCGAGAACTGAGGTCATCCTTACAAATTATTAGACTGTTGTGAGACTCAGGTGGTACGAGATGTAGGCCTTTACTCTCTACGATTTTCAACAAGGTAGAATAAAGAAAATAAGGATTTCTAACATGAAAGGGCATCAGAGGGGTGATTTCAAAGTGCAATCGATAAAAAATAATTTCTTAAACTGAACAACCTACTATATGATACGTAGGAAGTCAACAGTTATTATTATAATCCATGGTTTATTCCATGGTTTATTCGATTTTTGCTCGCAAAGCGCCCAATGAAGTGAGATTAGGTCTTATTTATCTAAAACTGGAAAGTTAGTTTGCTTTTTTGTAAATTAGTGAGTTTTTTATGCATAGCTAAATAGCTGGACCGAACCACATCACTCGACGATTCCAGCGGTACCTGATAGATTTCCCTTGAGTTCAAGTTCTACATGGGGATTGATTGTGGAAAAGTGGAATTAAAAACGTCGTATAATTTCAAATCAATTGCCGTAGTAATTTCAAAACAAGTTTGGTATCCTCGTAGTCAATGTTTATGGAAGAAGTTTGGGGTCCGGTGTGGCTGTGGGGCCGCGCGTTCTTTCGTAGTGGAGTTTGGACCGACTTCTGAGGGGGTCGTGGGTTCGAATCTCGCCGACGGGGTTCGTGCGTCCTGGGCTCATCGCCCCCTTCTTCCCAACCCAGGGTGGTGAGACAATGGGAGCCTGTCATAATCATCCAATAATCAGCCAATCAAAATCATCAGAATTGACTCCCCCAAGCTCCTCTCTGCCGTCTCCCTGCATGTACCCCGATTTAACAGCAGGTGCAACCAGATATTTTCTGTCTCCGCATGTCGCACCTCATCTCACGCCAGCACTTTCTCTGTCCGATCTTCCCGAGCATATAATAAACTGTGTAACTCCTCTCCACATATTGACATTTTCTTCAACTCGCACACAGAATTCAGAAACATTGTATTGTCCGAGCTCACGAAACTTTACGATCAGTAATATTTTAACTGTGATATATTTATTGTAAATCATTATTATTTAATTCTTTGTTTTTAGTGTTAGTACTGACTTGTGATTTACTGTAATTAGGCCTTGTCCTGTAGTAATATCATCAAATATACAATATACAGTAGAACGAACTGTGATCGTCCCTTTGGAAGACAGCTGATGACGCCAGGAATGGCAGTCGGACGGAAATCCAACCTGAAATGGTTGTTTACTTCACTTTACTTACTTTTCACTGGTAACTGTTCATGGTTATGATCACACGTTTGGGATGTGAGTTGATTGATTAATCCAAGTGTCAGGTTTTTCTTGACAGGTACATACTTGACAGGTACTGACAGACATAATCGTCGGTGGGTAGGTACTAGCGTCAAGGACCACTGGAAGTAATCTGAGGAAATCGTGTCTTGTTCATCTTAAAGCAATGATAAGTTACTCCACACCTTCTTGAAGGGCTTGAAAAGAGGAAGTGCACTCGCACGATATAACTGGATCAGTTTTGTGAGTTCTAAAACATGCACCTGGTCATCCTGGAGCACAGTAATTCTTTATTCCATCACTTGAGGACCACTGGGAGTAATTAGGAGTAGTTCAGAAAGTCTGTGTGAGCAAGTTAACTTCTCTTTCGTTCTTCCTGAAGCAATTAAAGTCTTCTATGGCTTCTTGGGGACCACCGGTAGTGATTAGGAGGAAGTCAAATCAGGGCGTGAGCGATCAAGCTAACTTATCCCCTATTCATCAATTACAGTAGAAATTCGAAGAACTGCTTCTTGTGGACGAAGACTGGAATCAGAACAGGCGTGTACTCGACAAAGCTAAAAGCTATCCAAACATCCAAGAACGCTGCAATTTTTTGCCAACTCCTCTCCTGATTACTTCTTTACTTCTCTGATGGCTGTACGAAATCAATCAATTAAAGTACAATAGATTCATCAATACTTCATAACCGTCTAGCCTACTGAGAATATACTTCAAATAACTCCAAACTGAAATGAAAATTGCAGCGAAAAATGACGAGGATTTCCTGCCTTCGGCGTACTGTGCGATTTTCCGACCCAGATGATGCCATACACTCCCTCTAAACCCCATCATTCCGTCAGTCACTAACAAAGCCGTTGAAGGGTTAAATCGGTCTGTCCTTGTGTCGGCAGAGGCCAATCCTCTCCAATTTAGACATGATAGTTTTGTCCACAGTTGGTCGTTGAAAAAAAAAGAACAAGTATCACCGGTAAGCGAGGAAATGAACATTCACTCATGACTGACCGTGTTTCCGCCTGAGCGTTGGTCTTGGGTAGTCTGGCGATCTGCTGGTCGTGATGGGTTCTTTCAAATTGAAAATCGCGACTATGAAAAATTGATTTTTTGACAGTTGGAAAAGTTCGCAGGCAAGTGGGAAGTGGGGAAGCTTTGTATTCGAGCAGCAGATCAAGGAATGTTGGAACATATAGAATTATGATAACGAAATAATTAATTAATAGAAACCATGAAGTTGAATTTTTAGTTGTTTGACTTTGAGGGAAACATACTGGACTCACAGAACCACCCTCATCTGGACCTTAGAAAAGAGAGCGATGGATTTTCGTTGAGTTATATCATATTAGCACTGCAAAATGGGATTTTAAGATTATGGGAGACCTTTTGGCGACGATTGGCCCTTAGAGTTGAATTACCAAATGTGGTAATTGTGTGTACTTAGCAGTTTGGTAGAACATGAGTTTTATTTTCGACGACGATTTTTATGTGTATTTCCGAACACTTTGCATTTCTTTACTCTGGTACCAATCTGCCTGATTCTTTTTGAAATGTGTTCCACCAGTATCCTTGGTGGTCCCATTTCAAACGGATTTCATTTTGCTTCGTTAAAAGTGTCGAAAATTTGTGAAAATAGTTGAAAAACGTGGTTTATGATTTCGAGAAGTTTGGTCCATATTCACTTAACTTCCCCTGTAACTTCTGATCGAGTCGTTCGCGGACCGTTTTTGTAAATTCAATTGAAAGGTCTGATTGTAAGCTTTAAAATGAGATGTATATGAGGGGGGTTCCGATAGCTAAAAGGTGCTGTGGGGGTAAAAAAGGGGAAAATTATAGTCGGTTATTTCGCATTCGAATAGGTAATTACAGCAAATTCGGATAGGTCCTAGGTAGGTAGGTACGCATTGAAGTCGCTGCCGTGCCCATCTGTGGTCACAAACTAACCGTCTTTCATACTCGATGATCCAGTTAGTATTAACTGAGTAAATACCATTGACCTAGTATGCCAAACTAGTCACTGCTGCCATATGAATGTGATAGAATGTGTGAACCGAATTAAAATTGTTCAATATATCCCTGGGGAAACTGATCCAAAACCAGTATGGGAACTGATATAAAGATAACAGGGGAATTTCTGTGTGTTGCAATTGTGTAATCGCTACTTACCTTCAGAAGCATTGTTACCAAATGAATGTCACCCTTAGTCACCTAGACCATATTTCGATAATTTAAAGCACTAAGGAGCTAGACGCAGAAGAAGTTTTCACAAGTGCACAATTCCTAAAACAATGGATTACACTAAACTCTTTAATTTCTTCAAGCAATTTTCAAGCTATAATCTTAAGAAGGTCAATAGTTTTGTTGAATTTGAGTTTTTCTGAAAAAGAAAAGTGTAAGATGGACGGACATAGCGCCTTTGTGCTTTAAGGTATCGATTTGATCTATTAAGACACCATGTGACATGGAAGACAGAAAAATTTTAGAATACGGATAAGTAACCTAAAATATACTTCTTTTTCTTCCGTTTTTTCCGATTATTTCTTTCTTTCTGCTCGCCAATTTTATTTTATTTTAATAAAGTGGTTGTTCTCTCTCTGTAAACAATTTAACATTTCTCATGGGGACTTGCTATAAGTAGCAACTGTTAATAATTTTTTTCTTCATATTTTTCGGCTTTCTTCCATGTAAGAAATGCAAATAATGAAGTTTGCTTGATTTTGGACTGATCGTTAGTAGTCGCTCACCTCAACTGGAAATCACTAATTTGGAAAAGTATTCTTGAAACTCTTCTAACAGAGGATGGAAAGTAATTAGGATAACTGTGAAGGATCCAGTATTAATAAATACATAGTTCAAGAATAAATAACCGATGGAGACGTTAGAAATGGAGGACTTTTGATTTTGAAGGTTCAGTCTCCTCCGACACTACAGTGCGCTCTACAGAGCGGGATGAAAAGGTTGAACCAATCTTTAGATGTACGGGTTACGGATTCCTTCCCAATAAACTAGGTAAGGAAATCCCCCTGAAAGGCTTGGAAGGCTGCCCGGAAAAATTTGCCTGTAGCCAATAAGTTCCCTCTCTGAAGGACCTTCGAAAAGTTTTTCCTCTCCAATATTTTCCGGGACGAAACGACCAGCAAATCCCAGTAAGGTCCCGGACTATCTGCAGTACCCGCCTTCATCGATCGGTCCGCCTTTCAGTGTACGGTCAAATATACATGAGAAGAATCCATTTTCGCCACACATTTCCTCGTGCAAGTGAATCTCTATAACGGACTTGATTCTTTATTCATCTGAGGTGACATAAATATATTAGGAATCCGATTCCAAGAGTCAGGTTGAGGATATAGAATATTTCGCGTTTGTCATGGCGAGATTTGCTGACCCCAGGATTCCAATATTTTGGTCGATATGTGGGTTTGTAGAACAATTATACTGTTATTATTTATTTACATCGATATAGGTGAGAAAAACAAATGCATGTTTTACTTTCTTATCAACGAAAACAGGGACATTTTGTAATCGGGCAGGAGGTCAAACTAGTTTGGGTCCTCAAAATTCAAAAATATCACTATGATTTTGCTTTGCAGAGCATCCTGAATGATTTTGGTTTCGTGCCTGTCTGGTCAATCCTTGTCTCAGAAATAACTTCTCTGAAACATGGTTCAATTTTGATAAAATTATCAGGGTTGGCATACTTGAGACAGACTCTATTGAACTTTATATAATAACCATGTTTTCAAATTAGATGGTAGTTGGGGACTGGGCCTAAGAAAAACGCACATTGACTTCATCACGACCAGTGAGAGTGACTGTAAATGCAAAATTTTGAAAATCCGTCAACATAATCGCGATAGATTTCTCAATCGTGTTGTTATTCATCAATTCAGAAAACCGTAAACATGATCGTGAAAATCCAGTTTTAATATTAAATATTAAAACAACAAACAACTTTTGTTACCCAGTTGTTTTTTTACCTTACGCCAAATATGTTTATTATGGTGCTTCAGCCATTAAACTTGAGCAGCCCAATACAATCTAGATAATTTCTACCATTTGGTCTCGTCCGTTGCAAAGCCTAGTCTGATATTCCCGAGTCGAGGGCAGTCAAAAAGGTGGCACCTTGTCATGGTCACTATCGACTGGCACTGCTTTCTATCAGTGGCACTGCCAAATAATACAACCAAGCAATTACATAAACTATTGCTATATGTTAAAGTTAATTTGTGTGAGGAAGCTGTACTGTCCATCCAACTTGGCAGATATTTTTGCTTCCTCACTATCTAAGAAGCTTTGCTTCCTTTCCTGCTTTGATATTCGTACAGTTGAATAGAAAATTAGGATCCTCTAAAATGAACATTTTTACAAGCATTTTGCCTTTTAGAGCGAATTAACTGAAAATAGCTATCAGCATGAAAGCAAAGTCTACCACACTCTTCCAAATTTCTTTCTGTTCGTTTCGGTCAAGAAATTTTTCTTTCTGTTCATTTCAATCATTCCTTTTTATCATTGTTAAGAATTCCAGTCATTTTTGGGAGGCAAAGACGAATGTCCTCTAAAAACCCACTCGTACGTACGAGTATCTAGATATCACGTGTTAGATCTGTTGGAAAAATTTTGGTTTCGTGAATATCTGTGGGTTCATCGGTCGATGAGTTGTAGAATTGCTAGGAGGGAGTATAATTACTTAGCAATGTCAAAGACTCTTGATGGTCACTTATGCATTTTTTTTAGAGGACAAGGATTACCCTTAACGCATGCGAAAATTCAAACTCCTCCAAGCAGAACTGCCTTTGAACAGAGCAATTGCCTAATTTCATGCCACTGAGCATGCACTAACCTAAAGCCCTCCATAACAGTCCCTACCTATTTGTTTTAAATTCGAATCGTGCGGCCTGGACTCCAAAATAAGTGCAGGATTCACGTTGTATGGAAAACTGTTGGAGAAAACTCCACGAAAAATGTAGAAGGAAAAGGTTTTTCCGTTTTATATCCCACAAGTTATCAACATGCAATCCTAAACACGACGTTCGGCATTTTCACTACATTGAAAAACATACTTAACTCGCCCGTGTTTCTCGACTACATGTACCTTCCTTACCGTTTATTCCAGCTGAAACAGTCAAATCTTTACGGTAAAGTTCATAATTATAATTGATTTAAACACTACATTTATACCTAGAACATATTGAGTATTTGGGTATCTGAAATATTGTGGCAGGCAGCTTCTGAGTGATAGCTCACAGCCATGCCACGGGAAAAGCAGCACCAGACGGACCCCGGACAAAATACCGAAAATTCGTTATTCGTTCGACTGATTCACAATCCTTGGGCAAACGCGCTGACACAGCAGAAGGCAAAACTGAATCGCCACCGTTCACGACGAAGGAGGGCAATTCAGGATGGCGGATCGGACGGTCGGTTCTCCTCGGACATAAATTCTGGTCCAGGCGGTTAACGTTGGTTTTAAGGACTCTCCGAAGGTTTTTTAAGGTCTTTAAAGGTTTTTTTAAGGTCTCCACCAAACGAACGGTCCGGCATCGGGCGTGAGGAACGTAAATCGGTATCGCGGCGGGTCGCCTTCGGATCCTGGTTGGACAACTTCGGAGTGACTACCTCTGTGAGTACCTACTTAATAGGAATAACTTTCTGAACTCATCTACCTACCTAGGAGCTGCGAATGGCGTTTTATGGTTAGTGCTAGTGTTGTAGGGATCAAAAGGACCATTTTATGAAATCTTCAGTAACCTTAATTTAGTTTTATTGTGATTAAGCGAGCAGCTCGTAAGTCTCGAATTTGGTGTTTCCCCCATCCTATGTTAGGTCCGGGGGTACCCCCTTAGGCTCCCCATTTTAGTAATTACGAGTATGATTATTTATTTTAGTAACTCAGCTTTGTTCTTTCCCCACCCTCAGCAATTCCTGGGCCGTTACAAATATTTTACTGGAAATGTATCAAAACGTAGATATTGATATGCCTACGATGGGCCTACTCTGCTAACTAATCTAAACGCTAATATTATAATCAATTGGATAATGGTCTCGTCCAGCACAACGCATCATTTATTGATCACCCATTACTTTCAATTCTACTAAACTTTGCTCGTTTCTAACCAATAATACGAGTAATTTGCAATACTGACCCACTGATCTCAAAAAGATGGCATTATTTTTGATTCCACGCTGTTTTCGAGCACATGTACGTACCTAATTTTATTCATGTTTGAGAAACTATGAGATTACAACCTACAAGCCACCCCTACCCTAAAACGACAGTATAAAAAATAATGACAAATAATTATGGATGAAATAACGAGTATGTAACAAATGTGTAATTTGTAATAAGTGTGTAATGGTCGTTGCTTCCCTTCCTAAATCTATTTGTTTGACCAGGAAGTTCAATAGGTTCATTGAAATAAGTGTTGAGTTATTTGGTGAGATCATCTGAGAGCTACGGAATGGGGAAACATAGATGCCCATGTTAGGACATTATAATGCCAACCAACTTGGCAGAACAGGAACGTATTAGAGTACCTAAGTATAGCGCTCCACAGTGTTTAGCGTTGCTTTTTTTATGTATGAGAATTAAAGATTGGTTTTGGATACTCAACCGTTGGTTCAACCTATTGGTTTCTAGTTCCCACAACAGGCGCCCGAGCGCTGAACTCCATCACAATCTTCGTCGGCCGTGTTTTGAAACTAAAATCCCTTCATACAAAAAAAAAAAAAACTTTTAAAACACCGTAAACGCCTCAAATTTTGAAGAAAACATATAGTTAAGTAATGCATGCATTCCAAGGGACGTCCCATTGGATAAGCATTGAGTAAATTAAACCAGTCGGTAAGCGATAACACTTGCATTTACCTTCCTAGAGCAAAAACCTGTTTCACTCGAAGTAATTTAGTTGGTAGGTACTTTGAGTGAGAAATTGAGGACCCCCCCCCTCCCACCTTATCCACCATAAATTTCTAGCGGCATGGGAGCCTCGAATTTGAACAGCATTGCAAAATTCATGATCTTCGATACCCAACATGCGAATTCGACTTCAACCCCCCGAAAATTCTCTCTTTTAAGCATTAACCCCCCCCTTTCCCTTCCTTAAAAGGCAAAAGTAAAAATTCGGGCGACGTAGAGCATAACTAGATGGATTTCCGCGTCGAACAAAAACAGAACCACGAAAATCGGTTGAAAACTAAGGCCTGGGCAGACGACACAAGATTTTGTCACACACACTCACAGACATTCACCTGTGGTTTTTTTTTGGCGGATTTGGATTCAGAATGGTCTTAAACGGATTAGTGTGTGGTTACTTTGGTTTATTATTTTCAATGATGAACCTTTGGAATCGACCAAGAATTTTTTTTTAACCCCCCTCAAAATTTGTTGGTTTACGTTTCAAGATACGTAGAATAGAAAAATCGAATAAAAAATTGGCAGTCCGTCCGCCGTCCGTTGCTTAGCATTGACCGATTTTGATGAAATTTGGTATGTGGGCTCCATTCGGGGTCTAGTTGTGCCCCGAAGCTTTTGGTATATGTAAGTCACTTCTAAGGGTTCAAAAACGAATTTTGAAATTTTGAAAACGCCTTAACTCAAAAAAATTTGATATAAAGGTATTGTTTTTCCATCAATTTGATATAGTATTGAATTTTTAGAGACCACGCAGAGCCCCAGTAGGTCAAACGGTTCGCTCCCTACGCGAACTTAAGGTTTGGAATTACGATAAATCAGAAACACAAGCGTGAATCGCAAGGTAGGCCTAATCTCCGTTCAAATTTTAGCTTACCGGAATGCGATCGATGTTTTTCTTCAAGTTGGTTGGCGGTAACAATGGCAAAGCCGTGTTCTTTGCAGACGAGTGATCTATATAGAAAAATAATAAACCTTTGTGTAATAATTTGCAGCGTTTTTTTTTCTTCTGTTGAGTGTTGTCAAACTTTACCCCAGATTTTTCTTAAGGACGCTCAAGTCTTACTGTGGGACCAAAAAAAAGTCTCCACTTCTAAGCTATGCTTTTGTAATTTTCTCCATCATATATGGAGAAAAACTCGTAGAAGTGTACACTTTTGTTTCTTCAAATTTTGAGGCGTTTACGGTGTTTTAAGAGAAGTTTTTGTTGATTCATTTATTTTTTGTATGAAAAGATCTAAGTTTCAAAACACGACCGACGAAGATGATAGAGTTCAGCGCTCGGGCGTCTATTGTGGGAACTAGAAACCAATATGACATTGTGGTCGAGTGTTTTGGATTTTTATGTAACCATATTAATACATTCTAGCCATATACAGCATTCTAATGCGTTATTTTCGAGTAATTATTTATAAGACACTTCATGTACGATTCCCGTAACGTTACTTCAGACAGTTAAGGACCGCTACTGATTGGAAGTGAAGCTTTCTACGTCTCATCTAAAAGGTCTCAATAATGTGTTTTCTGTAGATACGGAAATCAGAGTTTGAAGCTAACAGTGTGGATGGAAAATTGTTGCAGGTAATGGGAACCCTGAGTTAGACCTACTCTCGAATCTAAAGACGCTCGAGGTATTTTGAAGGCTGATGATTACTCCACACTCGGCCACGTCATTATCCCAGTAATGAGAGAAAAACCTCAGAAACGAGGAGCTACGAAATTCAAGGAACTTGCTAGGTGGACCTACAAACTAGATCCAAGGTGAGCATAGTTCCATCGGCATAGATAATGAGTGGAAACTTCAATGATCATTCGTCACAAAAATACGAATATTATTGTATATGACTACAGGAGAGTCTCTTTTTTTAAGGGAATCAATAATTCGATGGGTTTATAAAAGATTGAAAATCATGAAAATTTGCGAGTAGTTGAAATTTTAACAATATTTACTTTAATTTCCTTTACTTTCTTTATTCAGACAAAAATCTACATGACTTCATGGAATTCCAATCAATTGAAGGTCTTAACGCCAGTATTTCAACTTCACAATAGTAAGTCGGTACCACAAATAATATCAAAATATTGTGCCATAACAAAGGTATCTGAATACGTGAACGTAAAGAAATAAAGAAAAGGAAGAATGAGTTAAAGTTGAATACCTGAATATTCATTGATAAGATAAGGAAGCTTTGTATTAGCGCAGCAGGTCAACGAAATTTGAGCCCACCAATTCACATCTGAATAGCAATTGATAAGATATGTCCTTGATAAGATAGCAATTGATAAGATAGTTGTTAATACAATAGTTAATACAATAGTTGTTAAGACAATAGTCCTCAGAAATCAAAATTTCTTCTCATTATGCGTTTCAAAGCCTTTTGAACAACTTATGAACGCAACTAAGATCTGAAAACAAAAATTTAATAGTTGAGCATTCATGACTCAATATTTTTTCCTATCTGCCTCGATTTTTCAAAATTTAAAGATATCAATCTAATTGAATTTATGGAAAGCATTTTCAAGACTCATAAAATTCCAACAATAAATGTTCAAGTCTTCTAAAATTGAATGCGATTTGCATCATGTGGGGTCTTTCAATTCAGTTTTGGACAAAATCCACTTAAAACAACCCATAAAAAGGGTTTAATGAGTTCAGAGAGGAGAGCAGAGTAGTGTAATTGAAATTGGAGTTTTTTTTCTCAATTTTTCAAATTTCATGTACATGACTGTGCTCGCTCTCCTCTCTAAACTCATTAACACCTCTTTAAGGGTTGTTTTAAGTGGATTTCGTACAAAATCGAATTGAAAGACCCAAATGTTGCACTTATGGCCATTTTTTGTAAAAGACTGAGCCCTACAATTCATCTATTGAAGTGAACATTGAAGAAAAAGCCTCAAAGTCCTGATGATACAGCAATGCGAAGATGAACTCGACTAATAGGAAAATCTTATAACGAGGAAAGCCGAATCCATGTTTCCTCCCATCAGTTTGTAAACTGATAGGTAAACCTACCTTATAACATAGAGACCAAACAAACACAATAATACGAAGAAGGGATTTGAAATGTGGCATTTGTGTTTGTACTTCATACAATTGTGATAGATTCCAACATTTTATAGTATGTGAATGTAGTTTTCTTTAAAGGGGGTACCGAAGTCGATGATTCAATTTCAGCCAATTTTGATCCTATATGCGGTACCTAGTTTTTCATCAGGTTTACTTAACATTTTTAAATGCAATAATTTAAATGTTGAAACTCGATCCTAATTGGACCATGGTGTCACTAGTGTGACCGAAAACATCTTAAGAATTCCAGAGCTGCCCCAGATTAACTAGATTGAAAATGCAATTTAAAAATTAATGGACTGAAATGAACTGTTTGAACCATTTTTTGAAAGTTATTCAAAGGTAAAAAAAAACTGATGTGTCGACAAAAATTGTGAATTTTTTTTTCATCGATTTCTTTGGAAATTTCAATCATAACTATTTTGAGATTTCAAATATCTCACAAAAAATTCACAATGTAGTTGCTTGAAATGAATGCGAAAAACTGACCGAAGTAAAAATAATGGGACGGGAATGAGGGGATATTACATTTTTTTAAACTAAAATTGGTCCGAAACAGTACTACAGTTATACTTAGCACTTTTTCCTTATGGTTAACCCTGATTCGCCCATGGTGCCACTAGTGTCACCGAAAACATTTTAGGAATTCCACATCTGTCCCAAGGTGTCACCAAATTAACTAGATTTAAATTACAATTTAAAAATTAATGGACACAGCTGAATTTTTTGAACCATTTTTGCAATTTTGAAAGTAAAAAATGATGTTATGACAAAAATTTTGAAAATAATCATAACTATATTATGAGACTTCTAATAGCTCACAAAAAACCTATTGTCCATTAAATTTAAAATTGCAATTTAATTTTGGTTACCTCGATGACACTTTAGGAGATCTGTGAAGATCCTGAGATATTTTTGGTGACACGAGTGACACCATGGGCCAGTTAGGGTAAATAGCCGAGATACATGCATTGTAAGTGTTATGAGCTGGGTACAATCCTCCCACTAAAAGTACCATAAGTAAGTAGTTAATCATCTAGGGGGACATTTGAATAATTTCTAACCAATTTGAGACATTGATGAGTTAATTTGTGTAATTTCGTGCAATTCGAGAGCCGTACTACTACGAGGTTATCGGTGAATATTATCACTTGACGATGTGAACAACATGAGTTATTATTATTATTACGTTTACTTGATAGCATCTCGATAGGAAATTACAGGAGGGTATCTACTTGTCGAAATTAGAATGTATTGTGAAAGTATCTTATTATACGAAAGAAGTTTTTGTTTCACTTGATATTGTACGGATGATAAGTTGATTAAATAAATAAGGGGTGATTAAAATAATAAGCAGTATTAATAATGATAATTGAATGTACCTCATGGTTGTGATGGAAAGTCAAAATTAGGGCTGATTTGACCAAGAGAAACGTATGGTGAGAAGACTACACTGAAGCAGTCGGCGAACTTGCTCCAACTGAGCGTTCCGGTTGGGCTGGAGCAGTTCGCCAGCGACCAGGAACCCCCACCACGTCGCTCTCACTCACTCTCGCCCGTGTGATGAACATCGCTCTCTCTCGCTCCTGTACAATCCTGTGGATGCTACACGGCAATTCCCCAATATCCATGCCCTAGGAGAAACGCCGACCGCCAAGGTCAAGGGCGAAAAAGTTTGACTGATGGTCTCGTCTTGGATGAAAAACCAGAGCTGCGGAGTGACTAATGTCAGGCGGGATTCGCGAGGTTGTTTGCGACCAACTGCACTGGAAACGTTGACGCCTCTGACCGATAAGGAAGCTGAGATAAGTGTGATTAATTTATGTGATACCGTATCGATCACAAACATGACATGGAAGTGGATTACAGGAATTGCGATATGCTGAGTAGTTTTGCAAGTCCTTGTTGTCAAGTTATGTTTTTTTTTTTTTTTTTTTTTTTTTTTTTTTTTTTTTTTTTTTTTTTTTTTTATAAACTCCCCTCAAAGACAAAATGTCTTTTGTGACGGAGGGGGCACGCCATAAATGAAAATAAATAAATAAATCAAATACAATGGGGAGGACGCCCAGGACTCACCCGACGCCGGCCCTAGGGATGAGGGAAGATGAGGAAGGTGGGGGTGGGAGAGAGGGATGAAGGGAAGTGCCTCTATAAAACGACCACCAGTTCAAATACGAGCCGAGCAGGACGCGGGTGGTGATACCACGGAGTACGCCTACCGAGATGCCCAACTCGCGCAACTCCGTGGCACTTTTCCCGCACCACACCCCGCGCCATGACAAGGTTGCAGCCATCACCCTGATGTTGTTGGGTACCACTCCTTTTAGCTCCGACACTGCTTGCCGTAAATCATCTCTGTCATACTTTCTTATCTTAGCCCGCCAAGTCCGCTCCATGTCCAAGCTGCCATTGACAACTTGGACATCCAGGATAATGCAAGATATTCCACTTGTTGTACCTACACACTACAGGATAACGTCTAGAACGGTAACCAATTTTTAAGGTTAACTATGAAATTTGAGGAGGGCAACGGCGAAACATCAGTTAAAGTTGAATTTAAAAAAATTGTCAAGGGTTATTGGTGAACTAGGTATTACAGGGTGTTCCGAAACCAATCAGCAGTAGGTACTTCAGGAATCGATTCTACAACTAATTTGCAACAACTTTTTTGTCCTCTCAGCTTTTTTTACGATTTTTTTCAACTACCTACCTCAAGCTTGAAAATTTGTCAATTTCTGTTTTTTTTTCAAACATTTTAGTGATTTTTTCCTGATGAACTGCGTTTTTTTGGGTTTACTGCGAAATTGAAGGGGGCAATGATGTTAGAATCACGAAAAACTTGTCATTTCAGAGAAAATTGTGTTTTTTTTTCATATTATAACAACATTTATGATTTCAGGGACGTGGCATAATCAGGCATAAACCTTAATAACACCCATAAACCAGTTGAAATGGATAGTTTCTGAATACTAAGCAGTCAAATCGTTTTGGAAGTTGAACCTGGCATAAGTATATCCGACAATCGATTCAAATAGAAATGATTAATCACATCTAAATCAGCTAATTGACTCTAATCATTCTTGGAAAATCTCATGGTATCGAAGACATGGGGCTACCGCAGGTGAGGAAACTCGAATCTGTTCGTCCTGATGGACACGTTTGGACCGAAATAATTGATCACGGGCGAACAAGCCAAGTTACAGTAGTTGAGGTTCCATAAAAACTTGATATTTTGAGGTAAAAGACAGAGCCGGGAGGGGGTGTAAACTAATAATAATGAGATAATATGAAATAGTACGAAAACTATAGTATGACAATTTATTCAGTGAGTTTTAAACGCGAGATGCGTCCCAAGTGTTAAATTTTCACTTTTCACTACTAGTGCCACCACAGGATCTACATCTACCCTCAAAGTAGATGTTGGGTTGCTTTAAGTACTCATGATGAATAACCGATATTTTCTTCTGTGAGCTCATTTCATTTAGGAGTTCAAATCTTCCTAGAGGTTGAATCTGGTTGTCCTTTAACTAGGCAAGAAACCCTTGACACCTTGATTGGCTCTGTATTCACAACTGCCACTAAAGTAACAAAGCTCAGAGATCTTCTGCAGAGATCGTTTCTAGTTGAGACATTAAAGATCTGATTACGAGCTTCATAATGAGATGCTGATTGATTCACGAGTCGAGCTACAAAACGGTATAATAATAGATAAGTGAACTGAAGGAAGAGCAAATGCTGCCAACATTAGTGTGACAATATTCCTATACCTCCTGATGACACAATTTTAATTTTGGACGGTTGGTACAAAGGAGATGAGACACTAAGTTCATTCACCCAGTAGTAAATAGAAATAAGATTTTTGAAAGGACCTATTCACAAACTTTACTGAGAAAGGCTACACAAAAGCAGTGAGGAAGGAGGAGGCAAACACGTTCGCATTCTTTCATAAAACGTGGATTATGTGCTAAAAACACAAGGCAACACGGAAACTGTCACATCAAGAACATCTATCACAAAGCAACAGGAGAAAGGTAAACAAAATACAACCTACGGATAAAAAGAAATCGGTTTCACTGCCAAAAACCCATCAATCTATACCTCCTCGATAGAATTATAACTTTAAAGGAGGTGGTAATATGAAAAAGGTATCCAAATCGATTGAACGACTGGAAGGTTGGTTCTACCATATAATTTCAAAAATATGATAAAAAATTATTATGATTAAATCAAAATGAAAATTTTTGTGATGATTAATAATGACTTTAATAAGAATATTTTTGAATAACAAAACTTGATTCCAGTTTGACGTACGAATCCAGCAATAGTTGGCTTTTCGAAGGGCCTATTATAAATTAGACATCACAAACACAATGAACCTCAGAAAAAGTCGAAGTTCACGAAAAAGAAATACATAAGTTCTTACTTGTCTTACATCGAAACATTTATAATATTTCAAGTATTCCTCCGCTGAGGAAGGAACATTTTTATATATCTCAAATGCAATGTCAAAAATGCTAATGGTGATATTATTGATGAATTATGAAAAAATATGGACAAATAAAAAAATAAGAAAACATATACGAACCCATGCTTGAGGACTGGTCCGTTGCTTTGGGGTGGCCTCATATGCAAATTAAAAAGTGATTTGGCCGTCAGCCTGCGTGCAAAAAAATAAACACAAAACTAATCATGCTATCGTGCACACACATACACAAATTATATTTTTACGTTAACCCTAATTGGACCATGGTTTCACTAGTGTCACCGAATACGTCTTACGAATTCCACACCTGTCCCGAGGTGTCACCAGATTAGCTAGATTAAATCGTAATTCAAAAATTAATGGACATAGCTGACTTTTTAAAACCGTGTTCTGTAAGTTATTAGAAGTCAAAAAATGACTTCTATTGACATTAACTATGACAAGAATGAGTTATGACAAATGTTTAGAAAATTATTTCATCGATTTCCTTGGAAATTTTCATCATAATTCTATTTTGAGACTACCAATGCCCCACAATAAATGCTGTTGTTTATTAAATTTAAAATTGCAATTAATTTTGGTTACTCTAGTGACACCTTAGTCTTCCTGAGATGTTCTCGGTGACACTAGTGATACAGTTATCATTGGACCATGGTCCAATTAGGGTTAAATAGTAGGATGATAATAAAATTCCTTTCTGAAAAAACAACTCAAAATGTGACAAAAACAAACAATAAACAATAAAATACGTATCGTATACTTGAGTAGGTACCTACTACAAGTATTTCAAAAATGCAGTGCAAATTTTCAAGCATGATTTTTCCAAAAACATCAAGTTTTTTCCCTGTCATACAAAGATTAGTGGTTTTTTCAATGCCATGATTCAGTGGAAGTAAAAACATGAAAAAAATCGATTGAAAGATGATTGTGTACATACACTAGCATGAAGTGATTATCTATATACATAAAACCCCAACCGTACGTACGTATGTCATCCGAACGTGGGGGACCCGGGTTCGAATCCAGGCCGTGAGATAATTTTTTTTTTATTTTAATAAATTACGTATTTATCTTTGATTTGTTTTTCCCTGTTTAGCAGGCTTTTCAGCTTGTTCAATATAATTTAGGTACGGGAAGGTAGTTGTAGGCAGGACAAGGGCTCAACAGCACAGGCAGAATTATGGTACCTATTGGTACTGAAAGTTATCTTCAACAAGAATAACATACTTCTTAAACCCATTGTCAGGATTGATGAACATGATAAAAATATATTTAATATGCACACGGTTTTTTCAAATCCGAGACATGCGTTGAAAAATCAAGGTTGTGCACTTTTGAGCACGAGCGCATTTCACTCGAGCTCTTCACCCAATTTTCCAACATTTTGATTCGGACTACGTAAAATTCGAAAAATGGAAAAGTACTAACGCCCTAGCTGTGGAGTAGATTCCTGCCAGGGATAGAAAATCACGTTAACCATAAGAAACGAGACTGAGTACCTGCAATAGGCAGGAAAACCCTACCCGAAGTAGGGCATTTTACTCTACTGAAAATCTGAAGGCTGTCAGTAAGTTGAAAGATACCATGAAGAATTCTTAAGAACTATTTTCTAAGCGGCTAGACATATAAATGGTAATTGCATGTGCTTGATAAAGAACCTACAGTAACTACTAAAACCCGACCGGTGTGTGATGTGTGAAACGTCAATGAGAACTCGCTCAACACTCTTCATATGAATGGACCAATAATTTTGGATAAAACCCTGTTGAGGCCGTTAAACCGAGTTAAAAATCTGTAACGTAAATAAATTGAACAAATGAAGATGAAACCCCTTGAAGTTCATGATCTGGGAATTCTTCCTGCTATTAAAAAAAAACTTTAGGAATTCCGCAGGGCCTGGGAAGGGGAGCCTGAGGAGTCCTATATAAGCCCAGAGCTCCCTGACCAAACTACCCATTCTTATCTAGTTTCTCGATTTGCAATCTTGAAACTGAATAACTGCCTTATTTCTCTCTACGGCTACAAAACGTATAGGTGTGTAGCAGGACTCTCCTTGCGTGAGTTAGCAGTTTCCTCTCCTGAGAAGTACTTGCTCATCAAGCAAGAAGCAGCTCATTCAAGGGATCATTCCCATATTGGAGTGTAACAGTTTTCCTCTGCAGGAAGTACTCGCTCTTGTAGAGTTGTAGCGGTTTCCCTCTTCAAGGGAGTGCTCGCTCTCCATAGTACTGAAGCAGTGCCCATTGCCAAACGGGTCACAAGCTCCCACGAACTAGCGAGTACCTCTTCAGAGAAACCATGGCCACACCAAGCCAGAGTTGTTAACGTCCTGTCGATGGTAGTTTCTGTGAAAACTCTACTACATTCGCCCTAACATGTGTATTTGTGCAACCAAGATGCACTGGTACACTTGTTGAATTTAATTCATTCCTTTGCTAATTTGTATAGCGAATATATTTTTGTAAAACAAAAACCTTCTACAGCGTATACAATCTTATAGGTTATGGGCCCAGCACGCTTCCTCTGCGCAAAAGACAGTGGCATACCGCACAAGAAAATCTGCATCTCCACGGACAATCAAGCGGCACAGAGCTGGGCAACAAAACCCATCACAAATGCAAAATCAAAGCACATTGCGATCAAAGAGCATTATATTCGTGAAGTTGTTGAAAATGGAGACGTCAAACTTGAATACTGACTGAAGACATGACTGCTACATCTTCACCAAGGCTCTTGTCGGACCCAAATTCGTCATCTTTCGGGAGCAACTGGGACTGAAGTTGAACGACTAAAGAACAGAGAGTGTTCTATAGTCTAACATGTGTATTTGTGCAACCAAGATGCACTGGTACACTTCCTGAATTTAATTCATTCCTTTGCTAATTTGTATAGCGAATATATTTTTGTAAAACAAAAACCTTCTACTGCGTATAAAATCTTATAGTTTCTAAATGTAGTGTAAGTTTTAACATTCATTTCTAAATCCCGTCATTAAAATTAAAATTTAATTAGTTAAGTAAAAACCTTAACAAACCCATTATCTTCAGAGCAATGAATGGCACAGTTTCGGACATCATGAAAACGTTCTTTTGAATGAGCATGATCAAAGAGCTCCTTTTGTAACTCACAATTAATTCATTTATATCGGTTCTTCAGAGAAAAAAGAATTTTATTTGAATTGCAATTTAAATCAGCATTTTTACTAACAATTCGATATTTGATGCGTCAACTTTCGGAACGAATCCTTGGCAAATTTAGTGCTCCATATTGAACGAAAAATGGGTTCATAGAAGGTAGGAGCAAAATTTCTGGAGTTGTATCTGTTAGGAAAGACAACAATGTCCACATAGAAAAAAAATTAAAAGAAATTAAGAAAGAAAGAGCGAAAGTTACAAAAAAGTCCTCCTTCAGAATTTGTCGTCTTTTTTAATTTTGAAAAACTAACAGATCTGAAATCGGATATTTAAAATTGAATTACCGAGAGTTTCGGATATATTGGGGAGAAATAAACTAATTGTATAAACCTGTGTCTACGCATATATTGCCAAAATTTTGCGTAAATTTCGCGGAAAGTTACAGAAATAGTTCAAAACGTCGAATAGTGATACGAGAGTCCATTATATATCAATTTAACTCAGGAAACTACCGTGTTGGTGACAACAAAATAGTATTCTCTGGCCTTCAATGATAGCTTAATTATTTATGACGTGTCTAATTCATTCTGAACGATGTGATGATTTTGTAAGAGTGAAATAAAGCTACGGAAGAGAAAAGATTACTTTGTAGAAGGTAACTAAAGCTGCTACACTGAGGTCGCTATGGAAGACGCTACATCGAAGGGAAGAACATCTGTACCATCGCTGAGTACTCCGGGTGGAAGCCAGCCTTCCAGGAAGAGTAAAGTTGTGAAGGTCGCAAGTTCCTCGATTCCAAGAGTTTTATCCAAAGACCGTTTGGTCGGAGCACCTTCACGTTCGAGTCGAACCTCCGTGGCATCGAAAAGTAAAGAACCAGTCAAAAAGTCCGATGGCACAAGCCTGGGGAAGCCCGATGCAAGCTTGGGAAAACCAGAGACATCTAAAGCCAGTCAGACTGCAAAAACTGCCAAGAAGAGCAGCGCGAGAACGAGCGGCAGGAAAAGTACTGCTCCGAAATCAGACGGGAGTCCCACACAATCTGAAGCCAGAATGAGTAAGGTGAGTTTCAAGTCTACAGACAAAGATAAAGCGCCAAAAGCTGGCAAGAGAGCAAAGAAAAAAGACAAGGAATCGTCAGCGACCACGGATACAAGCCCTCGTTCAAGTCAAGGTACCAGGGGTTCGAAGAAAAGCAAGGGGAGCAGTCCCAGCTCGAAGGGCAAAGGCAAGAAGGGTAAGAAAGGGAAGGAGAAAGTTAAGAAATTGAATAGAAAAGCTATTTATAAAGATGTTAAATTGATCGAAAAGAAAATGCTTGATGAGGAAAAAAGAAGGAAAAAGTTAGAGTGGGAGAAGAATAAAGTTTTCTTCTATTGGAACTGCGTCATCGGAAAATTGGTAGATTTAAGGAAAAGGAACCACCAACTGAAGAAGAAACAAGAATCGTTGAAGATGGAGAAGAAGCACGCGATGTTCCACGAATACTGGAAAAAGATGAACGAAACGAGAATGGACAGAGAAGAGATGTTGGACGCCAAGAGGACGGAATTCAGATCCATGATAACGAAATTGAGGGACAATCAGAAGAGGCAGACGGACTGGCTTTTCAAAGACATCCAGACGTACGTGAAAGACACGTATTTGGTAGGTCAGAAGTACACGTCGGACGTGGTCGGGATAAGGATGGAGTACACTAAAGGGTTGACGGAAACGCTTTTCGACGCGAGAGAGAATTCAAGGATTCAGGAGATTGAGCAAAACTCGAAGTATGGGCCTGCCATGGAGGAGTTTGAAGAAGAAGTGAGTCAAACTTACTCGAAATCAAGAGAAACAAATCCATTCATACAGCGTTAGTCAATGAAGTAGGTAGGTTGAGGGGGATATGTAATGCGACTATATCCTTATGATTTTTTATTAGTAGTCGAGTGCACTTTCGCTTATATAGGTAAGTAAGCATCATCAGGACTCTGTGGAAGAGTAGCAGATAACACTAAAAAAGGTCTATACAGAAGTTACTAATATTAGGTTTGTCTAAGTTGAGGTACTTATTGTTAAATTAGGTGTTGAAGCATGTGTTGTAGGGACTTACTTTGATATTTGTTACGTAGTGGGCACATCCTTAGAGTGGCACACTTTTTGAGATCTATATTTTCTGGTCTTAGTGGATATTTTGACTGGCTATTGCTTCCATGCATCTGGCTTCTTATGGGTATTTCCTTCCTGTATAGACCTTTTTTAGTGTTATCTGCTGCTCTTCCACAGAGTCCTGATGATGCTTACCTACATAAGCGAAAGTGCACTCGACTACTAATAAAAAATCATAAGGATATAGCCGCATTACATATCCCCCTCAACCTACCTACTTCAACCGAAGACAGGCCCAACACACATGATTTAGTCAATGAGCGAATTTTCAAATAAATCTTTAAAGCAAGTGCGCATAAAATCAAAATATCAGCTATATGATAGGGTAAACAATAAACCCCTTGGTCAAAATGTAAAGAAAAACTCAGAAAATACTCTCCTCATTACCTCGAACCTAGCCTAGGGTATATTTGAAGATGTTAAGAATCCACATTCATGTTCTACTTGTCTCCCCGAACTCATTGAGTACCCACTCGGCTATTGAATTTTTAGATACAACGAATATATATATTCTACGTATACGTAGGTTTTCATTATTTGTATAAATTGTTTAAAAAAGTGTTATATACAATTTTTTGACAGTTCATAATTTCTGAACTGTACTTATCCTGGATACTTCCAACAAATATGACTATTTTGCGAAAAACCTGAAATTTTTGCGAAACAATTACTCAAGTTGTCGTCTGAGTTGACACATAAATATATAAGTTATATCTAAGAAGAAAATCACAGAAGACTAGCTTGGCCATTTTTTCCACCTCCATTTACATTGGACTAGTCAGAAACCTACCAAATTATACCATTGTATAGAGGTGGAGAATATGGATCAAGCTAGACTTCAGTGTTTTTGTTCTTTATTTACACGACGTTTCTGTCCTGGATCTGTCCTTTATGTCATTCATATGTGGAGTATAGATTCTTCCTAGAGATCAGGTGATCAATAACACAAGGATACACATTGACTTATTATTAATACCTATTTGTTCTAAGAAAAATTCGTTACTCATGGGAGGAAATTTCCATTTCAATTGAATGGGAACTTCCACCCATGAGTAACGAATTGTTCCTAGAATAAACAGGTATTAATAATAAGTAAAGTAAAGTAAACAACCATTTTAAGTTGAATTTTCGTCCGAAATTCTGAAAAATTCATCGAAATTCTGATCTTCCCTTAGGAAGACAGCTGATGACGTCCGCGACGCCAGGAATGGCAGTCCGACGAAAATCCATCCTGAAATGGTTGTTTACTTTACTACTTTTTTACTTACTATATTAACAATGTCAATGAGTATCGTTGAGTTATTAACCACCTGAACTCTACTCTTAGAAGAGTATATAGATACTTGTAGTATATAGATACTTGTATCTATATTCGATACATGAATAGGGTTCTATCCAGGACGGAAACGTCGTGAAAATAAAGAAGAAATAAACACTGAAGACTAGCTTGGCCATTTTTTCCACCTCCATTTACATTGGACTAATCAGAAACCTACCAAATTATACCATTATTATATAAAAATACATATGTAATTTTGGGAAAAATGTCAGGAATCGTTCCACTTAAAATGTTCTAATACGGATTTCAGTAAAAAAATCTCAAAGAGGCCCGTGCTAAAAATTTCGAGTCCATTATAAAAGCTTCATTTTTCTTGAAAATTCGCTGATTATAGGATACGTACCTACCACGTTTCTCACATTTTAAGCAGTCTAGCGATGCCAACCACGAAAAACCTACATAGTACGAAGAAACTCTCAAATTCCACAACATACCTAATCTCACACTTTTGAACAAACAAATATGTATCAATATATTCTAGGTGGTTTCCTGATACCAGAAAGAAGGGATTATTGCAGAGAGTACCCCATCAGATGTTTCTAATTCCTCACAATTTCATTTTTTTTAATTCATCACTTGTTAAACTTTTATGAAATTTGACACGTTACGTCGGGTTTACGATATGAAGTGCTCTGTAGGAGTTAAGATCAGAAAACTTAAAGATATTCAAGATCAGAGCGTTGAAGGTAACTTATTTTTCATCCAAAAGCTCTGCAATAAGGTAAATTGCCTCTTGGAAGACCACCAGTGATTTGTAAGATGTCAGGGAAGTCAGATCAGCTGTATGAGCAATAAAGTAACCGTTCTGCTCATAGTGTTAAAGCACTGGAATTTCTAACACAGCCCCTGAATGAATACCATTAGAAATGATTTAATGGAAGTTAGAGCAATACTCCAAAGAAGGAACATAACTTATCTGAGGAGTATAAAGTAAGTAAAGTAAACAACCATTTCGGGTTGGATTTTCGTCCGACTGCCATTCCTGGCGTCGCGGACGTCATCAGCTGTCTTCCTAAGGGAAGATCAGAATTTGTTCTGATGATTTCGCTCATGGCTTCCCATTGGCCTCACCGCCCTGGGTTGGGACGAGGGGGAACTGCGACCGAATTGCCCGAAAATATGATCCCGAGGCGAGTCCCGAACTCACGGCCCCGCAACCGGTCCGAGTCTCGTCTCCAGGGACACATGCCGTAGCTCCCTCAGCCACAGCGCCGCCCATCAGAGGAGTAAACATTTGGAAATAAAATAATAGCTACCAGTATCGCCTATCATAATTGAATATATTTTTTAAGATGAGAAGATTGAGAAGCCGAATCCCCACCGAGAGGCAGGAGAGACTACAAAAGATGTTGGCCGACAGCAACGCAATGCTCGTGGAGCTAGTGAACGTGTACACGAACATACTCCACCACAACTTCATTGAAGTTTGCCACACGGCGAACATCATCAACGAGTTGAAGACGAAAGAGAGAAGGCTGGAGCGTGAGAGGAACGACCTTCTCAAAAAAAGAAACAGGATCAAAGAGAGAACGGAGTACTTGCACGACAGAGTCTCCAATTTGAAGAGACAAGTAAGATTGCAAATTTATTAAATCCCAATAGGCTCCAACAAAAAATATTGGAGAGGAAAGATACAAAATAGGTTTTACTACACTATCGAACTCAGTCATACAGCCAACATTCTTGAGTCAAGAAGCCTTGAGTAGGATTAAGCTAACAACTACTTAATCTGTCGCAGGTGAATGCTGGGAAAGAAGCAAGGAAGAAGCTACACAGAGTTCTAAAAGAACAAGAAGTTCTGCAGGGAAAGAAAGATGTAGCTTACATCAATAAAGAATTGACTTTTCAAGAAAACGCCAAACTGACAAAAGCGATTACTGAGATGAGTGACAAGTAAGGTGTATTTGTATCGCTGAGATGAGAAAGGGAAGTTACAGGAGAAACAAAAGTCAGCAAATAGCAAGGGTAACGCTGTGTACCTTGGGTTGATTGTAATCAGGCTCAGCAGGCAATACATTTGTGATCAAACTCTACAATCACCGTGGGAAACTACTTATAATTGAATTTTTTCCCATTTTTCTCTGGCAATTATTGTTCAATTTTGATGATTCCGACGGCAATATTTCAGTTTTTCCATTCCCTAGGTCCCTGCACTAATAAATTTCTAAAATCCTTGAAAATTTCAAATTTAGGTACAACTTTTCAAGTTTTGAGGCCTTCAATTTCGTGAAATACTGACCCGGAACGAGAAACAAACGGCGACCCCCTTCAGGGGGTCGCCGTATATTCTTTGTTCCGGGTCAGTATTTCGCGAAATTGAAGGAGGAAAACTTGAAAAAACTCTAGCTAATTCAACGAAGTAAATTGGCCTGATATCTTTCCAGGTTGCTCAAATCTACAACTTTAAAATAAAACAGTGTTTTTGAAAGGTTTTTGGACGATAAAAATTAGTGACCCAAGGTACTCAGCATCACCCAACTCTCTAATCTGAAACATACCTAATTGAATAAATCGAGTCACGAAAGCACAGGAGATGAAAAAACTCGAATATAGATGCAACTCAAACCCTTACTGATCGCACCAATTCACTCCTATGAACAAATATAATAGGTTCAATAGGAACAATTAGAATATTACCAATAAATGACCAACTTCTAGGTGTTGCTGAGAAAGCAAGTTAGATACGCAGGTAGGAATCACAATCTTTGTTCTTCCCAGGGTCAACAGATGGTATTTCCAAGTGAAGAGGAATTTCCTCAAATCTGTCATAGTAGAAGCCGGAAAATTCAAGGAACGCACTCTCCAGCTGACGAATTTCAACCGCTTGGTCAAGCACCTATTCGACGTGGAGGACGGATTTTTGGAGGCCGTGGATACTTTCAAGGACCACGAAGAGTTCGAAGACACCAAAGCAGGACTCAAAGTGCTGTTGGGCAGCTTCAAACCTTTCACTCTGGTAGATTTAGAAAAGGAGTTCGAAGGGTGCACGGAATCTTTCGCGACAGCGATTATATTTTTCAAGAGACGCCTCAATCAAAATTATCTGTCTCTGGACGATCTGCACTTCTTCATCAAGAGGCGGAGTCCACTTTCGTTCCTCGAGGCCTCCAAGAGGGAAGAAAACGACCTGGCGAATGCTTTAAGTTACATCCAAAAGAAGAAAGAGTCTTTACTTTGCCCATCTCTCCCCCAAAGTTTGTCAATTATGTCGTTCAGGCTTTAAACTCAGGTTCGAAGATACTCTGGACGATCATGGAGAGGCAAGAACCCAAGTATCCCAAAAAAAAAAAAGGTTGTGTGGTAATAATGTTTAGTGTACCATAAAATGCATGAAACGTGAATCTACCTAACGGTTTTTTTTTTCATCTTTTGATCAATCAATCATACTAGATGTAACAATACCTGACACGCTTTCACAAGGAAATTCGTGCTGTTTACGAATTGGCCATACCAGTAAGTGATGATAGCATTTCGAGTAACCCTCATAACACATACCTACCAAAACAAGTGTCACTATACGTATGTTTATAGCAGAGGAGTAGGAAACAAACTAGACGACGGTTGAAGGTTAACGCGGTTAAATCATTGTTTGTGAATAGAATACTTTTCCGCGGAATTTGTTCATTGTGTAACACAAAAAAAAAAAAAAATTAAATAAATGAAAATTAAAATTAAAAAAACATAAAAAATATTATGAACAGCTGATCACATCGACAGGTGCTTCCACTGCCGGCGAATGCAGTTGATTGGCATCTTCGGCACGTTTGAACCGAACTTTTGTTGATGCGGGATAATTGTGGGTGGAGGGGCAGGTTAGTTCATTCTCGTATTTCGTATCAGACCAAGCATTCGCTTTTGATAACATAGAACAGTAATCTGGCTAGAGTACTATGCGACTACTTTCATAAGCTTCTCCAACAAGCGCTGGAATAAAGACTCGGCGGATGCAGTCTCTTAAAGGTTCGAATTATCAGAACACCCTCCTACTTCTTGCTGTATGAACACCCATTCTCTGGATAATGGAGGGCTCTTTTGGTTTATTATTTTCAATAAAGAACCTTTGGGATCGACCAACAGAAAAACATTTAACACCCCCTCAAAATTTGATGGTTTACGTTTCAAGGTACGTAGAATCCAAAAATCTAATAAAAATTTGGCCGTCCGTCCGCCGTACGCGGCACTTTTGCCACTTAGCATTGACCGATTTTGATGAAATTTGGTATGTAGGCTCCATTTGGGGTTTAGTTGTGCCCCGAAGATTTTGGTTGATGTAGGTCACTTCTAAGGGTTCCAAAATCAATTTTGAAATTTGAAAACGCCCTATCTCAAAAAATTTTGATATAAAGGTATTGTTTTTCCTTCAATTAAAGATTCTATAGAATTTTTAGAATTTTTTGAGACCACCCAAAGCTCTGAAGGACAAACCGTTCGCTCCCTACGAGAATTTAAGGTTTGGACGTACGATAAATCAGAAACACGAGTGTGAATCGCAAAAGAGGCCCAATCTCCGTTCAAATTATAGCTGACCGAATTGCGATCGATGTTTTTCCTCATGTTGGATGGTTGGTGGCTTTGCAGACGAGTTATCTATATAGAAAAATAAAAAATAATAAACCATTGTGTAATAATTTGCAGTGTTTTGATGGTAGCTACTGCTCTTAAGATATCGGATGATGGAGGGTTCCGACTGCGTACGTCATCATTCCTAAGGGGTCTCCTTGAGTGGTCCCTTCCTGGCTGAGTATATTTACTATTATTGATATACTTATATTAATTGTAATTTAATTTCTATGCATGAATTTTCGAAGGTTTAAAAAATACCATGCTGCTTGTCCTACCGAACATAAATGAACTATACAATTTGTGATCACTATAAAATAAAAATTTTATTTTCTCAATAACCGCCCAAAATTGTACGACTTCGCCGCCATTTTTATCAAATAAATAAAAATCAAACAAATAAAGGCGACTCAATTTTAGCAATACGAATTTTATAAGATCGGATATGGGTAATAAAAATTTTCGAAGAATTTTTTATTTTTATTTAATTTTCTGCGTAATTGGGTAGGTATTTCGCATTCTTATATAAACCAGTTATACAGATTCATCAACAAGTTTCACGATGAGGATCGCACTTCTGTTCACCGTCGTTTTGGCGACACTCGCAGCCTGGGCGTCTGCTACTGATGTCCACCACCTGGGCGGCAGACTGACCGATGGCACCGGCACCTTGTACAAACCTCGCCTCGGCTAGGCAGTGCAAGCCGAATTCGGCGTACGTAAAATGGTTACAATTTCGATCTAAAAGTAGAATTTTAAAAACTTTCCAGGGGTGAATCGGAAATTCTGCTCGAAAAAAGGTTTAAACTAAGGACACAAAAACACACCGAATTTCATGTTACCAAAATTTTTCAATATCTCTGAAGAACGCGAGAACGAATTGATGTTGAGGATCCTGAATTTTTTGAGCCGCGCATGTCAAGTTTATACAAATTTCGTAAAATATATATTTATAAATAGGTATTAAAAACAACTGCCAAGTGGGTGGCACATAGCTTCCTCGTATCCATAACCCGATTGTATAGATGATCCGATGCAAAGTAGTTGATCTCAAAACATCAATCCTTAAACACCTTGCACTACCCTCATAGGGGACTCTAGATGTCGAACGGCAGAAACTCTGAATATTGTTGGAAAATGTAGAACTTATGGCTGTAACAAGGAAATATACTTTTGCATAGCGCAGTGGCTTTTGCTGGGGGCGACGATTTTCATAGGGGGCCATCTACACGCCAACACGCACAATCCCTGAAAATTCCATCGAAATCGGATGAGAATTTTAGAAGTTATGGCTGTGGCAAGGATTTCATGACAGAAACACAGACACGGAACCAAAATTGTTCAGGAGGTCTGATACGTAAAACGCGAGAGGAAATTTTGATTTTGGAGGAATGTTTTTTTCAACCTTGAAACGTGAAAACAAAGCTTCCTCTACCATGGTAGACTCGGAAGCAATATAGTAAGGCGGTAGAGCTTCCGGCAAACCGAGCTCAAAATGGCAAAAGTTCCAATTTTCAAACGATTTTATTCACCTCACCTACTTGAGAGATGATCTTGGAGGAACGAAGGTAAGGGGAATTCATAGAGTAGGCTTGAGTGTGAGTGTGCACTCGCACTTCTCTGAGTTGAGGGTCGGCCTCCACTCAACGGTCCATAATTATAGATGATTGAGACGGCCCATTCAAGTGTTGTGGTCGCCTGAGGGAACACTCAGGGGCTACTGAACTCATTTCCACTTCAAGTTCACCTTAATCGCACTGAGTGTTCCCTAAGCGCGTCCTCAAATTTTGCATATGAATAACATTGAGTGCCCGCCGACCCCTATCGACGCATTTGAGGGTACACTCAGTCTTAAGTTATGACTATGAATTCCGCCCTAAGACTCACTGTGTGAACAGTGGGATAATACAAACAACTACTAACTAATAGAAGCAGCATCTCCTAGAGGTCTTTAGAGTCTGTATGAGAGGTGGAAAAGTGGCATTTCAATACCTTCCAAGTCTTCCTTTTGGTCTTCCAAAGGCAGACGATTTAAAAATATCGACGATTTTCGAATGTTGGGAAAAGATGGGGAAATTGCCTCGCATTTTTTCAATTTTCTTCTTCGAAAGAGGGTTCACTGATATGGAAGAAAACCATAGTGTGCTGCTCGAAAAAGCATTCAGAAAATTTAGAGAATAAGAAAGATGGAAATTTTAAATGTAGCGGCAGCCATGATGTGACGTATCCTCCTACCAATCTGACTTTAGGGGGATTGTGCCCCTTGCGACAGTACTGCTACCTCTGGAAGCGTAAATGAAACTATAGTTTACGTGGTCAACACAGAGGGAAAACCGCAGATGCGAAAGTGACCAATAGAAACAATTTAACTCACTCCTTTTCACAATACGTTTCTACCTATTAGTTAATCAAGCATTATTATAGTCTTATAGCATTATTATTATAGTCTTCATCTTCTCTCATTTAGTTTCTATATTAGTTTTGTTGTTTGAATCACACATGAGTTACGTGCGGATCGTAACCTTGTGCCCACAAGGGCGCCTACTACCCTACCTGTTGAACTTCTTTGATACCATTTGCTGAGATTTGAATTGAAATTGAGATTTGAGATGAATTGCTGATTCTTTTACGGTTCGCCAGAGCACAGTGGGAATTCGGTCAGTTATCGCGACGTTTTTCGGAAGGAACCTCATTTTGGTTTATTATGTTCAATAATGAACCTTTGGAATCGACCAAGAAATTTTTTTTTAAAACCCCCTCAAAATTTGATGGTTTACGTTTCAAGGTACGTAGAATCCAAAAATAATAAAAATTTGGCCGTCCGTCCGCCATACGCGACACTTTCCCCACTTAGCATTGACCGATTTTGATGAAATTTGGTATGTAGGCTCCATTTGTGGTCTAGTTGTGCCCCGAAGATTTTGGTTGATGTAGGTCACTTCTAAGGGTTCCAAAAATCAATTTTGAAATTTTGAAAACGCCCTAACTCAAAAAATTTCGATATAAAGGTATTGGTTTTCCTTCAATTTAAGATTCTATAGAATTTTTTGAGACCACGCCGAGCTTTGAAGGACAAACCGTTCGCTCCCTACGAAAATTTAAGGTTTGGACGTACGATAAATCAGAAACACTAGTGTGAATCGCAAAAGAGGCCTAATCTCCGTTCAAATTAAAGCTGACCGAAATACGATCGATGTTTTTCTTCATGTTGGATAGTTGGTGGCTTTGCAGACAAGTGATTTATATAGAAAAATAAACCATTGTGTAATAATTTGCAGCGTTTTCCCCTTGGGCATTCCTAGTGTAAAACGTTATTCTGGGGTCCAATTATAGGACTTGAAATTCCAGAATCTAAAATTGAGGCAAATTCCCCATCACTAATTGCGGGAAGCCCTGCTATGGTAACTTTCCGTATTTGTGCGACTGACTTGTCATTAATATTTTCAGCTCCAAAATGCTGAAAAATGGTGTGTGGGTAAGTTCATACCCAAGAGTTGGATAGAAAGCGACATTGGATGAGCAAAGCATATGTGACGAGTGAGTTTAAATGCTGCATTTATAACCAACTCTAACCTTCGTTTTCAAATAAAAAATGTTTCAATTTGATCGAACCGTCATTTCGTTTATTTTGTTTTATCGTTTATTTAAAAGTCATAGGCTGACAGAAAACGGTGCTACACAGAGTACTGAAAGAACAAGAAGTTCTGCAGGGAAAGAAAGATGTAGCTTACATCAATAAAGAATTGACTTTTCAAGAAAACACCAAACTGACAAAAGCGATTACTGAGATGAGTGACAAGTAAGGTGTAATTGAATCGCTGAGATGAGAAAGGGAAGTTACAGGAGAAACAAAAGTCAGCAAATATCAAAGGAAACGCTGTGTACCTTGGGTTTAGGGACCAATTATTATTTTTAATCGGGATAGTTCCTTGGACGAATTAGCTCTAGCTCCTTACCATAACCTAAGGGATTCCATGGCTCCTGCCTGCTGTTTTCATGGCTTTTTCCGGGACTGTCCTTTTCCTACCTAAGCAAAGATGAGAACCCCTATAGCTCAAGCCAGCCCTCCACTTCACCCCAGTGGAAAGCTTGAGCTAGTTACTTGAAACCTAACGAAATCTTGTCGTTTACAAAACCCGAAAACCTTGTTATTTCTTGCTTAAATTCTACTAGATTTAAATTGGTCAGTTTTTGGTACACCAACCACACCTGCTGGGTTAATATTGACCTGATGGGCTGATGCTTGCATCTGGCAACACCGGTCGATTCTTAAACCAACTAAGCACCAATTTACCTCGTTTAAGCAAGCTGAGTGCGTCTATTGTCGAATATAAGCGATAACACCAGGATCATATAATATGATGTTTTTTATATGATCCTGGTGTTATCGCTTATATTCGACAAGCGACAAGTAAGATATTATCTTACTTGTAGCTCACTGAGCTGATACAACGGTATCTGGTAACAGCAGCTATCCCTCTGTAAACCTACCTCTCAAGACCATTTATTGTAATTTAATTTCTATACATGAATTTTCGAAGGTTTAAAAAAAGCCTTGTTGCTTGTCCTACCGAACATAAATGAACTACATAATTAGTGATCATTGTAAAATAAAATGTTATTAAAAAAACTATTCATGTCGATTGAAGCCACCTTCTTTTATCAATAACCGCCCAAAATTGTACGACTTTTTCGTCAATTTAATCAATCAAATTAAAGCGACTCAACCTTTGCATTTTATGTAAGCATAATAAAATTGTTCAAAGAAAAAAAAAACTTCCGGAATCCGACCCGGCAATGATATAGTATTTCGCATCCCTATAATATAGATCTCTATAATATAGGGATGTGAAATACTATATCATTGCCGGGTCGGATTCCGGAAGTTTTTTTTTTTTGACGATGAGGATGATTTTTTTGACTTTATATTATAAAGTAGTTTCACAGATCCATCGTTAAGTTTCACGATGAGGACAGCACTTCTTTTCACCGTCGTTTTGGCGACTCTCGTAGCCTCTATTGGCGGCACCTGGAGCGGACGTGGTCATTACCCGAAATTCAGTTCAAGGAGACATCATCATCATTGTACGTAAAGTAGTTACAGTTTCGATTCAATAGAAGAATTTTAAGAAATTTCCAGGGGTAAATCGGTAACTCTGCTCTAAAAAGGGTTTTAACGGGGACACATGAACACACCGACAATCATGGAACCAAAATCTCCGAAGAACGCGAGAAAGAATTTATGAGGATCCTGAATTTTTCGACCAGCGCATGTCTTATTATACACATTTTGAAAAATAAATATTTTTGGATAGGTAGGTATTTAAAATATAGTAGAGAGAATATAATATATTCTGTAGAATATATTCTCTATATATTATATACAGGGTGTCCAAGTAACTACGCTCCCCCCACTTATTTTCTCTAATAGTGTAAGAAAAAAATCGGATTAACGCTACTAAAAAAAATTAAATTGTAGAAAAAAATAAATTTTTAAAATTGAAAAATAACAAGAAACTTCTACATAATTATCACAATTTTTTTCTACATTTTATTAGGATGATTAATTACCATTTTAATCTATGATTTCCTCCTCCAAAAGTGACTTTTTCGGCTGTAGATACGGTAAAATGAAATCAGATCAAGAAATGGATATCACCACGCGATTCAGCGTAGAAAAACAGTGCCGCACTTGAGGTTTACCTTCATCTCAACTATAGCGCAATCTCTGGGTTGCGCATCTTTGAGCGCTCGCTGAGCGGGCTGCGCGCGTCCAAAAAAAAAAGTTGTCGAAGTAAAATGTTCATAAAATTTGACGTAGAATCCGAATCTGCAATAAAAAATGGGGGTTCTCATTTGAAAAAACAAAGTTGATCATGATTGCGCATGGTTGCGCAATTGCGCACTGCGCAATTTTGTCATTTTTTAATTCTATGCAAAAAATTACGAAGAATAGCGTTAATCCAATTTTTTTTTCTTACAATATTAGAGAAAAAAAGTGGGGGGAGCGTAGTTACTTGGACACCCTGTAGAGCATCTTCTGTTAGTCCGTAGTACCTCACCTACTTCAGAGATGATCTTGGAGGAACGAAAGAAAGACTCACTGTGAGAAACTACTAACTAATAGGAGCACCATCTCCTAGAGGTCCTTGGAGTCAGTATGGCAGGTGGAAAAGTGGTATTGCCTTTCAATACCTTCGAAACCTTTCTTTCCCTTTTTCAAATGCAACAAATGGGCGCCTGAAATCAGTCAGCTGATGGCAGAGCTGGAGTTAGCTCCCCAGAGTTCAACACCAGGGGCAGTTGTTAGCAGGGTGCTGGTAGGTGAAAGGAGCTGGACTTCTGTGGCAGAGTACACAGAGAGCATCCTGACAAGGAAGATACTCTTAGAACGAGAAAGAGAGAGAAGGTAGCATCTGCCCTCTCCCCCCCCTCACCCAGAACTGATCACACACCCCTTGACTCATCCCGAAGTAACGTGTTAAACGGTTCCGGCCCGAGTTCCAACGAGAAAAAGAGGTGTTTGTTTTTCAGTGGGTTTGAATCCCACAAAACCTGAAGACGCGGAACCAGGTTTCTTACGAGATCCAACTCCACCTATGGATCTTAAAGATTTTCTCATCTGCCAGCCGATTAAAAAAAAACCTTTCTTTCGTTCTTTTAAGGTAGGTGATTTAAAAACGTCAACAATTTTCGAATGTTAAGAAAAAATTACGATATGCAGAAAGCTCTGCTATGGTAGCTTTCCATATTTGTGTGACTGACTTGTTATTAATATTTTCAGGTAGGACTAGACATGGTTGACCAACGGTTTGGTGTGTGGGTATGTTCATACCTAAGATATGGATAAGAAGCGACATTGGATGAGCAAGGCCTATGTGACGAGTGAGTTTTGATGCTGGAATTATAATCAACTCTAAGCCAGATTTTCAAATAAAAAATGTTTCGATACAACCGTTATTTCGTTCATTCTAAATCCTTCAATTCATTAACTCTTTGTATTTAAATGTCAGGCTGACAGAAAACGGTGTGAATTATTACACAACGGCTTACAACTTGTCATATTGTCGAGAGAAAAAAAAAACTTTTTTGAACATTGTAGGTAGACGTAAAAAAGTTGGACAAGTTCAAATTGTATGCCAAAAGTTTGCCAGAAATTTTTTTACCTAGATACCACAAAACAATTTATTTTTGAAATAATCCCATGTGTGTCATTCATCAATATGATGATTTGACAGGCTTTGATGACTTTGACACTTCTGGTTTGATGATTGGAACTTTTCGATCAGACCATGTCCATTAGTCTCTGAGGAGAGGGAGCGGGGATCCGTCTTCAAGTCCCAGACTTCTGGAGAGATCGTGGCATCTCATCTCCTTTCGCGTTCCTCTTAGTCGAAGGGATACAGCTCGGATGACTGCGAGTTGGATCTTAACTCGCACCCATCCGGCTATATACGATTGAGGCTTGCGCCACTTGTCAGTTAGGGTGTCCACGAGTCGCTTTTAAAAGTTTGTGAACTCTCTGTGGAGTACTGCTTCACAAGAACCCACCAGATCCTCTGCCGATGTGTTGTACTTCACATGCTTTGACCTTGCGGCTGTGTCAGATATGTCGGACCATTCCCGGGTAGAGTTGGAAGTGGCGTCACTGGTTGTCAAACTAAGACGCCATTTCCCTAGTCCAGACCCCTTGGACTGTTATATCAGCTATTGATTGTAGATTGTAGCTGAATCCGCGGATCAGGATGATGAGAGCCCTAAGCGCTGAAGCCTAGTGGCTTATTGTGCTGCTCCGCGGATTCTGTTCCTAGTCAAAGAGTCAATATGATGAACTAGCAGAAAAGCCTGCTAAAAGTGGGCAAAAACAAATTGTAGGTAAGCATGTGAAAAGTAAAATGGAATTCTGTGACATAAAATGTCAACAACAAACACGTAATTCATTAAATTAGAAAAAAATTTTGATGTCACGGCCTGGAATCAACCCCAGGTTTCCAAGACGATCAGCGACGTTCACGTACCTACAGTTAGGATTTTATGTATTAGGATAGGTATAGTTTGGTCCTACCTGGAGCCATGTGTTGGTGTGGAGGGAGACTGAAGATGGTGGTTGTTGAAGTCGCCAGTGGATGACCACCTCTTCGTGAGTGGTCCTCCAGTGGGCGTGTGGTGCGCTCGGCCGTTGGTGCCAGCGTGGTGCGTCCCATTGTGGTGCGTGCGGGGGACGGGTGTGGGCGGCGGTGAGACAGAGCTGGAGCTCGGTGAGTCCGAATGGAGGGAGCCTGTGCTCTGGTAGTGAACTCCACGCCTGCAACGAAAATTTAGGAAAATTTGAGTCAACTCAGCAGTCTCAGCGATTCTATCATAAATTGGATGGTGCTGGATCTGAGGCACTTGGACTAAATACTGCATTCGGCAAGATTTAAATCCACGTGCTGGATGGAACTGTCAGCATGTGTCTCCATGTCGTTACAAAGACAGAATAAATATGGAAAGGCGCAGATTTAATAAGTCCTGTATTGAGCAAAATTTGCTCCTTTTCGCTCATAAATGCCATTAAATCGGCACCATGCAGCGGCATCTGAGACACATGGAACTAAATCCTGCATTCGACATGATTTAGATCCACATGCTGGATGGTGCTGTTGGCACGTATCTCCATGTCTCTGCCCAGTCGTAACAAAGACAGAATAAATATGGAAGCGAAGCAGATTTAATAAGTCCTATATTGAGCCACATTTACTCCTTTTTGCTCATAATTGGCACCATGGAGCGGCATCTGAGGCACATGTAACTAAATCCTGCATTCGGCATGATTTAAATCCACGTGCTGGATGGTGTGTTTGGCAGGTGTCTCCGTGTCTCTGCCCAGTCGTAACAAAGACAGAATAAATATATAAGCGACGCAGATTTAATAAGTCCTATATTGAGCAACATTTGCTCTTTTTCGCTCATAATCGGCACCATGGAGCCGCATCTGAGGCACATGGGACATGCTGGATGGTGCTGTTGGCATGTGTCTCCGTGTCTCTGCCCAGTCGTAACAAAGACAGAATAGATATGGAAGCGACGCAGATTTAATAACCGCCCTTGGTAGGCAGAACCAATAATGGAACTGTACCGGTAATTTGGAACAGTTACATCTTTGTCACTGTAACTGTTGGAACCATTCATGGGAAATACCTGGACTGACGCATCCCTAGTTGATTGGCTTGTTTGTAGTTGGCTCGAGTCCGAGATACGACGGCTTCATATTCATTTTCCCAGGAGCATCTAGGGGAAGAAAGTGGTGGAACGGCGTGAGCGCTGCCAAGCGGAGGTAAGATGAACCTTCTGGAGCTCAAAAACCTGGGTTATCTCTCTTATCAGTTGGCTTGTGTGATGTAGGTATCGTGTGGTGTGCTCCTAATTCGTTCGTAAATAAAATTAATTTTGTTTACCTACGAGTACATAGATTTTCATTTCAGACTGAATGCCTTTCTTATTGATGCCTCAAACGGATTTGATTGTCTTTTTCATTGAGGGCAAAATTCTGGTTTCCTACAGATTAGGCAGGGATCTACAGACATTACTACCGGTCAATAACGGAGGTGCACCCATCTTGCCAAAAAAGAAGAAAAGGTTCATCTAATCGTCGCTAGAGGGCGCTCGGGCCGTTCTACCACTTTCTTTCCCTAGATGCTCCTCAATTTCCCAAGGATGGAACTCTCAATGGAACGCTTACACATGTGTCACTGGTCACCTGGTGACCAATAATTATTGGAAAGACCAATTTCTAAAAATCAAGCATTACGGCTGTAGTATTTAATACTTAGTATTAAATCAGATTCCTCACTAATTTAGTGAAACTAACACTCCATAATTTATGGAGTGTTAGTTTCACCAATACTACAGTCGTAATGCTTTTATTTTATGGACCATAAATGGTGGGGTAATCTTATCGCCTGTTCCATGATGGCGTATTGTTAACATTGTGAAATAAATAGTAATACAAGCCCCCCTTTATTAGTAGGTTTAATTCAATTTCTTTTTTAGGAAACAATTACTGTCATACTTTCTCTATCTAAATTTCATAGCTGTCAAAATTCGATCTTATGTCTATGTCCAATCATGAGTGTCTCAAGAAAATTTGTTCTGAAACCATGATCAATACAAGAGAACACAATTTTTAAAATTAGTGAATACCTTTGAGGCAGAGAAGTAGGTGTGCAGCTTTGGACCCTTCGAACAGCTTCTCGCCCGTCAGGTGAACTGTGGTGATTGGAACCTCGATACCTCAGCCCCCCGCTGTCTCTTTGGCTGTGTATCGAGTTTGAACTGTTAACTGAAAACAACAAAACATTTATACATAGGTACTAAATGTTACAATAGGTTACAATATGATTATCAGTAGTGTTACGTAACTATCCCAAAGAAGTCCACTTTTACATGTTATCATTTACCTAAATAAAGGAAACCTTAAGTTCCTCCGACAACAAACCCTGGGGTATCCCCAGACCCCAAGTGGGGACATTGTATGCAAGGGCCCTCGGCAGAATTGGTGTTGGAAGATCTAGAGCTAGTACCCATTGAAACAAACTCTCTTTCTTACTCAAACCTTACTTAAAGCTTGCCAACAACTCTGTTTAAATTAACGTAAAATTTAGTCAGTTTGAATTCTCCAAACTCCTTACATGCATTATTCCTCAACTTGAAGGGCTGTCATAACCGTATGCGTGGCAGGCATCAGGTAGAAGTATCCTCAACCTAGGCGACCCGAGGAAGGATTTCCTAGTAACGATAGTCGACCTCCTGAATTTATCTCATCTCAAGTACTAACAACATTTGAGTTAAAAAGTATCTATAGTACTTCAATAAATAGGGAAATAATTAAAGTAAGAGTAATACAGCTCGTACAAGTGACATGAAATTCTGCTTGAAGAAACGGAAAGGTCCCATAAGACAAGCTAACATTTGGCTCTCTTCCGTCAGTGAACGTTCATCAGCGATTCACACTCGTGTTTCTGACTCATTCGTCCAATTCAGAGAGTAACGGGCACAACCTAACCAAGCTGGCTGTCAACTACTACCTTCTAAGGACTAGGGGGTAGGTGGGGCGTGTGGAGGGCTAGACTCGCAGGGACTTCTGATAAATTTCACAATAAACGCACATAATACGCTATACTGCATTATATTGTGCATAATATACATGATATATTATAACAGTTGTTTATCGTCTGGGTGGTTAGTATCAATCGTTTCAAAATTCAACACTATTTACATTTATTGATGAAAAAACAATTTTTCTTTTATTTTTGTCCTTGAGTTTATTTGGTTTTCTTTTCATTCAATATATTTTCGTTTTTCCTTATTTAGTGCTTCTATTCCTTTTCTTCAACTAGGTTCTATGGGTGAGCATAGTTTTAAACCTTTAAATGAAAGGTTTAATTGAAATTAATTTATTCTCAGATTATATTGGGTAGTAGCTGAGTCTGCCTAAAGTCAAATCTAAAGATAATTCATAGTTTCAGGCTTTACCTTTGTCACAAAACATAGGAACAAACTTCGAGGGAATCACGAAATCGGTTCTAAAATGGGGGGTGCGCCTTGATTTTTTTTAGATTTTTAATCGAAAGTATACTACATCCTGAGAATTTTGGCACCGACCGCGACCTTTTAGCGTGAGTAGAGCTGTTTCTATGATTTTTCATAGTTTCAACCGTTTATGACGTCACACGCCCCTCTCGCCTGGGCGGGACCCCCAGCCCACTGTGACGTCATAAACGGTCGAAACTTTAAAAATTCATAGGAAAAGATTTACTCACGCTAAAAGGTCGCGGTTGGTACCAAAATTCTCAGAATGATGTCTACCTTAGATTAAAAATAACAATTAACAGTTTTTCCTACCCAGGCGCACACCCAATTATTTCTTTCGAATGGGGTGTGCGCATGGGTCGGAAAAACTGTTTATTATTATTTTTAATCTAAACTAGACCTCATTCTGAGAATTTTGACACCAACTGCGACCTTCCAGCGTGAGAAGACCTTTTTATTTGATTTTTCAAAGTTTCGAATGTTTATGACGTCGCAGATTGCTGGGGGGAGGTCCCGCCCAGGTGGGAGGGCGCGTGACGTCATAAACATAGAAAAAAATCATAGAAAAAGATCTACTCATCCAAAAAGAGAACGGCTGGTGTCAAAATTCTCAGGATGAGGTCTACTTTCGATCAAAAATTTTTAAAAAAATCAGGCGAACCCTCCATTTTATGACGATCCGATCAGAATAGCCACCGCTCATAAATGGGAAAGTATTCTCAATCATGTTGATCATTCGCAATTTCGGAAACCACCGACTGTGAAGTTTAATATCAGGGGAAGCGCTCCAATAATTTTCGTAACAATAGTTTTTTACTCCTATTTTATTCTTCCTGAGGCATTTATTCATTGCCGTACGATTTGTTTTATGTAATCCGAGGTTATAAAAATGTTTGGAGGCGAAAAACGTTTGGAGTTCATCCGCCTGGTAATGATAAGAAGCTTTACAGATCCATCGTTAAGTTTCACGATGAGGACCGCTTTTTTGTTCACCGTCGTTTTGGCGACACTTGTAGCTTCGGTGTCTGGTGAGTTGTGTCATCACCACAACGAGGAACGAGGAATTTGATTTTTTACTATTTTCTATAATGCATGGAGGCTCCTACTGATCCAAATGGGATGAAATTTAAGGCAATCACATTCAGGCCAACACCTTAAGAATTTAAACAATTTTGGACGAATAGGAGCTGAGATATCAACTTCAATAAATTTAGGTTTGCGCATGCGCACTCGTTACCATTGGTCAGAAGTCACAAAATTCTTAAAGAACTTGTTTCGGGGTAAATCTTCTCGATCCCCAAAAATGTCATCAAAATTCTAGGTTGTTCTAGGTGTAGTTCTAGGTTGTTTTACGTTATTAATTGTTGTAAAAAAGGGTTACTCACTAACACTCCGTCATGTGACCACAATTTATTGTTTAAAATCTCGGAAGAGCGCGACAAAAAATTTGAGATTGGAGACCCACAATTCTTTTGACTCACTCTATTTCGAAAAATTCAATATTTATAAATATGTGGGTATCAAAGATGTAGTATAGAGCTTCTGGCCAACTGATTTCAAACTGGAAAAGAGCCCAATTTTTAAAAGATTTCGGTATCAAATTTGTTGAGGAGTTGGGCGTTGATTGTTTAAGGTGACAAATTAGAATCATCAACGATGTTCGTCAATTTAGAAAACCGTCAACTTGATTGTGAGAATCATAATATAATACAAATTATGTATTATATTGGTCCTACATTTCAGAGATTTCATTACTATGGATATGATTCCCAAACTAAAACGCGGCAAATTACTACACATAGGTTTATTATTTTTCTATATGGATCACTCGTCTGCAAAGAACACGGCTTTGCCATTGTTACCACCAACCAACATGATGAAAAACATCGATGGCATTTCTCGATGACCTAGTATGGTAGCCTTCTGTATTTGCGCCACTTACTCGTCATTTTCATTTTCAGTAAAATCTTGTTCGTGGTTTGGTGAGTGGGTGTGTCCCTAAGCGTTGGTTAGTAGGCGGCATTGGGTGAGTAGGGCCTATGTGACGCTCTTCCGGTATTAATGCTACGATGCTGCAACTATAACCAACTCTAACTCATCCTCATTTTCAAATAAAAAAACTTTTGATCCAAACGTCTTTTCATTTATTCTAAATCCTTCTATCCAATTGCGCTGAAATTTTCAATTTCGTAGGGCAGACAGAAACGCTGCAAATTATTTCACAACTGTTTATTGCTTGCCATTTTGGAAACTATTTTGCATTGATCACTATTCCAGAGTAGGTACTTACCAACAAGTATCTGATTTATCCGAAGTGACCAATCAATGCAGGAGGCAAGACAACTTTCAGAGGAGCATCAAACTCTAATGAAGGAAATACATTGTATATTGTTGTAAATATTACTCCAACTGCTGTTAGCCTTAGACTTTGGGATGGTTATTGGTAATAGAAATATTAACGCTGCAAAGTTTACACTAAGGTTTATTATTCTTCTGTATAGATCCCTCGCCTGCAAATAACACAGCTTTTCCGTTGTCACTTACTATCAACCATATTTTCCCCTTAAGTGAACGAACGGTTGGTCCTTCAGAGCTCCAGGTGGTCTCATTCGATTCTAAAAATTATGTTGAAAATTTATAGCTATGGGGTTTTGAAAATTTCAGCCCTTAGTTTTCTCCCCAAAAGCTTCAGGGCACAACTAGACCCCTAATGGAGCCCATATACCAAATTTGAACCAAATCGGTCCAGTGTTGCTAAGAAAAGTGCCGCGTACGGCGGACGGACGGAAAATTTTGGTTTATTTATTTCAATAATGAACTCTTGGAATCGACCAAGAAAAAAAAGTTGACCCCCCCTCCCCACAACATTTTTTGGTTTACATTTCAAGGTACGTAGAATCTGAAAATCGAATAAGAAATTTTCCGACAGTCCGCTGTACGCCGTTTGTACTTGATTTTGACCATACGTCATTAAATCGGTCATAACTCCTTTAATTAGCTTTGATAATTATAATTTGAGGATGCCGTTGAAGAGAGCATTAGATTTCATATCGGATAGGTCTCTCAGCTCTTCTTTGAGTCAAGTTTTAAGTAATGAAAAAGCCCTCTGAAAAGAGAATTTTACGTAATTTGGGAAACATCGAATTTTTTCAATCGCAGATTGAACTACGAGGACCAACATTTTTTCAAGATGCAAGAAGAGTAAAAACTGCGCCAAAATCTCAGCTTTACAACGGTGTAATTAAAAAATATTTTACAACCAAAATTAGGGGAGGAATTTGTGTTTGCACGAAGAAAAAAGTGCATTTTGGTTCATTATTTTCAATAATAAACCTTCGAAATCGACCAAGAAAAAAAATGTTCAACACCCCCTCTCAAAATTTTCAAGGTACGTAGAATCCCAAAAATCGAATATAAATTTGGCCGTCCGCCCGCCGTACGCGGCACTTTCCCCACTTAGCATTGACCGATTTTGATGAAATTTGGTATTTATATGGGCTCCATTAGTGCCCCAAAGCTTTTGGTTGATGTCAGTAACTTTTAAGGGTAAAAATGAAAGTTGAATTTTTGAAAACGCCTTTGCTCAAAAAATTTTTGATATAAAGGTATTATTTTTCCACCAATTTAAGATAGTATAGAATTTTTAGAATTTTTTGGGACCACGCGGAGCCCTGTAGGACAAACCGTTCGCTCCCTACGAGAATTTAAGGGTTGGACTTACGATAAATCAGAAACACGAATGTGAATCGCAAAAGAGGCCTAATCCTCATTCAAATTTTAGCTGACCGAAATGCGATCGATGTTTTTCCTCATGTTGGATGGTTGGTGACAATGCAGACAAGTGACCTATACAGAAAAATAATAAACCATTGTGTAATCATTTGCAGCGTTTTTCAACGAAATCAGCGCTCTGGCCTCCCGTTTCCGGAGGCCTCGCGGTCAACTACGGCGCCCCTCAGATCGCTTAGGCGGAGCGCTGATTTCGTTGAAATGTACGTTTTCCTAGTTCAAACACAAATTTCTCCCCCAAATTCGGTTGTAAAATATTTTTTAATTGTACCATTGAAAAGCTGAGATTTTGGGCGCAGTTTTTACTCTTCTTGCATCTTGATAAAATATTGGTCCTCGTGGTTTAATCTGCGATTGAAAAAATTCGATGTTTCCCAAATTACGTGAAATCATCTTTTCAGTGGTCTTTTTCATGTCTAAAACCTTGACTCAAAGAAGAGGTGAGCAACCTATCCGATAGGAAATCTAATGCTCTTTTCAACGGTATCCTCAAATTGTACTATATCATAGCTAATTAAAGGAGTTATGACCAATTTAAAGACGTGAGGTCAAAATCAAGAAAAACCGTTTGGAATCAAAATAACTCGAAAACGAAGCCTTTTAAACAAAATTGATATGAGAAATTTTTTGTTGCAAATTAGTTGTGGAATTGACTTGTACAGTATGGCAGACCAGTTAGGCTTACACCCTGTATACAGAAAATGGGTTAGATGTCATAATCAATCTAATTTATTTATGTTACATAACGAACTGTTTCTTCCAATAATTTTCGAAAATAATGAATACGGATCACTGTGACCCGATTTCACTGACCACTTTGGGAAAATCACCAAGGTACTGTAGGGTTAACAACAATTCCACGTTCACTCTTGCTGACCGACTTAGATGATGGATCGGGCTAAAAAGAATACGGAAATTATTTAAACAATAATACTGTAAAATATTTTTAGGTCTTTCCCCGATTGAAGCCACTGTATTTTCGTTTATTATTTTCAATAATAAGCCTTTGGAATCGAGCAGGAAAAAAAAATTTTAACCCCCCCTCAAAATTTGATGTTTTACGTTTCAAGGTAGAAAACGAAGAATACGAAAATCGAATAAAAAAATTTCCGTCCGTCCGCCGTCCGCGGCACTTTTCTTAGCAACACTGGACCGATTTGGTTCAAATTTGGTATATGGGCTCCATTTGGGGTCTAGTTGTGCCGCGAAGCTTTTGGTTGATGTCAGTCACTTCTAAGGGGTGAAAATTAAGGGTTGAAATTTTCAAAAGTGTCCTAGCTCGAAAACTCTCGAAATGAAGGTATCGTTTTGGTTTATTATTTTCAATAATGAACCTTTGGAATCGACGAAGAAAAAAAAAATTTAACACCCCCTCAAAATTTGATGGTTTACGTTTCAAGGTACGTAGAATCCAAAAATCGAATAAAAATTTGGCCGTCCGTCCGCCGTACGCCGTACGCCGTACGCGGCACTTTTGCCACTTAGCATTGACCGATTTTGATGAAATTTGGTATGTAGGCTCCATTTGGGGTCTAGTTGTGCCCCGAAGCTTTTGGTTGATGTAGGTCACTCCTAAGGGTTCCAAAATCAATTTTGAAATTTTGAAAACGCCCTAACTCAAAAAATTTCGATATAAAGGTATTGTTTTTCCTTCAAATTAAGATTCTATAGAATTTTTAGAATTTTTTGAGACCACGCGGAGCTCTGTAGGACAAACCGTTCGCTCCCTACGAAAATTTAAGGGTTTATATTGAAATATATATATATATATATATAAATCCAAACACGAGTGTGAATCGCAAAAGAGGCCTAATCTCCGTTCAAATTTTATCTGACTAAAATGCGATCGCTGTTCATTTCTTCGATTTGTATACAGTTTTGCCTTCTGCGTAACCAGTAATCAAATTTCCATATGAAGCTTTCTATTTTTCGAATCGAGTGTGAAGCGTTTATTTCTTTCCAATAAACTTGATTGTGAAGGTGTGAAGCAGTATGGTGGTAGGTAGTACCTACCAATAGTTGGTAGGTAAAATAAAGTTGGTAGGTACAAAAAATGTTGGTAGGTAAAAAACGCTGCAAATCATTGCTCAAAGGTTTATTATTTTCTGTATAGATCACCCTTCTGTATAGATCACTGGTTCTCCATCAATAGCACCTACCACCATCTGTATTCTCCCTTGACCTTCCCTCTCAAATTTCAGCTTCCTGCGTTCAATAGGATTAAAAATGGCTTCGGAGCTCACTCAGCTGATCAGTGGTCTTCCAGGCGTCTCCAGCATTCGAGAAGATCTTCTTCACTCTTCAGATCGAACGCAGGAAGCTGAAATTTGAGAGGGAAGGTCAAGGGAGAATACAGATGGTGGTAGGTGCTATTGATGGAGAACCAGTGATCTATACAGAAGGGTGATCTATACAGAAAATAATAAACCTTTGAGCAATGATTTGCAGCGTTTTTCAATAACCGCCCATGATTGCACGACTTCGCCGACATGTTAATGAATTAATAAACTTCAAACATTTAAAGCCGATTCAATTTCTGCCACACGAACTTTATGAAACCAATTATACGAGTGATAAAAATCGTAATAAAAATCTTCTAAGAAAAAAAACTTTTTGATTTTTCCGGCCCAGCAATAATTTTGAGAAACTGCGTAATAGGCAAGGTATTTCTTATCCCTATATAAATCAGTTTTACAGATCCATCGTCAAGTTTCACGATGAGGACCGCACTTCTGTTCACCGCCGTTCTGGCGACACTCGCAGCCTGGGTGTCTGCTACTGATGTCCACCACCTGGGCGGCAGGAACTTCTTTCGCCCTCAAGCCCCCCTCCACGCGCAACGCAGTATATGGGGAAGGCGTACGTAAAATGGTTACAATTTCGATTCAATCGTAGAATTTTAAGAATTATCCACGGGTAAATCGATCATTCTGCTCAAAAAGGGTTTTACTGGGAACCGGATCGTTCAAAATCTCTGAAGAACGCAAGAAAAAAAGTCTGCCAAGTGGGTGTGGCACTTAGCTTCCTCGTATCCATAACCCGATTGGATGGATAGTTAATATCAGAACATCAATCTCTAAGTGCACTCTCTCTTGCATTACGTCATCCCGCACAGTCACTGAATATTGTTGGAAAAAGTTATGGCTGTTACAAGGATTTCACGTTTGCGCATGTGCAGCGGCTACTATAAGTCCGGGAGCGATGATTTTCATAGGGGACTATCTAAACGCCAACCGGCACAATGCCTGATCATCGAAATCGGACGACAATTGTAGAAGTTATGGCTGCGGCAAGGACTTCATGACAGACTCACAGACAGACAGAAATACAGACACGGAACCAAAATTGTTCAAGAAAGACTGAAACGTAAAAGGCGAGTGGAAATTTTGACTTTTGGAGAAATTTTTTTCGAAAAGTGATGAGTTTTCACTTGAAAAGTGAAAAAAACTTCGGTGAAAACTTCTTTTTTTTAAAGTGAAGTTTTCACTTGAAAAGTGATGAAATGAAAAGTGATTAGAGACTCGGAAGCAATAGGTAGTAAAAATAAAGTCAGGCCGTAGAGCTCATATACTGCGAACCGAGTTCATAATGGAAAACATTAAAATTTTGAAACGATTTTAGTCTCAAATTTTTGGCAACTAGGGACTTGGCTGCTCAGATGAATGGTTAAGAGGATGATGGAGGGCATCGATATTTGTGAATTTAGAGAACCAACTTGATAGAGTAAGCACTAAATTGGCACCTTATATCAAAGATTTCATTACTAAGTATCTACTCAACTTGAGTGATGTTCTCGGAGGAACGAAAGTAAGACCGACTCACTGAGTGAATAGCGTGGATAATACAAACAACTACTAACTAATGGGAGCAGCATCTCCTAGAGGTCCTTGGAATTACTGGAGCAGAGGAGCTGAGCTAGGTTTATTGGGCAGATATGAGGACCAAGATTCTGTGCGAGAGGTGGAAAAGTGATCTCGCCTCTCTATACCTTTCCAAGTCTTTCTTCAGTTCTTCCAAGGTAGGGGAAAAAAATATTGACAATTCTCGTATGTTGAGAAAGAATTAAGAATTGAAAGAAGCCCTGCTATGGTAGCTTTCCATATTTGTGCGACTGACTTGTTATTAATATTTTCAGATAAACGTTGTTGACCAACGGTTTGGTGTGTGAGTATGTACATACCTACGCGTTGGTTAGAAAGCGACATTGGATGAGTAAGGCCTTTATGACGAGTGAGTTTAAATACTGCAATATAACCAACTATAACCCAGATTTTCAAATAAAAAACATTTGATCCACCCGTTATTTTGTTTATTTAAAATCCTTCATTTCAAATTTAGACTTAGTTATAAGCTGGCAGAAAACGCCGCAAACTATTTAACAACGGTTTATTATCTGTCATAATGATGACCAATTTCCATTGATCACTGTTCCAAAGATGGTCTACAAGTATCTATTTCATCCGAAGTTAGCAAACAATGATCAACCTTCAGGAGGGGTAAAAAGTTTCAGAGGAGCATCAAACTCTGATGAAAGAAATACATATACGATGGCGTCAGTTAGCTGATATTCAATGAAACTGAAATTCAATATCGTCGTTGAACATGCAACACATGCTAACTGACTCTTGGAAATTTTTTCAGGAGAGACATAAAATAATTTTCATGTGGATCACCCTTCAAGGTGAGATGAGTTGCATAAAAAATTCAAAATCACCTTTGGACATCCGAGCGAAATTTAGGTTTTTTTTTTTGAAAAATCATAGAAAAAGGTCTTCTCAAGCTAGAAGGTCACGGTTGGTGTCAAACTTCTCAAAATGAGGTCTAGTTTAGATTAAAAATAATGATAAACAGTTTTTCCGACCCATGCGCACACCTTATTGTTACAAGTATTCTGCAATGTTGACCTAATAAGGTTTTGGTTCGACTGAACACCAGGAATTGCTGTCATTCCAATTGAGTAATGGAAGTTTGAAGAGCTTCTACAGGATGGAAAGTGTTCAACAAAGTTGGACAAGGTGACAACTACGAGGCTTGAGAGAGTAAAGTAATTGGTTCAGAGCTCCCCACCTAACTGAGTTTTCAAGCTTGAGCCATCGGCTCTCTAAGAGGGCAGCCTCTGTTTACATCCTCAACCCTTCCTTGAAAGATGGTCCAAAGTGGTTCTTGACTCTGTTGGTAGAGAATCCCCCGACTTGGTGAGCTGCTCTGAACCATTTAAGCTTTTTTAATGATAATTATGTCATACATATTTGTAGGTTTCCCTATACCTACCTCGTGGTGAGGATGCGGGGTGCGTGCCTTCCAGTTGGGCCAGCCGCCGCAGGACGTCCGCTAGGGTTGATCGTAGACATACTATTTCGTCTCCTTGCTCGAGGACTTTCTTCTCGAGATCGCAAACTCGTTCCCGCACCGACTCTTGTTCAGTTTCCAGCATATCATCTGTGGAACAATAAAAAACATATTGTTAAGTAATGCACGGATTCCAGGGGACGTCCCATTTGATGAGCATAAGGTCAATTTAAACCAATTGGTAAGCGATAAAACTGTTTCATTCGATAGTAATTTATTTAGTATTTCAGGCAAGAAATAGTGGTCTCTCCCCCCCCCCCCCCCCCCCTCAATCTTTCCACCATAACATTTCTGGCGGCATGGGGAGCCTCGAATTTGAAGAGCATTTTAAAATCCATGATCTACGATACCCAACATGCGAATTCGAGTTCACCCCCTACCCACTCCCCACCAACAATGATGCCAGTCTGGCACCAAAGCAGAATTACGTGGTAACATTGAACTTTCATCTGTTAGTTTTGGTAGGCAGTCCGTAGTAGCTCACATCCGTATTCAAGGTGAAACACAAAACGCTACCAATTATTACACAAAGGTTCATTTTTTTAATATACTCGTAGATCACTCGTCTGCAAAGAACACGGCTTTGCCATTGTTACCACCAAACAACATGAAGAAAAACATCGATCGCATTTCGTTCAGTTAAAAATGGAAAAATAATAAAATAAAAAGCTTTTTAACAAAAAAAATGGACCGACCTCAAAAATGATGTCCGTTAACACCAAAAAGGGAAAAATAATAATCTCAGCGAAAACATACTTATGTAGTAGGTTGTTGAACATAGATACCTATCTAGTCAACAGATGGAATGTTGGAATACCAACACTTATTTGTAGTGTGATTCACACTTATTGTCACACTCATATCCTCCATCATATGATAGCAGTGACATACTACCGTATGCGTAGGTAGGTACGCATTGAAGTCGCCGTCGTGCCCATCTGTAGACACAAACTAAGCACCTTCCTTCGATGATCTGGTTAGCATTACAAGAGAATGTACCATTGAGTTAAAATGTGTCCCCAAACTATCAGGTACCTTGTAAATCTCTTCTGCCATATGAGTATGATAGTAAGTGTGAACCTCCCTAGGAATAGTTGTGACGAGTATTTTGAGACTTTATTATTATATGAGACTGTTTATTATATCGGAGGACATATTGTAGCTACATACCTTCAGAAGCGTTGTTACCTAATTAACGTTCAAAACTTCCCACATTCTTGAACGAACTGAATTTTCATTCATGCTCGGTGTGGAAGCTTGTTTATAGTATTGGAGGTATGTATATTTGCGAAAAAGAGTAATTTGTTGGTAAGTAGAAGATCTAGAAGACGTTTGTGTCTACAGATGGGCACGACGGCGACTTCAATGCGTACCTACCTACGCATACGGTAGTATGTCACTGCTATCATATGATGGAGGATATGAGTGTGACAATAAGTGTGAATCACACTACAAATAAGTGTTGGTATTCCAACATACCATCTGTTGACTAGATAGGCATCTATGTTCAACAACCTACTACATAAGTATGTTTTCGCTGAGATTATTATTTTTCCCTTTTTGGTGTTAACGGACATCATTTTTGAGGTCGGTCCATTTTTTTTGTTAAAAAGCTTTTTATTTTATTATTTTTCCATTTTATATTATTTTTTATTTTTCACTTTTTAGTGGTCCTCAATATAAATTTGAAATTAATTTACCCGCAGTTTTTCGATCAGTTTTCGGAACGTAGATCTATTTCCTAGATCGATATCCTATACCATTAGATACCCAACTTTATTATAAATGACGAGGGAGCTATGTGCTACAGCCACTTGGTAGAATACCCTCTCATCACCTAGTTGTACTATATACCTCATATTTGGTACGGCACTATTCAATTCCGACAATCTTCTATACCATTAGATACCCAACTATATTATAAATGACGATGGAGCTATGTGCTACTCCCACTTGGTAGAATACTCACTCATCACCCAACTGGACTATATCTCTCTGTATCTTACTATACTATGGTAGGGCATTATGCAGTTCTGACGATCTCCTTTACTATTACCTACCCAATCATGTTATTAGTGATGAGGGAGCTATGTGCTACAGCCACTTGGTAGAATACCCTCTCATCACCTAGTTTTACCATATACCTCATATTTGGTACGGCACTATGCAGTTCTGACGATCTCCTTTACTATTACCTACCCAATCATGTTATTAGTGATGAGGAAGCTATGTGCTATACCCACTTGGTTGATCACCCTTTCATCACCAAATTGTACTGAGATACCCAACTTTATTATAAATGACGAGAGAGCTATGTGCAACAGCCACTTGGTAGAATACCCTCCCATCACCTAGTTTTACTATATACCTCATATTTGGTACGGCACTATTCAATTCCGACAATCTTCTATACCATGAGATACCCAACTATATTATAAATGACGATGGAGCTATATGCTACTCCCACTTGGTAGAATACTCACTCATCACCCAACTGGACTATATCTCTCTGTATCATACTATACTATGGTAGGGCACTATGCAGTTCAGACGATCTCCTTTACTATTACCTACCCAATCATGTTATTAGTGTTGAGAGAGCTATATGCTACACCCACTTGGTAGAATACCTAACTAACAGTACTATGATTATCCTTCATATTTGGTAGGAAAACTCACATACTCGAGCATTCATAAACACGTTTAATATGGCTCATGCAGGTTCTTAGCGAATAACCCACTATAATTTCCCCGTTTCCCATCCCCCGCAGCACCTTTTAGTTATCGGAACCCCCCTCGTATAGTATATCATTTTAAAGCTTACAATCAGACCTGTAATTTGACTATACACAAGTGGTCCTCCATCGACTCAGTCGGAAGTCACAGGGCAAGAAGAGTGAATGCGGACCAATATTCCCGAAAACGGGAACCACGTTTTTCAACTTCTTTCACAAATTTTCGATACTTTTAACAGAGCAAAATGAAATCTGTTTGAAATGGGACCACCACGGATACTGGTAGAACTAATTTCAAAAAGAACCAGACAGATTGGTACCAGAATAAAGAAATGCAAGGTGTTCAGACATACAAAAAAAAAAAAAATCGTCGTCCCACGACAACCCGAATTGAGTACCTCCTCTTTCGCGCGCCTTCGGCGCGTTGAAGTCGGTCAAAAATATGAACGGAGATTAGGCCTCTTTTGCGATTCACACTCGTATTTCTGATTTATCGTAAGTCCATCCCTTAACTTCTCGTAGGGAACAAACGGTTTGTCCTACAGAGCTCCGCATGGTCTCTAAAAATTATAAAAATTCAATACTATCTTAAATTGATGAAAAAAAATCAGTACGTTTATATCAAACTTTTTTGAGCTAGAGCGTTTTCAAAATTTCAAAATTCATTTTTCAACCCTTAGAAGTGACCTACATCAACCAAAAGCTTTGGGGCACAACTAGACCCCAAATGGAGCCCACAAACCGAATTTCATCAAATCGTTCAATGCTAAGTGAGGAAAGTGCCGCGTACGGCGGACGGACGGCCAAATTTGTATTCGATTTTTGGATTCTACGTACCTTGAAACGTAAACTAACGAATTTTGAGGGGGGTGGGGTAAAAAAAATTTTCTTGGTCGATTATTGAAAATAATAAACCATAAACCCATGAAATATGGTGGCACCACTATTAGTCCCATGGTGGTAAAGAAAACTTCTCCGGAGTTCCACAGCTCTCCCAAGGTGTCACCGGTTTAAAATGGACAGAGCTGAATTTTTTGAACCATTTTTTGTAAGCTAGTAGAAGTCAAACAACATTCATGACAAAAATGTTGGCGTTATTTTAAATTGATTTTTTTAAAATTTTGCCATAATTTTATTTTGAGATTGCCAAAAAAAAAAGCCGATGTCCTTCAAATTATAATTGCAATTTCATTTTGGTCACTCCAGTGACACCATGGGACAGCTGTGGAGTTCCTGGGATGTTTTCGGTGACACTAGTGATACCATGGGCTAATTAGGATTCATATTTAGATCACAAGCATGTCAAACCCGAGTCTCCTAGTGGTGCTGAGGAGTGAACCATGCTACCTGAAGAAGTATCAAGGGAATCTCTTAACGTTGCAGATAAGTTCAAGGTAACCCATGATTTCTTATCCTTTGACGTTTATCAGGTCTGTGAGTAAACCCCTCACGCCGACATTGTGGACACACAGAATTCATTGTTCGCCAGAAGAGCGAAATCTATGCTCAACATATTTTGGTAGTTCGGAGTCAACTATATATTGAGTCAATAGATATGTTTAAAACCTGAAAATCCTCAGCAAGGATTGAGACTTTAAAGCTGTAAATGCAGCGAATCACAAAAATCAATATATTCGCGATTTTTAATCATTGGCCAACTCTACACTCAGATTCGACAGCTCTTGTTAGAAAATCACTTTTTAGGTTTGAACGAAGCCATTAATCAAGTCCGTGTGATGGAGGAGCTCAAAAACAAGCTGAAGTGTTATCCAAACCTAGAATGGCTACTGGATGCTGCGCTTCTCCTCTGTCTATGGTAGCTGCTCTTGAACACGAGACACTTCCCTATGTGCCATACCCAAGTATAGCAAACCTTGTGATAAATGCGACTTTTGCGGTCTCGACAAGCACCCCTGCTCTAAATGTCAATAGTGAGGAAGCAAAGTTGTAGCAGTTCTACAAGCTGCTACGCGAACTCGGGAACTGCTACAAGTGTACAAGATGATTATCAGATAGACTAATAAATTACCGTTAAAAAGTACTAAAAAGTTTAAAAAAATTGAAGTAGTCAACCATTTCAGGTTGAATTTTCGTCCAACATTCATTCGCGAACGTCATCAGCTATCGTTCAAAAGGGAAGATCAGAATTGGTTCTGATGATCTCGCAAATTACTACTTATTGCTTCACCATTTAAATGATGAGGGAGGGATTCACCAATATTATTATGACATTGAAATTCCACATCTGCGGATTTCAACAGAAAAACGCTGCAAATTATTACACAATGGTTTATTATTTTTCTATATAGATCACTCGTCTGCAAAGCCACCAACCAGCCAACATGGAGAAAAACATCGATCGCATTTCAGTCAGCTATAATTTGAACGGAGATTAGGCCTCTTTTGCGATTCACACTCGTGTTTCTGATTTATCGTACGTCCAACCTTTAAATTCTCGTAGGGAGCGAACGGTTTGTCCTACAGGGCTCCGCGTGGTCTCAAAAATTCTAGAAATTCAATACTATCTTAAATTGATGAAAAAACAAAACCTTTATATCAAACTTTTTTGAGTTAGGGCGTTTTCAAAATTTCAAAATTGATTTTGGAACCCTTAGAAGTGACCTACATCAACCTAAATCTTCGGGGCACAACTAGACCCCAAATGGAGCCTACATACCAAATTTCATCAAAATCGGTCAATGCTAAGTGGGGAAAGTGCCGCGTACGGCGGACGGACGGCCAAATTTTTATTTGATTTTTGTATTCTACGTACTTGAAACGTAAACCATCAAATTTTGAGGGGGTGTTAGATAATTTTTTTTCTTGGTCGATTCCTAAGGTTCATTATTGAAAATAATAAACCAAAACAACAATAACCTTTCGATCGGAGCAATTCATTACCGCGACGAAGCCTCTGAGGCGGAAACCTGTTGATGGAGAAGGAACAGGGTTTTACGGCTGAGTAGCGCCTCGTCTCACTTTTCCCCGTTTTCTCGAGATTCCTATTCATCAGGCAACTTGCGTGGAGTCGTTATGACGACGAGATGATGAAAGGTAGATTGCGCAACGCATTATCATAAATATCACTCTACCAATATCATATTTTGAACCGTTACAGTCGAAATTATGCGAACTTTCTCAAAATAACCTTATACCACTCTAGCTGACAAGTTTTTTGCAACATATATATTTGAAGGCTGTAAAAGACCTGTCTTGGGTAGATTTTTACGATGAATGAAAACTTCTGTGGATAGTTTTTATGAGGCCTGAAAAGTGCAACTGACCGAAAATGCACCTTGCGATTAACCTTAACGGGCAATATACGATGTCAGTTGGGAGGGCAGTACCCAGCGTTAATCAACTGATGACAGCTTCTGGCGCCGCAGAAACACCTCTGTCTAAATCCAGACTGGTGGAGGAATGCCATGGCAGTAGCAGGCTCTCCCACGAGCTACTGGCACTATGGAAGCTGCCCAGTTCTCAAATCTCGGGCAAATCCATTAACCTCATTATCAATGCCCATGATCCTTCCTACTGCACCAGGGAATGGTCAGCAATCGCCCAGCATGCACCGTGCGACCAAGCAGCCGAAGACGTACGAGGCTCGTTTACACCTCTCATAGCATCGTGTGACGGAGTTCTTCACAAAGAATTCCAGGCCTTCCTGAAAAGGTAAGCAAGTAGGCTGTCGGAAAAGTGGGGAAGAAACCTGTCCGAGACAAGCGGCTTCCTTAAAGTTGAAGCACAGATAGCAGTGGTGAGCGCTGTATCTATGAGACTAAGGGGAACCAGGAAGAGGAAGTCTCGAGACAGAAGACGGAGCAATCCTGCCACTCTTTCGCGACTGAGTTTGCTGACCACTGACAAAATCCGAACAACTTAATCATCGTTTTCCCACGAAAAGAAAAAGCAACCCATTGATCTGATCGTCGCTCTTACCAGCCCCAAGCCTGTCCGTGTACACTGATATAATATATCAGTAAATAATATAATAAATTTATCATAAATACAATTAATAAAATATTGAAAGTACGATACGTATTGCTTGAATCCAAAACCTGCATCAACAACTGCGTCAAGTAATTATAAAACGTATTCAAAATTGGCAAATTATCAGACAAAGTACGTTAGTTTCGTGGAATTGTTCCAGGAAAATGTCAATAACAAACTGATTATGATGTGCGTGTTTCTGTTGAAAACCACCCTGTGATATCGAATATCGGAATGAATCATTGACAACAGATTTCCGACACAACTTCATCATCATTCGTCAATTTTTCTGGTCTAGGTTATCTTCACATCCACATCCCGACTGGAGCTTGTCAGCTGATATTGTGTGTGGGAACTAGGGCACAGTAGCAGACCCCATCAGACTTGCTCAGTCATTGGCCTGTAGTGTAAACGCGCTTGCAAGGAGGGGACCCCACTCCCATCAGCTTTGAAATCAAAGTTCTTATCTTTGTTGATCTAGGTAAATGCACACTACTCGTAGTAACTCATTTTTGGACTACTGTGGATAATTTAAAGATGTAAATAATTAACAAACTGGGTTTCAACTAGGGAATTATATTACAAAATTCATATTACCTATGCATAAAACGCCAAAAGACTAGATCCTAAACAGCACAAAATAAACGCTGTTTTCAAAATACGCTACGAAATTTGTATTGAATATTACAGTGCAAAACTCTTGACCTAAATCTGTCCCCTAGTGTTTTTTTTTTATTCTTAGCTGATCGATTGGCTCATACTGATCGCAGTGCGATGGAAATTTATACACGAACAGTTTGAAGACAGTCCCCAACCACCATCCACATTGAATCGAGAAAAATCAGTGCTTCAGGATAAATAACATTTATGCCTGCGCATTCGTTAAGTAAGGGTATCCGTCGCAACATCAGAAAGAAAGTGGTTTCTCAGTGAGTTTCGTCGTTAGTTTTTTGAGTTGGAGTTCGTTTGTTTGTCTCGGTTAAGTTGTGAGTTATTTGAGTTGGAGTTGAAGGTATGGAGGTCTCATGGAGGTATGGAGGGAAGAGAAAAGTGGTTGGGAAGAGCAATTGGATGCAATGAAAGTGAAGGAAAAATTCGAAAAACTGTTTTCTTGACTACTTGACTAACAAGTTCTTGTTTATAACTTTCAGTGTAAAAAGTAAAAAAGCCTCCTGGACCCCCGGTTACCTCTATTTACATACTTCGGACGAAATTATTGAAACACAGAATGTGTTTTAGCTCACGCGTTTCACATAATTTCGCTACTTTCCTCCCACTAAATCAGAATCTTCAATAATCACCTCGTCATAATAAAACCTCGTCATAGGTTACACCAGGTTCTACGATCCTTAGTTCCGTATCATCGGTATCTATGTTGTCGTCCTAGATTTCGTTAGCTTTTTTTGGCAAGTTAGTCCATGGCTAAAACACATTCTGTGTTAAAATCTGTAAACAATCGAGGTGGTTAAAAAGTTGTCTCCGGTACTCTGCGGTAAAAAAAAAACCTTGCTTGTTTCTTTGCCATGGAACAAGCAATGATGGACATTGTAGATTTTTTTCTCATTTTTACCAAATTTATGGCATTTTCCCCTTCTTGTTCACACTTCCTCAGCCGAATCATGCCACACAAAAACCATAGGACCTTCATGGCTGCGGTCTAGCTACCTAATCGAAGAAGAAGGAGCGATGTGACTTTAACAACTTTAGCACGATTAACACGAGTCGATTGGGTTGTTCACGCTTTTTTCTTAAAACAAGTTTACCACTTAATACGTTAACAAGATAAGCTCGACCGTGAATACACCTACTATTATTAAGTTCAATGGCGACGAAATTCATAGGGGACATTCTCGAAGAACCTGAAAATTCATCAAAATCGAATCATGATGCCAAAATAGTTCGAAAACCTCCAAAACTCATAATTTTCAACTGTCAATTTTGATTTTGGAGGAACCAAATTGTTGGGGATGATACAAAGTTTCTCTACCACCGGAAATGAAGAAGCCAGATAAGCCCAAATGTGCGGACATACTCCAGAGGAATTCGTTGCTATATTTCACAGGGTTACCTCGGCATTGCAGCTTCTACCGGTGGAAAGAGATTTCAAAGGCAATTTTTCACCTCAGTGTCCCCACACAACAAATGGATTTTCAAAGCTCTGCCACCACCACGCTCGCACATAAATATTGTTGGAACGTCATCTTGCTTTTAACCCTTTTGTTGGCGGTGGCCGCATTTTCCAAGTACAAAGCCTTCCGTTCTGCCAACATTCCGCGCGAGATTCGCTCATGTCGTGAACTCACATGTCCTGAATAGGTGTTTGTCCCGGTTTTGCCAAAACTATTCATCGCTTATAAGTAATGATGGTCTATCTATTGTTAGGTACAGATCTGTTATAATTGATTGTTTAGTGCGAACAAATAATGAACATTACGAAAATTTCATCTTATACATGATTGGTCTTGGATGTAATTACTCATAGATCGAGGGATGATTACATAGTTGTGCTTAAATGTGAAAACAAAATTCTAACAATATTAATACAAGCTTTAATACAGCTCCCCCACTTATTTTCCCTAATTGTGTATGCAAAAAAGTCTGACCAACGCTATTCTTCATAAATTTTGCGTAGAATTCAAGAAAACAAAAGTGCGCTGTGCGCAACCATGATCTACTATGTTTTTTTCAAATGGGGAATTTTATTGCAGATTAGTATTCTACGTCAAATTTTATGAACATTTTACTTTAACGACTTTTTTTTTTAACGCGTGCAACCCGCTTAGCGAGCGCTCAAAGATGCGCAACCCAGGGAGTGTCTCACCAGGGAGATGGAGGTAGACCTCAAGTGTGGCATCACGTAGCACTGCTTTTCTCCGCTGTATCGCGTGGTTATATCCCCTACTTGATTTCATTTCATTTTACCGAATTTACAGCCGAAAAAGTCACTCTTTGAGGAGGAAATCGTCGATTTTCCGTGGAATCGTTTACGAGTATCGTTTTCTTCTCGAATTATTACTCCCTTTTGCATCTAGAAACAATTTTATAATTTTACAATTGTTTTACACTTAATTGGGATTGAGTCATTAACCTTCATAAGAAAATCGACTTTTTTAACCTTAAAAAGTGTCTTTTTTGAACTTGAATGCAGTAAAATGAAACCAAATCAAGAAAGGGGCATTACCACGTGATTCAGCGTAGAAAAACAGTGGTAAGTGATGTGCCGCACTTGAGGTCTACCTTCATCTCAATTGTGGCACAATCCCACAAAATCAATCACTACAAAACGTTGTAGGAGTAAAATGAACATACAATTTGACGTAGTATCCCAATCTGCAATAAAAAGGGGGTTTCCATTTGAAAAATCAAAGTTGATCATGGTTGCGCATGGTTTCATTTTGGTTTATTAGTTTCAATTTTCGATCAATACCTTTGTAATCGACCAAGAAAAATTCTTTTTTAACCCCCCCCCCCCCCCCCTCAAAATTTGTTGGTTTACATTACAAGGTACGTAGAATCCAAAAATCGAATACGAATTTCCTCACTTAGCATTGACAGATTTTGATGAAATTTGGTACGTGGGCTCCATTTGGGGTCTAGTTGTGCCCCGAAGATTTTGGTTGATGTAGGTCATTTCTAAGGGTTGAAAAATAAAGTTTGAAATTTTGAAAACGCCCAAACTCAAAAAAAAAATTTGATATAAAGGTATTATTTTTCTATCAATTTAAGATAGTATTGAATTTTTTGAGCCCACGCGGAGCACTGTAGGATAAACTGTTCGTTGCCTACGAGAATTTAAGGGTTGGACGTACGATAAATCAGAAACACGAGTGTGAATCGCAAAAGAGGCCTAATCTCCGTTCAAATTTTAGCTGACCGAAATACGATCGATGTTTTTCTTCTTCATGTTGGTTGGTGTTAACAATGGCAAAGCCGTGTTCTTTGCAGAAGAGTGATCTGTGCAGAAAAATAAAAAACCCTTGTGTAATAATTTGCAGCGTTTTCGTACACAATTAGAGAAAATAAGTGGGGGGGGGGGGGGAGCGTAGTTACTTGGACAACCTGTATAGGATTTTTAATAAGAGTTTTAAAGTTATGGTATTTCTTTTGTTTTAAATCAGTTAAATGTTCTTATTTTATTATTCAGCTTTCCGGATAAAATAATAAAAGATTGAGTACTCGGCCTCCTGATTAGGGAAAGATTTCGAGTGCAGCAAATCACAACAAGAATTGAACTCCTTCTTTTCCAAGCTTTCGGTAAATTTATTACCTTCTTTAGTATGAAGGTAATAAATTTACCTACTTTGTAAACGCTTGGACCCTTGACTTCTTCCCCGACGACAGAATTATATATTGTGCATTATGTAATTGGGCTTGCCCGTCAAATAAATAAATAAATAAATGAAATGAATATGGAATGAGCTGGTGGAGATGCCACTGTAATTATTGAAAACTAAAGTTTAGGATATTAAATGAAGAAATGAATTAAACACCAGTTTCCGGGAAAATCAGTATATAAAACAATCAGAGAAATGTAAAGATGTATCACAGCTTGGAGAGAATAATAACTTGGTTAACAAACTTGCTAATCTGTGTAATTCATTCCTTAATTGTTTACCATAAATTTAAATATTCAATAATTATGGTGGCATCTTCACCAGCTCATTTCATATTGACGCTTGGTATGCTCACTGAGTAAAACATCCTTTGAGCCCTGAAGAAGGTAATAAATTTACCGAAGGAGTTTAATTCCAGTTCACCCCATTCCCTATCAGTTGACGTAATGTATTCCGAGTGCGACTTTAGAATTTTAAAGACAAATCTTACTTTTAACTCTTTTGTTGGAAGTGGCGGCATTCTTCAAGTACAAAGCCCTCCGTTTCGCCAGCATCCCCGGCGCCAGGATGAGCGATCTCACGGACCTCATGGAACGGAGAGAATCGTGGGGCAAGGATTCATTGGTTGGGAGAGCTGATGAGGCACCAACTGGGAATTTCATGGGAAGGAAGTCATCAAACGTCACCTTACGGGGTAATGGAAAAGCACGGTGGAGAGATGTCTCGTAGAACGATAGATTTTGTTACACGAATAAGAAGTCGAGGGATCCCTAAGATTAATTAAACAAGATATTCAATCTGTTGTCCAGAAATTTCGTGAAAAATCTCTCAGATTAAGGAATCTTTGGGTAAAAATGAGGAAACGAGAAGATTTGGACTGAGGATGCCACAGGATAGATATCAAATCTCAGTGCCTTTAAGTTCAATGTTGTTCAATGTCTGTTCAGCTTACAGGACACCTCTTTATCCAAAGTTCCAACTTTTGTGAGGAGGGTTTAATGGATGGTTCTCACAGGCAAAGAAAAAAAGAAGAAAAATCATGGCACTTAGATACGAAGGATTATAGGAACTTTCAAAGGATTCAATGAGAAGCACGGAAATTCTGAATAGGGTGCAAGATGAAGAAGAAACGGATAGAGGAGTTAGGAATCTCAAGAAATTGTGCAATTGTGTTTCATGGAACGAAGGATTTTGACTGAACTGAAGGCTGAGGATATCACAGGTTATACTCGTAGACCATCATTATAGGTACTTACAGAGGATTGAATGAAAAGTAAGGAAAATTTCGAAAAGGGAGCAACTGGAGGAAACGGATGAAGGAATGTGGAATCTCAAGAAATTGTGCTGAGGATCTCTATTGATAGAAAATCTCATGTCACAAAAGGTGGAAAGAGAGGAGTACAGGAATTCTATCCCTCGTGGAATTGTGTACAGGAACTCAAATATTAGGGAACTTCATTGCACTTGAGTAAGAAGAACGTAGAAGAAACAAAATCGCAAAGGAACCTCCGATCTCGAGAGACCACACCGCACTACCTTCGAGCTACAACCGACAGACAGACACCGACTGACGGGTGGATTCCCCGAAGCAAAAATCCCCCTTTCTAATCGAATACAACATAACACTCGCTTTCCTTCTCCCCTATCTTTTTTTTGTTCTCTCGGCCCGCAGGTGGATTTACATTTTCAAGGTCGAGTTGGCAACCGAGCCAGCGGCGCTTAGCGGAAAGCGGAGAAAACGATTGCACGACCCCCCGCAAAGTTGTCATTTTTTCTTCGGTTATACTTTTTTGTCAAGAAAATCAACCATGTGAAATATTTCATATATAAACATTTTTCAAAGACATACATTAATAAGCTTTATTGTGAACCAAATAATAATAGATCAGAGACGCTTAAATATATAACGGGCTCATACAAAAACCATATGCATGTAACTATTAGGTATGTACTTACTAACAGTGCGATTTTTTCCACGCTATTCTTTATGAGATGTATCTTTTTTCATACAATCGAGAAAGTTGAGAGATTTGAACATTCAATTCGTGCATAAATACCAAGTAAATAACAAAAAAAAAAAAAAAAAGATTCGGACCTACCAGAATTCAATACTGAGCTTTCACATACCAACGGTGATGGAATCAGTCCAATAGCGTTGAAAATGACGTAGAATTCCACCCCTAATTCGTCGAACCTGCCCGAGGTCCACCGAACCAGAAACCTTGATTTCCATGATCGCAACCACGTTTTTTAGCATTCAAACGTATTTTTCACCCCTAATTAGCGGAGTAAAATTTAAACAAATTATACCATTAGAAAGCTGAGATCTTTGCGCAGTTTTTGATGTAGAGGTACGTGAAAAATCATTTGGAAGTAAAACCTTAACAATCAAAAGAGAAAGTAGGGAATTTTGAAATAAATAAATAAATAAATTTTGAAATTCGAATTTTACAAAAATGACTACGAGTTGATTTTTCACCCATCACGACCTTACAAAATTTTTTGTATAACCACTAGAAAGATGGTAAATTTAACGCCCTATCCAACGGTGTAATTAGATTTCGAATTGCTCGTAAATTAAGCTAGTTATGGTCATTTTTATGGCTTAAGGTCGAAAACACGAAAAAAAATCTTAAAATTAAAATAACTCGGATATTAAGCGTCTAACGAAAAATTGCTGAGACACTTTCTTACTAAAATTAGTTGTAAAATCGACTTTGATTTTAGCCAAGAGGCCGAGAAGCGATTTGATAAAGTCAGGCATTTGATAAAGTTTGGCATGATGTACTGATTCACAAGCTTCGTAAAATGCTGCCAGAATTCTATGCTAAACTCTTGCGGTCCTACATATCCAGCAGGTATTTTTGTATAAGACAGTATGGTGCTTTTTCAGAGCCAAAAAAATACAAGCTGGGGTGCCGCAAGGCAGCGTACTGGGCCCACCTGCTTTACACTTCTGACTTAACAGAAAGTGACCCTCGCAACGTTTGAAGATGATACTGCAATTATGGCGACTGGGGAAACAAACAGTGAATCAGTTAACAAGCTAAATTTTTGTATCGTATAGTGAGATGGAGAGATAGAATGAATGAGACAAAGTCAGTGCATGTTGATTTCACGAATAAAAGGATCAACTAAGAAAATTGTCTGTCCACAATAAGCTCATATAAGCAAGTCCTAAAGCCTGTCTGGTCTTACAGTGCACGGCCCAGAGCAATTGAGACATAAGAGAACCAAGCAAAACGAACTCATCCACTTAGTGTGACCATCATGAAGTGCAAATTTCAGGACAATAAGAACTAAGTGAAGTATCATAGTTTTCTTAACGTAGACTATGTATAAGAAAAAAGTTGCTTATAAATTGTAACTTGGTGCAATAGAACAAGTAAAAAAAAGTGAAGAAATATATCGACATACCGGACGATCTTCTTGGAGAAACTGGTTGAAGTTAGTATTTAAAAAACCTTAAGAATTTACCTACCAGGTATGAATGATCGAAATGATCACAGTTAATAAACTGAAAAAAGTGAGAAAATGTTATGGTATTCAGCGCTCTACGTCAGTAGCACTTGGTTTTCAGGGTTGCAATTTGGGATAAACTATCATTAGGGGTCATAACATATAAAAATATCGTGAAAACCCTCGCCATTGCAATGTTAGATTTATAAATTCACTTGGTTATACTGTAGACATGGTCCTTCAAAAGTGAAAATAATTGTTTTGAAAACCTGATTCACTTCGTATAGTAGGTAGTTTTAGTTGTAATGTACCTACTCCATGACTTTTAGGCGTAAAGCATCCATGTACATGTACAGGTGTTTGACACCAGAGCTGAAATCAAGCCATCACGAAGATACCTCAAAGGTAGGATAAATAACATAATGTTTTTACATGTTGGTAACAAGTCGCGATATTATCGGTAAATACATCAATATTGACCGATAATATAGGCCCTCTATATCGTTATATGTATCGATATATTACATACATCGACAGATCGTTTTCATCTCAATTTATATGGAAAAATCATGAATATTCAACATCCCTCTCATTTTAACCCATTAAGTCCCTTATCTATTCATTTCCGATTTTTTAAATGAAACTTTGGATTCCGTCTCCAATTGTCTTCTAATACGTGGGAAAAATAAGAAAAAAAATTATTGCGCCAATTTTGTACAAAATTTTGCATGTATCCATATGGACCCCGCGGGCTCACAAAGAACTTTTTCCGATGGAGTAATAACAAGGTTGCATTCTATCAAATGTACAACATTTATAACATGAGTCAGTCTTTATTCATCAGTATTGGTATGCTTCATTGTACGGAATCATAATTGATACATAAAAGTAGCAAATTGTTAAAAAATGATTTAGAATCAGGTAATTTCAATAGATTGTAAAATCAGTTCAAGTGAAATACGTAGAAGTGGGGTACACAAAGTCCAACATTGCATTTCCTGCACATGGTTCTTACTTTACTGTCACAATCTTCGAATGCACATCTCCTCCTCTTCCCTGCATCAGTGTTCACTACATAGTGCCCTTTGTCGTCAAAGCGGACGTCTTTAGTAACCCTGGTTGTTAAGGCAAGGGGAGCGCCTGATGGTCCTGGTCTCAAAGATGGAGTTCCGTAGGCTGTTAAGTAATATTGTGCCACAGTCCTCCGAAAATCAAGTTGAGCAGTTTTCTTGTTGTGGTGCCTGTACATAAGCCAGGCATTATTTATCACAACGTCTAACATCCAAGTGATGATGTTCCAGGTCCATTTCTTGCCCCTGATGCTCGTTCGGTATTTATATACATTCCAATCCATCTGATCAGTCCCACCCATGTACTTGTAGTTGGAGATAATGGATGGCCTTGGAATGATAACGTTTTTTCTCTGCACTTTCGAGTACCTTTTCACAGGCTTTAGCGGTTGAATACCATGCGCAGTTGAGGATACCGTCACTATTCCACTGTCCAGCCATCGAAGGAAGAACAATCCTGACTTTCTTTCAACTGCTGAACAGAAATTTCCACGTGCTTTTAGATGGCTTGGAGAGAGAATTTCAGGGAAAACCTTTCTATACTTCTGTTTTTTCTTCTGAAGTCGTCCAGAACGAATTCTTAACTTCGGCACACATGCTGCCCTGATTGACTCTTTTGGGACTCTATTTGCTCGAATAGTTCCGGTTGCATCATAACCACAGAAGCGAAGGAAGGTAAACAAATTTGGCGATGTGAATAAATTATCGAAGTAAAAATGGTATGGCAGCACTTGTTTGGATTCAGGCAATTGCGTGATGAGCTTCACAAAAGGAGCAGCAGCTTTTCCGAAGTGTTTTGCGTGAAGGTCAGGGATCTCGTTTGGAGTGTTTTGGCTTGTATCATCGGCCAGGAGAGTCTCAAGTGCCTCCTGAAGTGAAAATCCAGGCCTGTAAAGACGGAGAGAAATGAATCAGACACAGAGTGGTTTGGCAAGGGATAAAATACTTTAGGGGCCCACGGGGTCCATTTGGGTACGGCTACGGAAAACCATGAGTGGAGCCTATCCAGTGATATCTATATCAATCCTAAGTCGCTCAAATTATGAAATAACATCCTAGTATTCTAAAAACCAAAGGGTTTTGAAAATCTAGTGAAATAATAGAACTTACCGGAGTAAAGATCGCAGCTGTTCGAGGTCGCAAACGTCACTCATCTTGACTGGCGTGTAACTGAAGGAAAATGGTGGAACCCAGCGATTGGGACAACGAAGGAACAAAGTTCAACTCAAATACTTGCATCAAAACATAAACAAACCCCTCTCAGACCTCCCTGTGCACTGTGAGAGCGATTTGAAAAAAGTTGTTTTTGCGTACCCATATGGGCCCTGCGGGCTCTAATGGGTTAATGCAAACCAAATCAGGTTACATCGAAGTATCAACCTTTTGGGATGTTCATGTAACAAATAAATTATGCTCAAAATTCTGTTCAACATTCCAAATGATAAATAGGAACGAAAGGTGTATTTCGAATAAGCGAATAATTGCCTGAAGACATTAATAGTCTATGTGCAGTTACGAATCAAGAACGAAAGGGAGTTTTGTTCATCAAATCAATACTTGGCTCGACGCCATAGATTATCAGGTAGGGAGGCATCCACATTGAACCAAAGAACCTGAGACTAGATGATGACGAACAATGGTATTAGCTTGAGCGCCGTGCGAGTAAAAAGGTAAGTCGACCCGCAAGACTGACAAGGCGTGCGGGTATAGTATAACTCAGCAGTTGCTGTCCAAGTTGTACGCCATGAAAGAAGAGATATTTTCTTGTACACTACCACTCACAATAAAGCGCCTAATGTGCGGATGCACATTGCTTCCGATGATATTTATAGGGTATTATTTGGAGCTAGTCAACATCGATCCTCCAATAGTGAGTCGAATCGGTACAATAGATCGGGAAAAGTTATTGTATTCAAGATGTGTTTACAACTAGGTTTGAATGCAATGTAAATTATTGGTGATCTAACCAAAGCACACAGTCCCTGAAAATTGAAAAAAAGAAAAAAAAAATAGTCATGGAAACCGTGGAGGACATGCTTATCAAGAGATTCTCACGCGCAACACACAGATAGACACGGAACCAAATGGGCAATTTGGTAAACGCCCGAAAAACTTCTTCACTTTTTTAGGGAAGAGGTTTTCAAACGGGTAGGTACTTAGATTAAAAATGAATTTTGTCACAATAGATCTAACTTATGGTCTAAGTGACTAAGGGCTTGCCCCGTCCCATAATTAGGTGATATATATATATTTAAAAAATATGTATAAAAAAATGTTCAATTATCTTGTTTTGAAAAGTCATAATGCATGAAAGTATGAAAGTTTTCGTTTCCACTTTTTCCAATATGAATTCATTTTGTTGGGTTAATGTAAACATTAACCGCGATGAATGTGTGAACTTGAAAATAAGGAAATTATAGTTACCATTTAACAACAATAAATTATTGGTTACACATTATTTGAGATTTGATAGTTATGTGACGAAAGCGTGGATTTCCACCTTTTTACTATCCTAAAGTTTGTCCTGGGAGAGTTATTACACTGTTACGAAAACTGTTACGGAAGAGTGTCATTTCGTCCGACCTCATTCACAATTCGGTTGGCTCATAAACATTTTCAAGTGCGGACGTCAACTTTTCGCACAACAGAAAATTGATAATTATTGGTCGATGGTAATTTGAAAGAGCCATTACACCTCACAGAAGTGAGTTTTTACTGCTAATGAATTTCGTTGTTGGTCGGCGGGTAGCGTATTTCTAAAAGTCTTCCCAAGGTTCAACAGTGAACGAATTTTACGGAGGGGATTCTTCTCTGAATAATTCAACGGTGTTTTTCTACGGCCGGCGCTTCGAAGGTAAAGAACTAATTTGAGACATGATGGAATAACGTTGGCTGAGATTATCGATGCATAGTCCACCCGTTGTACAACAAATTCATGCACGTATGCGAATACGGAATTGGTTTTGGTTCTTCACTATCAAAGATACGAAAGCTTTAAACGTGCATCAAGTCAAAAAATTGAGGGTCCTTCCACTTTGCATTCAACGTTTCAGACCTTTTCGAGTAACTTTGAGTTCTGTCCAATTTCGATTACATTTTCTTGGCTGATGCTTGAGACGGTGCACTAAGAATATGGTTAACAAAAACACAAATTTTTTTCACAATCTCCTGTATTTTGGGGCAGGGCCCAACAAGAATTTACATCGAATTTTTCACGACACAATCGGTCAGACCACAGTTCACGAGAAAAATTTAATATCGTCAACACAATCGCGAACGAATTCTCAATCGTGTTGCTGTTTCTCAACTTAGAAAACCACCAACATGAAATCTAAGTCTGATATTGGAGAATAATTCTCCAATGATGAATTATTCGTCATTCGCACTACTCAAAACAATGAGCATGTTTACAAAAAAAAATTCTAAAAGTAAATTACTTTCAAAGAGATGAAGCTATAGTGCTCACTCAACTTGGCAGACCTTTGGTTTATTATTTCAATGATGAACCTTTGGAAAAAATAATCAACTAAAAAAAATCCCCCCCCCCCCCCCCATAACCACCCCACATCAAAATTTGTTGTTTACGTTACAAGGACGTAGAATCTGAAAATCTAATGCCTAAACATTTTGCCGTCAGTCCTCCGTCCGCAGCGTTTTCCTTAGTTCCCATGGACCGATTTTGATGAAATTTGGTATATGGGCTCCATTTGGTGTCTAGCTGTGCCCCAAAAATTCGGTTGATGTCAGTCACTTGTAAGGGTTGAAAAATAAGGGTTGCAATTTTTAAAACGTCCTAGCTCAAAAAATTTTGATACAAAGGTATTGTTTTTTTAATCAATTTGAAATAGTATTGGATTTTTAGAATCGAATGAGACCACCCAGATTTCCGTAGAACCAACCGTTCGCTCTCTATGAGATCTTAAGGATCAGACTTACGATAAATCAGAAACACGAGCGAGAATCGCAAAGATTTAGCTGACCAAATTACGATCATTGTTCGCTTCTTCGAGTTGTACTCAGTTTTGCGTCCTTAGCAACCAGTAATCGAATTTCCCAATGAAGGCACCCACAACTCGAATTGAGTGTGAAGCGTTTATTTCTTCAAAATACGAGTAAATTTGATTGTGAAGCAGAAATATGGTTAGTAGGTAGTGACAATGGCAAAGCTCTTTGCAGGAGAGTGATCAATACAGAAAAATAATAAACCTTTGTGTAATAATTTGCAGCTGGTTTATTGTATATTCGGATACAGCGTAAAATACAACTCGTTACTTTTTTAGTTGCACAAATCGTGCAATTTCGAATAGTGCACTAAACCATTGTCTCTCGAAACCCATTACATACCTATCGCACATGAGAGGTATTGTTCTCAGCTGAATTACTTGGAGTGGCTAGTTTTTCACTTCAATCAAAACAAACCAAATATGGGGATTAGTAAGTGGATTTATTTGGAACATTCTGGATGAAATGAAGAACTAACCTTACCATATGGTATGCCATAGGTAATATATGGGTTCACAGTGTCGAAATTTTGGTGCACTGATCGATATTCGCACGTTTAGCGCATCCACAAGATTCAAGTGAGAGGTGATTGTATTATGTAAATTTTTCTAAAATCCAAATACGAGATAACAAAAAAGGTTCCCATTTAGATAGCAAAGTAAGTGCGCTGCGCCAAAATGTCATGTTTAAATAGGGTGTGCGCACGATTAAAAAAAAAAAACGATAAATGTCTTAGTCATGTGATCATGAGTGACTGAAATTTTGTATTTTGTGTATTTTGGTTTTTACTATGAAGGTGCACTACCAAGTTTTGTTTTTCATAGTTTTGAAAATAAAATCACTTAGGTGATGTCCCCCATTCTCAATTTATCGCATGTACCGATTTATGGAGATTGCCTCATATAACATATGCGATAATCATAGCAGGCGTTACATTGGAAACTCCTTCCTGATATGTGTTCTTTAAATTTTAAAGTATTTTTGGACGGTTCACATGTACACGGGATTGAAAAAAAACTCTTTTTTTTAAATCATTTTATCAATTTATTAACAAGGATGAAGCTAACGGATGGGCACAGAAGAGGCGCAATAAAGGCATTGAGAGTTCATCTTTCATATTCCAATATTCGTATTTCATATTTCCTTTTTTTTTCTCTGAGCTTCGGGAGCGGCCTCTTCTCTAATTTCTTAGTAGGGGAGGGGGTAGGGGTGCTCCATCCTATAACCCCATTCCGAGGCATCTGATGCTCTTTCTCGAACTTCGAAGACCTTGGGAGACTGCACGGATGATTGATATCTGGAGTTTCGTTCTTACCCAGCCAGCAATGGCAGATCTTGGTTTACTCCATTTATCAGCGAGCACATTCACGAGCCTCTTCTGGAAGGCTAGGAACTCCACTTGCAGCACCCCTTCACACGAGCACACTAATGGAGTAAATGAAGCTCTCAGATCTTCAGCCGCCTGATCGTACTTCCTGAGCTTGTCTTGGACTGCCCGGTTGGCTGTTGCAGTCCAGCTTTGAGACTGGTAAGAGGAGGCATCAGCAATGCGATTATCCAAAAACGCCGTCCTCTCCCTGTCCCATAGGCCGTGGACTCTGATATCTGCTACCAATGCGGGGGATCCATCATAATTTTCCTTCAAAACGGGTTTGACACCCAATTCTCTCCATGCTAGGTTTGCCATTCCTGCAACTGCTTCTCGTACCATGTCGTGGCCTTGTTTTACCAGTCCGCCATGCTTGCAGTTTAGGGCGTGTGCCATAGTCATTTGTGCCCCACATCCTCACTGGCAGGCCTTGCACCTCAAACACCATTTTGCTGTTATAGGGTGTTTACAGGATTTTTCTTTGTTTTTTGGAAATTTGGTTCCAACAAGACGGTGCAACAGCACACATTGCAACAGCATCGATGGCTGTTATAAGGGAACACTCCCCAGAACGCCTCATCTCATGTGAACCGTCCAAAAATACTTTAAAATTTAAAGAACGACATCAGGAAGGAGTTTTCAATGTAACGCCTGCTATGATTGAAAGAGCCATGACAATCGCTAGATATCGGTATATTCGAAGAATTTAGAATGGGGGTCGTCACGTAATTGACTTTATCTTCAAAACTATGGGTTTGAACTTATTTCCTGCACAGCCCGCCATTGTATCAAAACCTTCTGTCAGTTCCCTCTTCCAAAAACCAAACCAAAAACCATCTGCATATTAACATCCGTTTTCCTTTTGCACAAAAAATTTCACAAAATTATTTTGGATCACCTTATCATCATTATCACCATAGAATAGTTTTCCAATCATATTTGTTGATCTCCATATAGATACATGTTACTTTTACATCCATGCACACGGACTTCATTGTTATTTTTGCATCCATGCTTTCTTGCTTATTTAACTTAATATAATACATTACTTTTATATAATGCTGCCTGGAAGCTGTCCTTCTTTGATACTTTTGGAAGCTGTCTTTCTTGAATTTCCTGCCTATCTACCTTTCTTCTGGGACTGATCACCCCTCAGCTAAGCTTGTCTTTCTCACTTCACAATGACCATTTTTCTTCCTAGCACCTGATCACCACACGGTTAACTTTTTAGGTAGGTACCTAACTTAGCTTATTTCATTCCCCTTCAGGGGTGGTCCTTCGAGATTTTTACCTTTCTTTTTTTCACTTTTGATCATTAATTAGTATTGAATAATTACTGAATTTTATGACAGTATTTCTAAACTAAATACTATGTAAAACAAAACTTAAGTAGTGAACCTACATTGTAAAAACCAAATTATAAATTTTCTCATTCATACAATGCGTTTTATTCAGTTTTGAAAGGAGGAAGTTATGCTGCCGCACACTTTACTATGTATTGGATCACCAGCACTCGAGTTATGGATACGAGGGACCTATGAGCAGACAGAATTTTATTTTCAGTTCCAGAGGGCATAATGGGGTGTTCAGTAGGACAGACCACCCTGAATCGTAAGAAGTAGAAGTGATGGATCAACGGTGCTTCGAATGAGACAATGAATCTTCGGACGTTGAGCAGTCGGAATTCCGAGAAAAGGAGTATCGTCTTTCCAGTTTAATTTGCCACGACATTATCGCGTAATCAGTTTAATGGTCTGTTTTTAATGTCAGCGCTGGCGACATCAAGCGAGACCGTTGTCCAAATGACAAGGAGAGGACCGATCAGAAGTTGTACAATCACAAGTCGTAAAAACGACATGGCAGTTGTACTACGATCCTGAGAACAATAGATTGTGAAAAACACCGTGAATAAACTACAGGAGTAGGCCATTGTCACGGATGGTAAAGAATTCGATGATTCACCATTTTGTTTAAATTTTATTGACTTTCAATTTTTAATGCGTTTTTGTTAATGAAATTGGAAAAACCACCAACAGAGGGATGTCATGCAATGTTTTATATTAGTGATCTTAATCAGATAGTGAATTCACCAGTGGTGCTGCTATTGATATACCTATTTAATCATTTTCACGTGAACTAATTCTACGTATTTATTCATGTTATTTAATGCTAGGAAGCTAATGTCAACGAAAATTCGGTCTTCTGAAATCATTTTTTTTAAACAAGTTTGGTTCCGAGCCTTTCTATGGTATATTTCTAGCCCCCGGCAGGTCAATTCAGTCGTTAAGTCCTTGATATCCAGTGATATTGTTCACGTAGAAACGTATGGTAGTTGTTGCTTAACAATCTACCTTACACAGCTATTGGACTTATAATGCAAATAATTATACTTAAATGGTACGTGAAAACTAATTTTCATGATCCCATGTTCCCACTCACACCGTTATTCAAGAGGTTTTGATAGAAGACTTCGTGTAGATTGTTTGCAGAAAGAATCGTATTCGACAGATTTTTAAGTGCAGAGAAACGCAATTTCGATTATATCCAAGTTGTGTACGAGTATGTATGAGTACGATACAACTGAATAATTCGAACGGATATAATTTTTGCTGTGTCCTACATATTACTCAAAAAATATTTTGTACTTCTTCGATATTGTTCTCAAATTTGTATTCTTATTTTTATTTAACATAAATAACTGGAATTTTTAATGCTTTCTAAATAAGTCTGCATACGCCGTTTCCAAAAATTCCGTTTAGTTTAGAAATGAGAAGTTTCTCCTACAAAGGGCTACCATCTGACAAAAAAAAGTCTGCCAAGTGGGTGTGGCACATAGCTTCCTCGTATCCATAACCCGATTGATTACATAGATGATCCGATGCATAGTAGTTAATCTCAAAACACCAATCTCTGAATACCTTTCACTACCCTCATAGGGGACCATCTACAACCTAATCCGCGTGATCCCTAAAAATGTCATCGAAGTCGGGTAGAGAATATGGAAGTTATGGCTGTTACAAGGAATACACGTTTGCGCATGCGCAGTGGCTACTATCAGTCCGAAGGTGGTGATTTTCATAGGGGACCATCTATATACTAATCTGTAATATCCCTGAAAATTTCATTGAAATCGGATGGAAAATGTAGAAGTTATGGCCTTTCCTTTACAAGGAATTCAGGTTTGCGCATGCACAGTGGCTACTATCAGTCCGGGGGTGATGATCTTCATTGGGAACTATCTACAACCTAGTCTGCATAATCACTGAAAATTTCATCGAAATCGGGTAGAAAATGTGGAAGTTATGGCCGTTACAAGGAAATTCACGTTTGCGCATGCGCAATGGCTACTATCAGTCCGAAGGTGGTGATTTTCATAGGGGACCATCTATATACTAATCTGTAATATCCCTGAAAATTTCATTGAAATCGGATGGAAAATTTAGAAGTTATGGCCGTTTCAAGGAAATCACGTTTGCGCATGCGCAGTCGCTTCTATCGGTCCGGGGATGATGATTTTCATAGGGAACCGTCTACACACCAACCCGCACAATCCCTGAAAATTTCATAGAAATCGGACAATAACTTCGTATAGTTATGCGCGTTACAAGGAATTCATGACAGACACACAGACAGACAGACACACAGACACGGAACCAAAATTGTTCAGAAAGGTCTAAAACGCAAAACGCGAGTGAAAATTTTGATTTTGGAGAACTTTTTTTTTTCATCCTTGAAAAGTGAAAACAATCTACGCTTCCTTGGTAGATTCGGAAACAAAAATTCATATTAAAATCGAGGACACTTAGACACTAGGTCAAAACGTACCTCATACGCTTTGTTATTGGGCTATCCGTTTTGTCTACTCGTCGACTAATCAACAAAACTAGATTGGACGAGTTTCATAATCAACAACAATAATACTTGACCAGTCTTTCGTTTTAGGTACTCGTAATGTATTCGTTATCACGGTCATATCAACATCGATGATGTCCTACGAGCGAAAGGCGTTAATTGGTGGGCGTAGGAAAACGGATGGCGTCGTTATCAGAAACGGCCTTATCTGGAATGGGGGCACTCACGTTGGAGGTCCCAAGGTCGAGAGGTGACAAATAATGGGAAAAAATCTAATGTGTTTACGTATTCTTCGTCAATTGGTTTCGGGAGAGCGTAACAAAGAAACCGTAGAATTGGAAGGCAGATGGGAACAAAATCAGCATTGTGGTTCAGTTGAAATTATTTTATTCGAACCATCCTGAGCTGCATGAACCTAATTTCATATATATATACTGACCAAGAAAGAGATCACTCAACAGCAACTAATGATAATCAGGTTTAAACCCCTAACAAACGGCTGATCTATCCAAGTTTTAACGGCTTCTCTTCACAGATCAACTTCAATTCATACTCCCATGGACTGTGTTTGACAGTGGTCGTGACTGCGCTAAAAAATTGTCGGATTTTTTTGAAATTTTAAGGGTTGATGGTGGTTAAACTTGTTCAGTCCATGAATCCTCTCAGTGGGGATGGCCTGAAGAAGAATGCAAATCATGCGATCAGATCGTTAAGAACCACAGCTCATGCGACAAAGTCCCGCCTCTTAATTGTATGAAATAGAAATATTCCTGAATGAAGTAACTAGGTCTCCATTCTTAAACGGTGTATTTCGCTCTGTATCCGACTAATACCATATTTCACTCAGAACATAGCATGGTAGGCAATTTACATAACTTGTAAACTTCTGGGTTTCCACTAGAACTTCTCAGTTGGTCTCCAGAATGAGGAAACACTCTCTTTTAACTCATTATATTCTCAGGTGGGTCTCAGTTGGTAGCCGTTCCTTCCTCGTTGCGGGTTAGTCAAATCTCTAACGAACCGGCGCTCAGTCCCCCCCCCCTCCCGGTATTAAGGAGCAGAATGGGGTAGTTGCATGGGTCGGAATTTCGTGTTTTTGACTTCAGATTCGAATTTAGCGCACTTAAAAACGTACCTATCTGTACCTGTTTTCAGTTAGAAATTCCATTTAGTTTAGCCGTATTTCAATAAAGAAGTACCATCCTTTTTAGTGTTGGCGGGCCACTCCTCTTACGTCATCCCTAAACGAGAATCTCACAATAGAGTGCGTTGAGATCACTGCAGTCGAGGACAATTCGAGTCAGAAACATTGAAATATAGTTGCAAAATAATGGTGTAGGTTAAAAAACTTTGAAATATATTTTTCAAGCTTTACATGTTTGAATTAATCGTTTAAATTGAAAGTTTTGAAGCATATTTTGGTTATTTTTCTTGTTGTTAAAACCTCGCGTTACTTTTACGGTCATGTTATCACGTTATCAGTGGACACATTTCTGGTGGTGCGGTCTGAGTTGAGTGCGGTCTGAGATCGTACCATAGTTTATACCGGTATTTACCTACCATAATTTATTAGTTGATTGGTTTGGAAAAGATAACGTTCTCTGTAAAGTTTCAAGAAGCTTTTAATAAACGCTTGCATACGAGTCTGCAACACATGTCTTAATTTTTTCCCGCTACCTACCCGATAATCTGCTTTCGAATGTTGTTGACAGTTCTTTTAACTCAGGGGTAGGTATATCTCAGTTTCTTCCGTAAGTACAGCAGTTTTGGCATCATATAATTTATGCAAATATTTAGGGCTTTCCAACGAATGGTGAACGATTTTTCTACGAACACGAATGACGACGATAAAGTTAGGTAGGAACGACTTGGTTGTAAGTAGAAATCATCAGAAAACCAACCGTAACTTTTTTCGTTCATGTGCCAAAGTATTGAAATAAAATGTCTATATGCCAAAAAGGAGAGCCATCGATTAGAGTTTCGAGGTGGCTTTCCTGGAAAATATTCCGTATTCGTATATTGGCATGTAGCACGATTTTTACGTCAATAATAAGTTCGTCAGCGCCGAAATAAGAGGAGCCAAGAATGAAGGTAAGTTGACACTTTTGTAGAAAGTAAAAGATCAGTTGTTTTCTTGAGTGTAGTACTTCTTCATCAAAATGGTTGCAGTAGCTCATTTATTGGAAGTTTCATCGTAGTGTCAGTATCCTGTACAACGTAGTACCAATGAGTGTTTGTAAATTGTTAAATAAAAGGATGTTGGTTATGTCCAACTTTGAAGAATCTAGCAAATTTGCGAGGTTGTGGCTCGAGTATCACCAGAACACCGCGTTTCTTCACAACCATAAAAGGTTTCAGTTATAGTAGAGGGAATGCCAGAAGGAAACGAAATCTTAGATGCAACATGTTTCGATTGCGCTGCTAGCAAAATTCAGTATGATAGCACCTCAAACGAACGTAAACAAACAGAGGGTTGCTATCAAAGGACCCCCCGGGCAAAGGATCCCTCCGGCACAGTACCCCCAGGTCGATAACCTTGCGTCAGGGTAACAGTGGTGTAGCGGTCTCTTGGCCCCCTTCACACCCGTGACGTAGCCCCCACCCCGCAGCGTCCAAGCCGTGTGTAGGTTTTCCCGCCTGAATCCGAGAATCCCGTTCTTTGAAAAAATCTCTAAATTTTTAGGAAGCATTTCTGGGAGTTTTATTTGCAGATTCGTACTTCAATAGAGATTCTCTACACAGAAAAAATACAAAAAAAATATCATGCAACTACCCCATTTCCTCCCCCATCGCCTTTTCTTAGCTAGTCAGCAGTTCATCAGCAGTATTTCCTTTTTTTCTCCTCAGGAAATAATCATCCAATTTTCATTTTTCTTGTGGCTTTCTTCTCATTTTTACAATCTCTACACTAATGTACTTGTTTAATTTTAAAAGTAAAATTCCAAAAGTGAAAAATAAGTAAGAGTTGTACCAAAATTGGACATTTTCAAGGATTTTTGAAATTTACTAGTGCATCCACCTAGGGAATTGAAAAACTAAAAAGATTGCCGCTGGAATCATCAAAATCGACCAATAATTGCCAGAGAAAAGTGGGAAAAATCGACTATTCACTGACTGAGACTCCCTTCATGAATTTTTAGTATGAAGAGCATGAGTATGAATAGGATTTAGAAAGCTTAAAAAAATATTCCAACTTGGTGGGGATGAGAACATCTTGTTTTCTCGCCGATCTACAAGTTGAACGAGGCTGAGGTACACCGAGGGGAAGCTGCAAGGCCGTCACATCCGCGGGCCGGTAGTTGTCATTCACGTGCTCGCTCGTCCTCGGACGCTCTTAGTTAGGGGAGCGAATTATTCAACTACCTTGTGAAAATCGCATAAGGTCCACACAAAACAATCGCAAAAGAAACTCTTCTCAATAGCCGCTAATCTGATATATCTAAATGGATATTTCCTGAAAGTAATGCGAAATTTCCCCGACTAGCTTACGAATAAAATCACCCGCGCATATAAATTTCCACATTTTGAATGCAATAAATTTGCCGATCAATTGAAAAAAAACAGAAAAATTTAAACAGTGGTGTTACTAACATTCTTTTTCTGTACCTTATGTCTGTGAACCTGATTTCCTAATAACAAATTGGCTGGAGTGTATTTTCTACCCTTGTACTTAATATCTATTTTTTATTTTTCTACTATTTTCATTGCAGAAAGTGCCGTTTTAAACTCTAATATAGTCAGCAGAAGAGTATTTAAACCCTTTCAAAGGTACGTCAGAATATTACATGTATTTACAATGTGCCATGTCAATGATTCATGTAATAACGATGCTGTTATGTCTATACAGGGATACAGCGATTTATTGAAAAAAAAATTCCCTAAGTTTTCCAGGTTTTCCAGATCAATGTTTGACTTTTACAAGGGTTTTAAATTATTTGAAATGTAAATAAAAGTGATCATAATTTATCAAAATTCAGGTTTTTAAGGACTATTTTGAAATGGAGAAGCATTAGAAATATAGTAGCTCATCTCAGAACATCGATATGTAAGTAGCTATCAGTCCGGGCGATGATTTTCACCTACACTCCAATCCGCACAATCCCTAAAAATTTCATCGAAATTGGATGGAAAGTGTAGAAGTAACTATCAATCGGAGGGTGATTATTTTCATAGGAGACCATCTGCAACGCTATTCGCTAAATTCCTGAATATTTAACCGAAATCGAAGAATAACTTCGACTAGCCGGAACCAGGATTGCCCGTTACAAAGATTTCATGACAGACACAACAGAGACTTGAAGAGATTCTTGGATAAAGTAGAGAATTAACATTAAATTCATCAAAACTTGTTGGTTTACTCGAGAGAATCAACCATTTCAAAGGCTCATTTCTACCTCCAAATCTTGAAAAAAGTCGTGACAGAAGGTTGAAAACATCGAAACTTGTCGGTTTACTCGAGAGAATCAACCACTTCAAAGGCTCATTTCAACCTCCAAATCTTGAAAAAAGTCGTGACAGAAGGTTGAAATCATCGAAACTTGTTGGTTTACTCGAGAGAATCAACCGCTTCAAAGGCTCATTTCTACCTCCAAATTTCGAGAAAAAAAATCGTGACAGAAGGTTGAAAACACCGAAACTTGTCGGTTTACTCGAGAGAATCAACCACTTCAAAGGCTTATTTCTACCCCCAAATCTTGAAGAAAGTCGTGACAGAAGGTTGAAATCATCGAAACTTGTTGGTTTACTCGAGAGAAACAACCACTTCAAAGGCTCATTTCAACCTCCAAATCTTGAAGAAAGTTGTGACAGAAGGTTGAAATCATCGAAACTTGTTGGTTTACTCGAGAGAATCAACCACTTCAAAGGCTCTTATTCAAAGCCTTCAAAGAACCTTAATACACCTACGCACACACATAAATGATTCTTGTGAAATAACTTTAGGAATTGTTTTAGAATGTTCCAAGACGGATTTTTGTGAGAAAATGTTTTAAGAAAGTCCATTCTATAAATTCTAAGTCTATTGCAATAGCTTCATTTTCATTAAAAATTCACTAAAATTGATGGGAAATAGTATTTTCCTAAGCAGGCCTGCTTGAACTTTGGCCATTCCTTTTCTCTTGAGTTTGAAGCTTGGCTTGATAGGTTATACTCGTAAAAGGAAATTTCTCATCATTCAGAGATACTGGCTATTTTACTTATTTTTCAATACATTTCTTATTTCCTGATTCTCTCAGGGACGTAAAACTCACCTCTACCGAGTTGCCTAAGCTGAAATATGTCTCTCGGTACTAGGTTCATCATCGTGAAATTTTGACGAGCGTCGCGAGGTAATCAACCTTTTCAAGAGCTCTCTGGGGAGTAGTGAGCGACAGCTAAATACTTGACAATCTAATATCCCTGGAGCCAGGAGACCTGAGGTAACGGTGTAACGAGAGAAATAACTTCGCGGGATAAACTCGGAGCCCTCGCAGGAGACTTTGAAACATCGAATGAACTACGTTTACCAACACGCATCATGCATGTGGTGGGCGCCATGCAACGATGATTAGAGTACATACTCGTAAAAGTAGTTTATTAGGATGTTAAGCGACAATTAGTGAGGTCAGCCATGGTCGACTCCACCTAGCTTCTGACCTATAAGTCAACATATATTTTTGAAAACTAATATTCAGGAATAACCTTGCAAAACATTAGACAAAATCGAGTCCTCAATGGGAGTCATCAATCGCGGTTCAGAATATTTTGAACAGTTCAGGTTACGTGTCTGTCTGAAGCCAGAGCCTCTATGTCTAAGGGAAATCCTAAATTTTGGACCAAAATAAACAAAGTATGGTACAGATTTAATAAAATTTCCTTTTCCTACCTCTTTCTTCTTCCTTTATCTGAATTACGATGTTATCATGACTTTGAGTAACCTCCTATCATTCTTGGTACTTAATTGAAATGATTTGTATAAAGTCGGAGTTCCCTTCATTCCCAGGGAAATGCCCAAGGGCAGAAAAAAATCCCAAAATAACTATACGCGAATCTACACGAATTGATAGTATTGTTATACAGGGTTTCCCATATGTTATCCACCAAACTTCGGGAGTAGTTTCTACAACTAATTTGCAACAAAAAGTGTCTCGCAGCAATTTTCTTTTAACCCCCTCAAACTCCAACTTTTTTTACTTTTAAGATTTTTTCGTGTTTGCGACCTTACACCATTCAAACGGTCGTAACTCCCTTAAATTAGACTCAAAAATTAAAAATAAGGACATCGTTGGAAAGAGCGTAAAATTTCTCAATACATGAGCCGTTGACCAATCGAGAAAAACAAAACGCTAGAGTAGTATTTTTACCTCAAACTTGAAAAATAGTCAATTTCTGTTTTTGGTGAAAATGTTGATGATTTTTCCTCATTGAAACAAGGTATTTTCCAGAGGGGCTCAAAAGCTTTTAAACTGCTCCATTTCATCAGCTCTCCAATGGTCACCCAATTTTCAGTTTTACTGTGAAATTTGAGGGATAAAATGGTGTTTCAATGCGAAAAAACGTGCATTTTTTCAACGAAATCGACGATTTGACGTGGGGACGTGGTGCTTGGGAGGAGGGGCGGCGGAGCAGACGGGACGGGATTCCTCCCGTCCAACCGTCAATTTCGTTGAAAAAATTCACGTTTTTTCGCATTGAAACACCATTTTCTCCCTCTAATTCAACAGTGAAACTAAAAATTGGATGACCGTTGGAAAGCTGATGAAATGGAGAAGTTTTTGAGCTTTTGAGCCTCTCTGGCAAATACCTTGTTTCCATGGGGAAAAATCATCAAAGTTTTTGAAAAAAAAAAAAAAAAAAACAGAAATGACAAATTTTAAAGTTTGAGGTAAAAAAAACTACTCTAGCATTCAGTTTTTCTCAATTTGTCAACGGCTCATCTATTGAGAAATTTCACGTTCTTTCCAACGGTATCCTTATTTTTAATTTTTGGTGCAATTTAAGGGAGTTATGACCGTTTTAAAGGTGTAAGGTCGAAAACACGAGAAAAATCTTAAAAGTCAAAAAAGTCGGATTTTAAGGGGATTAAAAAAATATGCTAAGAGACATTTTTTGTTGCAAATTAGTTGTAGAATCGACTCTTTAAGTTTGGTGGGTAACATATGGGACACCCTGTATACTCGTACGATCGTAACAAAGCAATTGCCATTCAAACTGTGTGTATGAACCGACTGAAATGTCTAATAAATTCCGACAAAGAAGACAAATATTGCCCAAAAATAACAAAAACTAAAGATCTTTGAACTTTATAGTACAGAAAAGGTGACCTACAATTAATGATGATTAAGTTGAACAACTTCATCTGAAGTGAGATATAAGTTAAGTATCTATCAGGTGGTTTTCAATTGATCCTCCTTGCATCATTATTATATTGCTTCCCAGTCTACCAAGGTATTTTCAGGGATTGTGCGGGTTGGGGTGTAGATGGTCCCCTATGAAAATCATAGCTGTCCATGGGCAAATGTAAAATCCACGTAACAGCCATAACTTCTACATTTTCCATCCGAATTTAATGAAATTTTCGGGAACATTGGCGTGTAGATGATCCGTTGTGGAGGAATGATGTTTTGATAACTGATCTCAATCGCATCAGAACTATACAATCGGGTTATGGATATGAGGAAGCTATGTGCCACACCCACTTGACAGCCTTTTTTTCATTTGTATTCCAACGTTTATACTATCTATATCACAACTTCTTTTTCTAAGTAAAATATTTGACATCACATCAATCTGTTTTCAATTCAAACGTGTCTGAACGAAGAAGATTGAACTTTAATACTTGATCTGAATACACTCACCACCCTCAGCCGAAAATCCAAAATTATTCATTACATTATGATCGATTTCTGGTTTGATAGATCGATTCAATTATCCTTTGCCAACAAGAATGAGTAGCTTGTTCAGTCACTGATGGGCAGATAACATGAAAATCGGGCATCAAAAACAAGATTTGACATCTCTCGCTTGGTCCCGCGAGTCCCATATAAAACAGGTGGCTGGTTCCATTCAAAGTTCTTCCGCTCCCCACATTCATGTCAACGCTCTGTGATAACAGGCCCCCTTTGAATTTGAAGAATGTTCTTGGAACTCAGTTGGACGCGCTGGGTCTCTCTTTTGTACTCGTACAGTAAGGCACACGGTATTAACGAGGATACCTAATGATGCGTCTAAAATTGTGTCCTTTCCTCTACTCAACTAAAATTATCAAGGATTAAACCTCTACATCAGTCGAACATGAATCAATAATTTCCTTCTTTCATGCAACAAAGTTTTATTAAGCACCAAAAATTAGGTGTCTGTTTGGAAACAACCAAACGACCAGTTCGACCAGTTCTACAATTAATTATCAAAAAAAAAAAAAAAAAAAAAAGTGCCCTATTAAGTTTAATTAAACTAATTTTAAATAAAGGAATTTTAAATTTGAAGCCGGATTTACATTAATTTTTTTACGCTGAATCAAATGGTTGCTTACCTTGACCTCTCTAGAAGCGAATGCATTTTTAATCACAATATCTCAATACCTTATCTTAAATATTAAATGACCTGTTCAAAATGTATCCCATCCTTCCAAATGTGTATCCCCGAGGGATGTCCAAGTATTTCAACATTTGATTCGGAAATTTCCAAGATTTGACAAAATTCACTTGTTGGACTAATTTTGGTTTATTATTTTCAATAATGAACCTTTAGAATCGACCAAGAAAATTTTTTTTAACACCCCCTCAAAATTTGATGGTTTACGTTGTTTACGTTTCAAGGTACGTAGAATACAAAAATCGAATAAAACGCTGCAAATTATTACACAACGGTTTATCATTTTTATATAGATCACTCGTCTACAAAATCACCAACCATCAAATATGAAGAAAAAAAAATCAAAAAAAAATAAATAAAAAAAAAATTAAAAAAAATTAAATTAAATAAAAAAATTAAATAAAAAAAATTAAAATTAAATAAAAAATTAAATAAAAAAATAAAAAAAAATTAAATAAAAAAAATTAAATTAAAAAAAAAATTAAAATTAAATAAAAAAAAATCAAAATCACCAACCATCGATAGCATTTGGGTCAGCTAAAATTTGATCGGAGATTAGGCCTCTTTTGCGACTCACACTCGTGTTTTGATTTATATATATATATATATATTTCAATATTTGGGGATTTGTTGACCAAACTAGACTTGATGTTTGAAAAACAGTTGTATATTTTTCATTCCACAACGTTTCTACCCAGGGACTGGGTCCTATTCATGTGGTAAACAGTTAATAGTCCGCAATTTGTTGATTTAGGTGTAAAATTCAACTGGGATAATAGTTTTGAATATTGAAAACAATACAAACTATAGGTATGGAATTGCCATGACAATTCCAATGACAATTCCATACCTATAGTTTGTATTGTTTTCAATATTCAAAACTATTATCCCAGTTGAATTTTACACCTAAATCAACAAATTGCGGACTATTAACTGTTTACCACATGAATAGGACCCAGTCCCTGGGTAGAAACGTTGTGGAATGAAAAATATACAACTGTTTTTCAAACATCAAGTCTAGTTTGGTCAACAAATCCCCAAATATCTAAATCTACTAGACAACAAAATACACTCAATTATATATTTCAATATAAACCCTTAAATTTTCGTAGGGAGCGAACGGTTTGTCCTACAGATCTCCGCGTGGTCTCAAAAAATTCTAAAAATTCTATAGAATCTTAATTTGAAGGAAAAACAATACCTTTATATCGAAATTTTTTGAGTTAGGGCGTTTTCAAAATTTCAAAATTGATTTTGGAACCCTTAGGAGTGACCTACATCAACCAAAATCTTCGGGGCACAACTAGACCCCAAATGGAGCCTACATACCAAATTTCATCAAAATCGGTCAATGCTAAGTGGCAAAAGTGCCGCGTACGGCGTACGCGGTTTGTCCTACTCTGTAGGACAAACCGTTCGCTCACTACAAGAATTTAAAGTTTGGGCGTACGATAAATCAGAAACACGAGCGTGAATCGCAAAAGAGGCCTGATCTCCGTTCAAATTAAAGCTGACCGAAATGCGATCGATGTTTTTCTTCATGTTGGATGGTTGGTGGCTTTGCAGACGAGTGATCTGTTTAGAAAAATAAAAACCAATAAACCATTGTGTAATAATTTGCAGCGTTTTTACCCTCAATTTCCCTTAAATAAACCATTAAAAACCCTGTATTTTTTCCACTGTAAATTTTTTCGTGTTTTCAACTTTCAGTGCTCTGAGCCCCCTCAATGAAGAGTAAAACCAAATCCGAGTACACCGTTGGAAAGAGAGTTACATTTTTCGTCTCCTCAAACTCCAATAATATTTTTTTTAAGGGAACTTGAGGGTAAAAAATTAGCCCAACAAGTAAATTTTGTCAAATCTTGGATTTTTTCTTTTACGGTGATTAGTCCCCATAATTGTGGTAATAAGTTACTAAAAACTGCGCAAGCTTAAGTTTTTTTTTACGAAAAAAAAACGAGTTCTTTTAGGCATGACGCTCTAAATGATTAATTGAATTTGAAGGTGACAAAAACTCAATTTTTTCACAGAGGTTTCCTCTAAAATATAAAAACTGATTAAACCGTTGGAAAGCTGAGGCTGTTGCGCAGTTTTTAAATTTACATGCTGCAAAATAACCCCAGAATTATGGGGGCTTTTGGGATTATTTTTCACCTACAAGTTCCTTCTAAAAACGATTGAAATATTGAGAAAAGATGATTGAAAGAGCTTGAGAAGATGAGAATTCTCACGCTCTTTTCAACGATGAACTCAGATTTGGTTCAACGTTGAGCTTCTCATTAAGGGAGTTTTGATTTTTCCAGTGACTAGACGTCAAAAGACGACCAAAAACAGTCAAAGAATATAGATTTTCAATGGTTTAAAGAAAAAGTTTATGAAACAAATCTAGTAGGAAATTAATTGTAGAACACGTGGTTGAACTTTTGCGCATACAACGTGAGACACCCTGTTATATCAAAAATGGTTATTATTGGATTTTGGTTTCGGTAGTCCCACAGAGCATCCTCCTGGAAATGAAGGGTATGACCAATTCGGTATTAAATATTACAAGTACCTACGAGCCTCAAATAATAAGAAAAGATTTCGAAGATGGAGTTATGACAGTTTACAAACTCAAGTACAGGGTTGGTTCGAGTTAGAAAGCAGGAGTAGGAACCTGACTGAACGAAACACAACATGTAATCTTCCAATAAAAACAACGAACGACTTTGATCGTATCATAAAACAGATTGCAGATTGAATAGACGGACTTGTTGCTCATAGCTCACTCTATGCAAAGCTAATTCTCGGGTTGGCGTTCACAGAAAGGAAATAGCCGGATTTCGTGCCAAAAGGTGAGGGGAACCGGGCAGGATTGCTTTAGCGGAGCAATTGCTGTGGAGATCTTGATCAGCAAAAGGGGAGTCGATTGGTGAGTTTCACACGTATGGATGGGGAACTTCCAAGTGAGGGAAGAGGAAGGAAAAACGGTTCGATAATGTAACACAGGAGGTTGAGCTCTCACTGAAGGGAACTGGGCGAAAGCTTGGGAAGAATTAGCCGGATGAAGAAGAAGCAATTTTTTTTAAACTTCCTGGGTAACTATCTGACAGACTGTAAACATGTGACTCAAGAAATAACAGTGACGAATGGACTGAATTGAAATTAAACTTCAACATTCCAGCTTCTTTCTCATGTTGCTGACTCTCATATTCTCTTTAAAGGTAATACGAGTTCCAAAACCAACTGTCTGAATGGGAAGAAGATCAGTAATCTCAACCCTGACAAATACAGACAAGTAACCAAATTTGATGAAAATGGTCTAAAATATAAGATGATTTTTGTTATAACGTACCTAAATTTTAGCTGAGCTCACAGGATGGAGTTTGTGGGAAGTTTTCTACTTTCTGAAGTAATGCTTTACCTGGAAGGTTCAAGCTAAAAAAGAATTTCTCCACAACACATTAGGATCGTTACCGCCCACGATTTGAAATATCACACTGCGTAGATCTAGAGAAAAATCGTGACGAGTAAAAACGGACAGTGATATTCAGGTTTCCTCGGTAGTAATACTGGCAATGTCTTTAACTGTCAGACCCGGATAAATTGTTCGGAAAATTGGATTTGACCTTTACGAGCAAGAGGTAGATGAGATGTTCCGGTTGAGGTGACAGATGCTGCACACCTGTTCAAACAAAAAACCTCCAGCTCCGAGTCAACAGTAGCATGCACCTATCTACAACATCCTCTCCACTCCAGGATGTCTATCATAGATTTCTTAGATTACCTGATAAAAGTGTGAAGATAGACATTTCTTTGCTGTTTAAGTTGCAAGAGATTGTGTTGGGTTGATTAAAATTACTATCACACTGAGTAGGAAAGGTCTGATAATAATCATGGTACATAATTTTGATGAATTTAGCAGGGTTTGGGCCGATTGTCCCCTAGACGGTCTCTTATACATTCCATCGCTATCGGACCAATATGCAACTTGCACACGCGCAGAAAGTGATTTTCAATAAGAACCCATTTCCTAACATCTTATTTCTGCCTCAAATGTGGAGGGCGGGAAAAGGGTGGACCCAAGATGATGTCATATTAATTTCAACATCGTAATAGGTGCTACGGCACATCCCAGGAAGATTTTCTGATAACAAAATACTCTTTCCCCTTTGTTGGACGGAAACATAAAATGATTGAAATCCCAATACGGGGGTGAGAGGTCAAGCTATTTCTGGGAGGGCTCACACCCCTTTTCGGCCAAACCAGACCGATTTGCTATTCAGCAGGTCAACAATGGCCTCGATGACAAAACCGAATCCCATCAGTGCAAACACACCTAGGTCAGTCATTATGCTCGCATAAGGAGCGAAATTCGAATGAAAATTTCTGAGTGGACATCATGATTCCTGATGAACAGGGACTTCGTTATAGCATTGGGAACCATTAACAAACACACCCCCAGCCACAGTGCTGACTTTAAACAAGGAAATGTTGAATTTTTAACATTCATACCATAACTCAAAAAAATCATCGGTCCGGAACCGAATAATACTTGACCGATATTCACCAAATTTGGTAATTTGAAGGAGTTTTGCTTGCCTCAGTAGAAAGAATATCGAGGGTGACGTTGCAACATGACCGACTTGAAATTGGGCTGGACAACGCGACCTATCTGAGATGGTGCAGAACAACATGACCCAAGTGTTTTTTTGCAATTTTTCAGAAGACGCAAAAAACTGTTTATAGCCATCATAGCCTGTCTGAAGAAAAATGTCGCTACTGCAATGGACACCATAGCCTATCTACATTGAACTTTTTCAGACTGTGTTACACCTGCATTTAGCATTCCTGACAGGAAAAATTATCAGACACTGGAAAACAGGTTTCATACTTCAAAGTAAGCAAACATTTGAATGAAAAAGAGAAAATTTCATTGTTTAATCACCAATAATCAGAACGAATGCGTCAACAGCCAACCTCAACTCACTCGAACTACGATGAAACAAGTCAGGTAGGTCATGTTATCTAATAGGATGTGTTGGTTCTCTTGGCGATTTCAGCGCTAACGTTGGTCAACCTAGAAATTTCTCATTAGCGGTGGAGATTGTGAATCCAACGATATCAAAAACTCAAAATGCCAAAAATTCTAGTAAGGCATGTTGTTCTGCACCGTTTCAGATAGGTCGTGTTGTCCAGCCCTATCTCAATTAGGTCATGTTGCCACTTCACCCTCAATATGCTATTTCAGAACATCAAAATGAATATATTTTTATTTTTTTGAACACCAATACGATATCGATATCATCAATAAAAGTGCCCCTTCAATCTAAGTATTGATTTGAATTTTGGTAATTTACTGTTAAATTCCGTAATTTTGTGAAAGTCCACCATGACGATAAACTTCCACGTTTCCATTAGTTCTTTCAGCAGCCATTTGATGATTGCACAAAACTGGCACAAGAATGAATGAGTCTACCTAGTAAAACTGTGGCTGTACCTGGATACTGTGGTATTCATTGTTTATGCTTGAACTGTGGAGAACATCAAAGAATAATATTGTCCTACCACAGCCAGTCGCCGCTGTCTGGCTCCCGTGCTCGAAAGCTGAGTTTCAGTCGATATTTTGCTTCCACTCCAGACCATTTAAGTCGGAGGGGTTAGACGGGGATCAATAAAACGTTTTAGGCACGTGGACATGTCCCCAAACTAACAGCTCCGAGGGGATAGAGATTATCTCTTATAACATAACCATGATATTATGAGAGCATGCCGAGTAGTGATTATCCTGACGGTATTCATAAATGAACCTGAGAAATTTAATTTGTAAATGTTGATAACCATAGTGAGTATCAATGTGAGCAAGTAGATTGAATAGCAACCATAATGGAGTAGAATATGGGAATATCTGACAGAACAGGAGAGGCAGCAGATACAGTTGTGATGTTTAAAACGCTGCAAATTATTACACAAAGGTTCATTTGTTTGTATAGATCACTCGTCTGCAAAGAACACGGCTTTGCCATTGTTACCACCAACCAACTTGAAGAAAAACATAGATCGCATTTCGGTCAGCTTTAATTTGAACGGAGATCAGGCCTCTTTTGCGATTCACACTCGTGTTTCTGATTTATCGTAAATCAAACCCTTAAGTTCTCGTAGGGAACGAAAGGTTTGCCCTATAGGGCTCCGCGTGGTCTCAAAAATTCTATACTAGGTATCTTAAATTGATGGAAAAGCAATACCTTTATATCAATTTTTTTGAGTTAAGACGTTTTCAAAATTACAACTAGACCCCAAATGGAGCCCACGTACCGAATTTCATCAAAATCGGTCAATGCTAATTGAGGAAAGTGCCGCGTACGGCGGACGAACGGCCAAATTTTCATTCGATTTTTGGATTCTACGTAGGTACAAATTTTGAGGGGGATTAAAAAAAAATTTCTTGGTCGATTCCAAGTGAACAGACGCGAATTTTCATGGGAGGGTGGCACCAAGAGGCCACGTACGGGACCTCGGTATCTCAGAAGGAGCACTCCAGAGTGTCACCACCCTTGACTTATTCAGACCACACCAGAACGCTGTTCCTATTTTCCCCATCACTTCAATACGGGATAGTTTATAATTTCATTATAAAATTGTATAAATTATTGATGTCCACTTTTTTGAATTTTTCATGAAATTATGTGCAATGACAACTCCTTATTGAATTTATGAGCTAAATTGGTGCCGATTCTCAAAAAGCATCATATGACAATAAAAAGCATGGGAGGTTGAACAGTACCAGGTTTAGTAGTTAAACAGTACTATACAAATCGGACGATCAATTCCTGTAACATAAAACAAATTGGCTCGAGGCTAAAACCACTTACAGCGCTAGGCAAAATTTTGAAAAAATCAATTTTCAACTACGAGTTTTCGTTTTATTATTTTCATTACCGATTTTCATGAAATTCTCCACATCGGATACATTTGGGGTCTAGTTGTGCCCTGACGCTCTGTCAGTCACGCCTAAGGTATAAAAAGAGGGGTAGGGGGGGGGGGGCGTATTCAAAGCGCCCTAGCTAAATTTTCATGATTTTAAAGATTGGATCGTTGGAGATAATGATTAATCACTCGTACCTAATCAATGAATGTTCCATGACTTTTTACACCAATGTAAGATAGTATTAATTCAGAAACTTATAAAACCCCCCAGACGATCAACTATCGTTTGATGAGCATTCATTTGTACAGTTTCTCCATCAAGTTGTAGAACTGGGAAGCTGAAATTCTTGCTGGTTTGTCCTCGTACATCGGGAGTGATGCTTCAAAATAAGAAGCTTACTTACAACTTATTACTAAAAGTTTTCTTCTTATTTAGCTCTACGGCTCATTACATTGAAAACATTAGTCGCCGTCACAATTCCCGCAAGACCATTCGATCATAGCCATCCTCTCCAACGTTTTTTGTCTGAACATCCTCAGCTGGCTACAATCAATAGGTTTCGACAATGTAGAGAAGTTACTCTGCGGAACGCGGAGAAGAATGCATTCCAAAAATGTTCAGGAGAATCCGTTTTCTCCCGATTGCACCTCTCCTTCTCACCCTTTAGATGTTCTGAAGAAAATGGAAATACTCCGAGAAATCGGATTCAAGCCCTCCCATTCCCACTGGGATACAGTTTATTACTTCTATACACCCAAGGGAGAAAACCAACTTTACTACCACGCTGGAAAAAGACAGTATAACATCTAAAAAAAGAACGAAACTACCAAGTCCAGTGAAATCCTCCGCTATTGTTTATCCCCACTCTGCCTCTGCCCTTTAATAGCTTGCCGCTTCCTCTTCGGTCTCACCCTTGATAATTCCGCAATGCCTTTGGGTCGTATTAATAGTCCAGAGCCGTATTGTCCTCTTAAATCGATGCGAGTCATAACCGTTTGCTGCAGAGATGAAGTAAATCTTTCTCTTAGCCGCTGGGGACTGCGAACGAAACCCCACCTAATTGCAGTTTGCTTTGATTCATTTCTTCATAATAGCGCAGCTGTATAAATTGTTCTCCAGACTTTTTCTACCTCGATTATTTGTAGCTAGAATTCTTCTCGCCTCCTTCATCAAAAACTTCTAGCTTCATTCTTCGTTATTAAATATTGACGAACAATAAATTGAGCTAATTGAAGTAAGGAACGGATTTATTTTATTGGGATCAATGACGTGTGTTCCAATGGATATCGAATCGAATCCTGCAGGATGGAAGACCTGTTTGGCTTACACACTGTAGAGCAGTATATTTACTGATAAACACCCTAACAAGAACTTCATGAGTTCATGTTGATAGTATTCGAATTGATGAATATTAGCGTTAGATCCATCCAAATTTGTGAGTTAGATTCTGAGAAATTGTTATTTGGTGAAAATCACGTTTACGTTTGCGCAGGCGCTACTATTGCTCTGATGGCGATGAAACTGACTAGATGAAACTGAACTTCAAAACACTAAAAATTCCATCAAAAAACTTGCCAGAAACCAAACCAAACCTTCCTCATTTGCAATATGAGATTGGAAAATTAGATTATGGACGTACAATTTATCTTGACTAGCAGGTTGAAAAACGAACTTCCGTAACATACACGATGGGCCCAGCAGTTGACCAGAAGAGACTATGAGGATAACAATGTAACAAACAAGTCTTTATTACTGCTGAAACCCGTCTGACAGGAACCACAATCAAATCTCAGACGATCTCGAGTCTCGCGGCGGAAGTCATGTTCATGACCCTTGACCCTGGGGAGGGTAAATCAATAGCCAGGTTGAATTTGGTGGGAAACGTGGGCTTGGAGGAATCACTCATTGACATTGAAAAAGTTCGTTGAGTTTTAGTTTACACGAAACACAAGGGCTCCACTTCCTAAGGGAGAGGGCAAACTGGTCACAATGCCTTGTACCCATCGAAGGGAAATCAAGTCCAAAGTTCCAAACCGGCCTTATGGCAAGAGGAGCCAAGTAGTCCACTCCAAATGGACCACTTTCCGACCTAAAGATCATTCGAGGTTATTTCATGTAATTGTGGTAAAAGTTTGTACCTAGAATTATCAATTGACTGTGAGGATTGTCCCATTCAATTTGAATTTGTGGAATTAAGCAGCGTTATGATCAATTTACTATATATCATTTCCATTCCAATAAATAATGTCCATGTTATTCTATAGGGAAAAACTATATAACTGTCAAAATTTGGCAGATTTTTGTCACGCCGAAGTGCAAAATTAGTTCATAGAAACAGACCTTAATAAACTCAAATAAAAATTCAATTAATTTTACATTATATTTTAAATATTTATTATATTATCATATAATATATGATTATTGTATTATCATATAAATCATGTCATATAATATCATATAAATATAATAGATATTTATTATATTATCATATAGTATATTATACTCGTAGATATGATGGTTTCACACCATGAAAACGGTAGAGGCGATTGACCGTAATTTCTGGTTCAATCTAAAGAGTACGTACCTAATCGATAGATTCCATTACCGCATTTGACGTGAATTATTAAGCCTGACTTATTGATTTTGGCCCATAGAGCCCACTAGTATTTAGGTCCTCGTAAATGGAGGTATTTTTGTATCTAAAGATTTTTTCCATATAAACGTGCTAAATCCAAAAATATCATGAATTTTTTTTCCTATTCAGATGGCTTTCCACCTCAAATACATCTTAAGAGAGCGATGAACAGAAACGAAAACACAACCCACCGCAAGTGGTTGAAATCCAGGAAAAATTGCGGTTTGACAGGATATTCTTTCTGCGACGAAATATATAATCAAAGAGACACGATAACTACAAAACAAGACAGTTTTTGGGAGAAAATGTGAGTCCTTCTTCATTCTTGATTCCGAAATGGTTCAACCAATAATGAAGAGCGGGAGAGAGATTTTGATTCTTGGGCTCTTACCTTAATCTACGCTAAGAAATGTCTTCGCCAAGTAAGAAGATAAGAAACATACCTGCAAAACAAAAGAAAAAAACATATTAGAATTGATGTTTGAGACGAAGGTAATATTTTTATAATTTGTTTAGAGAAAAAAATCTGCCAAATGGTGCAAATGTTGATGATTTTCTGTAGACTAGCGCGTTGTTTCACTTGAATTCAAATTTTTAATTGCAATGTCCATCATGGTGAACCATTTAGGTAGGAGCCAAACTTCATAGATCTTCATAATAAGGAATAGGTATGTAGATTTATTAATATTTAGTCCCTGAAAACGAAATCGTAGGAGTCATGCGCAAGGTTTAGTGGGCACGCAAGAAGATAGACACGGAGTCTACCATGGAAACCATGTCACTGTAACAACAAACTACATGTGAATTCATCCATTCTCCATGGATCACTCGACCTGTGATACTTTCTACATCAGTCGATCTCTGCCTGGCTCGGGAGAGTAAGAAGATGGTTTACCTTGTTACTACGTCGGACAAATTTTCAGGAAGCTCTTGGAATTAGAAAAAAAGGGCGCCTTCATCATTCCTCTCCCTCAATCCCAACATTTCTCAAATTTGAAGGCAAATGAGTATATCAAGATCGTGTTATCCTCACAACCATGCTATTCGTTAGGTAAAACTACGCGTAAAACCCTCTTGGCAGTATTTTTGTTCTTTTTTGAGGAGCACTGAAGCTGTGCCTTTGGGAATCATGAAATTAAGAATATAATTCATGTTGCGAGTTTCATAGGCTCGTAAACGGTTTCCTAGTAACTACGACTTGTGGGCCGATTTACGGAATAGTGAATTTTGAATAAATTTTGCTTTTTCGTTGTGACGAATCTGACGTAGGCACAGGACGAATTTTAGGGAATTTGATTTTAGGAAACTTTTTGTAGAGACGAATCTGACGTACTCGTTTTTTTTCCTAACAGGGAAAGTTATTAATCCTTTACGTCGAGACGGATCTGATGGACAGGCAGAGAGAATAAAAAGAGCGTTTTTATTTACGCGTGAGAACCAATAGCTAAATAACACCTAGAACAGTTGGTGGTTACTTTAGAGTAGTGAGGGTACGATACCACCGATAAATCGGAGTATCGATACTTTTCCGATTTGTATCAATACTTTTGCCTAAAATACCGGAGATAACGATAATTGTTTGCCGATATAGGTATTGATAACTTTTGCCAGAGTAGGATGGATTCCCAGGTATCTGACGACGAAATGAAATAATTTTTTTGTCGCCACAGAATAATAATATTATATTATAATAGTTATGATTGAAACGATACATCGCTTCTAATGCCATTTGTAGATATTTTCGATATCCTTATTCAAGTTATTAATCTCATGTGTTCTCCAGGAAGAATTTTTTTGTTTTTTAACCAACCATTTTGGATTACTGAGAATTTTCGTAAATTTATTGATAAATATTAGGTATTTGAAATATAAATGATTTATTACCTGGTCCTTTCTATTTTCAGTAGAAGAAAAAGCATATAATGAAATGATTAGGTACTAATTTTTATTAGGTAGGTACATTTCAAATTATCAACTTCGGTTCTACCTAATATATACTTTTTTATTACTTAATTATAGAGTTTTTTTAAAATTTGATTTGCTTCAACATGGTTTGCTTCCGGTGGTTTGTGGTATCGATACTTTGAGCCGATATACAGGGTGTAACACAAGTGGTTCACGACCTTCCTCCCACGTGTTCTACAACTAATTTACGACAAAAAGTGCCTCATGACATTTTTTGGTATCCCCACTCAAATGCCTTTTTTCGACTTTGAATTTCTTCTCGTGTTTTTGATCTTTGCTCAATAAATCTACCAAAACTCCCTCAATTCAAGAGTTAGCTCAAATCTGAAAAAAAAAAATCCGTTGGAGAGAGCGTTGAATTTGCAATCTTTTTGATGCCCAATAACATTTTTTTATGTGGAGATGAGATTTGCAAACGATGTAAAAAAAGGAAAACTCGTCAAAATCTTGAAATCGCTTGTTTTTTCAGTCGTCTGGTAACCATATCAATTCTTGACACTGAATTGTGAAACTTCCCCAAATAGTGCGCCAAATTCTCAGCTTTCCAACGGTGTAATTAAGAAATATTTTACAATCGAATTTAAGAGAGAAATTTCTGTTTGAATGCGGAAAAACGCGCATTTTTTCCCAACGAAATCGACGGTTTGACGGGAGGACTCCGGGGTCTTCACCGCCGCGGCTCCTCCGAAGCACTGAGTATCTTATGATATTGATGTAGAAAATACAACTGGTATCGATTCTTTCTGGGAAGCATCGTATCGATATTATAGAGTATCGTGCCGTCCCGACATCAGAGGGTAGTAGGCTTATACACATAGGGCTCCACATTCCACAATACCCCGATCTCAAGTCAATGAACTTGAGTCCTATTTCGCCTGGCAGGTTCTGCGTTTTTATTGATAAAATGTATACACGAAATTATTATAAATTGGTAATGGTGAAACCTTTACAATTTAAAGGAACAATTTAATTATAGTGTTAAGTTGCAATATATCTTATTGTCTTTCAATCACGCTTGAAGTTTGTTAAGATTCTGCAATTTCCAGAATTGATGGATTGGTGATTTGTTCTGATAGAATATTAAAAATAGTGTAATAGAAGCGCAACAAAGAACGGAGTAAGTTGAAAGTGTTATATCTCCACGAAATAGTAAGTTCAGAGTAAAATCGGTTTAGAAAGTCAGGCCATTATAAAGTAACAAACAAGAACACTATGAATACCTAATATACACTATGAAAAGGTGACACATCTAAAAAACGAAAATTTGAGCAATGCATTTTTCGGACATCATGCAATCTGGTGTGTCAAGACAGAGATGTTGCAAGACGGATCCAACTATGTAACGAGTTTATAAATTCAGATTTCCCTGCATGAATACGACCTGACACCTGTTGAGAATAAGTATAGCTCAAATGGATTATTTAAACCTGGTCGTACCAGTAGGAGATAATTCTATATTAGGACATACTTAGCCGAGTACCCATACAGGTAGAATATTATTGAATAGGTCGGTTATAGTTTGTTCTTAACATTATTTTTCTATTGAAGCTGAGAGGCAACGAGCGGTGAAAATCGTTTCAAGGATAACTCATTCATTCCTGAAAAGCTGGCGACCAGTTTTTGAAAAGGTACTCAGACCTTCGCAATAATGATTATTCATGTTTGGAAATCGTGAGCTTCGAGCGTTCTGACATTGCATATTTCAATGTTCCACTTGAATTGGGTAGGTAGGTACTACCGACCCAACAATGAACTCTCGGATTTTTGTTCATATATTTCACATAGACAATGATAGATGGACCTGACATAAATTTTTTTATGGACATGCCTTTCGGTCTTGAAGCGTGAATAAATTGAATTCCCGCCAAGTTCATAGTAGCGAGGTTTTGGAGCCACAAGCAAGAGGACGTCTAGAGCTAGCCACACTGTAGTTCTAAAATGTCGCTTCTGTGACTAGAAAATTTGGATTTTTCCAAATAATTTCGCTGAATCTCGTCCTACAATTTAGGAAAAACATATTCGTTAATTTATCAGCACCAGATGAAGAAAAGGTAAAATAAACAATTAAGAGGTCTGCTGATGTCAAGACGAAATCAACTGTTCTCCAGAATTGTTCATTTTGGTTGCTGTCGCCTTGTGTCCCCATTTTTTGTCTCGTTGAGAGTCACCGGCTTAGGTACCTATGTGGTTTAGTATCATATTCCATTAAATTGATTTATTCTACAGGCAAGAATTTCCATCCATAAACTACCCTCCCCAATGATCGTTTTCACTGCCCTCAGGACTTTATGAAGCAAAAAGCATAGACTTTCATGCCGCTCGACCTTTGGATTTTCACCTTCTTAGTTGTCTTTAGAAATCGTCGATGGATTTATCGAGTATTGAAGATATGAAGCATCCCTCTGGTCAACTCAAGAGCTTCCTATGGAAACATTTCATTTCAAGGGTTGAATTCTACAAACTTTGCAACCAAACTCGATGATCAGCACCATATCCCTATACCGACTTATGCCCACAGAAAATCAAATTCTTGGCTAAATACATAATTAAGTTCAAATTCTTCCGTCGCCGTAGGTAGCAGTTAAGTACCTATGATTTTCGTCTTTTTGGCACCTCTTTCGACTCTCTGAACTAATTATAGGTACCATCTCACTGAATATAATATATTCAGAAAAAAAAGAAAAATTACTTATACTTACCAGGTTTATTCACAGATATTATCTGTGAATACACCTGATAAGACTTATCATAAGTATAATACTTAGTATAAGTAATTTTTTTCTAAACATTCGAAGTGTAATGATCATAATATATATTATATATTATATTTAATTTTGCAAACACTTTTTAAATCTTTCGTTTTCGAATTTTTTTTTTCTGAGTTTATCCTTTGTCTTGTTCGACTGTTAATTTTCTCGTCACGGAAAGCACTTGATTTGTTTATCTAGAAGGTATGTTTACATTTTGTATATTCAATCTAAATTTCATTAGCAAAGTCAGTAAATTGCTTTTTACAAAACTTCTTCAGAACCTAAATTTTTATTCGCCTTATCCGTTTCAGAGCCTTTGACAAATTTTGGATCTGTACGAAAATCCTTCACAAGTCAACTTTGTGACTAAACAATTATTTATACAAAACTATAAAACCAAAACGTTTCAAGCAATGCACTAAAACAAATTAAAATGCTGAACCGTTGAAAGTCCGAGATATTTGGAGTTGAGATCCGGAAAATGTGGATGATAAAATGAGAATTTTGTGGAGATAAACGGCTCAAAAAACTTTGCATAGTTAGGTAATAACTCTTTAAAAAATTCAACGAGGGGACAATCTTTTTATAGAGGTCATTGCCCATTTTATGAAAACATCCGTGATTTACGAAGAGATAATTTGAACAGGAAACAAGAAAACTGTGGATGTTGAATCTACACTGAGGATGCTAATATTGATTGCAAACACGTATTTTAGAAAATTGGTTTATTATTTTCAATAATGAACCTTTGGAATCGAGAAAAGAAAATATCGAGCAAGCCTAATATTTGTTCAAATTTCAGATGATCGAATTCTTTGGATAGAGTTAGCCTGTTAGAACCACTGGTTCGCCTGGTTAGCCTTCTATTTTCACTGGTTACAACCGGTTCGTTTTTTCGAATTGAGTTTTATGTCACTCAGTTGGGCTCCCTTTGCAACCAAGAACCAAATTTCTTAATGATGGCACTCACAGCTCTTGGAATGAGATGTTATTGCTAGTATGTAGTAATAATAGAAAAGTAGAGTTCTGTGCAGACGTGCTATACAGCAAAATAATAAACCATTGTGTAATAATTTGCAGCGGTTTTTTTAAATGTACATCAATATATTGTATATACCAGGATATGTTGTATCTAGAGATTTTAGTATCATCTTAACGATTCAATACACGAAATTGCTCCTGTTTGACATTATTCGTCACGGACTGAGTTCGGCTCAGACAACATTGTTTGCCAAATCCGTAGATCCATATCACATCAATTCAACACCGCAACGAACCAAACCCATCCGAGTTCTCATGCGTTACGCCACATAAACATTAGGACGGCGCATACCGCGCCCAGCTCACAATGGCGTCGTCGGTATTATCATTTATAAAGAGTCAAACTACTCAACATGAGCCAAATTAATTCAGAGCTTCGCACAGCCACATCGTTCCTTCGTTGATTTGAATTTCACGCACCATAAAATGCATACAAAATGGGACTTTATTCCATCCGACACCATATCCAACAAGATGTATGTAGTTAGGTTTACTTCGCCAAATCGGACTCAACATTTAAAATTGGATTTCCTCTTCCACCACGTTGAATCTCAATGTCTGCTGATTGAGATTTCTTTAGCTCTTCCTGGTTAGTGAACTACGATAAAAAATTATTGCGTTGGTAGTAGCCTTTCTGTTAATGAGAGGAATGTTGAGTGGGAAACACAGAAGTGGCGATTCCTCGTTTATTTGTTTCTTAGTAGCTTAATAGACTTTTACTCATCAGCATCTTCAGAACTTTATGGGCTTTTTCGTAGTGGGGTCGTTTTAGGAAAAATACTGGAGTCACTCATAATTTAGTTTGCCTTGCGCATAATTAAGTACAACCAATGTGGTATTTGGTAAAAGTAGTTAGCAGCAGCGCATCAAGGAGTTCGATCGGGTTAATCTACACCCTAGTTGACCTAGTCTCTCTACCTGATGGCACATAGGTATGAATCCACAAAACGCTGCAAATTATTACACAATGGTTTATTATGTTTTATTTTTCTATATAGATCACTCGTCTGCAAAGCCACCAACCATCCAACATGAAGAAAAACATCGATCGCAATTCGGTCAGCTTTAATTTGAACGGAGATTAGGCCTCTTTTGCGATTCACACTCGTGTTTCTGATTTATCGTACGTAAAACCCTTAAATTCTCGTAGGGAGCGAACGGTTTGTCCTACAGAGCTCCGGGTGGTCTCAAAAAATTCTAAAAATTCTATAGAATCTCAAATTTAAGGAAAAACAATACCTATATATCAAAATTTTTTGAGTTAGGGCGTTTTCAAAATTTCAAAATTGATTTTGGAACCCTTAGAAGTGACCTACATCAACCAAAACCTTCGGGGCACAACTAGACCCCAAATGGAGCCTACATACCAAATTTCATCAAAATCGGTCAATGCTAAGTGGCAACAGTGCCGCGTACGGCGTACGGACGGCCAAATTTTTATTCGATTTTTGGATTCCAAGTACCTTGAAACGTAAACCATCGAATTTAGAGGGGGTGTTAAAATTTTTTTTTTCTTGGTCGATTCCAAAGGTTCATTATTTAAAATAATAAACCAAAATTGTTTCTTCATTTAAAATAAATGTAAAAGGGATCCCATTAAAATCATACTGCTAAGCCAACTTCTTGCACATGGCACATAACAAATTTGTGATTTCCACATTTTGCCTATTGAATGATTATCTGGGGCAGGTATCCTCCCATAATAACCCGTTCAAAACCTTGATGCAGTGCTGCAAACCACTATCACACAATATCACATTGGTTGCAGGTACTTAATTTTGCACAAGGCAAACTAAATTATTAATGAATCCTGTATTGTTCCTGTAAACGAACCCCCTGTGGAAAAAACCATAGAGTTCTAAAGATCCTGTTAGTGCAACTACTAATAAAATAAAAAACCCGAGGAATCTTCACTTCTATGCTTTTCAATAAAAATGACGAGCTAAAAAACTTTCAACAACCCAAAGACAAACAAATAATTTTTTATAAATAATTTTGATAGCAAAATAACAATGATCCTTTAATATATTTCAATATGAAGGTACTGTAACATATCTCTTGATTATTTGTAGGTACCTGCTGTAGATGATCAATGTAGCTACAGTGTACACCAAACGTGATTGGTAACTAGGGTATGTGAATTGTAACAATGATGGTGGAGAACTGATCTCTGCAAATTCTCAGTAAGGGAAGTAATGCAAAGTGCTGCCGCAAATATTTTTTAAACCTTCATGTACTTCCTAAAAATGACGGAACTTCCTTCGGTTATGAAAGTCGAAATAACACGAGCCAAACCATGTTATAGATAGAATTTTTAACAATAACCAATCGATAAGATAACACACGCCGATTTCCAATGTTCTCAGGTCCCATCTGATGTCGCGTGCTAAACGTGAGAGGCGGCCTCACTGTAAACACTACAATACGAAAAGCTTTTAGACTTCAAGACGAAAAAACAACCGAAATCGATAAAGTCGTATAGCTGAGTGCCTCAAAAACAAAGGAGCCCTTTATTGTGTCGAGATATTATGGAGATTGCCTCGTTTTCAATTTTCTTCTTAAAAAGAACGGTGGCTTCGGTGGAATTCGCAAATGCACGAACCTTTCACGAAATTAGTCAAGGTTGACCTCATTTAACAGCAGATTCTTTGAGCAGTTTCTTCTTCTTGTAACGACAGAGATCAATTTAATGCAGAAATTACACGAAATAATTCGGCATCGTGTTGCTCTTTCATGATGTGCGTCTGTCTAATTGTTTTTTACCCTATTACGGTCGAACACCGATCACACCGATTCCGAAAGGATTATTAGAACACCATGGCAAAGTTCCAAAAGAGGTTATAGGTTACACACTTATGGGGTTTCCTAAAACTTTCTACAGTAGTATAAGAGTAAATTATGACGATTCGGTATTGAGACTTTCCGGAAAGTGATATTAAGTTGCTAACATCTACCAATATGTCATCTGACAACTTCCCATAGAAGTTGTAAGTAACAGTTTCAAAACTTGAACAAAAAGTCACTCCTGGCATCGCGGAGCTGTCTTCCAAAGGGAGATCAGATTTGGTTTTGATGATTTCGCTCATGGTTAGTAATTTATCAACGGCCCAATCCAAAAAATTAACGACACCTGCGATACCGCTCTCGAGCGGTCACCAATCCAGATAATCTCCCGAGCCTACTGGCCTTCGTTGATCTCACGGGAACCGGTTCATTAAACCAGCTACTAAGTACCTCTTTCGTTAAGTAGGTACTTAGTTGATTTTCCAAACTTTCGTTTTCATCACTGAAGCTTTTCTCTTTGAGAAAAATCTTTAGTTTTGGTTTTTATAACTAAGAAAAGCTTCTCTAAAATCATTTCCTTTCACACTTGCATCATTTACCATTTATTATCGATATTATGTCGCCCTAGTGGCCACCAAGTGACGTCCATCGAGTTAACACCTCCGTAAATAGGAAAAACTGTGTAAACTATTACAAAACGGTTTATTATTTCTCTATGTACATCACTAACGTGCAAAAAATAAGGGGTTTTCATTAGCAGTGTCTAACAACCATGTCATTTTCACTCCATCCAGTGCCCACCAACCATGTCAATTTTGATTTTGGCAGAAAGTACCTACCAGCAAAACATCGTTATTTGAGAGTTGTGGCCTCATAAACGAAGTTCGATTCATGATTACGAAGGAAGTTAATTTTTTTTAACATAAAAATCGATAAAATTTTTTATTTATAATATAAATAAAATCATATTATGATGTACAAACTCAGCAACAACAACAACAACAACAGTAACAACATAACTAAACAAGCAGCCATATCGGTGATGTTTCTATGTAGTGAGTTCACTGTCAAATTTTGATATCGATGTCAGTTGAATTTTGAATTTACTATTTTTGAATTTGAATTAATCAAATAAGTTGTTACATTAGTTAAGAGTTAGTTTAGTTAATTAGGTTTGTTAATGATCAAATAAGTTATTCATCAAATTAGTTGATAATTCATTATCCTCATTTAGGTGGTGTCAAAAAATCCTATGACATTTTGGAAACTAATAATTAATTGAAAAACAAAACCTGTACATCGATAGTTTTTGAATTAGTGCATTTTAAAAACTTTCCCCACCTTTTACCCCTTAGAAGTTAGATTGACAACTAGACCCCAAATATATACACCAAATTTCATCAAAATCGGTCCACCGGAACAGGTCAAAGTGATCGATTTACGGATTCGTATCTTGAAACGTAAACCATCAAATTTCGAGAGGAGGTTACAATTTTTCTACTTGTTCTATTCATTATCGAAAATAAAAAACCAAAATCGGGTAATTTCCGCTGCCGAATTAAACGCGATCTGTCTGTATATCTGTCAAATAAAACTTTTCAAGATCATTAATCTGATAACTTGAGTAATCTGAGCTGTTCACATCATGTATACTAAAACGTAGTATCAAAAATGCCGTACCAATTTCGAATCAAAATCGCTGTGATAATTTCAACTGAAACAACTGGTTTCTCGGAGGTCAAGCTGTTTAGTTTATGGTTCTCATAAAATATTCCGAAGTTGATTGCTATAGATGTACTTTGATTATGATTTTGGAAAAAATTGCAAGGTAGCTCTGGAGAGATATTTTAATTATCCTAAACTAATCTCATCAATCGAATCATCGATAACTACTCGCGAAAACGTAAAATCCTTGCCATTTTCAAAATATTTGGTTTTTGGCGGTGATTGATATGCCTGCGACTTATGGTTCCTTTCAATTCTCAAATGACATGTTTTTTTGTTTTTTTTTTAATGTTTAATTTGATTTTTGAATTTTTTGTACAAGTAAACCAAATTTTGAGAAAGAGTTGAACTTTTTTCTTGCTCGATTCCAGAAGTTTATAACTGAAAATAATAAGTCACTGACGATTACACGCGATATACACAGGTTTTGCACTCCCTCGATGTTATAAAAGTATACCTGCCTTCATGAATTGTGACGTTTTGGTCGGCCTTTGCAATTCACGAACTGTAGTGCGGGAAATATGTGAATCCGTGGGGATACAGAACGTCGATAACTAAGGTGATTTAAGGGCAAGCAGGAAGTAGCTGGGAGGTGTCCCAATATGCAGGCACTCCTGTTCCGGCTTCCTTTTTTAGAGCTGGTTAGAATCCTTTCTAATTAATGGGTATCGTGACCAATGAAAACTTCCTAAAAGATGTGATTCCTGGCATTAACGATATTATATAGGAATTTGACTTATTTACATACTTGGTTGACGTGAAAAAGATGATTTTTCGTCTCTTAGTTGTAATTACGGAGACCTTATTTTGGTCAAGCGTGGAACTGAACATTTTTAGGGCGTCTCTCAGTAAGACTTGTGTGATGTGGCGTCCTTATGTGATTAATCTTGGGTGATGTAGGACAACACTCAGCGGATAAAGAAAATAAACACGTACAAATCCGTTTTAGACCATTATAAACCCAAATCCTCGAAAAACCATTGGTGTATGTCTGTGTGACAAAATCTTGTGTACTCTGCCAAGCCTTAGTTTTCAACTATTCTCGGGGTTCTTTTTTTGTTTTGACGCTGAAATCTGCCTAGCTGAGCACTACGTCTCCAGATTTTTGAATTTTGCCTTTGAAGGAGGAGAAAAGGAAGGTGCGGTTTTGGGCATAAACTAGTGTACTCTGCCCAGGCCTCTATTTCCCACCTATTTACGTGGTTGTTTTTTGTCCGACGCAGAAATATATCTAGTTGTTCACTACGTCGCCGTAATTTCGAAATTGTGTCGTATAATACGATCGATTGTTGTATTATAGAGCAATATGAAACATGATGATTCTTCCAGATTGGCATACAGTAACTCGATTGGGAAGTTGGTCGCGCTTAACTTCTTTAACTTAACTTTAACTTCTTAACTTTCGCGTTTTTTCTTGTATTAGGCCCTTGTTTGATGAGAAATCTTCTTGGTCTCATATCCAAACCATCCTGAAAATTTGGGCAAGATGATTTTAGGTAGTTATGCAGAGACAAAGATTTGACCACAGTCAGTTGTGAAATTTGGAAATTTTCATTTTTGAGGATCCATATTTTGCCGACTTGTTTCATGTATACTAAACTCCTATTAAATAGGAGTTTAGTACATCGAAAATTTTTCGATAGTAAGATAGCAAAATTGTGTTCTCCAAAATCAAAATTTACTAACTTTTGCGTCGAGCTATTTAAAAGAAATTGGTTCAAACAAAATGTCGGTTGTGTCGCTACAGATGTAACATGTTTAGTTGTGAAACCTGCCACCACGTGAAAGCACCAAAATGAAGATATTTTCGTCTACTCCTCATTTGAGAACGGAACGAGATATTCCTTCCCGAAGGCCAGTGAATTACGAGAAAGTTTATAAAATTGAAGGTTCCGAACCTAATTGGTGTCACTGTTTTATGTAAATGTATATAACGAAGCTACGACGCTCTACAGAAGACTAATGGAGTTCCTGTTCTGCTAATGGCGAAACGTGGCAGTTGGAATTTCCGCTAATTCAGTTACAGCAGTTCGACAGGGGGTTTGCTGGTTCGATTCCACCTTCCTTGCGGCTCGTACTGCGGGAGGTGCAGAGCCACAGCTAAACCGACTAATAGCGGTAACTCGGTAAATTATCAATGCTTTACCAAACCGGATAATTGAATCGGCAGGTTAGCTCCCCGTTGGGTCACGATCGGGGTACCACTATCCTGGGACAGGGACTCCTGGAATGGCACCGCAATGTGACGAGTTTCCTGGGTCGAATTGGAAGGAACCAAAAGTCGCAGGCATATCAATCACCACCAAAAACCAAATATTTTGAAAATGGCAAGGATTTTACGTTTTCGCGAGTAGTTATCGATGATTCTATTGATGAGATTAGTTCAGGATAATTAAAATGTCTCTCCACAGCTACCTTGCAATTTTTTCCAAAATCATAACCAAAGTACATCTATAGTAATCAACTTCGGAATGTTTTATGAGAACCATAAACTAAACAGCTTGACCTCCGAGAAACTAGTTGAAATTATCACAGCGATTTTGATTCGAAATTAGTACGGCATTTTTGATACTACGTTTTAGTATACATGATGTGAACAGCTCAGATTACTCAAGTTACCAGAATATTATCTTGAAAAGTTTTATTTGACAGATATACAGACAGATCGCGTTCGATTCGGCTAGCGGAAATTACCCGAATTTGGTTTATTGTTTTCAATAATGAATCGAGTAAGAAAAAAATTGTAACCTCCCTATTTGATGGTTTACGTTTCAAGATATGAATCCGTAAATCGATTAATTTGTTCTGATCCAGTGGACTGATTTTGATCAAATTTGGTATAAACCCCTTAAAATTGATTGAAAAATATAATATATTTGGGCTCCAGTTGAGCCCTGACGGTTTTGGTTATAGTCAATCACTTCTAAAGTGAAAGTGAGTGGGTAAAGAGTTTTTAAAACGCCCTAGTTCGTAAGCTGTGTAATTATTAGTTTCCAAAATGTCAAAGGATTTTTTGACACCACCCAGAGCTTTGTGGGAACAAGCGGTCACTAAATGAGGAAAATTACAGATTAAAAAAACAGATCGGTGATCTATAAAGAAAAATTACAAACCTTTTAATAATAATTTGCAGGTTATACAATTTCTTCAATGACATTCAATTCAACCCTAACACGAATAAATTATTCTCTCCCTTTCACGAGCTTAAGTGCTGTTTGTCCTTGAAAGGAAGTCACTTATTGTGAAACAATCCATCGTAAAAATAGACATCAAATAACAGCAATTATAAAATTACAAAACTGAAACCAAAGTTCCCGCGACTTTCTTTTTCCAAGCGGAATCGTGATGATGGATCTCACGTGTTTTCCTTTCACTTGCATCATCTGTCGTCCGTCTTTTGTGAGACTGGAAGCAGTTTCACGAAGTTCGTCCTTCGTAACTTCTTGCTCGTGATATTTTGTAATAATGAAGTTGTAAACTATGAATTTTTTATTCGTGAATTAATGAACACATTTTCAAAGCACCATTTCAACACTTCTAGAAAATTTATAGTTAATTTTGATTTTTTTCTCGTGTATTTGACAGGTTATTTTTATAAAAACTAGTGCTGATTTCGAATAATATTGATAATGATCGTTTTTATGTGCACAGCAATAACGAGGTGTCCATATATTATGCTTGGTTTATTTATATTAATTCAATACCTAATAGAAAAAATACATTATTGCAAAATTTGAATTTTTCCAACATTCATTTCAAAGTCTTAATGTAAACCTAGGTTATTCTAAGAGTATTTAGGATAACCTTGCAAGTGAAATATAAGTCATCGAAAGAGCGATACTCCGAATTTATACGAATGCCGATCCTTACTAAAATATTATTTTCAATTCACAAGCAATAATCATACTCAACAATAAATTTACACTGAATATTTCACTGTATTCCAGACTTTGAATAAATTGATGATAAAACGCTTTACTTCCTATCACTCTCCTTTCATATCTCTGTCAATGGAACTCTAGTTTCACACGAGGAGGGTTTGAAAAGGAAATGACCCGCAGTCTGTCGATGTGCAAATCGAGGGGACAGCAAGGTCACTATCACGTGCACCTTTTGTGATAATATTAAAATCATTGTAGGTATGGCAGGCGAGCAGAGGAATCTCCGAGAGCTGAAAATAGACGCGATTCTTGGCATTCGGGATCGCCGGTATTCGAGTTCTCACTTAAAGATGCATAGTGACATCACACATCGTAGTTATTTTTAAGAAACCGTCGTCTCAGCAGATTTCATAGGATTTTGTATACCAATATTTTCGGTCAAATCATGTTCCACTCATGGACCCCCGACGGCTAACACCATACAAGTTGAATAGTGGAGGCTTTTCAGTTAGAGGGAAGGTACCTAATAATAATTTACCTGTATGGAGTACTTAAAGAAAACTAAGTACTAGGAATGAGCTAATTGAGCATAATACTATTCGGTCTCCAGTCCTCGCATAATTCTAGGTGGACAAAATTGTTTTCAGCCTTTTTTTTTTAACTGATTTTTCACAATTTAGAGTCGATCAAAAGTGATGCCACTGGGAACAGACAGTAGAAGATCATTGATTTTTGCGTGGTCAACCACCCACCAAATATGGCTCAATAATCGAATTTCGTAGAAGTGTTGAACAGAATCCCTTCAATTAACTATCTCAAGTTATCTTTCACAGCTTCCTTCCTCAGAATGCAATGGACTGGTAATAATTCTTTGGAGCAAAAATTTAACGTAGGTAGTAATTGAGGAGCAAAATAATGAATAATTTTTACTTTTTTTATTTAAATGAAATTTACAACATGCTCCACTACAGTATAAACCAAGAAGGCGGAAAACGAAGATCTCTTTCAAAACTGTCTCAGAGTTTTGGACGAATTCGTCAAAACTAAAATGAACTTGAGCTCGGATTTGCGCCAGAAGGCAAAGCAGGCTGTGGGTGATTTCACTAAAGTCTATAATAGTTTTCACTATCATGTTGATGGTGTTTTCCAAATTTCTGAAGTGCAGTACGATTGAGAAGTTGTTCGCGATTATATCGACACATTTTCCTATTTTCACAGAACTGCAGCTCTTATTGGTACTTCTCGATAACACAATAAAATAGTTTTAAACGAACTGATTCTACACGTCAATTGTCTTTTATATGAGAAAAATTACATTATACTGCCAACTTGGCAGTCGTTTTCCTTATTAGTCCAACTGTAACCACAGAAAGGATGATTTCATTCCTATGAAAGAAAGTGGTGCAAACGATTAATCATCCACGAATTAGGACTAGTTAGTTATTATAATTTATGCCAAAACCCCGCAATCTCGTAATAGGAGCCAAGAGGCAGCGTGATACTGCTAATCCAACGTTCGTGCCAGATATGAAACGCTTCTTTATCTCAGCGTATAGGTGTTTTGAAGATAGAAGATGAGAGTTGGACGAACTGATAGCCTGCACCAAAACAACAACAATAGTTTTGATCAAATATGGAATTTGATTGTGGTCGCATGCTTAATGTACCACCTCAGTTGAGTAGATAGACGACAGAACTAAAGCGCGATGTAGGTATTAAAAAATCAAAACCCACAGAATGAATAATATTCCTGTTCATAGACAAAAGGTACCGGATTGACCATAATGAGGAATTTCACCATGTCGGAATTTCCTATTTTTGACCATAAAATCGGATTCAGCACCTCGAAAAACCCCCTAAGGCAAACTTTCAGGCCGAACTTCCTGATTTACGAATAAACAAAACAGTGTAGAAAATGCGAATGTTTAAAAAAACCGGGAAAATGACGTCATGCTGGAATAGTTCATTTAGGCCGCTTGAAGCGCTGAGATCGAGAAATCTATAGTCCCCAGATGCAAAATTTCACGAAACAGTAAAGTTCGAAATCGAAAAACTGAAGAAAAAAATAGAAAAAGCAAGATGGGGAAAATTAGGTTTCCCCTGTTTTTGTTTGATAACTTTTCTCTTAGAAAACACGATTTCGTCGTTCCATTGGGCAACACTGGGAGGAGACGGCGATCTGAACAGCCCAATCAGCGAGCGTTCCCGCTCCACGTCCGTTTCCCCGGTTAGTTTTGAAATCAAAAATTTTGATTGTCTCCCAAAAATAACGGGAGACTTATTTTCCGAAATCAGCCCGATTTTCATCTATCCC